>CM072923.1:157633553-158326053 GCA_036971965.1 Nyctalus aviator | reverse complement strand
GTGACTTGTTCAGGTTTAGTAGGTAGTGAATCTGGGATCTGAACCCAAGTCAGTCTAATTCTCATGCCCTGGCTCTTTCAAATGTAGGACACAGTGAAAGAATCTTTAGTAATTGTTATTAGTGAGGTCAACAAGATCAATTGCATAATTTTATAGATTTGGAAACCAAGGCACACAGCACCAAATACTGACACTTTACATAGCAGGTAAGAGATAGATTCAGGTCAGGAGCCCATATCTCTTACTGCTCAAATTATTGCTTCATACTTCCTTACTAACATTCTTAAAGGAGAGGGCTGAAGATCTGATCCAAGATCAGAGGCAGCAGAAAATATGGGGTAGCACATTGCTTTATTAAATATTTTGTAGGAATCTCTCCATTCAGCATTTTTTAAAATCATTATATGTTTTATTTCCTCAACTAGATTCTAAGCTTCTTGAAGGCAGGGCTGGGAACAAAATGTCGCTGGATGGCCTAATGTTTAGCTTTCTCCTTCTACAGTATCATGAAACCATAGAGCTCCAAGACTGGTGTGCATTTTTATTCTTTCTGTCCTCCTCTCAACAAGTATTTATTCATCTGCAGTCAAAGCTGGACGCAGGGCCTCAGATGATGTCTTACAGCTCTCCTTGCCTAACTTTTGGATGGGCTATTTCTACATAGTAGGCAAGAAGACCAATCAATGCCTTTAGTTCCCAGTAACTTCAGTAACAAGAAATGGTCTTTCCAAGTAACTCTGAAAGAAAATTCTCAGAAAGACTCTGTCTGCCCTAAGGTTGAGCCATGAGCCAATTCCTGAACCAATCATTGCACCTTGGAGATATGAAGCTCTAGTTGCCCAGCCTGGTTCATACTCAGACATCTCTGTGACCAAGGGGATGAGTTCATCCCCACAGAACTGTATGAGATATGTCTCAAGGAAAGAGAGGATTCCATGACCAGAAGAAATGCTGCAGAGGAAAAGCAACAAATGTCTTTTTAAAAAATATATATATTTAAATTGATTGCAGAGAGGAAGGGAGAGGGAGAGAGAGATAGCAACACTAATGATGAGAAAGAATCATTGATGGGCTGCCTCCTGCACATGTGCCACGCTGGAGATTGAGCTTACAATGCAAGCATGTGCCCTGACTGGGAATCAAACTGTGACCTCCTGGTTCATTGGTCAATGCTCAACCACTGAGCCAAACTGGCCAGACAACAAACTTCTTCTAAAAATGCCTCCTGTGTACCTGACTATAGATCAAGGCACTGAGCCAATAAGACATGGTCCTTCCTTTTCCACTTCTACCCCCATGATCAAATTGTTCCTAAACTAGTGAGAAAGACAAACAAGTGGACAATCAATCATAACCCTATGACAAGATTTAGGAAGAAAGGAATGCATAAGAAACTGTAGAATCCATTATTTAGGAAAGGCTTTCAGAGGAGCTATACCGTGAATTTTGAAAGGTAAATAGGAACTAACTGGTTTAAGAAGGGAGGAGCAGGTTCTTCCCAGGAATTAGGAAGATCCTAGAAATATGATTATCAAGCCTTTCATTTGTGCTTGGAGGCCTTATTCAATATTGCAGTTGGTGACTGTGCCACCTCTGATTGAATATCACTTTTTATGAACACTTATCTCTTCTTCAAAAGACAGCCTTTTAGGCAGCTCTCAATCATTAGACAGTTACTTCTTATATTGAGCTGAGACCTGCCTGTGCAACTCTTGGTTGATTGAGAGACAATGAATGTGTCTGGTTCAAAATCTGATTTAGTACCGACACCGGAGCCTGCTACAGCCAAACAAGTTTGGGGGGACCATCTGCAGTGGTGACGTCTGGGATGAAATCAGTTGTCGCAGACCCACAGCTTGTGTAAGGCAATCACAATGTGGACAGGATTTCCAGTGTAAAGAGACAGGTGAGTAACATTCCAGCGGGATAATGGCTCATCACCTTAACATGCAAAACACTTCCTTGGGAGCTTGTTAAAAGGGGGACTCCTGAGCTTTTCCCCTAGCAATGGATTAAGATGGGGCCCAGGAACCTGCATTTTAAGACACATCAATAGCCCAAGTAATTTTGATGCAAGTTTGTAGGAAAATATGTTGATTCTTTTTAAAAAATATGATTCACTCACTCATCCTCTCATTGAATAAATATTGATTATACACATATTACAAGCCAGGCAGTAGGCTACCTGCTAGTGATATACAGATTTAAAAAAGCACACTAATGTGCCTGATCTTGAGGTACTCCTTGGGAGAGAGACCTACAAGGAGTCAATGACAATATTGTGGGATAGCTAGGGGAATGGGTATTAGCACATGGTCCAGGGGTGCATAAATCTTCTTTGGACAGTCAGAGCAGGCTTCAAAATGATACTTGAACTGAAACTTGGAAAATAAAGAATGCCTAGGAAAAAGAATGTATAAAAGCACGAGGATTTAAGGGTTCCCTATCAGTTTGGAATAATTACAGGTCAGGTTTTTGGGAAGAGGGGCAGAGCATGGGCCAGGTAGGAACTGGAGCCAGACTGTAGCTTTTCAAAGAGGGATGGGGAGACACTGGAGGATACAGATCAGGGAATGACAGGGCCAGATTGGCATTTTAGAAGGACTCCTAGGGCAGTAATGTGGAGGCTAGATGTTAGAAGGGAGTCTGGGCCAGGGCCTGAGCTGGGACTGCAGGAAGGAGACAGTGAGGCTGGAAATGAGAGGACAAAAATGGATGCTATAGGATGGAGAGGGCTGAGGGAGATTCAGAGGTGGAATGGACTTCGTGACAATGGATGTGGGTCATGATGGAAAGGGGGGAGTCTGGGAGGCTTTAGGAGCATCCACAGCCTCTCTCTCAGGTCGCTGCCTGAAACGCCACCTCATGTGTAATGGAGACCAGGACTGCTCTGACGGCTCTGATGAAGAGAACTGTGATGACGTCAGGGTCGTTGAAGATGACTGCAGCCTGTATGAACCGATTCCAGGATCCGAGAGGGCAGCCTCAGGGTAAGTCCCTGGCCTTCTGGCCATTCTGGGGCAGGGAATGATTTCTCTTCAATAATAAATATTAGTTTTAGAGACAGAAGAGGGTCTTTTTGGAGGATTCCTCTGGAGTGCTTCCCACGAAGCTGTCATTGTCTATCGAAGGTGGTGCCTTAGTCCTGTTAGGCTATAACAAAGTGCCGCACACTAGGTGGCTCATAAACAACAGAAATGTCTTTATCATGGTTCTGGAGGATGGAAGTCTGAGATCAGGGTGTCAGGTGAGGGCCCTCTTTCACAAAGGCCTAGGGAACTCTGTGGGGTATCTTTTATAAGGGCATTAATACTGTTCATGAGAGCTCCACCCTCAGAATCTAAGCCCCTCCCGAAGACCCCTTCCTAACACCATCACAGCAGGTAACATGATTTTAACATGAAATCTGGGGACACACAACACTCAGTCCATAACAGGGGGCTTGCCCAGCCCTGCTTGCATGCCATACTTGTTCTCCCCTCTATGTCTCTACTTGAGAGTTTCCCTCTCCTTTTTCCCCTGCCCACTCGCTGCTCATTCCTCCTACCCCAATTCTATCACCAAGGCCCCTCTGAGAAACCACGTCTCCCATGAGTGGTTCCCTGATGTCTCAGAGGATGGTGATTCTCTGACCCGAGTGCCCTCCCCAGTAGCCCTGTTCACATCTGGCTTTGGACTGCACTTGTTGGAATAAGCAGTGCTAATAGGACTGACAGAGCAAATAAGATGGATTTGGGGTGATGTGGAGAAATGCCTACTTTACCAGTGCTCACTCACACCTCCTAGGCACAGTGTCTCTATCTGTTGAGATTCAGTCAGCTTTGATTCTAAATCCTATACATTCTGCTCAGGGTCAGTTCCTTGAATGTACCACCCGTCTGTTTTGAGACATAGTACGTTTAAGTCATCCTTTCTGAAATGTCCTTCCCCATGTTTTTCACCTGCCTAACATCTTACCTAGAGTCATAAACTAAATTTTGTCCCCCTAAAATGCATCAGATAAAGCCCTAGCCTCCATGTGGCTGTATTTGGAGATTATTAAGGCTGACTGAGGTTCTAGGGAGGGTCCGTGATCCAATAGGACCTACAACCTTATAAGAAGAGAGAGGGGCCCCAGAGACTGCTCTCACAATGTGCAGAGGAGATGCCATGTGAGGGTGCAGTGAGAAGGGGGCCATCTGCAACCAGGAAGAGGCCTGACCAGAAACCAATCCTGACAGCACTTTGATCTTGGACATCCAACTTCCTGAACTGTGAGAAAATAAATGTTTATTCCCTGAGTCACCAATTCTGTGGTATTTTATAACAGCCCAAGTTGACATACCAAATACATCACCTCTTTTCTCTTCTCGACACTCCTCCTTTTTGACAGGGTCTAGGCTGGCTTACCCTTGTTGTTGCTCCCAGAGTCCTTTGTGTGTCCTAGCTTCCCAGTGCATATCCAGCAAGGTTGGGACATTTCATACAATGTTCTTCGGCCCCTGATAAGAACTCCTTCTCAACTCTGCTTCTGCAGCACCCAGCAAAGACCACACACCTGGTGATTCCCAGTGGTCAGCTCCCTGGCACTTTCTTTTGGTTCTGGATTCTGTCCCTTAACTTAAATGTAAACTCTTTGAAGGCAGAGGGGCTGCCGACTCCTTTTTAATCACCTGATCCTGATGTCAGAACTTTCCCCACCAGAGCCTCTCACTGAGTATTGGCTGAATGAAGAAATCAATATGATGAACTGGATCTTTGCAGACGAGGGAGTGGGGAGATGGAGTAATCAACACAGAGTGACTGGCCATGATGCAGCCCAGGCAGGGTCAGGGGAGGGTGCTGGGAGGTGCAGCTCGCCTTCATTATGGCTTAACTGCCCTATATCACATCCCACTTGCCAGGATAGAGTCCTGTAAGTGCACTTAGATGTACACTTATGACAAGGCTCTAAAATTCCATTTTCTTTCCAATAATAGTATTAGTTTGTTCTGGTTGCCATAACAAAGTATCACCTACTAGGTGGCTGAAGCTACAGAAATGTATTTTCTCACAGTTTTAGAGGCTGAAGGTCCATGGCCAGGTGTCGGCAGAGTGGTTTCTTCTGAGGCCTCTCTCCTGGGCTTGTGGATGGCTATCTTCTCTCTGCGTGTTCACATGGTCTTCCCTCCATATGGGTCTGGGTTTAAATGTCCTCTTATAATCAGATTACAGCCCATCTCAATGACCTCCTTTTCACTTAATTACCTTTGTAATGATTCTACCACAAAAAATGAAGTGCAATTCTGAGGTTTTGGGGGGGTCAGGATTTAACATATGAATGTTAGGGGAGAACACAGTTTAGCCCCTTACACTAAAAGGGGGTATTTTTATAGATTTTGAAAGTGACTGTTGGGTGAACAGAGCAGAAGCATAAAATGTTGAGGCTTGACTTGAAATATAATTACCTTCTTATTGGTACAAAGATCACAGATTTGCTCAGGAGCATTGTGCTTTGCCCACACCAGACACTGAAACCACTAGAATGGCTCCTCCTCCTCCTCCACTCCCAGCAGCTGACATTTTGATGTTTTTTTTTTCTATTCAAGATCTTAGAAGCCTATCCTAATTTTTAAAAAAATATATTTTATTGATTTTGTACAGGGAGGAAGGGAGAGAGATAGAGAGAAACATCAATGAGAGAGAGTCATTGATCAGCTGCCTTTTGCACACCCCCTAGTGGGGATATGCCCGCAACCAAGGTACATGCCCTTGACTGGAATCAAACCCAGGACCCTTCAGTCCACAAACCAACGCTCTATCTATTGAGCCAAACTGGTTTCGGCCCTTTCCTAATTTTTAAACTTATATTTATTATTACAGACGTCACCTATGTTTGACTTCTGTCAAACCGAGTCTTCCCTTTCCCTCCCTGCCCTCATCTACCCATCATCCTCTCTCTCTGCCCTTCCTAGAGCTGACCCTGTAACAGTGTGGTGTAGGGACTTAAAGACCATGGAAAAATGAATGGGCAATATACACTGTTTGGAAAATGTGCCTATAATATGTATTGTGCATATAGACATTAGTTTCCATAAATGTGATCCTATTATATATAGTCCACAATTTGCTTTGTTCACTTAATACATTTTGAAGATTTCCACCATATTTTTCATCGTCTCTTTTTAGTACCATATTATATTCTATAACAGCACACTATGGCCTGCAGCCCAAGCTCAGCCTGCTGTCTGCTTTTGTAAATACAGTCCTACTGGAACACGCTTCTTATCCTACAATGGCAGCATTGAGTAGTTGCAGTGGAGACCGGTATCCTGCAAGGTCCAAAGTATTTGCTATCTGGCCCTTTGTAAAAAAAAGAAAAAGTTTGTCAACTCTTCTCATATAGTATAAATATATGATAACTTATTTAGCTACTCTAAAATCGAAAGATAGATTGTTTTCCATACACACTGTTTCACGTGTGAATATTTCTACATAGCAAAATTTCAAAAAATGGAATTTCTCAACTGTCTTTTTCTTTTCACTAGGGCTTCTACAACCATATTTTCCCAAATAGATGTAGGCATAGATGTTACAGTACAAGCTTAGGACATATTATTCCCGTGAGTTTTTGTTTGGCGTGTTAGAGAGCTTGTATTTATAAATTACAGGCAGAAACTATTCATTAGGGGGAAAGATAGAAAGTGCAGGATGAAGTAAAGAAAAAGAACCCAGATTTGTGTCCTAAAAACTCTAAGGGGAAAAAAATCTAGCTGTGATTATAAGCAAGTTACTTAATTTTCCTGAGCTTCAATTTCTGTATTTGCAAAACTGTCATGAGGTTGAAAGCTAATGTATGCTAAATGTCTGGTGGAGTGTGCATTCAATCCATCAGAGCTATTATTATTCACTTCCACTAATATGAGGAAAGAGGTTGAAAGAGGGAGAAAAGAAGGAAGTTCATTTACATTTAATTTCTGCTACATGCTAGGTGCTCTATAGTTGTCCATTTACTTCTTTGAAGTAGGTTTTATTTAGTTTTACACATCTTACTGCCTTAGTGCCTTTATGCAGAGGCCACAGGCAAATATGACAAGATAAACACTGAATGCCATTGGACCACAGAGGAGGGGCAACTGTCTGTCCAAGATCATCAAAGAAGGCAGTGCAGAAGAGGTGATGTTTGAGTTGGGTCCTGAAGGCTGAATAGAAGTTTGAGAGGCAGAAATAGGCAATAATTTTATTGTTTATAACATCGAAGGCTTTGATTGTCAGATTTTGGAACTCATACCAACTCTAAATGCTCTAGTTCAATTAACTTTCTCTGTTTAAAAGATTAAAGCTGTATTTGAACTGTTTAACATTATTGTTACCTAAATAGGGTTAAACCATCCATGGCCTAAAATACAGAACTTAAGCAGATAGATTTGAAATACCCCAGAGAGGGAAGCATGGGAAAATATTTCTGGAACAGTAGTTGGCTGGGGGAAAGGAAGCATAATTGTTGAGTGCCTAATATGTACTATCAGCTTGACTTCTATTTGACTTTAACACTTTCATTTAGACTTCAAAAAACCCTCAGAGGTGCATTTATTTATGTCTGTTCTTCAAGTGAGAAAAATGACCTTCAGGAAGATTATAGAATGTGTCCAAAGTCTCACAGCTAGTAAATGGCAGAACTGAAGTCTTTCAAACTGTGCACCTTCTGACATTCCACACTGCCTTGAAGACAATGGCCTCCCTGAGGATTAGATTCTCAGCTTAGCACTGACTTACCCCCAAAATTTCAAACCTACATTTTTTCTTTTAATCAGTAGTATTATTTCCTGAAATAATGTTGGCAGCAACATTTATTTAGTACTTAACCTATGCTAATAACTATTAAGATTCCTTTACATGTGTTGGCTTATGTTTAACTCTATGAGTACAGTAGTATTAACTGCTTTTTCCAAATTATTAAACCGAGACATGGAGAGTTAAATAATTTGACCAAGGTCACACAGCTAGATGTGGCAGGGATGGGAAATGGGTCCAAACTATCTGGTTCCTGTGCTTAAACTCCTAATAACTGTGCACATTCCTCTTCAACTTATTCATTAAGTACTTAGGGGTGCCTCCTATGTGGGAGTACGGTTCTAGATGCTGAATGGAGCTGTCTGGTGCTCTAGTTAAAGAGAGCTTAAAGGCCCAGGCCCAAATCACTCAGTCTCCCATCATCACCCAAAGTGACCTTCAAGGTACTTTGAGGACTCACAGAACACAGTTGGAGAAACCACTGCTCAGGCCACCAGCTGTGACATTGTCCAGAGGTTACTTCATGCTCTCTGCCTGCCTTTTCAATTTAGGTATAACATCCTGACTCAGACAGAAGCTCAGAATGTGTATGATGCCAAGTATTATGGGGGCCAGTGTGAGACGGTATACAATGGGGAATGGAGGGAACTTCGATATGACTCCGCCTGCGAGCGTCTGTACTATGGGGATGATGAGAAATACTTCCGGAAACCCTACAACTTCCTGATGTACCGCTTTGAAGTAAGTCTCAATGGGGCACTCAAAGGAGAGGCTTGTTGGGGAAGATGAATGCCTTGCATGGAAGATTTTGTGTATCGTAGAGCTTGCAGGTGGCTGAAGGCCCCTTTACACCTGCCCCTACATGCTCAGTACTAAAGAGAGAGGAATGAGGTATGTATGACCACCCATCTGCTAGATGGTGGCTCCATTCTAAAATCAATAAGAGAGATTCAGGACCTATTCTCTGGCCTGTTAGCCAGAAGACCTGTTTCCAAGTTGTGGGCCTGTTAGAATATAAGAACAGTCAGCCCTCTGTATTAGCAGGTTCTGCCTCTGTGGATTCAACCAAATGTGTATCAGTTCTGCTTCCAAACAAATTCTCCCATAATAGCACTATAGGGTGGGTGCTATCACTGTTCCATTTTAGATGCTAAAAACCCAGAGACTTAGAAGGCTAAAGTGTCAGGCCAAAAACTGTACTAAAGTAGGGGCAGAGATAAGATTGAAATCCAGATCTATCTGAACTATGCCTGAATAGATGTAATTTATTTATTTCATTGATAAAAATATTTTTATTGATTTCAGAGAGAAAGAAAGAGATAGAAACATCAGTGATGAGAGAGAGCCATTGTTTAGCTGCCTTCCTCATGCCCTACAGGGGATGGAGCCTGCAATTGCCCTCCTGCTGGCCTGGTCACCCCCAACTGCTCTCCTCTGCTGACCTGGTTTCCCTTCATGGCCCTTCCTGCCAGCTTGGTTGCCCCACACAGCCTGCTTGTTCAGTCATTTGTTTGTCCCTCACTAATCTCCCTGCTTGCCTGTTGATAGTTAGCCATCTTGTGAGGGCATGATGGTCAGTTTGCATATTACTTATATTATATAGAATTCTGTCTATAGAGAGAGATGGTAGAATTCTAGGACTATAAACAATTACCAAGTCATATTCATCACTCCAAGTTTCTCAAGAGAAAAATATTGGCACAGGATAAAGGCAGGCTTAAGGAGTCTGTGTTTAAGGAGTTGGCTTCCCCCACCCACTTCCACCTCTGCCATCAGATAAGCCATGCTGGACGACAGGAAGATGTTATTTTCCTAACCTTGAGGATCGTCTAGGCCAGGGCATATGTGTCAGGTACTAGTCATTGCCAACCAGTGGTCTATGGACCACTGGTAGTTTGTGAAGTCTGAAAGGTTGGTGACCACTGGACCACACTATACTGTGGCAACAAAGGATTCTGAAATCTCAGTGCTTTGAAGCAGCAGTGCCCCACTGATGCTACTTGTCCATCCAAAGGTAGAAAGGAAACTCACATCATCACAGACAAATGGGAACCTGACTAATGGAGGCTCTTGTGACTGCACAGTGAACCATTCATGTGCTTTTAACCCTTGCTTTCTTGGCTCCCATAAAGCATAAGACCATGCCTCAGCTCAGAGTGAGAGAAAAATGCAACCCAATTGTGAGCCTGGAATGAAATAACTGAACATGTGAGGACAGCACTCAAACTTACTCTGCCTAGAACTGTTATCACCTGTCTGCCTTTTTTTGGCCCTTTCCTTCCTGGTCCATGCCCAGGTGTGGCTTTCTGTAGCTGTCCATTGCAGAGTCAAGTGACCTTCTCTTTTTAACTCAGTGAAAATGAAATACGTGCTCAGAACAGTATAGCATTTTATCAGGACCATCTCTGTAAATAAATATTTTAGCAATAATATTAATAGTAACTAAAGACACTGCTGTATTTTCTATATCTTAGTATAAAGCTGATGCTCAATTAGTCTTTGTCTATTTATTTATTATATATATGTATACTGATTTCAGAGTGGAAAGGAGAGAGAGATAGAAACATCAATGATGAGAGAGGATTATTGATTAGCTGCCTCCTGCATGCCACACACTGGGGATCGAGCCTGCAACCTAGGCATGTACCCTGACTAGGAATTGAACCATGACCTCCTGGTTCATAGGTTGACACTCAACCACTGAGCCATGCTGGCCAGGCCCCAATTAGCCATTTAAAATACTTATTTATAATTACCTGAAACTTGGTGGATATTTTACAAAACAAAAATTTAAATGTTAAGTATAAATTAGAATATAACACTATGTGCACAAAGCTAACATCCATTTGTTTCTTTTCAGGCCCTGGCAGACACTAGTTTCTCCTCAGAGTTTTATGATGATACAAATGAAGTTTTTTCCAAACTAAAAAATGACCTGTTTGTGTCAGGTGGGTTGACCATTGGTGTAGGCCCAGCAGCCACCCCTGTAACAGTGGATGCAAGTATATCCGGATCACACGGCTCTTCCATCATGAATAAGTTAAGCAAGTATAATGAGAAGGTATTAAAATATAATGCCCATGTCGCACAGTAATCCGTAATCCTAACTGAACACATACTGCTTTAATTGCATTAAAAAGTATAGTAGTAATTGAACTTTCATTTGCTTGTTTAATTGGAAATGTCTGATCAGTGTTAATCAAGTTTGTTTTTCTTATTACACTTTTGCACACAGGATCATCACAGAGGGAATAAAATCAAATGATGAGATGAGAGCCCTTATCACTTCACCCCATCCTTTTTCATGGTTACCTGGAGCATGTAGGGAAATACTTAGAATGGTAATGTCTCAAAGAGAAACAGCCAGGCCCTCTAAACTAGACTTGGAAGAATGCTAAAGCAAGCCTTATTTTTCCAAATAGATTAGAAGACTCACATGCTGTATCAGGTTTTTTTTTTTTTTTTTAATAAAAAAATGTTTTTATTGATTTTAGAGAGGAAGGGAGAGGGATAGATATATCAATGATGAGAGGGAATCATTGATCTGCTGCCTTCTGCATGCCCCCTACAGGGAATCCAGCCTGCAACGGGGGCATGTGCCCTTGACTGGAATAAAACCCAGAACCCTTCAGTCCACAGGTCAATGCTCTATTCCCTGAGCCAAACCAGCTAGGGCTGCATCAGTTTTTCATTTATTCACCAAGCATTCACCACTGCCTATTGTCCTGAGGGGTCAGGAAGTCCTTACTTGTGGAAAGAACATCTCCTTAAACTGAAATATAAAGACCAGTTCAAGTTCTCCAGTTGACGGGAGGCAGAAGTTAACTGAAGGGTGTTCTAGGCGTGGGCAGCATTAGGCACAGAGACATGGAGATGAGAGAATGTCTCAAAGATTTGGGATGGAAAGTACTTTAGCTGGCTGAAGGCCAGGGCTAGAAGGAAAACTAGGAAGTGATGAGGATGGAGAGGCAATGAGGAGCAGAGGAATATTTATTTAGCAGGTTAGAAATTTACCAAAATGTATCAATAACATCGATTCCAGAACTGTGGACTTAGTTGGGGCTCAAAAATTATTTATTTTTTTAAAAAAATATATTTTTATTGATATCAGAGAGGAAGGAAGAGGGAGAGAAAGATAGAAACATCAATGATGAGAGAGAATCATTGATTGGCTGCCTCCTGCCTGTTTTTTACTGGGATTGAATCTGAAACCTGGATGGATATGTGGCTTTGATTGGAAACCAATCCAGGACCCTTCAGTCTCCAGGCCAGTGCTCTATCTACTGAGCCAAACCAGCTAGAGCACAAAAATTATTTAAAATCTTAATAATATATTTACAAAAATTAGCTTATGCATCAAATATCAATTACATTCTGGAGCTTTGCTACCAAATGAGCTACAGATCTGAAGGGGAAGCATTGTTCTCTAATCTGACTAACACATATTTTTTCTAAAAGCAAGTGACCTTGCCAAACTTTCACTATCATTTTGGATCAAGGTTTTCATTACCTGGAAGCCTTGCCCACATATGCCCACATAATGCCCACATATGACCCTCTTCCTCTTAAACCAATTCAGCATTACCTGGTCTTTGCTTTTTCATTATTATTATTACATCAGCATCCTAGTTTTCTTTATTACTAAATGATATATGATTATCACTAAATTGAATGTGAACCGCATGAGGGCAGAGGTCTCTCTCAGTCAAGCTCATGTCCACTGCACCTAGCGGAGAACATGTGAATACAGGCACTTTTAGATATTTGTGCAGTGAGTGAAATAGCATTTTGCCATGTCATTGAAAACATTTCTAAGCATCATTCTTACTAGATACCTAATACTTGTGCAAGCAGTTGCAAAATGCAATGCTTTAATTGGAGCAGGGACAAATGTGGAGATGAGAATGGACTAGGGGAAGAATAGAGGTGAGGAGCACAGGAAAGCACAATGCAGGAAGTAACCCAGGGGAGCGGTGATGATAACTTGACCTGGACAGTGGGAACAGAGATTCAGCCATGGAAAAGAAGTCGGGAACACCATGACGTTTAATGTGTGCTTGTAAAATATTCTAATCCTCCATGACATATCTTTATGCTCATATAATTATAAATATATACTAGAGGCCCAATGCACAAAATTCATGGAAGAGTAGGCCTTCCTTCCCCCGGCTGCCGGCATTAGCTTCCCTCTGGCACCCAGGATATGGGCTCCCCTTTAGCCCCAGCTTCATCTGTAAGGATGTCCAGAATGAAATCTGGTCTAATTAGCATATTATCCTTTTATTATTTTGATGAGCATGTAAGTATATGTACATAGACATATATCTACTCAGCTAGTAAGTGCTGACCTTTTGCATGATCTCAGATGGTAAAATGTGCTCTCTCTTTGTTCTTTTCCCACTCCCCATGGTGATGGTTGTTGTTGGCAGAAATACAGCTTCATGAGAATTTTCACAAAGGTTCAGACTGCCCATTTTAAGATGAGGAGGGACAACATTATGTTGGATGAAGGGATGCTGCAGTCACTGATGGAGCTTCCAGAGAATTATAATTATGGCCCATACGCCAAGTTCATCAATGACTATGGCACCCATTACATAACATCTGGATCAATGGGTGGCACTTATGAGTTTTTCCTGGTGCTCAACAAAGAAAACATGGAAAAAACACGTAAGTAGAAGCTTTACACACACAATGGCCAGTGCCTACACCAGAACATGGTTTGTAATTTGCTGAGCACTGACTATGAGCTGTGCGTGATATCATTTGGTCCTCATGATAACCCTATATGGTATCTTTGGTGTTATTTATAGGGGATTAAGGTCCAGAGGGTGAGACAGACTTGCTAATTAAGTGCTAAAAATGTGATTTTAGTTCATACTTGTCTGGCTTCTTAAAACTATATGTTTTCTATTTCACCACAGTTACCTCTTTAGTAATTACCTAGGATTTTGCTGTTCAAAACATTAAAACTTATTTCAATGGAGATTCTAGGTTTATGGAACCACCATACCAGTTAGTCAGCAATACCAGAAAACTGGAGTCATCCCAGACTTCTCCTCTTTCTTCCCCCCTGGGGATCTCTAAGACCCTTTAGTTCTCTCCCCTGAACAGCTCTCATCCATCTGCCTTCTCCACACCCACTCTGACAGTGGAAGGTGGCTCCCATCTTCCACTCATTACTGCATGAGCTCCAGATGGTTTCTAGGGGAAGGTCTACCCCTTCCATGCCATTCTCAACTATTGCCACCAGAAGGGCCTTTCTGCTTCACAAATCTAAGGATGTCACTTTCTTGCCTAATATCTTGAATGACCAAGAACAAAAATCTAAACTTTTTACCATGACATCAACATGGTCTCACTCCAAACTGCTAGACTAGTGGTCCTCCAAGTGTGGACTCCATCTGGCCACATCAGTGTTACCAGGGATGCTGTTTGTTAGGAGTGCAAATTCTCAGGCTCCCATCCAAATCTACTAAATTAGAAACTCTGGGAGTGAACTCAGTGGCCTGTGTTATGACAAGCCCTCCAGGTGATTCTGGTACTCACTAGTTTGAGAACCACCGACCTGATTCATAAAGGAGTAGAAGGGTGAGAGATCTGTCCATATTTCAAAGGTAAGGTCAAATTTCCAGTTTTAGGAAGTTTCCCTGAATGCACCAGCCCAGGCTGGCCACTTCTTTTCTTCAACACATTCATATAAATTCCACACTGGTTAGTCTTAAAAATTTTTTTTCCAAATGTTAATATTTTTCTCCTCATATAGATTGCAAGATCTTTAAAAGCAAGTATCATGTATGATGCTTTATTTTCTCCTTAGCATTCAACATGGTAGGCTTAGTATGTAGTGAGTGTGCAAAGCAAGACATGGAGTTTGAAATGGGCATGCATTCAGATTTGTGGTTAGGGCCATTCATTAGTTCAGCCATGTATCCACATATTCATTATTCTTTCATAATTTACATGTTTATTGAGAATCTATGATGTGTTAGTGCTAGGGATACAATGGTGAACAAATCTAAATATGGTTCCTACCCTCTGTAGCACAGTATTCTTCCAACTGCAGGGTACAGCCCCATAGAAGGTCTTGAAATCAATGTATAGATCACAAACGGCATTTTGAACAACAAAGAGTAGAATAGAAAATATAGTGGATTGTAGGCAATGCAGGTAAGTTATTGCCTTAAGAACCCTTTTTCCAGTTAAATACAGACACATACAGAGTCATAATACAAAATAAATAATGTAGTATGGATCAATATAAAAAAGGAGTTTGAAAAATCCAATTCAAGTGGGTCTTTTAGAGTCATTCTAAAACATGAGGAAGGAAAAGAGCTAATATTTGTTGAATATCTACTAGAATCTAGGTCCTATGGTGCATATTCTCACTTAATTTTCTTGAGGACAAGTGGAGGCTGGTGTTATGACAGTTTCAGCCTCGGAAATGCTGAGGCTCCTCAGGGAAGTTAATTACTCTGCCCAGGGCTGCAGGAAGCTGGCCTCAGAGCCCTGGATCCATGGTCTTTCAACCACGTGGTCACGGAAAACCCTTTCATTTGGGCTCCATCTTGGGTGTTGGATTACTAATTAATTGCCTGGGTTATCGCATGGCCCCTCCTCTTTAAAATCTGTGAGGCAGAAATAGGCTTCCTATGTGGTTAATATTCAAAAGAGCTCACCAACAAATTGTCCCAGGGATAATTACCTCAGCTCTGTTTATAGAAAACCATATGTCGATAATAGCACAATTGGCTATTTATGAAGGGCTGATTTTCTATAAATCTGGAAAGTTAGTGTTGCTTTTCTATAAATATGGAAATGTGCTAATCATTACCTCATCTGCTGGAGCCCGATAATAAATCAGAATGTCATTTACATGTTAACCTATAAAGAACAAAACATCTACCTTCTTTCCCTTTGACAAATGGAATCATGCACAGCCTCTCTCCATGTTCCACATTTCTCTTTGTCTCTTTCTCATCCTCCCTCTCTCTCACTCCCTTTCTTTTTTGGTGCCTTTCTCTCTCTCTCTTTCTCTCCCTCTCTCAACCTGTGCCTCTGTCTTTCCTCTTTGTCACTGTGTATCTTTAATCTATATGGCTTTAACAGTATTTATGTTTATTAAATGCTTATTTCTAAAAATCTCCCTGTGTGGTATATACATTCATGCCCCCAGAGAGCTGGGTGAGGCATGGGAGCACTTAATTGAACATTGACTGGTTTGCTCTGGGTGGATCTTTTGTCCTGGGGTTGCCTCAAATCCTCCCTGGGTTCATTCTGAGGATGCACAAAGCTGTTTGCTCCAATGTGCTCTTTAGATAAAATTCTTCTCCCCCAAGACAGTATGAAACCATCCATGAAAAACCAGGTGAAACCTTGGACACTGGGGAGATGATACTAGACTTCAGTGGGACCCTAGACTTTCCTCAAGGGCTGTGGCTGATAGCATTCTACCTTCTGTAGGAATCAGGATGACTCTGGGCTTGAACGTTTGGATTCCAATTTTTTTTTCTTTCTTCATCCCCTCTTTGGAGGGGAGAATCTTACTCTTTGTTTTTGGGTGACAAAGAAAATAATGTATTGACATGACTTCCTTGGAATCTGGGCCAGTCACAGATCTGATCATCTTGGGCAGGTCAAGTACTGCAGTGACATTGCTCAGGTCATGTGTTTCCTGCCTCCCTTTGCACATGCTGTGCTGTCAGCATCCAATGCTCTTCCCTGTCTGGCCAACCTGACAGATTTATCAGCCTTTTAAATGAGTATGGGCATCTCCACCTCTGTGAAACCTGTTCTGGCATGCCTCCACCCCTTTCCCCATTATTTTGTTTCCTTATACATTCACTTTCAACCATGTTTATTGAGTTTGTATTATCTGCCAGGTGAACAAAATCAATATAATCCCTCTCCTTGCAAAACTCATGATCTAGTACAGAAAACTAAATAAATAGCCCCAGAAGTCATCTCGGTTCTTCCTTCATGCTGTCACAAATGGCAGGATTTCCTTATTTTGTAAGGCTGATAATAATATCCCATTGTATATCTATGCCACATTTTCTTTACCCATTCACCTGCCAATTTGGGTTGTTTCTATTCCTTGGCTATTGTGAATAATGCTGCTATGAACATGAAAATGCAGATATGTTTTTGTGATGATTTTGTTTCCTTCAGATATACTAGTATAGCCACAAGTGGGATTGCTGGATCATATCGTAGTTCTATTTTTAATTTCTTGACAAGCCACCATACTGTTTTCCCATGTCTATACCAGTTTATATTCCCACCAACAGGAGGCACAAGAGTTCTCTTTTCTCTTTATCCTTGCCAACATTTTTAAAAATAAGTCTTTATTGTTCAGATTATTAGAAATATTCCTCTTTTTTCCCCCCTCCATTGCTCTTCTCCACCAGGTTCCCACCCCACCCTTTGCCCTTTCCCCACCCCCCATTGTCCTCATCCATAGGTGCACAGTTTTTATTCAGTCTCTTCCCACACACCCCACTCCCCTTTTCCCCAAGAATCGTCAGTCTACTCCCCTTCCATACCTCTGATTCTATTATATTCACCAGTTCATATTGTTCATCAGATTTTTTAATTCCCTTGTTTTTTAGATTCAGTTGTTGATAGTTATGTATTTATTGTTCAAAATTTTTATCTTCTTCCTCTTTTTAAAGAATCTCCTTCAGCAATTCATATAATTCTGGTGTGGCAGTGATGAACTCCTTAACCTTTTTTTATTTTTATTTGTGAAGCTCTTTATCTGGCCTTCGATTCTGAGTGAAAGGTTTGTTGGGTAGAGTACCTAATTTTGGCCTGGTTAGTACTTGGATGGGAGAGTACCTAATTTTGGCTGTAGATTCTTGCTATGCATCACCTTGAATATTTTTTGCCATTCCCATCTGGCCTGCATGGTTTCTGTTGAGAAATCAGCTGACAATCATATGGGTTTTCTTCATTCAGCCATTTAATCATTACCTGCTTTGCTCTTGCTGCTTTTAATATTCTCTCTTTGTCTTTTGCTCTTGGAGTTTCAATTATGATGTGTCTTGGGGTGGTCCTCTTTGGATTCCCTTTGTTTGGGGTTCTGTGTGCTTCCTGTACTTGTAAATCTATTTCTTTCACCAGGTAGGGAAGTTTTCTATCACTATTTCTTCCAATAGGCTTTCAGTATCTTGCTCTCTCTCTTCTTCTGGGACCCCCATAATTCTGATGTTGTTCGCTTAAAGTTGTACCAGAGGTATCTTACACTTTCTTCAACCTTCTGGATTCTCTTGCCTTCTTGCTTCTGCAGAGGAGTGTCCTCTGGCTCTTTGTGTTCCAAATCTTTGACTTGATTCTTGTGATCTTCCAGTCTGTTTTTAGGACTCTGTATAATATTTTTTATTTCAGACAATGTATTCTTTATTTCTAGTTGATCCCTTTTCATATCTTCAAAGGTCTCATTATTTTATTGGCCTTTTCTAGGAAATTCTTGAAAAACCTTATAACCATGGTTTGAACTCTATATCCAGTCTTTTGTTCTCCATCTCTTTTGTTTGAGATCTATTTCCTTGTCTTGGCATTTTTGCTACTCCCCAGAATTGGTAGGATGGCTTTGTGTGTTTGGTATCCTATATGGCTAGGTGGGTCAGCCTCCTCAGTTACCTGAGGTAGACACTCTTGGTGCTCCCCTTTGTGGACTGGGTGTACAACCTTGTTGTAGTTAAGTTTTGATTGTTGTTGGTATCCCTGGGAGGAATTGACCTTCAGGCCAATTGGATGTAGGTATCAGCTGTGTCTACTCTGGGATACCTTCTGTATTGGAGACAATTATAGGATGAGACTTGCAAAATTGCAAAAGCCTCTTGTTCAGCTTGGATGGGGCAGAGTCTCAGGGCTGAGCTGACAGACCTCTGCCTTCCGTGGCTCCCCTGAGTTTCCACCTGACTATTCAGATTCCCCATGCAAGAGTGTGGGTGCCCCAGGGGCTCGCCCAGAATTGGGTTGGGTCTCCATAGTTTGGAGTTTCTGACTCCTTCCGCTATGGAGAGGCCATGGCAACCTCCGAGGTCAGACCTCTCTGCTCACACTCACTCACTCATGACGGTAGACCCTACCCGCTGCGGCTACCAGCTCCCCAAGTCTCCCAGTCTCTGAGTCTCCAGGGGCCTTTTTTTATTATATATTTTTATTAAATTATTATCTGTGTACATATTTTAACATTGCCCACCCCCCCATACATAGCCTCCCTCCCCAGGGTTTTGTGTCCATTGGTTGTACTTATATGCATGTATACAAGTCCTTCGGTTGATCTCTTATCTCCCCCAGATATCCCTACCCTCCCGGCTGTAATTTGACAGTCTGCTTGTTGCTTTACTGTCTTTATATCTGTCTTTTCGATCTCCAGGGGCCTTTCTGTACAGTCCGGACTCCACCTGTATGAGCCTGGGTCCATGGGGTTTCGGCCAGGGTTGGGGTTCAGTGCAGTTGGAAAGGGTTCAGTGCAATCGGGGACTTTCTTTCCCCTACTGCCAGCCAGGCACTTGGGTGCTCTTCCTTTCTGCATGCACGTCACCCTACCTCAGCGCTTTGCGGCTCCCAATCTGATCCGTGAGCCTCTCTCCTTTCTGGTTGTAGATTTCCCTCTCCACCAGCTTTTCTGTGGGTTTGGATGATGTCCGTTCTGATTTTAGTTGTTGTGTTAAAACTGTTGTGTGAGGTGGCAGCTTAGGTGCTTACCAAGCTGCCATCTTGGTTCTCTCCCTCCTTGCCAACATTTGTGATCACTTATCTTTTTAATAATTGACATCCTTACAGGTATGAAGTGATATATCATTGTGGTTTTGATGTCTCTTTTTCTGATGATTTGTGATGTTGAACACTTTTTAATGTACCTTTTGGCTACTGATACATCTTCTTACTTAATCTTCCTATGATTTTGTGCAAGCCAATAGGTTTCTTTACTTCTAAAGATGAAGGAACCAAGGCTGAAAAGTCAAATAACTAGTAACTGAAAAACACAAGAGATAGTCTGAATTATGGTCTGGGCTTCTTTCCTTTTTATCCAAGCTGCTTTTGCCAGGACTCAAACCTGGGAGTAATTTTGACATCTTCCCTCTCTCTTCTCACATTATCTTGTTAGTCATCTCAGTATCTACAACCTGTCCCTCCTATTCATTCCCATGACTACTGCTCACCGTGTTCTCTCTGCAGGTCCCCTCTAGCTAAGCATACATGTGCAGTGAGAAAAGTATCAGAGATTACATGAAATTTCTCTGAATACCTTTGGGACAAAGATGGTGGTGGTCTGCTCTTAGCTCCTCCTCTTTTTGCTAATGTAGTTAAGTCCTGACATTTGTTTCAGCTTCTGTGCCCTTCCTCTCAAAATGCAACATGCAGAGTTTTCCTATTAGTTAAAGAATCTAAGTCTGATAGGATGCCCTTATCAGGAACGCTATAATGGAAACTACACATGGGATAGAAAGGAAACAACAGTCCTCAAGAATATAACGGTTCATGATTCTATAGTTTTTGGCTATATTAAAGGAGCTCTGCCAATTCCTTACAGAAAATAACTTCTATTGATGCCTCTCTTATGAAGGAAACCATAGCATTCAGCTGCCCCATAAAAGCCAGCAGGCAGTGTGGAGTGAGAACTCCTTTGACTGAGATACCTTTACTTTTCATGTAGGCTCTGCCATTTAAATGTTAATACTTCACATCTCTGGCTCTCATTTTCCTTATAATAATGTATGGGAAATACACTACTTCAAACAGCTGTGGTGAGAATTAACCAAGATGATATTTTTACAAAGTCCTGCAATAAGTAAAACTCTGTTTAAACAGCAGTGACTATTTTTTAAAATATTTTTATTGATTTTTTACAGAGAGGAAGAGAGAGGGATAGAGAGTTAGAAACACCAATGAGAGACATTGATCAGCTGCCTCCTGCATACTCCCTACTAGGGATGTGCCTACAACCAAGGTACATGCCCTTGAAGGGAATCGAACCTGAGACCTTTCAGTCCGCAGGCCTATGCTCTATCCACTGAGCCAAACCGGTTTTGGCTAGCAATGACTATTTGTAGATTGCAGTTTTAGGTGTGGTCAGTAAGTACTAATGTCATCTGATCAGGGACTGTGAAGAGAAGTGTTGGTGATAGCATAGCAGGGCATCCAGACTCTGGAGTAAGATACATCTGGGTGAGATCTTGAGTTTCCCGTTTTGCATAACCTTGATCTGGGTACTTAATGTCTCTGAATCTCAGTATCCTTAAGAGATAAATGGAATGATAAAAAAAGGGTTTGTTTGAGAATAATTCCAAGTAATTTTGCATGATAAATGTTTAAACAGATATTTTTTTCCTTTAGTGCAGGATACCAGTATAGCAAAAGCAGAAAATTTTGGGTTCTGTCAATAACTGTGATTAGGGATATGCCATTTAATCATTTTAAGTCTCAATTTCCTCACCTGTTAAGCTGGAAATGTTAATGACAGTTGCTTGGCAGAATGGTAATGGGGAATAAGTGAACTTATCCGAATAATATATTTAGGGCAATGCTCACACTTTAATAAGCATTCAATAAATATAACTGTTGGAGAAGAATTACCTGGATCAAATCTCATCTCTACCACTTATCAACCATGTGATCCTTAGGCATGCTAGTTAACCACTCCATGCCTCAATTTCTGGTTCATCTGAGTAAAACATGACAATACATACTTCATATGATTGTTGTGAATATGAAATGAATCAGTTTATGGGAGCATATGGCCTAGTGCCTGAAATATAGTAAGAGTTAAAAAATGTTACCTATTATTGCTGTGCTATGTTGGTATTATTACTACCACATGTTTATTATTCTCAGCTTCCCAGTTAACTCTATAATATTAACTGTCCTCTCATCTGTAGAGTGGGGATAACAAGATGATCTATCTCAGAGGGCTCTGCAATTGGTCAGCTCGGAGACATTGTTCAAGTGGAAGGGAAATCATTATCGTTATATCCAGCTGCTGTGGTCAATGCTTTGGCTATGGACTCGGAGCCTCAGCAATCATGCCTCCTTTTCCACCTGCCCATTTTTGTGATCCAGGTCATTCATTTCTGTCTCTAGAGCTTCATCCAGTTTTGGAGGGACTGCTCTTCCCATTTATCAAGGTCATTTTGAATTCTCATCACTATCTTTCAAAGCGTTAACAACTCTGCCCAAGTCTGTGCCTGCATTCCATCATTTTTCCCCTTGATAGATGCCAGATAACAGTGACCCTGGGAACGACCCTTCCAATGAGGTCACAGTGCATCAGGCCTGTCATTAACTGTTACCTTCCAGCTAAGATCCTCAAGTCAGCTAGTCTACCACCTCAAATACAGAGCAGAAAGGGCCACAGGGACATAAAATCGCTCTAAAGTTTATGTTAATTACAGCTCTATGTTCTCTTCCCCTTCCTTCCTTCCATCTATCCTTCCTTCACTTAGATTTTTTATGCAAGAAATACTTATTAAGCACACACAACATGGCAAGTAAGCACTGGTTAGATACCAACATGTTTTCTCTCATAGAGAGTTATAGAAAATAAGGGAGTTTCTCTTTGTCATAAACACTTGGATTAGAGTCAGGGATGATTTATTACATGGACAGCAAAATTGGTTACCTCCTAAAATGAATTAAAAGTTTATTTTTATTGATTGTACTTATAGTTAACAGAAATATTTGGTTTTATAAAATATAATTACATATAGTAACTCCTAATATTGGTAAAGTACATTGCATTCACACCTGGTATTCAAGATGACCTTCATAATAGTTAATGAGGAATTATATTATTTTTACCACTTTTATAGAGAGATAGCTGAGGTCCAAAGAGTCTAAATAAATGGCTGAACATGGTTGAGTTAGTACTGAGTCCAGGTATTGCAATGTAAAGTTTGTGGGAAAAATATGCACCATGTGGGAAAGCTTACACACTTTCCCATATGTTGAATCATTCATTATGATATGATATACCAGAGGCTTAGGCTCTAGGAATGGTCGCAAGAAAGCCACGATTTACTAAGCATTTTACTATGTGGCAGATACTGGATCAAGCACTTTAAATATACTATCTCATTTAATCCTCAGGAAACACCTGTGAAGAGAATACTATGATGTGTAAATATATATATTTGCAACAAGAAATTGGCTCATATTCAACAGATGTTGCTTTCTGCATTTTCCTTTTAGCTACCAGTCATGGTAATGAATAGCCAAACTGGCTAGCTTAAAGGATTGTGAGAGGTCAGTACCTCTAGATAGTGGACATCATGGGGTCAGGGACTATGTCTTTTTTTTTTTAATCTATAATTATGTCCCTATCATATGACACAGTTCCTGGCACAGAAAAGATGTTAAAAACATTGAAGATCTTTGGTTGGTCCCTTCCCATCCACTCAGCACTCCTGCCTTCCTTTTGAGATTTGATCATTTCAACAATAAAGATTAAAAAAAAATTGTGGAAAAAAAGAAATTGGCTCACACAATTATGACTTCTGACAAGTCTCAAGATCTGCATTCAGCAGGCTTGAGACCCAGGAAGAGCTCACATTTCAGTACCTGTTTCAATGCAGGAGAAAGTCAGAGTCCCAGTTTGAAGGCAGTCAGGCAGGAAGACCTCTCTTACTCAGGGAAGGGTCAGCCTTTCCACCCCCCCCCCCCCCACATTTGGGACTTCACCTGATTAGACAAGGTCCATCCATATTAGGAAGAACAATCTGCTTCATTCAGTCTACTGATTTAAATGTTAATTTAATCCAAAATCAACCTCACAGAGACACCCAGAGTAATGTCTGACCAAATAGCTGGACACACTCAGGACTCAGTCAAATTGATGTGTTAAATTAACCATCACAGTCTGGTCAGAGTGGTTCAGTTGATTGAGTGCTATCCTGTGCACCAAAATATTGCCAGTTTGATTCCTCGTCAGGGCACATACATGGGTTGCAGGTTTTATTCCTGGTCAGGACATGCATGGAAAGCAACCGATCAGTGTTTCTCACATCAATGTTTCTCTCTGTCTCTCTCTTCCTTTCTCTAAACATGTTCTTGGGTAAGGAATTAAAAATATAAAAGAAGAAAGTTCAACACCACAGGAAGGTAGTCAAGGGGGAAAGCTAGAGGCAGATGTAAGTAATAACTGCCAAGACAGGAATAAAAAGTTTCATGCAATGAAACAGTTTATGCACATGAAATGAAAGAGCACACATTCCCTGAGTTCTGACTCTGTGGCAGGTAGATACTGAGTCTCTACAGAGCTATTCTCTCATTTGAGCCTCTTGGCAGTGCTTGGAGCTGCGTTTATGGTGGTCCCCATTTCACAATGAGGCAAACTAGGCATTGAGGAGGGAAATAATGTGTCCAAGGTGATACCAGCAGAGTGAGATTTGGAATGAGGATTTCTAATTTCCAGTTTAGTGCCTCTTGTGCTAGATCTGGATGTTTTATTTCACTTATTTTCTCTTTAAAAAAAATTAAGCTGCTTGTGATAGCTTTGAAAATGGTTAAATCGGGTTTTAAAAATAATTAAGGTGTTGTTATACTCAAGACACATCCATAAATACAGTTTGGGATCAGTTTGACCCATTGGTTGGGAATTGTAATGGAGAGAACTGTGAAAGTTAAAGTTTGTGATAGTCTGTTCGGAAGCTTAGGTATAGTCATAGAGTCAGGAAAAAGCATGGTGTGCCGGTGCCCATGGCATTAAAGGAGGCAAACCTCAGAGACTTGCAGGCCAGAAAAAGGGTCAAAGCCAAACATAGCAGGTGGTTTAGCAGAAAATGCTACTGGTACTGCTGAGTTGAGGATTATGACACCATATAGGGGATCAGCTATAAAGTGCAGTGATCAATTAGTGATGTCTGTCAGGGGCAGGGGATGGGGGAATGTAGGCCTCTGGGCTGTGTATTTCCTGTTCCTTTATGAGAATGAGACAAAAGCAGCCCAGATGATTAAGCTGTGTGTGGAGGGTAATTGGGGTGGGGCAGATGTATAAATTAAATCCTTCAAATTCCTCATACTTTCCATCACATTTATATACATATCCTTGTTGTTGCTTGCTTACAATTCCCTTTCAGGAAGATTTTCTTGTTATCCAAAGTAGGAGGCAGGAAACACCAACCTCTGAGGAAAACCCTTCTCATAATCTAATTTCCATGCACCCACCCCTTGGCCCATGCACCTATCCACTCATCCACTCATCCAGTAAATATCCACTGAGAACCCATGATTTCTGGGGACCCAGGGATAAATCATACAGATCCTTGCCCTAGAAAAATGTGCAGTGAATCAGGAGCTAAGAATAATGCAATGGAATAAATGCTTGCATAGAAATAAATACAATAGAGGCACAAAGGAGGGATTAACCACCGTGCTTCCTTTCCCATTTTTCTATACTCCAAAGACATCCAAACCTGATCCTCCAAAATTAGTAGTAGCACGCGAGCTTGTCTGGTAGAAAAGGGGGCTGAGGCTTTCTAAGCAGAGTTTCATGATAAACTGGCTGAGGCAGCAAGTAGGTGAGGGTAAGGAGCAGGAGACAAGTATCCAGGTGCAGCCCAAGGTCAGACTCTCTAGTGAAGGGCTGATTCCTGAGGCCAATGCATAAGTGAGAGCAGTCCTATGGCCAGATCATGGCAGGAAGAGGGATGGTATCAGTAGCCTGGAAATAGAGTCAGCATTGACCTCCAGGGAGCACAGAGAGGATGACAAGTTGCAGAATGGCCAGCTGCTGGAGCCATGCAAATGTGAACATTAAGAAGAGGGTCCCTGTCCCTGGAGAGGATGGCCAGCACTCGAGTGAGCATGCTCTGGCCCTGCCCAGCCTTCCAGCACCATCACTTACCACTGGGCTTCCTATACTGAGCTACTTGCTGGGTCTTTGACTTAATCATACTTACTTTCTCCTTGGAGTTTTACAAAGAGGAATGCGTTGTTCATTGAACTGTGTTCCCCTCTCCTGCTTCTCTCTTCTTCACCTGGCTAATGCTTACTTATCCTTGGTTTCTATGTAGCTAGGACTCTTCCAGGCAGTCCTTCTGCCT
This sequence comes from Nyctalus aviator, assembly GCA_036971965.1. Lineage (NCBI taxonomy): Eukaryota > Metazoa > Chordata > Mammalia > Chiroptera > Vespertilionidae > Nyctalus > Nyctalus aviator. The sequence goes on along the minus strand of CM072923.1, from coordinate 158,300,248 downwards.
CCCCAGTTGGGAGTCAGTGAACCAGGATTCAGCTCTTTGTATTATACCATTGCACTGCCTGTTTCCATCATGCGTCTTGTTAATGATATGTCCCCAGAATTTTTTTTAATATATTTTATTGATTTTGTACAGAGAGGAAGGGAGAGAGATACAGAGTTAGAAACATCCATGAGAGAGAGTCATCGATCAGCTGCCTCCTGCACACCCCCTACTGGGGATATGCCCGCAACCAAGGTACATGCCCTTGACCGGAATCGAACCCAGGACCCTTCAGTCCCCAAGCCAACGCTCTATCCATTGAGCCAAACTGGTCCTGGCTGTCCCCAGAGTTTTTGCCCAGAGGTGGAGGCTGCCTACAGGAAAGGCTCAGTGTCTTTCTAGCAGGGATGGTTCAGAACCAAACCCATATATACTGGGAATCCTCTGGAGCTTTCCTGCAGAGTCAAGGCTGGATTCTTAAAGAGCCTGATCTACACTGGAGAGTGGGGTGAGCAGAACCCTGATGGTGAAGGGTCTTAAATTTATGACTATGCAGTCTGAGCTGGTCCAGAAGGGCTTTTACTGTGCTAACCAACCAACCACCCTGAATAGATAGGCACTAGATTCTAACAGGCTCCAGGCTTTATCTCCAGTTACCATGACAACCAGGCTTCACAGTGATTGATGGTATTGATTGACAGGCTCCTGGTGTCTTGGCTCTGTCCCCACTCTCCTTAAGTCATTTGCATACACATAGAATGGAGAGATGCTCAATACCATACCTCTGCTTTTGTCTTGATTTTGAATTCCCTTCTTGATCACTGAAAACCTTCTCAGCCTTAAAAGAGAGAAGGTGAGATGGTATCAAAATTACTCCCAGCACTACCCTTAGCTCTTTCTCCCATAGGTGACACAATGTGTTATGGAGAAAATGGGCTTTGGACACAATCTTTGGTTCAATCCAAGTTCTACAATTTCCTTGTATAATTATTTGGGCAAGTGACTTAAACTATCTAACCCTCTATTTACTCATCTCTAAAATGGTAATATGTGTCCCTGTTTGTGGAGTGACATGTAACTATTAAATCAGATAGCCCATGGAAAAGCTTTACCTAGCACATGAGACATCAAATGTGGGTGTTCCCTGGACCATCTTCACTCACTCATGGCTTAAGAGTTTACAATGCAGAAACGTTAAGAAAATTAGTTTTTACAAACTCCTCAGCCTCCCTTGTTCTCCAATTTTCCAGATTCAGGATCAGAAATAAAGGGCCCAATCTATGCATGCTGTAGCATTTCTAGCAACAGTAATAATAGTAAGAATTGACCATATTGCTAGTACTGAGACAGAAACTATCCCAAGCATGGCTTAAGTCTTTTATTTATTTAATAATTTCTTGTTAATCCTCACCTGAGGATAATTTTTTTCCATTGATTTTTAGAGAGAGTAGAAGGTAGATTGGGGGAAGGGAGAAAAAAGAAAGAGAGAGAGAGAAAGAGAGAAACATTGATGTGAGAGAGACACATGATTGGTTGCCTCCTGCACAATCCCCAACCAGGGCTGGAGATCAAACATGCAACCCAGTATGTGCCCTTGACTGGGAATTGAAGCCATGATTCTTTGGTCCACAGGCTGATACTCTAACCACGTAGCAACACTGGCCAGGGGAGCTTAACTCTTTTAATTCCTACAAGAAATCTATGAGGTAGACACTATTAAAATGCCCATCTTACAGATGAGAAAACTGTGTCACAGAAAGGTTAAACATTTTGCCCAGATTGTAAGTGAGCATAGTGAATTCCAGATCAGGCCATCTCCAACTGAGAGCCTGGCCCCCAGCTATACTGCCTCTTGTCATGACCAAAGGCATGTAGGAGGACCAGAGTACATAATGATGGCCTCTGGTCAGGCAGGAGGGAGACCTTAGATTATAGTCTAAACACTGCCCATTGGTAGCATGATCCCTATCTCTGAGCTGCTTTGTAAAATGAGGTGGTCATGGATGTAGGGCTTGATAAGGCTATGGCTATTCATGCCATGTGGTAAGCATTCCTCTGCAAAGTACACTAATGAGATGAAATGGAACATGCACCGAGTTGGGGTGTAGCCTACCTGACATTAAATGCCTATTCTCAGAATTTTAGTCATGGAACCTTGGGTAGGTTATCTAATAATATAGCTAACATTTGTTGACACTTCACTGTGCCAGACACTGTTCTTAGGGACTCATGTGTAGAAACTGTTATCACCCTTATCTTACAAATGGAGAAAATGAGACCCAAAAACTTTTAGTCACTTACCCCAAGTCCAACTCTGACTCCAGAGTTCTCACTCTTAACTCCCATAACCACTGCCTTTTGCAACCCATAAGCCTGTAAATTGGGTAAATCCTCCCAGCCCTATAAGATTGTTGTGAGCCTCCAATGAGATAATGCAAATGAAATACCAACTCTTATAAAATACCAACTCTTAAGCAAGAGATGTTACAAAGATGTGATTTGTATTGTCAGCCAAAAGAAGACCTGTGGCTCCCAAACATCTGAGAGGCGTTGTTAGGATAGGTGGGACTCAGCCCATCCGTGAGCACATCTGCTGGCTTGTCACATGCCAGGCTCTGTGCTGAGTCTTGTAAGCCCAAGGGATGACTTTATAAGTTTGAAGCATAATTGGAGGAATAGATCAAGAAACTGACAATTACTAGGATATGCTCACTACTATTTTGGAGGAAAGCTTCAGATACGATGAGGGACACACAGGAATATTGTGGGGGCACAGGTAGGGCCCCCGAGAGTGAGGGAAGGTTTTCTACAGCTAATGAAGCAACTCAAAGAGAGAGGTATGGGAACTTTGTCGTCAGAGGGAACAGCACATGCAAAGGTACAGAGGTGCTTGTCCTATTATATCCAGTTGGTTGGGAAGAAGTATGCCTTTTCATGCACAAACAGCAACACAGAGTGAGCAGGTAAATTAGCTCACACTTCCCAGCCCATCCAAATACAGACTAAACAGTCATCTTTCCCAATGTTATGACATAAGATAGACAATATGATTATTCTTTTCCATTCTGTGGTTGTCTTTGGGCTCAACCAATGTAGCAAAGTAACATAGATAAATCACAGCATCCAGAGTGGCATTTGTTTGTTGCAAAGCAATAAATAATGCATTACACCTGCTGTTTTCCAACCTGATGCTTTCAATCTGAGGAACCACAGAAACTTGCTGCGTTCTGCCACCCCAGAAGCCAGGCTGCCTGGTTCTGCCTCTGAGCCCCACTACTGCAGCATCTCCACATAGGCAGGAGGACGACCCCCACACTTGCACCCCAGCCTGACCAATAAACAATAGACAGGATGGCCAGTGACAGTCCTCTGGACTCCTAGCTTGCCAGGCCAACACAACAGCTCCTCTTGGGACCCAATGGAAGTGGGAAGTGATCCAGGGTTTCCTAATACTCCCTTGACTGATCTGCATCTCCTTTTCACTCTTGAGTTTAGGTCATACTGGCCTCTCTGAGCAGAACCTTGCTGCTGGGGACACAAAGCCTCACAGTTTCCCTACACTCTCAATGTCCTCCTCAATTTGTCTGGCCAATCCGTATCCATCCTTTCAGATTTGCCTCTGGTATCCTTCCCCAAAGAAGGCCTCCTGACCCTGCTGCCTCCTTTCAAAGTCCTCATCACACAGAGTAGTAATTGCCTGTTTACTTGTCTCCTGCTCCATACCTAGCTGTGAGCTCACTTAGAATGCACCTTAGTTCTCTATTTTCCAGATGCCTGGCACACAGAAAGAAATCACTAAGTACTTAGCAAAGTGGTCTCAAATGTTCTTCAGATGTTATTTAGGTTGTAGAATAATGGCATTAGAGGAGACCTTTAAAGACCACTGGTCAATTCTTCAAACCATGTCTCCTTGGCCTCTGCCCATCATGACACTTCATCTTGTGTCGAGGCTAAATCCATCTCCCCATAGCTTCTGCACTTTGGTCCTTCTTCCTCTTGCGACCACACAATCAAGCCTAAGTGCTCATCTTCAAAACAGCTCTCTGGAGAGTTGGTTCAGGTCTTTGGATCTCTCTTAAAGGGAGGTCTTTCCTCCCTTGTTCAGGTCAACACCTCCCATCCCCTCAAATAATACCAAAAAGAAATGGCTTTGAATTTCTTCACTCTCATTATATCCTATGCTCATTCTTCTCCAATCATTCACCACTTCTATTTATTAACAAAAATTTAAATTCCCACTACATTTTTTTTAATTATAGGGACAATATTGCACACATTTCTAGTATTTACTAATCTTGCGTAATTTAAACTTTATGCCTATTGATTAGCAACCCCTCATCCTACCTCCCCACAACCTCTGTGGCAGTGACCATTCTACTCTATGACTTTATGCTCTTAGATATTTTACATAGCTCTTCTAAGTGGAATCATGCAGTATTTGTCCTTCTGTGACTGGCTTATTTTGCTTAATGTAATGTCCTCAAGGTTCAGCCATGTTGTCGAACATGGCAGCATTTCTTCTTCCTCCTCCTCCTCCTCCTCCTCCTCCTCCTCCTCCTCCTCCTCCTCCTCCTCCTCCTTCTTCTTCTTCTTCTTCTTCTTCTTCTTCTTCTTCTTCTTCTTCTTTTGCTAGATAATGTTCAATGAGTGTCCTCTTTCTTATTTTCTTTTAAAAGCGTGGTTCCCAGAACTGGTCAACAGGCTTTGAGTTTCTCTAACCTGTATAAAGAGTGAGATTATCCCCTCCTTTACTTCATTTATTATAATTTTCACTAGGCTTCATTACCCTACTGAACTGGAAGTTAACTAAAGCAACGGCCTTTTCTCTTGTTCTCCTGCTAAGCTGTGCCCATTCCTCACTGAGCTTCTATACTGGTATTTTGTTCCCAGGATAGGATGTTATAGCTTTCCCACCTGGATCTCATTTTGCTATGTTTGGTCTGCCTATCAATCTTTCCTTCTGAGGGCTTTTGGGATCTTGATTCTTTATCTGATTATCCTTGGCTTTTCCTGGTTTCTTCTTCCTGGTGAGATATACTAAGCCTGGCTGCTGATCCCATATCCATGGACGAAGGCTTTGGCTGATGCAGGGCAGATGCCAGGAGGTCATCAAAGGTTGATGACCTAGGACTGTGGGGCTCAAGTCTGGTTCAAGATGCACTGCATAGGAATCACCTTTAAAGATGCCAAATCATCTTTAAAATACAGATCACCGATGACTCAGAAATACAGAATCACCATTGAGTTGGGGCCCAGGAACCTGTATTTTTAATTAGCACTTAGATGATTTCAATGTGTAGCCAGGCTTGGAAACCATCAATGCCAGAGTTCACTGCCTTAAAAAGCCAAAACCAATGCCAGTGTGATCTGGTCCAAAGCTGACATCTCAGGTGTCCAGCCTGATGGGGCAGAGCCATGACAGAACTGCCTGGTTCTATAAATGTAATCCACCCATGCAACACACTCATTTGGGTACGTGTGCACGTTCCTTAGTCTAGGCCTTTCTCCGCTCCTTCTCCCACTGCCTCCCCTGCTCTCAGCTTCCCTCCCTCTGGTTCTGTGTCTTGGAGACAGAACCACATTTGAGCTCCTCTGCCCCCACCCCAGCTTACCACGGGCATGCTGTAGACAGCTCTGGGGAGGCCTCCCCAGGGCTCCTAGAAGATTCCCCTTCTAGCCCTGGTACTAAACTGATACAAGTGACTCTCAGATAGAAATTAGTCTTCATTTAATAGATTGTCCTCACCTGCTGGCTGCTCAAGGCCTTTATTTATTCAAATTCGCATCATATTCCTGTTAGTTTTGTTCTCACCATGTCTACATTTCCCAACATACAATGTGCTGGGGTTGGTACATAGTAGGTGCTTACTGAATTGCTCTGTCTGACAGCAGAATTCTTTAGTCTGATGCAATCACTGGAATTACAGGCTTTTGAACAAGACAGACTTGAGTTTGAATCTCAGCCTTAACATTTTTCAGCTGTACAACCTTACACAAGAAATAATGAATGTAGGGCATCACAAGTAAAAATTAGAAGTGTGGGCTGGGAGCCTGAAGGCACCAGTTCTCACATTGTATGATGAACTCACAGATCTTCCTTTCCTCAGTGGTACCTGACTTCAGGGTCCTCAGAAAGTAATTCTTAGCAGTCAAGGCATGCTTTTCAAATCAAGCTGCTGGAATTCTCTTCTCCCAGCAGCACGTGGCAGGCTGTGGCAGACCCTCCTGAGCATAATCACTGCACATGCTTCCTGCAGCCCCCATTAATCAGCCAGTCCCATCACTTTAACTCAGCAGCTCTCCACCACTCACCTAAGTAATTAATCTGGCTTCTGCCTGTGAGTTCCTTTCATCCACTTTTGTTTACTACTGTTGAAGCATTTTTTAATCAAAACAATTAAATATGCTAAATCTTCTCCAATTATTAATGCATTAAACACGAAAAGTGCTTGAACAGAGATGGTAGAAAAAGCCCTTTGCCTGGTTCTGAGTGCTGGTGCTTAGAGCATCACTTCTCCCAGGCATACATGGCTCGGAGTTATTCAGAAACTGCCATGCCCAGTCACAGAGGGCTGTAGTGAAAGGAGCCAGTCTACCCGACTCTCTCCATAAATGTGAAACTGAGGCCCAGTGAGATCATGGGCCCTTTCTAAGCTCATACAAGGTGTCAGTGACAAAGATTTTGTTTTGGTTTAAAAATAAAATAAAATTTGTATCTATTTAAGTTATACAACATGATGATTTGATATACATATCCTATATAATAAAAGCCTAATATGCAAATTGTCCCTTTGACTGGGAGTTCTACCATTTGCTATGATGTACAATGACTACAAGGGGGCAATGTGGAACATGGTGGATGTCAGAGATGCAGCCCTGACAGCAGGTGACAGAGGAAGTGCTATTGGCCTGATAGGCTCCAACTAGAGCAAGACTGCAGCGGGATAGTGGAGCAAGTGAGCAGGCAGTGCCAGGCCAAGGCAGGTGTGAGTGGAGCCCAATCGCCCCACCGATCACCCCACAGACAGTGACCAGTGGTGGTGGTGGCAGTTGGAGTTACTGCCCAGCTCCCAGGCACTGAGGGAGCAGATGGGGGCCTGATGACTCAGGAGGAGGGGGGCGCTTGGGGGGCTGTGGGCCCAGATGCTGCCCAGGGCCCAGGGGTCAGCTGGGCCCTGGGCAGCATCTTCCACACCAGACACTCACACTTCGTTTGCTGGCCAGGCCGGGAGACTGCACCCATACATGCATTTCATGCACCAGGCCTCTAGTTTGATATAAAAAGGAAATGATTACTACAGTTAAGCTAATTTACATATTTTCTCTCACAGTTACCTTTATTGTGTGTATGAGGAAGCACCTGAAGACTATTTTCTTTGCAAATTTCCAGTATTGAATAGAATATATTACTGTGGTCCTCAGGCTGTGCATTGGTTCTCTGTGCTTCCTCAGTCCACATAGTTGCAACCTTGTTCCCTTGGACCAGCATGGCCCATCTCCACCTCCTGGTTCCTGGTGCCCCTTGTCCTACACTCTGCTTCTATATATAGGGTTCCCCCCTAAAATATATATGCACACTCTGAATAATTATAAAGGTAGTGTTTATTAAAATACATTTCATTTTCAAAATTGAGCTATCATCAGTTAAAGTATGTATACACTTTTTAGGGACACCTTGTTAGAAGCAGAGCCTGAAATTATATATATAATTTTAAAAATCCATTCATCTGAGTGACAAATTCGAATTCAGGATTTCTGACTTATAAGATATTTTCCATCAGAAGCTCTTACCAAAGGACTGACTCATAACATTCATTTACTCATTTTTAAAAATTTTTATTTCTCAATCATTATTCTGAAAATAGTTTCTGAATTCCTCCTCCATGGCCGACATTGCACTGCTATGCTGACAAGAGAGTGGTGAATAAGATAAAAGTCCTTGAATTCATAGAGTTTGCAGTGTAAGGGGCAGGTAAAATTGGTTGCTGAACACTCCCTTGAAAAAATATTCTATCTAATCCTCGGTTCATTTGAATTATAGCCTTAAATGACTTCCTTTGTGGTCGTCAGGATAACATAATAACTGGCAATAATTATTATACAGTTGCAATTAATTAAAAGTAATGACATTCCAAAACTACAAACTCCAATTCACAACCATCTGAAGACTTTTGCTTCAAAAAGAGTTGAATTCTATAGGAACGGTCCATGTCTTGCTCTGATCTGCTTTTCTAGCCTCATCTTGCCAGACTAACCAAGGGATGGCAACCCAGCTCTGTCCATTTACAGTCTGTGAGATCAGGGAACATGACCTTACTGTATTGAAAGATATGTTCCTTATCTGCAAAGTGCAGGTTCCTCAGGGGGACAAATCCAGAGATGTAGACATACACAGAGATTGCTAATGTGGGACTCATAGTTCTCCTGTGTTTAGAAGGCAGTCACCACTTTCCTTGGAGACATCTCCATCTTCTAACATCACTCTGACCTCTCTGGGGTGCAAAGAGAACCTGGGTAAAAGAATTATGACAACTATGATCATCCAGGTGCAAACAAAGCACACTGGTTGATCTGAAGGTACAAGCATCCTGATCCAAAAAATGCTTCCTGGAGTAAATGATGTTTGAATTGGAGCTTGAGCAGACTTTGGAAAGATGGTGAAAGGCAGAGAGAAAGGGGCAACATTTGCAAAATTACAAATTGAAAATGGGTGAGGCACTGCTGGGCACAGAGGTATATGGAGATGGATGAGAATCACTGCCCCACAGAGGCACAGGGGAGAATGTGCAAAGGAAAGGGAATTAGCATTCTTGAGCAACTAGTATGTGCAATATATATTCTTTCTCATTTCAAGAATTATTTGGGCTTGGAACCACTTGGAAGAGAACCTAGAAACTGGTAAATGGAATTGGATTTCAACCCAGGTCTCTAGACTCTAAAACCAATGGCAGCTTTTACTACTGTGAGAGGTTGTACCATAGTAGCAGTCATTCAACATCACAGTGCTCTTCATTTCTGTCTCCCTGCTACAGGTGTTACCTCTGAAGATATCATGAAGTGCTTTGGAGGGTCTTTGGGCTTATCTTATACCTATTCGGAGAAGATAACAGTTGGAGGAGGTTTATCGGGGGATGATTGTAAAAAAGTTGGAGGTGGCGACGGTAGTAAGTATTTAGTAAAAAATCTCCTAAAAAGCAAAGCCAGACTTTTCTTTGGAAACACAATCAGGGAACATGTCCCTTGATTTCCAGTTGGTTCCATTCCAGTCAATGGTCAAACTGCATACCTGCTAAATACCCCAAGCCAATGACTGGACTGGCTCTATTTTTGAACCCAGGTACATTGAGATCACCTTAGAAATACCTGACTTTGTATGGCGCATGCTCCTAAATTTCAAGCACTAGATAAAGATCTAAGTGAGAGCCAGGATGAAAGAAATGTGTAGACAGAACCTGGAAAGCAACTATTGAAATGAAGACTCATAGAGATACAGTCCAAAGGGAAAAAAGAAGTCCCCAAGAGAGGATCCTTTGGTTAATATGTCCAAGTTCAAAGAATAATTATTAAGGGAAGATTGTACAGATTTTACAGGAATTATTAAGGGAATGTACAGGGATATTTTTGGCATTTCCTGAAAAAGTCAATATGAGAGATCATGTATTCATTTATTAATCCATCAAACATGCATTGAACTTTTTTTTTTTTCAAGTGGGAGACATCAGAGAATGCAGGGATGATGAAACAATTTACAATGTAGTGGAAGAGGTAGACATGAGACAGGTTCAAGTTACTCCCAATGGTGTTAGGCTACTCATGCCTCAGGGCCTTAAATCAAACTGCTTCTTCTCTCTGATACCATTCCCTCCCCTCTCCATTTCCCTGCAAAGATTCATTCACTGTTCTAGAAAACTCAGTTTTCTTCTTGTTCAGTCTCCCCACCCTCCTGTACATCTGACCATATCTTTCCCTGCATCCCTACTGAGCCCCACAGAGACCTTCACTATTTAATTGAACCTACTTGGCATATAGCAGGTACTGAATAAGCATTTGACATGTGCATGAATAAATGAATGATCACCTGTTTTCCAACTTCTCCCTTCCATGTTGTGTTGGGCTGTCCTCCCATTGCCAGTTCTACCTCAGAGGAAGGCTCTATTGCTAAGTCTTGGTCCTTCTCTTCTGATTTGTCCTGTTAGTTAACCAAGCAAAATAGAAGAATGGATGACAGCTCTAAGGATAGAACATAAACTTTGTCCTAAATCTCATTAGTGGCCTTGCGAACCCATCCTTTGGTTTTTTGGGAAATGAGCTAACACAGTTATCCTCTTGATAGATACTGAAAAAGATAACAAGGCAGTGGAAGACATCATTGTTCATGTGCGAGGTGGCAATTCTGGCTGGGGTACTGGCTTGGCACACAACTCGAGCTTCATTTCGTACCGTTCCTGGGGGCGGTCGTTAAAATATAATCCTGCAGTTATTGATTTTGAGGTAAGTCTGTTTGCAGTTGAAGAAACTCTATGTCCGCGAGGAATGAAAGTGAAACAGACCAGATCATTTCATATTTCTTATTATGAGCCCATCAAAGAGCAAGATTAAATGTTAACAGCACAATGAACCAGTGGCCTTCCCACACCTGACTCTAGGGAGTGTTTGACTAGACCCAGGCCACAGGAGAGCGGGGCCAGATGTGTTATATACCTGGTCAGTGCTTCGTTTTACACCAGTCACCCCAGAATTTCATCAGGATTAGGTGACATTAAAAAAATAATTTGTATTTATACATATAAGACTTAAAAAACACAAGTGCTAAATTGGGGTAAGTACACTTTCCTATAAAGGAGCTGATAGTAAATATTTTAAGCTTTGTGGGCCACATCCAGTTTCTATTGTACAAGTTTTATTTCTTCTTGTTGTTTTACAACTTTCTAAGAATATAAATCCCATTTATAGCTCAAAGGCCATATGTGGATTGAGTGTCATTCTGAGCTGTAACTATAATTTGCTGCCCCTGCTCTAAATGATCTGATCCCTTTGCCACAATGAACCCTGGGCAAGGCCACGATTCTCCCCATTGAAAAGATTAAGAAAGTGAAGGTCCAAAGACTCAATTGATTTGGTTAAAGTCCCAGAGCTCATATGTAGTGACCTGGATCTCAGACTTTTGGATTTCATACCCAGTTCTCATTTTCCTCTGAATGTATTTTCTTAACTGTAAAATGGAAATAACATTCTGAGATTATTCTTCTCCACCCCACTTCCCTCCTGTAAGTACTCCCTTTCCTCTCCCTGAGAGTTCTGGGAGGGAGAGGTGAGAGACCTCAGATTGAGTGTTAAAATTCGCTGGAAGGTCAAAGGGAAGTTGCTCAGTGGTTCTAGGCTTTTCTGGAACTAAATCACCTTAACCAGGCCCCAGAGCAGCCCAGGCTGCACTGACTTCCTCATGATGGGCCATGGTCCCTGGACTTCCAGTAAGTGGTGTCTTTCCCTTGGCTGGAGGCCCAGCCAGTCCTGCCATGATCAGCCTGATGACCTCAGCCACACCCCCAAGCACAGGCCAAGGTCTGTTGCCACAGGTCTCTCTGTACACATTTCAGGGAACCCATTCTAGGTTATGGCCATGCCCTCCACTAACTCTGGTTCCAGAGAGGGGAGATTGCTCCAGCATGGCTCAGTCCTCTTTCAAAATTTCCCAGTGACCTTGGAAAGCAACTCCCCTCTCAGGACCTCAGGTGACTGTCCTGTAAAATGAGAGATCTGGAAAAGAGCCTTCCTTTTATGATTGTGTGATATAGAGCATCATTAATCATGCTGAAGGTAATCATATGCACATGAAATTTGAAAAATATAGGCTTTTTTTTTCTTCTATCATCACAACTAATAAAATTAGTTATTTTATACTAGAGGCCCAGTGCACAGATTAGTGCATAGGTGGGGTCCCTCGGCCTGGTCAGATTTGGGCCAATTGGGGCCATATCTCCTAGTCCTGATTGAGGCCAGCTGGCCAGGAGGAGGGATCATGGGAGGTTGGCTATGAGAGCACACTGACCACCAGGGGACAGCTCCTGCATTAAGCATCTGCCCCCTGGTGGTCAGTGCATATCATAGCTACCAGCCAGTTGTCTGGTCATCCAGTCATCAGGTTGTAACAGTCACTTATGCTTTTATATATGTAGATAATTCTTCCCTTTTGCAATGGTATCTCACATCCATTACTTCTTTAGATTTTCATAAGGATTCTAGGAAATGGGTTATTATTTCCATTTTGTAGGTAATAAGGCTCAGCCTGAGAAAGGAGCAATTAGGAGTTCTAGCCATAATAAAAGCTAAATAAAATGCAGCTCACCACAAAGCTATTAGGTGAGCTGTATTTTATTTAGATTTTACTATGAGTAAGGCTGTGCCCATCCATTGGCTTTCATCCTCACAATTAACCTGGGAGAAAGGACTCTTGTAACTTTGCAGAGGAGGAAGGGAGGCTCCACGTGTAAGGGAGGCCGAGAGCACACAGCTGGGTTTGAGGCCAGGTTCTTCCTCCAGCTTCCAGCTATCCACATCTGCCACAGTACTGCCCAGCCAGGAGGGGTGACTTTGTCCCTGGGACATTTGGCCATGTCAGGAAACAGTTTTGGTTTTCACAACTAGGAGATGCTGTTGGCATCTAGTAGGTAAAGGCCAGAGATGCTGCTAATCTTCCTATAATGCAAAGGAATTGACAGTTGGAAAGTCAGTTGTGTGGGCTGAAGCTGAGAAGCCCTGGATTCCAGTCATGCCTGCAACAGGTTGCCTCAAATGGAAATAACGCCCACCTTTCCCCAAGCACATAATCAGTAATGACAGAATAACTACCTATCAAGGACTTGGTTAACTTCTACATTGAAGGTTAATAATCAACACGCACACAGACACACACACACATCCTTTATACCCTTGACTTCTAAAAGTGCTAGAGGAGGCAGATCAGCTGCCTCCTGCACTTCTCCTACTGGGGAGCAAGCCCACAACTTGGGCATATGCCCTTGGCCAGAACTGAACTTTAGACCCTTCAATCTACAGGCCAACATTCTATCCACTGAGCCAAATAGACTAGGGCTAAATGGCTTTTGAGTTCCCCTCTTCCTAGAAGATTGGGGGACCACATATTTCAGAGTTAAGTAGGTCTATGTTCAAAGTTACTCTTGCACTTAATTGCATGATCCTGAGCTGGTCACTCACTTCTGAGCTTCCACTTCTGCATCTATGGGCTCCACAGAGTGGCTGCAAGGATGCAGTGCAAAAAGATGATGTGTAGCCTGGCTCTATGTCTGCCATGGAGCAGGCCTTCCAGGAGTTTTATGGCCAACACTTGGGCTCTGGAAACTTGGATGATCCCAGGGAGGGCCTCTGTTCCTCTGTGCCCACAGATGCGGCCTATCCATGAGCTGCTGCGGCATGCGAACCTGGGAACCCTGGAGTCCAAACGCCAGAACCTGCAGCGGGCCCTGGATCAGTACCTGATGGAATTCAATCCCTGCCGCTGTGGGCCCTGCTTCAATAATGGGGTGCCCATCCTCGAGGGCACCAGTTGCAAATGCCAGTGTCCCCTGGGTCGCAAGGGCCTTGCCTGTGAGCAAATGGAACAACAAGGTAATACTCATGCATCCTCACTCAGGTCCAAGCCTGGCCCAGCTAAGAGAGGCCAGCACGGGAGGGCTTTGGGGTCCCCAGCACGGGAGGGCTTTGGGGTCCCCAGCCTCTCTGTCCTGTGCCCTCTTGCCCTCTACACTAAGAACACTTATGCTGAGCCATATGGCTGACCCCCAAAGATGTTATGAGAGAAATGCTATTAATATCCCCATTTTAAAGATGAGGAAACTGGGGCAGGAGAAAGATGAGATAACTACTCATGAGTAGTATCAGAGCCAAGCTTTGGAGCCAAGCAGTCAGATGCTAGGACCCAAACTCTTAACTGCTGCATTCTACTGATTTACATCCCAAGAATCAGGAAATCTGGATAAGGGCAGAGATTCTGAGATGATTGCATCTTCTACAATTTGGGGCCAGGGAGGTGGTGGAGAGGAAAGTATGTATGTCCCAGTTATCAGCCTGACTTGGCTTAAAGTGACATATGTGAGCCTGGCCTGGGTAAGTATAATAAAAGAACGTCAAAGGCCTTCAGAACCAGAGGCTTAATTGGATCCCTGTACACACAGCATAGAGCCAGAGAGAACACGGAGTGGGAACTACTTAGCCATGCTTTTTCATGGTCTAGTGCTGGGCTCAGAACTGGTCCATGCTGAGTCATCTGTACATACTATGTGCATTGGAGAAGGGTGTCATGGTGCCAATGATGGAGTGATAGCAGGGCATGGAGGCCTGGGTCCTCCTCCACATAGCACCATTCCTCCCACACGATTACAGTGAGTCAATTGTGGAAAGCCCATGGTGCTCCATTGACCTTGTCCTAAGCAGGGTGTGGACATCAGGTGGCCTGGGGCTATCAGACTGAACTTTCAACCTGACAGAGATCAATTGTCATAATATATATATATATATATATATATATATATATATTATATATATATATATATCTAAGCCTGGGGAGTCAGCCTCCATGAAGACTCTTGACACAGGTCCCTCGAGACTTGTCCAGCAAACCTTTGCCTATGGGGACTGAGTCACAGAGGTGGAGAAATAGAGACGGAGAACCCTGCTGTGGCTGCCCCACCAGGAGGTATAATTACAGAGCTGGAAGGAACTTGTAGATAATCTAATCCAATGAGAGTCATACTGGGATCTGAGGGAACTGGGATCTTAGGGGCTGCCCCAGGGGAGCAGGATGAACCTAATGGACACACCAGCTTCAAATAGAACAGCTCCATTCTCATCCGACTTCCACATTGGGGCCCATGAAAGATTTCATTTTAGGGGGGAAAAAAAAGAAAAAGAAAAAAAATAATGATGGAAAAACTCCACTAGATTACTCCACCCTTCTCATTTGACAGAGGTGACAACTCAGGCTGAGGAGGGAGATGAGCTTGTCCACAGGCACAGAGCCAGGAGGTGACAGCAGCCCCAGGCTGGTCGGGGAAGAGTTTGCAGGATGTCACCACCTGCATTGACCACTGGATAGTGACTTCTTGCAGCTGAGAGTAAATGCCCAGCAATATGGACTTTTTCCTGGATTTCCAGAGACACCTGGTCAGAGCCTGTGTTCTGATGCTTTGTGCAGAGAGCCTGTCACCCACCTTGGCCCATTGTCAGAGCCTAAGGGGTTTTGATTTGCAAACCCTCATTCAAATGCTCAGCAATGCCCTCCACAGGGTGTCTGTGAATCCCTATCTGGGCTCTGCATACTGCTTCTCACACCCTCCATGGCTGTCTTTATTCCAGAAGGGCATGCCTCTCCGCCTTACGCTATCCCTTTTCCACGGAACCAGACTCCAATTTCATGAGAGGGGCTCCAAGGGACCTTCTCTCACTCCATCCAGATTTTCAAATTAAGTGGGAGACAGGGAGCATAGGTCTTGGTTGGCTTTACCAAGGCATTTCCGCAAGGAGAGATTGCAAACCACTCTAGGGCAGTGGTGATCCTTCCTCCTTACCCTCTGAGCTGTGGCTTGTATGCTAACCTCCTTCTTCTTTGGGAAATGTTCTGTGCAGAAGTCAAGGCGGAGGGTCGCTGGAGCTGCTGGAGCGCCTGGTCTACTTGCTCAGCAGGGACTCAGGAAAGAAGGAGAGAGTGCAATAATCCTCCCCCCAAGAATGGAGGCCTCTCATGTCCAGGGAGGAACGTGCAGACCCAAGCTTGCTGAGGGTCTCTGGGCACAGGGTGGGACAAATGCAATAGATGTTACCACCTGCACTGACCGCTGGATAGTGACTTCTTACAGCTGAGAATAAATACCAATCAACATGGACTTTTTCCTGCTGGCTCCCAGGTCTGGGACCAGGCTGTGCCATCTACAATCAGAAAAATTCAGTCATCCAACAACTAGGTGTTAAATGTTAGCTAGTTTTGGTCCTGCTCACAGCACTTTGATCATCCAAAGAAAAGGAGAAATCTCAACCCAAGTTTAGGGGTACAAAGCAGGCACAGTTTCTTGAACCAATCAAGGCCAATAAAATAAAGTATGATGAGAATTACCTTGGCTCTTTGGTAATATTTGTTCATTAATAGAATGATTAGTTGGTAGGATAGGCAGACACAGTAATATATTGAAAAAAAATAAAGAACTTGAGTGCTTTCAATTTTCCTTCATTTTGACTCAACATTTTCTTGTATTCCTTCACTTAATGTCCTGTTTGCTTAAGTTCTTACCACAATATCACATTTCTCCGAATTATTTTGTTACATTATTTTCTTCTTTCGCTGGGTTTTTCACAATTAGTAATTATATATTGGTGCCCATATCTCCAGTGACTATGACCCATCTGCCCATCTTGAAGGCAGGGATTAGCTTTGTTTGGTTCTGCACTGTATCCCCAGAGGCCAGGGCTGTGCCTTCCATTGGGAGGGACCTAACAAGTTCCTGTGGATGAAGTGAGGGGCTGAGCTCAGGAAATAATTCAAAGATGGGATGCATATTGGTCAGGGACCCAGAGTGGAGTATAAATTGCAGGGGCCAACCAATAATGATCGGTGCACCTTCCCTGCCATACCTGCATGGCAGCCAATCATACCTGGCAGCCTCATTGTCTCACAGCACTACAGTCAGGATGTGTTATGTTGCACTGACTTTTCTGTTTACCTATAAGTTTCTCCTATAGATTATGAGCTTCCGAAAGGTAGACTTTGTATTCCCAGTTGGTAGAAGAAACATGTTTCCAGAATCCTTCTATCCTTCCAAAATCTTTAATCTTTTTAGGATGATAATAAGACTTATATCGACATGATACAATTTAAATGTGTTTTTGGGACACAGGAAATTGTCTGGTTAAGGCTCAAATATATGAGATAAAATAAGTGCCAAGGGAGGCCAGGTGGAGGAGAGTCTGGTCTCTGTGTGAATTTTATAGAGTGGGGATGATGGTGAATATAAAGAAATCTATAATAATAAAAGCGTAATATATTAATTAGATCAGATACCTTTCAGACAAAGCCATGGAAGTGGGAGCCAAGGCAGAGGCAGTTAGAGGCAATTAGGCAGGCAGGCGAGCAGTTAGGGGTGATTAGGCACACAGGTAGAGTGGTTAGGGGCGATTAGGAAGACAGGCAGAGGCAGTTTAGGGAAATTAGACAGGCAGGCAGATAGAGGATTTAGGGGTAATTAGGCAGGCAGGAGAGCAGTTAGGGGCATTAGGCAGGCAGGCAGAGGCAGTTTAGGGAAATTAATCAGGCAGTCGAGTGGATTGGGGTGATGAGGCAGGCAGGCAGAGTGGTTAGAAGCCATCAGGCAGGCAGGAGGGTGGTTAGGAGCCAGTAGTCCTAGGTTGTGAGAGGAATGTCCCACTGCCAGTTTAGGCCTGATTCCTAAACCGGAAGTCAGACATCCCCCAAGGGATCTGGGATTGCTGAGGAAACCCCCATCCCATGCACGAATTTTGTGCACTAGGTATCTAGTAAGTTATATAAAATACTTAAAACAGTGCCTGATACATACAATTTATTGGCAACACTTTTAATCTTATTATTGTTACTATTGTTTTTATTTCTGCTGTTAATTTACTTTCTAAGTTAATCTACACTAATAACTAATTTCCATTTGTTATTTCCCGGGGAGTGGAGATTCCATGAAAGAATGGGAGGCCAGACTGGCCAGGCCAAGAGAACAGTTTACAGAGGACATTCAAGCTTGATCCCAAAGTTGTGGTACTCAGTCTTGGTTGTGCATTAGAATCACCTGGGGAGTTAAAACACTGCTGTCTGGAGGCTGCACCCCTGATCAATTAAATCCAAGCCTTTGAAGGTGGGAGCCAGACATCAGTAGCTTTCAAAGCTCCCAGTGGTTCCAATGCAGCCAAGGTTGAGGACCTTGGAGAGTCCAGGAGTCATTACATGGGAAATGGGTATGTGACCAAATAAAAGGCAGCCACAGTAAGGTTTGTCTGTGCTATTTTATCCTGTCTTATCAAAGGGGCTTGTAAGATCACATCAAGCATATACTCCTCTACCTTTGCTCTGTGCTGTCTACCAGTGGAGGGGTATAGGATGGTATGTGAGTTACAGGGGAGAGACGAAACCAGAGGCAAGGGAGGCCGTTAGGAGGTAAGTGTGGTCATCTAGATGGGTGGAGCCGAGAATGTTGGAATTAAGCAATTTCCTGGATCAACTGTGAGCCAAGACCACCAGCTGAGCAATGCCATCTACCTGTCATCTGAGCCAGAGAATCCAGGCCAGTGCCTGTGCTCCTCCTCTGAAGATGCTGTACCCCATAGCAGATTTAGAAGTGACAATACAGCAGCAGTGGCACTTTCAACAGCTGCAGCCCCTCACCAGACCTTCGCCTTCCCCTCTTCAAGAATGCCTGGCTCTCTTTGAGAGAAAAGCAGGAAGCTTGTCCAGTGGATTCTCCCTCAGGTCCTTTCAGGAGATCTATAGTCTAGGTTTTATAGGTAGCGGATGTAAAAACATGGTTTAAAGATCTAATCTTCAGCTTGACAAGGCGTCTTTTGAAAAGTGAATTAATGGCAGAATGAAAAGCAATCAGGAGATGCTTTTTCCTTTTCCCCCCTTTGAGATAGATGAAGATCTAAAGCAATCACACTCAATGAATCTCTTCTGAACTCTATGCCTTTAGGGTGAAGAAAATGGACAGAGAGGAAGGGTAGGCTTCCAAAAGCACACTGCAGAAATGAGAGATGGCAGCAGGAAACTATCAGGAGCTGCTCAAGGGAGGGGCTGTAATGGAGATAAGTAAAGAGCCCTTGTTCTCCATGAGGATGATCGAGGGAGGCTACTACCCCTTCATTCAGGAATGGGTGAGCTCTTGGCCAGGCCCCATGCTGGAAGCTGGGTGCTGGGGGTACAGAAATGAATTAGACATGGTCCTGCTCCAGGAGTACACTTTGTCTGGGGGAGGCCTGTGAACAATGGCAGGAAGGGTACTGGCAGAAACCCAGGGGCCGTGGAGACAGAAAAGACAGCCTGGAGGAGGATTAGATGGCCAGGGAAGATGAGGAAATAAGCAGGAGTTAGACAAGCAAAGGAAGATGAGGAAATAGCATGTACAGCCATAGAGGTGGGAAACTATGAGGAGGGTTGGGGAAAGTTACTGCTCAGCAACTCGTTATGGGCCCTTAACATTCTCAGACTGCGTTTGGACCTAGGAGATTTTAATAGATCCACATGTCAGGCATTCCTCTGTTCACCTCAGGTGTGGGGGTTCAACACCCCACAGCCACTGATATAAGGCCCGAACATTCTGAACTGTATTCACAAGGTTGTCTCTGATCTGGCGCAATGTACTGCTCCATCTGTAACTCCCATTTTAGACTTTGTGAGTCAACTGCACTAAAAATCTATCTTCCCTAAACATGATCCACAAAGCCCCGTTAATGACCAGCCCTTGGCTCTTTCTGTTTTCTTCCATTCACTCTTCTCTCAGTCATGCTGCTCCAACTGCTCAAGCCTTTCTGCTGTTCCTCCCACATGCCCAGCTCTCTCATGCCTCAGGTCCTTTGCACTTACTGTCTCCTCTGCCTGAGAACTCATCCCCTAAATCAGTGGTTGGCAAACTCATCAGTCAACAGAGCCAAATGTCAACAGTATGATTGAAATTTCTTTTGAGAGCCAACTTTTTTAAACTTAAACTTCTTTTGACACCACTTCTTCAAAATAGACTTGCCCAGGCTGCGGTATTTTGTGGAAGAGCCACACTCAAGGGGTCAAAAAGCCACATGTGGCTCCCAAGCCGCAGTTTGCCAACCACAGCCCCAAATGAACTCATCCCTAAATTAGCTCACCCAAGACTCACTCCCTTGTTTCAGTCAAGTCTCTGCTCAAATATTACCTCTCCAAAAACTGATTGTATTTATTTCTTATATGGCACTTAGCACTACCTGAGGAAACATTCTAAGGTGTCCCCCACCTTGGTATATCTCCCCCTTTAAGATGCAATTTTATTTTCATGGCTAGATTCCCAGTACCTACAATAGTATTTGACTTTTAATAGGGGCTCAGTAAATATTGTTAAATCAATGAACTACTTCCAATTTAGTTCCCTAATAGGTTGGGCTTTGCACATGCTATCCAGACAGCACCTTACCTGCCAGTTCCTACCTCTTGTCTCTTCACCGAGGGTCTTCAGGGTGTAGTTTAGGTGTCCATGCACTCAGAATGCCAACTGTGACCCCTGCCATTCTCCATACTGCATCAGGTGCTTCCCCTCACATGGCTCTATATCACAGTATTTTACATACTCCATCCCTGTAGCCTACTTATTTTCTCTCATCCCTCTCTCCACCCTTCATGTGACTTATTGCAGGGTGGATGGGGACCCAAATTTACTTCTGGAGCTCCAGCACCTAGCATGCATAGTATTTGGAGCTTCCCAGTAAAAGTGTTCTTTCTCTGGTCCCTCTGTACTAGAGCAGCGATTATCAACCTTTTTCATCTCATGGCACACATAAACTAATTACTAAAATTCTGTGCCACCCAAAACAACATATGCTTTTCACTGATTTGAGGTGAAAAAAAGAATAATTTTTATTGATTCACACTGGATGGCTATTTTGTTGGCTGTTGCAATTTTTTGACAATCTAAGGAAAAGAGATCAGTGCCCTTGACTAAATAGTCAGGTAGTGCTGCTTTAAAAAGTCTTGGGTCACACCGGTTGAAAATCACTGTGCTAGAGGGAGAGGCTCTGAAATAGGCTGTGCATGTAGTATGCAGAAATCTGTGGGAGAGAACCTCACGGAAGATTTCCCCCCAAGACTTCTGGATCCTGCAATCTTCTGAGTGCACTGAGGAGAGCCCACACCATCTCTAGATGCTACACACATTTAAGAGAGAGCCTTTTCTACCATAGTCAAGGAT
Source organism: Nyctalus aviator (assembly GCA_036971965.1). Classification (NCBI taxonomy): domain Eukaryota; kingdom Metazoa; phylum Chordata; class Mammalia; order Chiroptera; family Vespertilionidae; genus Nyctalus; species Nyctalus aviator. Next base: position 158,279,312 of record CM072923.1, on the reverse strand, counting down.
TGTCCATCAAATTGAGTTAAAAATTCTGCATTCATGGCCTTGGAGTTTTCCCCCAACCCCTGGGAGAGATAAAGGAAAATATGATTCCCTTCTATATTAACAGCTTAAAATGTGAGATAAATCCTCCCATCCTAACCTATTTTTAACAAATGGACTTTGCTGTCCAGTGGCATGATATATGTCTGACGGGTCTATTTATCCATTCTATTTCCTTAGAGATAGCAGCTAAGAAGTTTTATCTATTATTTGTCTCCCTCCCCTATTCCCATTTTCCTAACCAAGCCTGTGGAGCAAGCAGTTGATGGATGGATGGTGTTTGGGATAAAAGGCGCCAGAATCAGATAGTTTTCAGGATATGAACAAACTGGCTTATTAACAAGGAGGCCTGTGTGGCAGAGGTGGTGGGGGACAGAGGACTGGATACCAGACAATGGTCAATGATGGATGAAGGAACACCTGGGGTTGCAAGGTGTAGACTCGAGATAACCGGTGGACACAGCCACCAATAATGGGAGCACCCAACCACCGGAGCAGCCTCCTGCACAGAGGTGAATGTCAGACCAGCCACTTGACTGCCTTTGACAACGCTCCAAGAATTTCCCACTGCAAACACGATCCCCATTTCTTCTCTTCTTTCTGTAAAATGCAATCTTGTGAAGCTAGGCATGGTAAAGAATAAAAGGCAGATATCAGGCAGAGCTGGTTGTTCAGCACTCTGGGATAGGAAAGCAGCTGAGCACCCATCATTTTGGGGTGATAGCATATGTTATGTCGTTCAATCTTTACACTTGTGCCATTGAGAGTACTGGCCACGTTTTCTGATGAGGCACAGAGAAGATGAATGACTTGTCAAGGTCGCTCAGCTAGGAAATAGTGGCCTTGGGTCTTGTGCCTTTGTCTGTCTGCCCCAAAGCCCCCTGAATGGCTCTGCTTCTCCAATCCCAAGTACCATACCAGGCAAGTGGGCTGGCAGGCAGGTCCCCGCTGCACAGTGAAGCTGGATCCACTTGTGCTGCGGTGGGAAGACAGGAAGCTGTGTGGTGGCGGCCCTCGGACTGGGGCAGTCCTGCCTCTTTCAAGCTGTGTGGTGTTGATTGGGTTGCTTAGTGTCTCTGTGGTTCCTTCTTATCACCTGTCAGAGGCAGATAACACATCCTTTCTCTTGCAGGCATGGAGAGGATTAAGCTGGATTCTGTATGTGAACATTCTCTATAGCTGGTGATGCCCTCTGCAAATATCAGTGATTATGCTGTTCCACTTTCCCTTAACAACCCAGAGCTTGGGTCATAAAAGCTCGCTATGTCCTTTATAAATACCTCTCCTAAGTGCTAAGCTATTTTATGTCTTTCTTGTTCTCATTCATTGTAGTGGGTTATGTACTGAAACCCTATCCTTAAAGCAGTTTTCAATGACTTTCAAAAGACAAACAAACAAACTGGAGTTCTTGATGTGTTACAAATCCCTTGAAACAGTGATGTCAATGACACAGCTAACTGTGGAGGCTGGCTTTTCTCAGGGGCCCTCCTGAGAGTAGCAGTTCACAGAATCCAGAGGTTGCTATCATCACCATCCCTGTCTTATGGGAGGTGGGGAGGAGCTGGGGAGAAGAAACAGAAGCACAGATGGCTACCTACTTTGCATAAGAGCACAAAGCTAGTGAGTCCTAGCACCAGGCATGTTGCAAATGCAGGAGTCTGGCACCTAGGCACATAAGTCTAAGTGCTTCTCTCTCTACTCAGCCCCCATGTCTGCCTGAGAAGTTATGCTGCCCTGGGCATCTCAGTAAACCCACCTCTGAGTTCCCAGTATTGGAATCTGGTCAACATTTAAGAAAGACAACTCAGGACCCAGCCGATATGGGGCAGTGGTTGAGTGTCTACCTGTGAACGAGGATGGCATGGTTCAGTTCCTGGTCAGGGCACATGCGCAGGTTGTAGGCTCAATCCCCAGTTTGGAGCATGTAGGAGGCAGCTGATCAGTGATTCTCTCTTATCACTGAAGTTTTTATCACTTTCACTTTCCTTTCCTCTCTAAAATCAATAATTTTTTTTTTTTTTTTTTTTTTTTTTTTTTTTTTTTAAAGAAAGACAACTTGGGGAGAAACAATTCTGACTTCACATTCAGTAAACAGGAATCTCACAGATCCAAGTGCTCCATTCCTGAGTGTTGCTGCTAGGTTTTAGGTGGGCATTCTGGTTTGCTGTGATGAGAAAATGAAAGTGGAGGCAGAATGTTAGAAAACAGTCTTCTTAAGTGACATTTTATTCATTTCCTGCCTTTGCCACATAGTGGGCAGGCCTCTTAACCCTGTTAAGCCTTGGTTTCTTCACCAACCTGTTAATGTGCTTCTCAGGTCACTCCAGTGCCATGATTGCCGACATTTCTGCTCTCTGTCAAGTTTCCCGGAAACTTCCTGGTAGTCCCTAGTTGGGGTCACCAATACCCTGAACAAGTGTGATCAGCCCTTACTTAACATAAGCTTTTGGCCTCTCCTACTTGACTCTGGGTGCAATGCTGCCTGTGATGCTGGCTGAAGGCACCTTTCATGGCCATTGCTGTGTAGGTTGCCCCAGTATCAGATGTCTGCACCCCGAACTTCATGATGCCTCCACCATGTGCCACCAATGCACTAAAGATTCTCACTGTCTTGGGAGAAGATTCTGCCCTTGGCTCTGTGGAGAGTGGCTATGGTGTTTGGACAGGTTTTAGTGGGACTAATAAGAGGTATGATCCTTTCATAGCAAAGCCATGTGCAAGTCCCAGCACAATTATAGCCAAAGGCTATAGTTGAAAGCTTGAACCTATGGTCTGAACCTGTGATTCCACATGGCTGAGTGATGTGGACTTGATAGAATTCAGGTACATGTAACTGAGTAGACTTGACCATGCCCTTACTTTGCCTCGTGGAGTCAAGCTATAAAATAAAGATTTGGCTTGCACTCTGTGGCACTCTCTCAATCAGAGAGGGCAGCATCCTACCTAGAACCCAGCTTTATTCTCTTCTTTCTTTTCTAAATCCTTCACTGCCCCCTTTCAGGTTCACCCATGGCCGTGCCAGTTTGGTGCAGTGGCGCTGAGCATGGAGACATGGGTTGGCTCAGCCCATGGCTCTACTCATCTCTTTTTCTGTTAGTTCATTCATTCATGAAGCAGTTACTTATTGTTGCCTGAGTGTCCCAGGCATTGTACTGGGTGCTGGGGACACATGAGTGCAGCAGGCAGACAGTAGGCCTACCTCCATAGACATTATATTTGAGAAGGAGTGAGAGATGATAAACGAGTAAATTATACTACAATGTCTGCAAAGCCTGGAAACACTGATGAATAGACATGCTGTCATTCAGACATCTTCAATCTGCAAAACAAAATATTTCTCCAAGATGCTAATCCTGGAAGTCACAGGGAGAGCTAGCTGGGACCCTAAGGGCTTTCTGCTCCAGGTGCACAGTTTTCCTGTTTTTGTTTGTTTGTTTGTTTGTTTGTTTTTTGGGTTTTTTTTGTAAGTGACTGGGAGAGGCCAGAGTCCTCTTCACAACAAATATGACATTTTTCTCTGGATTCTCTGCTGGCAGGTGCTCTTTCTGCTGGCCTCCCCACACATTCCACTGCTTCCCCACCTTGATTTCCACAGTCAGCGCATTCATCGTAAGGATCCAGTTTCCTTTAGAAACTTACTCTACCTGTCAGCTGGTAATTACGTTGACATCTATCCCATCAAATTCAGAGAAAGATTAAATGAGATAATGTAGGCTAAAAGACTCCATAAACTGAAAAGCACTCCATAATTGGCAGCTATTATTATTGTAATAATTATAATTATTATTCCCACAGCAGTTATGTGATTAGCCCAAGGTCACACAGGAAGGAATCATAGATTCAGAATACATCCCAATCCACCCCCATTGAGCACATGGCAGAGCTCACAGAGTTGCAGAAATTCATGCTTTCAGATGCAAAGCTCTCCTATGCCCAGGTATCTTGTGCTGTGCTCAGCTCCCAGGCTTGCTGCCAAGCCACTGCCTACACTGTGCCTCCCACCTGCCCCTGCCCCCTTGGGACTAGCAGCTCTGACACGGTTACACTGGTACGAACTACAGTCGTTGCCAAGGTTTTCCAAAAGCCCCGTTTGTACTTATTTTGTTTAATTCTTACATTATGTTTGAGCCTCATCCTAAATGCATTTGTTTGCAGAAAGAGCCATGAGGGGAAGTTCAGCCCACAAATAAGAATATAATCATTACACAGTTTAGCAGTGCCTGGGCATCACCCGGGTATTCACCAGTGCACCACAATCCAATTGTACCTCCTTCAAGACCATATTTAATAGAATAAACAATTTCTGCTAAATGCAATCAACACAAACCTGGGCTGTCATCTCTATAATCAACTCAAATCTCCCATTAGAAGCAGTGGCTGTGATTGAGATGCAGGATTTAATTTGGCAGCACCTGCTTCGACGTGCTGATGTGGGCTTCCTGGGAGCCTCCCGTCAACCAAACACAGAACTGCTTTCCCCTGACCCTGGGGAATCTTAAAAGAAGATAGATTATAACTCAAGAAAATTATACGGCCCTGGTCTAATGAAAGAGATAAAACCTTATTAGATTAGCCTGTTGAAATAACAGCAGACAGCAAATAAATAATATTAAGCTAAAAAAGGCCCAGAGACATCAGCTCAATTGCAGAGGGCACGGGGATGCAGGAAGGCAGACAACCATCTCGCTTGCTGTAACAACCCCGGAGCAGTAAAGTATCAGCTCCTTCTGGGGGTTGTTCAGTTCTAGAGCTGGCTGGTGTCATGGGCATGTGAAGGCCCATAGGCCCCAGCACTGAGCCCCAATGGCAAGCTCAAAGCAGATGATGTGGCAAAAACTAAGCCATCCAACCAACCAACAATTGTTGAAAATGAATAGGATGAACCAATTCACTTTTTACTAACTTATTTTTTTCCCTACCAATTTGATCTCAAAATTCGCATGAAGTTGTAGAATCAGCCAGAAAGTACCCAGGAGCAAAGAAAATATTAAGGGGTCATTTAATATCATAGAACAAATGAGGGCAATAAAGATTACATGATCACTTGAATAAATCTAAATAGTAAACATATTTTGGTTTTTAGTAACTTGAAGATCAACTGCCTTCTGATTCTTTTCAAATACCCTCTTCCCCCAAATGGGGTTTGCACAGAAGCCTGAGTGAGCCACATGGAATGTACATACATAGGGAAGGTTTATGTGGCACATTGCCCCACACCGTCAACTTGGATTTCTCCTTGACATGTTTCCTCTTCCGGCCAACACAACCTCTCCTCTAATATTTTCCATTCTTGTTTTTTTTTTTTTTTTTTTTTTTTAACTGTCTTTCATGTAGTGATCAGTTTCCCTGGCTCTTAGCTCTAACTCAGGATCTCTCTGAATACCCACTTATGTCACAACAATTCAGTTCTGACCCAGAACTCCTGCTTCCAATATCCACAACCACACTCTTCCTGTGCTCAGCATTCAAGGTCACTGAGGAACCAGAATCCATGCCTCTAGGATACCTGGAAGATTTTTTAATAGTGCGCTCATTTGTGTGTACATGTATACGCATGTGCATACACACACACACATGGCACTGTCTTCCATGTTTTAATAAAATATTCATTAATCAAATGCCTGAATTTATTGAAAGAAATGGAGCACCATAATTATGAGTTTAAAACATTGTAACCCTAGTGCCTAGGTTTGCAGCCCAACTCTGCCACTTACTAACTGTATAGCCCTGAACAAGTCACTTCACTCTTCTAAGACTCAATTCCCCCACCTGCTACACCTGCTAATAGGGCGCATCTATAGCATCCACCTTTTAAGGTTGTCATGAAAGTAAAATGAATTACATGATGACAATTAAGTACTGTGGTTGGTACTATATTCATAAAAGGGTAATATGCAAATTACACTGGGAGACCTTCTGGATATCCTGGAAGCCATGGTGGTGGGGCTGAAGCAGAGGAGGTTAGGGGCAATCAGGCCAGCAGGGGAGGACAGTTGGGGGTGATCAGACTGGTTGGGGAGGCAGTTGGGGGCAAGAAGGCCAGGAGGGGGGCAATTGGGGATTAGTAGGCTGGCAGGCAGAGTGGTTAGGGGTGATCAGGCAGGCAGGAAGGTGAGCAGTTAGGAGCCAGCAGTCCCAGATTGCGAGGGGAATGTCTGACTACTGGTTTAGGCCCAATCCCTAAACCGGCAGTCAGACATCCCCAAAGGGGTCCTAGATTGGAGAGGACTGAGGGACAACCCCATCCCATGCACGAATTTTGTGCACCAGGCCTCTAGTCATTCAAAAACTATGAATTGCCACCATCACTGAAGGAGACAGTATACACAAGGGAGGAGCAACTTAATATCTATTCATTGATTCATTATTGGACACCCGTTCTCGTGCCAGTCACTGTTAGACCAGTAGGACTTCAAAGTGATTAACTATCAACACAGTAAATGTGAGTGAAAGAAAACTGTAGAAGACAGTGAAGTGAGGATTTCCATGGTGCTTAAGCCCCTCAGGACCCGTGAGTAAGTAATTATTTAACTTACTGCATGTTCCAGTCATGTGCATTTCAGATCTTTATTTTAAGTATCCTGCATGGCACCGCCCTTCAGCCCTGGGCTGGCCTCTCTGGGAGCTAGTGTGGGGAGGAACAGTTAGTGTAGGGTGGGCTGCCTGAGCTCCTAGAGCTAAGAACTCTCACTGTATGCAGCCCACAGTAGTGTTACAGTGAGGAGCTCTCCCTTCCTTAACAGTTAAGTGTTTCTGAAGCAGGGCCCAAGCAGGGGCTGCCCCCATTTTCAGGAGTTGGATTGTTGCACTGTCTTTGTCTTGTTTTATGTCCACCAGAACATGGAGACCAGTTTGACCAACAATTCCACTGTCCATCAGTGGGGACATCTATAAGAAAGAATGTCAGAGAACATGAATTAGTCCTTGTTACACTGTAGTGCCCTGTGGGTGGGATAGGATGTATAATCCAAAAGGGTTTGGGGGACTGAGTTTCTGATATTCCACCTCCAGTAAACTGTCCTTTCAAGCCATTGTTCTTACCATGCTTCCTTCTACCACAGGGCCTTTGCCCATGCTGTCCCTCTGCCAAGAACACTCTTCCTTCCTCTGTTCATCTAGTCAGTCCTATTCACCCTTCAGATATCAGTTTAAGTGTTATCTCCTAGAGGGAAATCTTCCCTGACCCTAAATCCATATCAATTTTTTTATATTTGAAGATTTCATAGAATTTTGTAGCATTTTGTTACAATTAAAACTTTAAATATATTTCTGGGATAATTCAAATAATGTTGACATTTCTTCCTAAAAGGGAATCTCCATGATGACAGGAACTATATCTCATTTGTTCTCTCTCCACCAAATCCCAGCATTTCAGCTGGCAGATAGGGGGCCCTTAGTGAATATTTGCTGAATGAATGGTTTTCAGCTTAGATACTTCTCAACTATAGAACGCTGGATACTTTATTTTTCAATGTGTAAAATAGGAGCTATGTCATCTACTGTGAGCCTTGTGTGTGTTAACCGAGGAAATAACACTGACCTTTGCTTTTGCTTTGGGGGATTTTTTAATTGATGAGATTAGCAAATGATCAATTATATCCACCAAGAAATATTATGTGTTTGGCTGAGCCTCTCATTCAAAGTGTAATTTGAGTACACTACTTCCTATCTCTGGGCCTCCCATTTGTAAAATGAGAACATTGGGGGAGCATTTTTCTAAGGACTCTGACAACCAGTAGAAATCCTGGGGCTGTCTAATTGCACACTCACTGGCAGTTCCCTGGGTGAGGCCTGGTGTGGTATGGGAAGAGAGGGAGTGAAGACAACCCTAAACATGTCCCTAGGGACAGTAATAGTACAGGCAGGGATCAAGGTCAAAGACTATAGAATCAGACCCAAGGGACTTGAACCTGGGTTCCTACACGTACTAACTGTGTGACCATTACTCCATGGTCCTAAACATTAAATCTGTTTCTTCACTTTTACTAGTAAAATGGGGATATTGGTAGTATCTACTTTATGGGGTTGTTGTGAGGATTAAATAACTTAATATGTGTAAAATACAAATTTAATTTATGTAAACTATAAAATATATGTAAAAATCAAAAGGATTTAATGTAGGCAGCACCATTTACTTAGCTTTAAAGCAAATTAGGCAATAATCATTTGTCTCTTATAATGTATTCAGCATCATTCCAAGTGCTTTATATATCTAATGAGAAACTCAACACACTAACACTATTAGAAAGTTAATATCATCATTTCTATTTTAGATGAGGAGACCTAGGTACAAAGAGGTGAAGTAAGGTGTTTAAGGCTACAGTTATTAAATGATAGATGTGGGATTTGAATCCAGCTGAGTTCAAGCACTCAGCAAGGTGCCTTGTACACAGTAAAGGGTCTAATTAATGTTTATTGTTTCTACTTAACACTTTAAGTATAAACATTTCCTTTTATAATGGTATCACCAAAAAGCTGCAGCAAGGAAAATAAAAGGAAGGAGGAGTAAGGGGTTGAGAACTTTTAGATAATAAACCAGCCAAAGAATTTGGGAGCTGAAGGGATCTTAATGAGTTTAGACTTTGATTTGTTCCTTCAACACATACCACTGAGCAGCAACTGTGTTGGGACATGGGGACACAGATAAATTAAACATGTCATCCTTACTCAAAGATATAGGGGAAATAGACACACAGAACCCTAAGTACAATGTACTAAGAGCTATAGTAAATATATGTTCCAAGTCCTAAGGATTCCAAAGGAAGAATTAACTAATTCTACCTGGGAATATAAGGGAGTTAGGAAACTTTTTACAGAACAAAGGGGTACCTGCACTGGGTTTTGAGGACTGAATAGGAGTTCGCTAAATTAAAAAAAAAAAAGTAAGCATTTCAGAAGACTTGCAAATGCCATTAGAAGTCCTATAACATGAAGCACCCTCAGTTGTGACAGCAATGAAATATACAATCTATAGCCAGGATGGATCTCAAGTTTCACAGCATCCAGTTCCCTATCAGAATCTCCCACCTTGCTCTTGCTCTTTTGAATTACTCTCTGGACTTCCTCTAGCGTTCCCTTTCCCCACCAACTCTCAAAAGCTCCTTACTTTTCCGATAGGTGATCTCACAGCCTTGGCCTTCAAATCCATTGGGACAGATGCAGTCACAGTGCGATTCTGAAAAGACAATGCAGAGAGAACATGAACTATAACCACGTGATGGAAGAATCTTGGAGTTTAGTTCTCTACATCACTGCATTCCCATCTGGTTAAGGACATTTGGTTGAATCACTTGAAATAAGAAGATTCAGTGCCAAGAATACCTACTCCTTTCTTGAGGATTCTTTGCTCATAACAAACATATTTATTGACGTCATATGGAGTTGCAATATATGGGGTTGTTGAGGAATACTACTCATTAGTAGATATTTGACCTAGTCTTATGTGCTCAGAGTCATAAGCTACATTTGTGGTCAGCGAGGCCACTGGTCATTTTCACCACAAGTTAATTATCTAACCTCTGCTTGCACACCTCTAGTGATGGGGTTATCCTACTTTGATGTCTTATCCTACCTTGGGCCAGGTCTAATACCTACCTCTTCAGTTTAATGCTGCTGTCACCTACTGTGCTCCTTGTGGCTGGAACCCAAGTATCCTGACAGCCAGAGCAGCATCTCCTAGTTGCCTACATTCTGACTCCTTGGGAGCTAGACTAACAGACACTTCTATTAGCACTTAGTGCAATTCAGTGTAACACTCACTAGTTTATCAACTCATTGAAATCCTTGATCCTGTCTACCACTGAATTCAGCTGTAGGACAGCTTCTCAGCCCTGACTCTACATTGAAATCATCTGGGAGACTTTTATAAAGGCCAATCCAAATGATTCACTTTAATTGCTTTGGGCAGGACGAACAGCTTTGTTTTTGTGAAAAGCTCTCTGGGTAATTCTCACATGCAGCCGGGGATGGGATCTGCTGCCTCAGAGGAATGGCTTATGCTTTGCCATCAGCTACACCTGAGGGCAGGGGTCTCCTAGGTGCATCCAGAAGAGGTGGGGACATTAGCAATTGCGGGTCACATGCAGGCTGGTGGGGAGGGTGTCACCATCCTGGTGAAGGGTCCTTCTCCAGAGATACTCATATCAAGATCCAGGTTGGGCCCAAGCATCAGTAGTTATGAAGGTCTCAAGTGCAAGCATACCTTGTTTTATTGCTCTTTGCTTTATTGTCCCTTCACAGGTGTTGCATTTTTGTTGTTATTTTGTTTTGTTTTGTTTTGTTTTGTTTTTTACAGAGGGAAGGCAAGACTCCCCACTGGCAAAAAGATTAACATATTCACTTTACTGAGATACCCACTTTGTTACTGTGGTTGATAACTGGGGCTGCATTGTCTCTGAGGCATGCCCATGGTCCTAATGTTGAGTTAGTTTGAAGAAGCTCATGTTTAAGAGGCTCCAGTGTCCAGCTCCCCCCGTTTTCCTCATTGAGATAATAAAAAAGCTTAATGACATTAATGACAGACCCTGGGGCTCAAGGCAGATGCTAGGGATTGACCTAGAAACTCTCCTTGAACTACTCTGGAGGGTATGTGGTTTTGATAACATGTTTTGACCCCAGAATCAGCCCTCCACATGATAGCTCCCACCAGAGACACCCGCTGCCCAAAAATGGTACCTTTCAGGATAGGGACCCCATTCCCTTTGCAGGGGGCACAGAGGCAGGAGCTGACTTCTTTCTGGAACTCCTCCAGGGCCTTCTTCATATTCTGCTTCACTGTGCTGGAATAGGCAAAGTCTGTGGAGGTCACCAGCTCATACAGCGGTGATGCCTGGGAAGCAAGCAAAGCCATTTATATCAGCGGAAAACGTTCATCAAATAGAAGCATAAAGCAGGGCTCCCCAGGAAAGGGCAAGGGGTCAGTGCACAGAGACCCAAAGTAGATCACTATGGCACTGGATAAATGCCCCACCGTATAGATGGATTCCCCATCGTCTCTTTGTCCCACTCCACCTGCTATCCACAAATAAGCTCATTCAAGTTCAGGCCAACCAATACTTACTGAATATTTCCTAAGTGCCAGGAAGTCAGCACAAGTAAGCAAAATATAAAATCCCCACTTGCAAGAAATTCAGAATCCAAAGGTAGAGACAAGCATACTGGTGGGTATTTACAGCACAGGTAACACGAAGACTTTTAAAGGATAGAGAGGATCAGGTGGTTCATCTCTCTTTGATGGGGGGAGGAGGTGATTTTTCAAGCAGCTCTTTAAAAGTATTAAAGGAACCTGGCCCTAACATCACTCTCTTATCAAAATCTATCAAAAGCATTCACACTGTGCCAGAGCCACTATCAGGAAGCCTTTCCCAAACTCCAGAATTCAAGGAATACCTTCCCAACACGAAATGCTCACAATACTCTACTACTCATTCAATACCAATTATTTTTGTTCATTTGTCATTGCATTTTTTATGTGTTGAAATCTCGTTCTTCTAATCTTATATAATAAATAGGTAATATGCAAATTGACCATCACAACCTCTCACAAGATGGCCATCCCCATGTGGTCATAAGATGGCTGCCACAAGATGGTTGGTAGCAGAGGGCAGTTATGGACGATCAGGTCAGCAGGGTAGGGCAGTTGGAGGGGACCAGGCCTGAAGAGGAGGGCAGTTAGGGGTAACCAGGCCAGCAGAAGAGGGCAGTTAGAGGTGACCAGGCCAGCAGGGAAGAGCAGTTGGGGGCAAACGGGCTGGCAGGGGAAGGTAGTTGGGGGCAATTGGCCCATCAGGGGAGAAGTTAAGCATCAATCAGGCTATCAGGGGAGTGTTTAGGGGTGATCAGGCTGGTAGGTGAGCAGTTGGGAGCCAGCAGTTCTGGATTCTGAGAGGAATGTCTGACTGCTGGTTTAGGCCTGATCCTGTCATCCCCCTAGGGGGTCCAAGATTAAAGAGGCTGCAGGCTAGAACACTCCCTGCCTTCAGTGCACGAATTTTGTGCACCAGCCTCTAGTTAGATTATAAATTGAAGATCAGGGCTACAAACTCCTCAGCTCTGCCTCTAGGATTCAGTCCTGAGCTTATTGAAACCTACTGATAAAGTGGATCAAATCAAAGGGGATTGAAGACCTTACAATGAGGCCAGTAGCAGCAGGCATGGAGGAGAGAGTGTGCATAGAAAAACCTGTAAAAGCACAAAGGGGATGCTGGTCTCTCAGATTAGCAGTTCTTGAGACTTAGAAGCCACAGATGGAAGTGGTGGTGTATGTAGATCAGGAAAAGCCAGAGGTCACGTCTCAAAAGGTAGTTAAAACTATTTGGTCTCTTGGCTCCAGTTTCAACTCCAGGGCCAGGTTCCTCTCCAGATTTTGGTTGTGATCCTGCCCTAATCCAGTACTAGAGAGTTTAGGGTCTGTCTAAATGCAGGCAATCATGCCTAATAGAAACCTCCAGTGAGAAGAAAATTGCTTCCATTTCTTAATGCATCTGATGCTAACCTTTGCCCCAGTGGGCAGAGCAAGGCCCCTTGGTGGTCCCATTGTCTCACTGTTTTGTAGTCAATGAATTGATCCAGAGGCTGTTTGCAGAACATTCTAGCCTGCTGGCCTGCATATAGGGGAGGGTTTGCTATATACCAACCACTGGCTCCAACAGCAGCGTTCCCTTCAGAGAAAGCCTGCCTTTACCCACGCCTTTATCCTATCAGCACTGAGATTTACTCCAGGAGAGGGAGAAAGTCAGAGGCAAAACTGGAATAAGTCTTCCAGGAAAACTTTGTGCTAGAAGCTGTGATGGTGGTTTACACATATGATCCCACATTATTCTCTTAAGGCAGCAGTTTTTAGTCCTGTTTTCAGGGGAGGTTGAGTAACTGTACAAAGTCAAATAACTCATAAAATAGCATTACCAGGGTTCTAACCCAATGCCTTTGTTTTTCCTACTAGTTCATGATGACTATTAATAAAAGTGGTTTGACTATTTCTATTTCAAACCTCATCCCAGCATTCTCCACATTTTGCAGACTTTGGTGGAGCTCTGAGCAGCAACTCTTAGATCTTCACAGCTCCCTCTTTAAATCAAGTTAATATGACATAGCTGCCTGTTCTTTGGTTTGCTGGTCCTCTTTGCTCTTCTTCTTCCTCCCTGCCTCTCTCCCCTCTTTCCTCCTTCATTTTTTCTTCCCATCTCTTCCCAAAAATACAGAGTCCCAATTTCTCACCTTGATTATTGAGTTCTTAGCATCCCTGCCCTTATAAAAAGTTTATTTATCATATTGCTGCAGAGATGATGGGTGCTATCTGTTCAGCACCATACACTTCTCTACAATGGACCCTGGTGATTGACATTTTCAATGATAATAATTATTGCCCTAGTTAGCATTTATTAGGTGCTGAACTAAATACTTGACAAACATAACCTAACTGAATCTTCACAACAATCTTATGAGTCAGGTAGGTGGTCTTCTATATTCCAATTTTATAGATGAAAAGGCTAAGTCACAGAAAAGTTAACAAGAGCCACACAGGAATGAAAAAAGGATTTGAAACTATTACCATTATGGTCTGTTTCTTGTAAGTATATATTTTTGGATCAGTAGGTGGAAAAATATTTACCCCAAATAGGTGGCTTAAGAAAAGGATAGTTTTATTTTCCACTTTTTTCACTTCACATCATATTAGGAGCATAAAAGTTTTTGTTTTTGTTTTTATTATTATTATTTTTATGGTTACATAGAATCCTGTGGTATGGATGAACTAGAACAAGCATGTCAAACTCAAAGGCTAACACCAGATGAATAAATGAGGCATGCAGACCCTGGGCCTAGAGTTTGACATATTTGAACTAGAATATATACAACACTTGCCCTGTTATTAAATATTTAAGTTGTTTCCTTTTTTCTTTTCTCCTTTGCTAGTACACACAACATAAATCAAGGCATGTTTTTATTCATATATCTTTACCAACTTTTAAAATTATTTATTTAGCTGATCCTGCATTTAGGGTTATTGAATTAAAAGCTATAAGCATTTTAAAAGTTTGGATACATATAGTTAAACTCTTTTCCTAAAGGGTTGTACCTATTTACAGACCTATCTCATTTTATAAAACTGCCCATTTTATCACTCTCAATGGATATTAAGTGTTATAGATTTTTAATAACTATTAATTTGATAGGTTAAAATATTGCTTTGTTACTTTAATTTTTAGTTCCTAGAGAAGTTGAAAATATTGCATCTTTATTCATCATCTGGGTTCTTCTCAGTGTTGTCTATTTCTTTGAGATGTGTCTTATAAATTCCAGACACATTTAGAATTTCATTTGTGGCAAAATTATTTTGTTGGTATGTAACCTGCCATTTAAAGATATTCATGGTTTCCTCACTTGAAATTCAGAATTTATTGTTAAGGGTTCTATTCAGCAGTGTAAGTCCAACATTATCTTACCAGGCAACGCTACCACACCATCTGTTTGTAAACCTTCCCTTGGTCAGAGTGATGTGCTTTGAGAGCCTCTTTGAAGAAGCTTCTTTATAATGGTGTACTGATTATCACTGTTGAGCAAATATGTCAGCTTCTTTGGTTTTGGGCAGGTGGCAGGGCTGCAATCTCTGCCATCCTTAAGGACATGTTTGCAATGTGACTTGTTTCAGGCAGTGAAAGGTATGCAGAGGGAGTGTCCCTTCCTGGTGACACCTTGAGAGCAAAGTGAGCTGATTTTTCCTGTTCCCTCACCATTGCTGTGGCGGTCTTGGGAGCAGGTGCCAAGATAAAGCCTCCATTGCCTGGACCCCTGACGGGTAGGAAAGCCTTCAGTGAGTACACTCTAGAACATGTCACTGAGATTTGGGTGTTGTTCTTAATGCAGTGTAATCGAGGTTGTCCTGACATCTTTGTGGGCACCATTCACTACTATACTTTTTCTTTCTACCTTAGGCAATGCCCAAGTTCCATATAATGTCTTCTATCAGCTTGGATCTCAGACCACAATCTAGCTACCCTGACCACTAGATAAATGTACATGGATCATAGGCCTGGTGACTAGGGTTTCCAGTTAAATAAGAATTCCCAGGTAAAATAGAATTTGAGAGAAACAACAAATAACTTTTTAGTATAAATATAGTCCACGAAATACTGAGGAGATCCTAAGATTCAAAAAGTATTCCTTATCTGTCCGAAATTCAAAATTAATTTGACATCCTGCACATGCTAAATCTGGCCACCCTATATGTATTTCCTTTAACATCTCAACATATCTTTGGGATTTCTTATCCATCTAGGATCATTTCAATGGGCCACAAGCTTTTTCCTTCCAGACCTTGTGGTTGTCATTCCATTATCTTCTGGTATTTAGTGTTGCAAAGAATTCTAAGGCCAGTGTGACTTTTGCATTTATAGGCTATATTTGTTCTGAAAGTAAAAATAAAACAAAATAAACAAACAAACAAAAAATCATCACCAGGATGTGTTTCAGTATAGTGTTTTTCCCCCTGGTACTTTTGCCTACTTTTCAATGAGTCACTATGAGCTCAGGGAAATTCCCCTCATTATGTGTGTGATGAACGCATATTCACATTTACTTTTGTCTCTTTCTCAGGAAGAAGGCCCAGAGATTTTGATTTCCACTCTGTGCTCTCTCTCCATCATATTTCTTTCATGTCATTGTTTTAATCTCATTGTCTTTCGCTCCTATATTCTAAAAACATTTTTATAGCCCCTTCCACATCACCAACTCAATTTCCTGCAGTGTCAATTCTGTTCTTTATAGTTTCCAATGTGGGTTTTAATTCTGCTACTGTGCTCCTGGTTCCCTGTATTCAGCTACTTCCCTTTTTATCTGATTAGTGTCTAAACATCTCAGCTTCTGTTTTTTAGTTCATCAATTTCTTGTTTTCTTGATGTTTGTTATAATCACAAAGCAGATACTTTCCAAATTTATTTCTGCTTTTCTATATTTCAGATGTATCCTTGCCTCCTGCATCTTGAATGTCATGTCAATCTGCTGTGTTCAGAATGCTCTTTATTTGCCTATTGCTTTTCTGTAACTCCTTTGAACAGAGAGCCATCTTTTTGTGTCTCAAGTTTACCAGCAAACAATGTGTATGGTTTCCTCTGTGATTTTCTGCCTTGCCTACAGGAATCATGATCGTGATCTTCAGCGCAGGTCTATGTATAAACCTTGGCCACCACCTGTGTCTAGGAATTGCTTCCATAGTGGGCCCTGCTGTCCTGGAAGCAATCACTGCTCCAGCTACCTGGTCAGTGACTCTGCAGAGAAGAACTCCTCAGAGACAGGGGAAGCCATCTGCAGTTTTCTCTTGCCAGAAACTGCATGAGGGAGTGAGTTGCCCAGAATGTATGTTTCCAACTCAGGTTAGGGACGGACAAAGGAGGTGCATCAACATCTCCAACAATCCTGCCTCCTCTGCTCCTGAAAACATCTCTAGTTCTCTCACCTCTTCCCCTCCATCAGTCCACGCAGCCCTCCAGAGCCCTCCACTGAATAGAGGACGTGAATGGCATCCCATATGTGCAGAGAAACTTCTGAGCTTCAGTAAAGTGCTTCACACCTGAGGTTGTCTGCAGGCCTGCTTGAGATGCTTAGCATACTAACATGTCCTCTCCCCTCCCCACACATACCACATCCCATATCACATCATATACTTGGCACTTGGCATTGCCAATGAGCAGGGTAGCATATCCAACCTATTTAGGTAGACAATCAGGGCAATTCATTAATTTTCAGTTTCAAATAAAAAATTCAGATAAGAGATAAGTAAAATGTAAATACTAGGGATCTATATATTTTTCCCTATTCTCTTTCCCATGCCCATATGTGATGCCATCCACTGCCACCATGCCATCAACTAAGCCCAGATTTCTCTGGAGCTGCCTGCAACTTTATCCTTCTCAATGCTTGCCTAAGTGGCACCACTGAAAGAGGATTGAATGGCAGCCTTCTTGTTCTGAAGAAACAATGCAGTTGACATACAAATAAAGAGCCTTCTGGAAATTGACAGGGCTGGGAACTGCAGAGTCTTGAGTCGGAGCTCCAGCCCTACTTTGCCCTCCTTCGCAGCAACAGTAAACCTCCAGGGGCTGACACTGGACCATCAATGACTGTACACATGATGGCAAGAGCAGGACGGTGTACAGTATGACATGGACACCATCCTGAAGGCCCCACAGGCAAGCACCTACCACTGCTGATGTGTGTGACAATCTTGTTCTGGCAAATGTTCTTTCAGTTTTAATTTGCAAAACTGCTCTTGTTTGGGTGACAGGTGGTTGGTATCATTAGTTTTTTATTTTCTAAACCCGTAGGAAAATCTGGAGGGGAGGGGAAAGGTGCAGGTCTCAGATCTGGACCCAATAAAGAATCCCAAGCAGCCACAATTGGGTACAACCTCTATGACCTTGATTTTTTTTTTAATCAGCCACAAAATAAACATATTAACTTGCAGACTTGTGGGGATTAAATGTAATGACACTATGAAAGCTCTCGGCTGAGTGTCAAGGGAATAGTAGGTGCCCAAAAGATGTTAATGATTCCCATGATGTGTTATCCTGTCTTGTGAGAGAGTTATGACTGAGTGTGTCTTACTATGCAGCATAGACTGTATTTTTCACCCTTGCACCTCCCTCTATTTTCCTCCAGCACCTTAGTTCCTATCCAAGCAGTGAAACACAACAACTGTTTGTTGGTTGCCTGAATGAATATTTAAATGAGAAAATAATTAAATTAGTAATTCTCTGATGGAATGGAAACAATATTAATGTAAGAAGGCTGTAGTTAGAAGCTGGTATTTAATTTTCTTTAGCAATGTGGGAGCCCTAGTGAGAGGGAATTGGGGGTCACTAGCTGGTGCTGAGCAGTTACACTGTAATTGGTTCACTCCAGATATATTTTCTACTCTCATGTATGCACCTCAAGATTAAGGGTTGGCCTTATTGAGCTCTGTATCCCACACCTTGGCTCAGAGCAGAGGGAAGGATGGATAGAGAAGCTGCCCAGTGGTACCTTAATTTTGATGATGTCGGGATTAAACTGCACTGCGTCTCCCCACTCCTGCATCAGGTCCGCTGTCGGCAGATCCTTGTAGGCCAGGGCGGTGACGTATTCACTTGCTCCTCCTCGCACACGGACCACCAAGTCCTCTACCATGCTTTTTCTATTGTTTCTGTCTGATATGGACACAGAGACCTGGGAAGTCAGGGAATCTACTTTTGCACCTTAGCATTTACTGCAACCCAACTAACAATCTGGGTACCATGATACTCACTGAGTTTTCTCAGTAGAACTGGATAGACACATCCCTGCCAGAAGGGAGGCACATAGCAATAGGAAAAAGGCAGCTCACCCAATCATATAGGACACAAGTTGGAGGCAGAACAAGGGGACATTTATTTTGAGGATCCATAAATGTCAGTCACTTAGTGAGTCAATGGAAGGTAGCTATCAGAAAGATAGATAGATAGATAGATAGATAGATATAAATAGAAAAATAAATTGTAAGTCTATATATATATAAAAGCTAAGCCACCAGAATGAGAGAATGGCTGGAATGACTGGTCACTATGATGTGCACTGTGGTGGCCAACCAGCCCAATAAGGGTCCCAATTGGCCCCTCTACGTCCCATGGCCCTTCCCCGTAGCCAACTCAGCTCCCAATGGGCCCCTCACTCTGATTGGGGATGAGGCCAGTCAGCCTACCATCTGCGGCCCCTCCTTCCTGATCGGCCCCAATTGGGGTGGGCTGGCTGGACCCCACCCGTGCACGAATTCATGCACTGGGCCTCTAGTATATAAATAATTAGTAGACAGCTGATACCTACATACACACATACATACATACATATGTATATACATTTATATGAGTAGATTGATAGATCATACATAGGTAATTAGATTGGTAGATTATTGATCATTTATCTGTCAGTCACTAATCACTAATCTCTAAATGTTGTACATGTATTCACTCAATCTTCACTGTGGCATAGACCTATATAATCCTTATTTTGCAGATAAGAAAGAGTTCTTAGGCGCCAGGTATGAAGAAATTCATGCATATAGGCCTGCTCAAGCTTTAAGCTCTAGCACTTCATTGTGTGGGATGACAAAGCTGGGAGAATTTGTAAAGGCTGGGCTCTTCACAGGATACAAACCTACAAAAGTGTGTCTACTATAAAATGATTTGCTTTTTCATGGAGTTTCCCAGAAAGCCTTCTATCATATCAGTGAGTCATTCCATTCTAATTTATCTATGTGCCCATGGCCAAAAGAACTCAGCTCTGAGCCTGCAACACCATACACCATATGAAGGCAGGTTCACATAATGCTGGTAGGAGGATAAACTGGGACAACCATTTTAGAAGACAGTTACAAAAGTGCATCCTTGATAACCCAACAATTTCACTCCTAGGTTGTTGACCCTGGAGACACAGAGACCAGATGACTATGTGAGAACACTCATAGGAGCACTGATTCTAAGTGCATGACATAGCAAATGACCCAAATTCAACAGAATGAACAAACTTGTATTCATACAGCAAAATACTATGCAGTGAGAGAAATGAATTAACTATAGTTATATACAAACACATGCTGTTGAATGAAAAAACAAAAACAAAAACAAAAACCCACCCATAGAACTGAAAAGATGATGTTCCATCCATATACAGTTAGAAAACAAGCCACAGTGAGACACTGGTCAGTGGGTCATATGGGAGATAGAATGAAGGGAGGAGCCATGGTTGGCAAGGATTTCTGGGATGTTGAGCAATGTTCCATCTGGTGATGTGATGGAGGTTACTTCACAAGTTGTCTTTAGAGAGTGCCTATGTGTTGTTGTTGTTTTTTTAATATATTTTATTGATTTTTTACAGAAAGGTAGGGAGAGAAATAGAAAGTTAGAAACACTGATGAGAAAGAAACATCTATTCAGCTACCTCCTGCACACTCCCTACTGGGGATGTACCCACAACCAAGGTGGTACATGCCTTTGGCTGGAATCAAACCTTCAGCCCTCAGGCTGACACTCTATCCACTGAGTCAAACTGGTTAGGGCTAGTGCCTATGTTTTATGTGTACCTCCACATGTAGGATGCACCTTCCGACCCAGCAGCACCAAAATGAACAAACAACAATGTCAACCACACATCAGCTACAGTGCAGGAGACCAGTGATTGATTTTTGTTGTTCTGTTTTGCTGTGGAACTTGATTTGCATAAGCTTAGTAAGCAGAGTAGACAAAGGAGAGCTGCTGGAGGTGCAGAGAGTTGGGGACTGCAGCCCTGCTGATCGGCTTCTCTTCCCCACTCCACTGGCTGTATTGATTCCCAGCTCCCCTGTATTCCTGCTCCTAAGATGCCTAGCTCTACACCCTGGCTTCATTATGCACCTTCAACTCAGCCACATTCCGATTTGGTCTCTCCTGCCACATGGGCTCTTCTGTATGGTTTGTGACTTCGCCTGCTCTTCTAGTCTCTGTAAAGCCCTTTGTCTGAGGGAGTTACTAGCCTCCTCACCTACCCCTCCTCCCCCCTCCCCTGCTCTAGCATCCTAACCTCTAGCCAGGTCAACCCCCACCCAGACACAGACTAATTTTCCATTGTTAGATCTTTTTCCTGCCCAAAGCACAACCTTGGTTCTTTTTTTTTGAATATATATTTTATTGATTTTACACAGAGAGGAATTGAGAGGGACAGAGAGTTAGAAACGTCGATGAGAGAGAAACATCGACCAGCTGCCTCTTGCACCCTCTCCCCCCCCCCCCCACTGGGGATGTGCCCGCAACTAAGGTACATGCCCCTGACAGGAATTGAACCTAGGACCCTTCAGTCTGCAGGCTGACGCTCTATCCACTGAGCCAAACTGGTCCCGGCACAACCTTGATTCTTTACTCACTCCTCCAGCAACAAATCAAATGACTCTTCCCTTAGGAAGCCTGCCCTGATGCTCCCAACTGGGTTTGGTGCTTGTCACTGTCTTGTCATTGATTCCTTATTTGCCTACTTCATGTGATAGAAATGCAATTTTATTCATTTTTGTATGTCCAGCACATAGTAGAAGTAGGCACATTTTTATTAATTGAATTATTATTTTAATCTTTACCTTAGGATATGTTTTACTGATTTAAAGAGGAGAGAGAGAGAGAGAGAGAGAGAGAGAGAGAGAGAGAGAGAGAGAGAGAGAGAGAGAGAGAGAGTGAGAGAGAGAGAGAGAAGAGAAAGAAATATCGATCAGGATCAAACCCATAACCTAGGTATGTGCCCTGATCAGGAATCAAACCCACAACCTTTAGTGTGTGGAGAATGCTCCCCAGCCAGGGCTGACTTACTATTTTAATTGAAATGCCTTGTAATATCCAGTATTTAATGTAAAGAAATTGTTCTTTCTTTGTCCTGGAGTTCTAGAAAGGAAAGATGATAAGCATAGAAGCCATGTGCCCCTGACGCTCACCTTTGATTTCCTTGAGCACATCCTCACACAGGGCCATGGACACACCAAGCTTGAGGTAGATTGCTTTGAAGGCAGCACCGATTCTAAAACCTGCTTGGGCACAGGCATGAATATCCTTAAGAGAATAATCTGCAAGAAGAAGAAAAGAGGCTCATGACTGAAAGGTAATCCACCCTGTGCCTTTCCTGTGGTTGATTCTAGAGGCCCAGCCCTTGCCTGTTGGGTGTCATGGCCACACAGGGACTCAGGTTCAGACAATGGGAAGCCCAACTGATGACAGGAAATGCAAGCAACTTCTGCATCAGGGACTGAGCCTGTATATGAAACCAGGACTACCTTCCCTTCAGCCACCATCCATGAGAGGAAGTGCTCAAAGTGCTTTTCCAAAAACATGGTTCCTTATCAAGTTTCTAGGGACTAGTCCAGGGAATATATGTTGTTGCAATGTCTCCCTTCCCCAACCCACTCATCTCTAATCTTTGATGCAGTAGAGAGAACTTATAAATTGGTCAATTGATTAATATGAAATACCTGGTCCAGTACCTGGCAAAGGGGCCAATTCCTCATTCCTTCTTCATTTTTGGATCATTTCCCACTTATCCTGCTCTAATTCTCCCCAAGGCATCCTCAACCCCTGGCTCATTGAAACCTCAGGGTGCCTTGTAACACCTCCTATAGCACTTTGAGGCCAGTGCAAGAACAGAAATTTTGACTACTTTGGTTGTCTGGTAATCAGTATTGCCCCATACATGTTCCTTGAAACATGAATCCCTTAATACTATCACTTATAATTCTTATACTAGTAGGTTTTATGAGCAAAGGGGCGTCTGTGGCCCAGTAAGTGTGACCAGTGTGGCATCAGATGAGGTGAAGCGGTCATGGCATGGCAGTGTGCTTGGGAAACTCCTAAAGTGGGATTGCTTATGTTCCTCCAACTTATTAGATCACAGAGCCTGTTTGAGGCAGTATGGAAGCCCTTTATAAACTATTGGTGTGGAATCCTTGATCTTGGTAAGACTGAGGCCACCATGACACACATTTATATTTGGTACCTGTGGCTTCTAGGGAGTACACTGGAAGGATAATCAAGGCCCGGTTCTGCCACTGTAAACCATGTGACCTGGGCAGGTCCCTTAACCTCACAAGTGCCACACTGTTTGAAACAATACCAATTGGGAAACAGGGATCCCACCTTAGACTTTCAGATTACACTTGGAAAGACCATTAGAATCTTAAATCTCTTTTGGGGGCATGATGATTGTTAGGATTCAAATGGCGATATCAAGGAGGCATTTTGACATAAGCTCTTGGTTGCAGAGAAGAGGTGCAGAATGGATATACAAACTGGGGGTTATCTGCATGTGGAAGGCATTTAAAGCCTTGAGATTTGATGCTATTGTCTGGAGAAAATAGTTGTAGAAAAGTGGTCTTCCTGGACAGAGAGCTGGCTGAAGGACCAACATTACCAAGTTAAAAAAACAGATGAGGAATCTGCAAATGAAACTGTGAAAGTATAGCCAGGGAGGGAGGGAGGAGGAGATAAGGAGCACAGCTTCTAACTCCTCTCCCGGCAACTCATGGACACCTCTCCCCATGAACACACATAGCTCACACGTGCCCCATCAGGAAAGCCAAGCTCCCCAGGGCCATGTACCTGCTTTCTCCATGGCCTCCTGATTCATAACAAGTGTGTACTCATAGATGCCCCCCAGCACGGCCTCCGTGATGTAGTGGGTACCGAAATCGCGGAAAAGGTTTCTGTACTCGCCGTAGGCATACTCCAGGGGCAGCTGCCTGACTCGCTGGAGGAATTCGTAATGGAGCATGAGGTTTCTGGATTTCAGCTTATAGTGGGCCACCTCAAGGTCAGAGCGCGCGTGCAGAAATTTGCTTCCCTAAATGAAATACCAACATGGGAAAACCAGACCTTTAAAGTTAGGAATCTGGAATGAGAAGATGAACTTTACAAAAACCACCCGGTGTTCTCGGCTCGAGGTCATCACTCTTATGATTTCTTTAGGACACTTGAGGGAGACGGCCACTCCGACAAGCTCTCAAGTCTCATAAATATTGCTAAGTCCTTTTCAGCATGGAAGAGCTAGCTCTTCGCTCAGGTCCTTAAAGTAGCAAATAAGGGATGAGAAAGGGAGGCAACCAGAAATAGACACAGCAGGGGGAGCAGGGGCAGCAGGGGCAGCAGGGGCACAGGCAGCAACTCTAATGGGATGCAGGGTTTGCTGACTTGGGAAAGTAACTTCTTTATGATCTTCTGCAGAAAAAGAGCCATAGCTAGGCTGTAGGAAGGCTAGCCATTGTGTGTGGCCAGAGACAACCAGCCACAGCCCACACACCAAACTGAGGCCTGGCTTTGGAAATAAAGTGTTATTGGAGTACAGCTATGCTCCTGTATTTATGTCCAAAGCTGCTGTCACACTACAGTGGCAGAATTGAGTAGTGGAAACAGAGCCCGTAGGGCCCCACAAAGCCTAAAATATTTCCTCTCTGGCCCTTTACAGAAAAAGTTTTGTGGGAGGAAGGCTCAGGGCTTGCCCCTCTAGAGGAGGGCAGTGAGAGAAGAGGTCACCAGGCAAGCTGTGGAGTCAGAAGGGAAGGTGTTATGAATTAAATAAAGACCAGGTGGGGACAGGAGAACCTGGGAAGGAAACAAATAAGGAGCAGGACAAATACAGAAGAAACAAGTGCATGCTGAGAGGTCAGCTCTACCCAATGCCCCTATGAAGTCTAAGTGGAAGTTTTGGGTGACTTTCTGGAAAGGAAAATTGTTAGAAGCTGCCCATTGCCTTCACTAGCAGAGAGGTGTGGACAAGGAGTCCAAAAGGCTGGTCAACCTTGAGGCTCTGGCAAGGGTCAGAGCCATGCACCCACTGTCTAGTTCAGACAAAGGGAGCTGAAGCAACTTTCACCTTTTAGTCTTATGTACATCTTTGCCGATGAACTATTACTGGAATTGCCTGTCTATGGGCTATGGGTATATCCTAAAACCTGAATTAAAAGGATGGCAAGGTCACAGCAAAGTGGAGTCCTCTCTTGGGCTTCCGCCTCGCACCCAATTCCCAAATTAATATTTTCTTGTCTAGTCTCTTTCATTTGTGTACAGCCTCCTCCAAAGCCTGAACCCTGAACCTGAACCCTGAACCCCATGTGGGACATGGTGGTGGTGGAGCACTCGCAACTGGCAGTCCAATGTGGGGTACTCGCAGAAAGTCAGCTGAAAGTTTGAGATGGAAGTCACAACTGCTGAATTGCAAAGCCTCCAGAGCTGATCTGGTCTGGCAAAGTTAAAATCTTCAGTGAATGAAAACCAAGGGGAAAAGCTTATTAGAAAATGAGGGTAAATGATTTGAGAAGGCTACTGCTGCATGGTCTTCTAAAAAATAAGTCAACACATGACCATGCTATTTTATGTGTGTGTGTGTGTGTGTATGTGTGTAAATATATTTTCAAGATAATAGAAATATAATTGGTTGCTAGGACTAGTAATGTAGACTATGGACATATCAGTGGACATGAAAATTCAAATGAATATAGAGAAAATGAAGAGCCCCAATAGGGTACTTACAGTATGAGAGAATCGTTTGGTTCGTCTGACAAAACGTTGGCCATTATCCGCTGCCATGTTTATGCCAAATTCAAATATTCCCGGGATTGCAAAACCAAAGCTGAAACTAAATTGGCTTCTTTCTGCCTTTGTGACATTATGCTCAAAATCTGAGTAGGATTCATATTCTGTCAGAGCAAATTCATATTTTCCTTGTGTCTAAAGGAAGAAAAAAAAAGTTCCTTATGTCATTTGACTTGCATCAGTTCTGTACAAGTCAACAAACACCCACGGCCCTCTTACCATGTGCCAGGTGCTCTGGATACAGAGAACTCAGAGCTAACACTGTCCCTTCCCCCAGGGCTCCCAGCCCATTAGGAGAGAAAGTGGTGTTCAGTAAGTACTGCGGGGTGATATTCAGAAGTGAAAGCTTGGTTTGCATTTCAACTGGCAGAAAAGTAGAGAACATTTTGGGCTGCAGACTCACCTTAGGCAAAGGCTTGGAAATGGGAAAGGGCAGGACTTATTTAAAAACTGCAAGGGGTTCTAGTGTGGTCGAATCAGAAGATGGGAGAGTGAGGAGCTGCAGAGAGAGGTGCTGTGAGAAAATGTGCTGGCATGAAAATGCCAGGGCTCCTAAGATGACTTGCTCTGAAGATGGACTTCATCCGAAGAGGAGCCAGTGGAAGAACTGGCTGAGCCTCAGGAAGATCACTGTAGGACAACTTAGTGGTTGGATTGGTGGGGACGAATGTGGGGTCAGAGGGACAGGCCAAGGAGGAGGCTGTCAGAGAAATGCCAGTGACAGGTAATGAGGGTCTGGTCACAGGTAGTGCAGTGGGGAAGAAGTGACAGGGGAAGGAAAGGGTCTTTGTGAGAACCCAGAAAGACTATTTACTTAAAAATCGGGGTTGTTTGTCCCATGCACAGGGAAACAGCCAAGGGGAGGACTGGTCATTTGGTGGCCCTGTAGTGACAAATCCCAAACTCTCTCCACCCCATCCCATCAGCTCCCTAGCCCCCAGCTTTCAATATAGAGAAGCAGAGGTGAGTCTGAGTGTGGCCTGGAATGAGGCTACCTGAGGAGAATGTGTCACTGCCATTTTCAAGGTGGATAACCTTGGACATCCGACCTAACATCTTCATGCCTCAGTTTCCTCATGTGTAACATAAAGACAATAATTATTCCTCTATTGGGCTTGTTCGGAGGGTTGAGTTTTTGCGGGTAAAACATTGTAAAGCATCTGACACAGTGTTAAAAAAAAAAAGTTGGTGATGAAAATATACGGGGTGGGCAAAATAAGTTTACAGTTGTGAGTATGCAAAACAGAGTTTATTCTCATATTGTTATTTATTAATTATTGTATTATTTTCCGTATGAACATCTGTAAACCTACTTTTGCCCCCCGGTCTTATTGGATGAGAAGCTGCTTTAGCCTGGCTGATTAATGGCAGTTCCAGGATCCTCCCCTAAGAGTAGATAGAGGCTGTGGGATGGTGCTGGCCTCATGGAGGAGGTGTGTTTGTCTCGGGCTCATTTTTCTTTTTCTTTTTTGGGCTAGTAAGTATGTGTGGGAACAAAGGAAGAGGAAAGGAAGGAAGAGGGGACAGTGGCCTTACGGCCAGGACTGACAGCTTTAGGAGTCAAAATTACAGCCAGCGTTATCTCGTTCAGCCCCTCATTTGACAAGAGAGGAAATGGAGGCCCAGAGTGAAAAAGGAACCCAGGCCAAAGTGAACCCAGATCCTGTGGCAGAGCAGAGCCAGGGCCGCGAACCCCAGTGTTATCTCCTCAGTCTCGAGTGTATGTGCCTCGAAGTACCATCGTCAGTTCTAACCCCATCTCTGTGAGAGTGCTTCTGTGTCTGTATGTTAATCAGAGGGGCCTTCTATTAGTGGAGCATTTTATAATTTCAAATGCTTGGCACAATGCCCCATATAACGGGCAAGGGCTTGGTGACACCGAGAGTTAACATTTCCCAGGGACGCACCACTCAACCAGGTGTGTGTGTTGAGCCTTGACACAGGTTCCCTCAGTAGACCTCTCTCTGCAGGACAGGACCCTTATAATTCCCAATTCAAAGAGGAAAGGGGAGGTTCAGAGCCTTTAGGAATACACAGATGGTAAACTGCAGAGCGGCCAAATCTGGGAGACTCCAAATCCTAAGCTATACTTCTGTCTTCATGGTAGCTTTGGATATTATTTTAGTACAATTACTGCTAGTGCAACTATTGCTGTCATCCATCCATATACAGCGTGTCCGCCTTGCCATGTGTCCTGAGGAAGGAACCACCCATTTTACACATGAAGGATTGCTGTTCAGAGGTAAAGTGATGCAGCTAAACTGGCCCAGTCACAGGTGGCAGGCCTGGCTGCAACTCCTGCTGGCTGGCTCCTCCCAGCCTTCCCACTGCCCTTCAGAGGCTTCCCGTCTGCACTTACCTGCGGGGTGTAGCTTTCCACGTTGAATGGCTTCCTAAACCTTGTGTTCAGTATGTAATGGGGGGTGCACCCACCGCCATAATACCTGTGATCGAGAACTGGGCCCTCGAAACTGTTTGTGAACAAATTAATCCTGTAGGGAAGGCATGGAGAGGAAGAAGAAGGATGGGTAAGCAGCAGGTTGTAATTTCAATTGGTAGAGCTAATATGCCTATAGGATTCCTTGACATGGCATCCAAGGCCCTTGATATCTGGTAGAAAGCAGCTTCCCAGCTTCATGTCTGGCCACTCCCAACCACAACTGCATACTCTAGTTCCACCCACTAGGAGAAGCCCGCTCTTCCTCCAATCTGCTTTGCTCCTTCTCGTAGGTGTAAGTGCTGTGCCTTATATCTAGAATGCCCTTCGAGCCATTCACTGTTTGTTTTTTTTCTTTCAAGATTGAGCTCTGTCGTTGCCTGTTGTGGGAAGCCCTCACTGACTCTTGTACCAAGCTGGGTCAGAAGCCCTCCTATGACCTTGTGCTTGCCCCTTGTGCATTTATTATTTTGTACTATTACAGGTGCCTTGCAAGGATGGTCTAGCACAGTGGTTGGCAAACTGTGGCTCGCGAGACACATGCGGCTCTTTGGCCCCTTAAGTGTTTAGCAAAGGCCAGCTTAGGAGTACCCTAATTAAGTTAATAACAATGTACCTAGCTATAGAGTTTAAATTTAAAAAATTTGGCTCTCAAAAGAAATTTTAATCATTGTACTGTTGATATTTGGCTCTGTGGACTAATGAGTTTGCCGACCACTGGTCTAGCATAATAGGTAAGAACACAAACTCTGGAACCAGAAGCCTGGGGTCAAATCCCTGTTCTGCTATTTATAAGTTACATGACCTTGGGCACATCTGTCCTTAACCTCTCTATACCTCAGTCTCCTCAACTATGAAATGGGAATAAGGAGAACACCTACCTCACAGGGTTTTTGGGCGGAGTCCATGTGTCATATTTGTTGAATGTTTAGAATATGGCTTATTCAATGCTTTTTATTAAATGTGTCTATTGTCCCTACTGGGTTGTATGCCCCTAGGGAGTGGGAGTTTTCTTCTGAATTTCTGTATGACTCACATCATGAGACACTAAAGTAGTTACCATTTACTGAGGGTCTAACTCAGTAAATGGTAACTACTTTTTTGTGTGGTGGCTCCATGCAACATCTTAGTGTCCTCAAGGCCCTGGGCAGTAGATATCATATGTCCTTGTAGAAAGGGTGAGAATCCGTCTCTAATTGGATATACTGCTCACTGCCTCTGAAGGCAGGCCTCAGTCCGGCCCAGTTCTGACTGCTACTGAAAGTTCTTTTTTGGTGTTGTAAGGAACTCTGTCAGCTTTCAGCTTCTGCCTATTGGCCTCAGTTCTAGTGGAATTGTGTTAGGCTCTCTTTCCTATGGAAGAGTTTCACGTATCATCAAAATGAATATTTATTCGTTTTATTTAACAAATATAATGTGGTACTTACTTTGTGGAGACACTATAATAATTAATTTAAACACATTGAGTCACTTGATCCTTATGAGATAGGAATTATTATTATTATACCCATTTTAGAGATGAGGAAAGTGAGGCACAGAGATGGTAATTGACCTGCCTGAGGTTCTACTGCCAGAAACAACTGGTGGGGCCAAGATTCCAAGTCTGAGGGTCTAGTTCAAAAATGGAGGCTGCATTCTCCCCATCACACAAGCTGCCTCTCATTAATTTATTATAATCACACTAGAAGTCAAGTGCATGAAATTCCTACACTTGCGGGGGGGAGGGGGTCCTCAGACAGCTTAGGCAGTCAGACATCCGTAGCGCTGCTGTGGAGATGGGAGAGGCTCCCAATGCCAATGCTGCACACGCCAGCCATGAGCCTGGCTACTGGCTGAACAGCGCTCCCCCTGTGGGAGCGCATTGACCACCAGGGAGCAGCTCCTGTGTTGAGTGTCTGCCCCCTGGTGGTCACTATGTCATAGTGACTGGTCGTTTCACTGTTCAGTCAACTTGCATATTAGCCTTTTATTATATAGGACTAGATGCCTGATGCATGAAAATTTGTGCAAGAATAGGCCTTCTTTCACCTGGCTGCTGGCACCAGCTTCCCTCTGACACCTGGGACCCAGGCCTTTGATCTGGCCACTGCCTTCTGCCTTTTCTCTGGCCCTGCTGCCCTCCTGTAGCTTCTTCCACCCCCTGTCTCCCTCCCCAATAGCAGGCATCCCACCCCACCCTGCCCCCAGCTTCTCCGTCTACATGTGCACACTGCCCAGAGGCCCAGAGTGGCCAGGGCAGAGTGGAACGCCTGCGTCATTGCCATGGTGATGATGCAAGCATCCCAGCCTGATCCCCACCATCTTTGTTGCATCAATTTGCATTTTCCCTCTTTATTGACTATGGGCACCGTCATCTTTGTCACAGAGTGATGGGCAATTTGCATATTCCATCTTTATTAGATAGGATTAGCTTATTGAGTCCTCTCTGAATGTAAGAGAAGGGTATTACTGACATCCTTCTACAGGTGACAAAACTAAAGCATCTGCTTACACTGCAGGCTTTTCTCAGAAAAGAGAAAAGAAGCCACTCTTTTCCTATCAGCTTCTTCTTTTCTAGAATTACCCTTAATGTTTTACCTTCCCATGTATACAATAGAAACACAGTAACTTACCCACTGGCCAGACTGCCAATTGCCCAGTACTGGTCCATTTCCTGCTGACACTTTTTAGAAACTTTTCTACAGTTTGCCTCGTCTGATCGGTCCCCACAGTCATTGTCCCCATTGCAAAGAAGTCTGCGATTTACACACCTTCCTGGGTTGGAAAGAGGGTGTTATACACAGTTATGTGGATGTCAGAGGGCAATTAGCATGCTTTGAGCACCTACTCTGCACTTTCAATACTTCAGGTTTTCAATACTTCGTTTTGACATGTATTATGGTGGTAATGACCTTTACATCTTTTCCCCCCAAAGAGGCCAGTCTTGTATTTTGGAAAGCACTGTGAGAGGAGGTTATTAAGCACTGTGAGAGGCAGAGGTTGAGTGGCAAGGCAGAAAGGAAGCTTGGACTTCTTACTCTGGGGCTGGGAAGAGATGTGGATTTGGTAGGTACTGAAGTCATACCAGCTATATGAACTTCCCTATGTTACTTAACATCATGCCTCAACTTACCCATCTATAAAATAGGAAATTCATCATATCATACCTACCCCTGAAGGTTTCTGGGAACTTAAATGAGTAAATAGAATAGTACTGACTCATGGGACATGCTAGATATGTGTTGTTATTAGTATAATTAGTATTTTTGTGGGCCATGTGGCCATTGCCAGTAAATATTTGCAGCAGGATTGGAACTTATGGCTGTCTAATCACAGTTCTTTCCACTAACCCACACTGCCTTCAGCATCATAGCCATTTGAACTATTTTTTCAAGCATATTTGAATGATATGTTTGAAATTATTTGCAGCACTTGACTAACTTGGCTTCCTTTATTAGTTGTATATTCTTGGGAAATAAAGCTCATAATACAGGTGACAGTTTCTGAGATGTGTCTGGTTACTTTTAACCAAAGTTCTTGGGGTGTTAAAGGCAGGAGACTAACAATCCGGTCCTTAGATATTTCTTACAAGGCATTTAGACTAAAGCCTGCCTGAATAACCATTATGGCTTTGGTCAGAATCATGGAACACTGGTATAATCAATCTGTAGATACATTGTAAAAAACGTCTTTCAGATTTATTGGATGGAATTTTGCATTTGCAATCAGCCCTAGAAATATTTCTACAAATCCCTCACTCTTCCTTGAAAGATCCCAAAGCACAATCTGCATGGATACAGTAGATGCAGAGTTGTAGCTCCTACCTAGAGAATTTGGGTCAAAATACTCTTGTTTTTTTCTGGACACTTGGAGAAATAGAGAAGCATATGTTTTCTTGAATGAGCCAGATGAATGAGTTGAAACGATAAGTATTTTCTTAGCCTGTAGCTGATGATTATTTGTGTGCTTCTTTCTACCTTCCTTCTGTCTGTCCATCATCTGTCCTTCTTTTCTCCCTTCCTTCCTCCCTCTTTTCCTCTCTCCCTCCCTTCCTCCCTCTTTCTTTTCCTTTCTTCCTTTTTTTCCTTCCTTCCTTCCTTCCTTCCTTCCTTCCTTCCTTCCTTCCTTCCTTCCTTCCTTCCTTTCTTCCTTTTTTTCCAGGATGTTTTACTGACTATATCACACATTAGGGATTATGCTGGACTTGCTGATGCAGAAATGCAGAGGCAGGCACTATCTCTCCAAAGATTTCTCAGGCTTTGCCTCTGAGAGAGCCAGAAGAGCCCACCCTCTGGAGTTTCATACCCATCACGTCAGTTGATCCCTATAACAAACTTGTAAGGTTTTACCATCACTTTTTATTTTCTGCTGAGAGAACCAATATGCAGAAAGGTTAAGTGATTTCTCCTAGGTCACAAAGTCCAAATGAGACTTGACTCAGGAGTTCCGATTCCAGCACACAGTCCTTTGGTGTCTGAAATGTCTGTGAGTGTGGTTTGAATTCCACATTTCTAATGGAAGCTTTTTCTATTTACCTATTGTGTGACCTTTGGCAAGGAATGTCTCCAAGTCTCAATTTCTTAATTCATAAAATGGGAATAACATCCTCTTTATAGGGCTGAAGTGATACATGGGAAAGGAGGTAGAGATATGTAAACAAGGAAGCCTCTTACCTGATACATGACCCTGAGCTTGTGCACGAGGCATTGGCCAGTGCCACCAACATCACATGTTGTTGCTTAATTTGCTAGCTCTTCCCTCCCAGTCCTGTGGCCCTTTATACCTGTCTGTGCACACACAAAGCCTTCACATCGCACTTGACTTCTGCAGGGTGCGTTGGTAACACAATCTTCAGCTTCTTTGTCGGAGAGTCTGCAAGGATCCCCATGGAACTGAGAGGGCCGCAGCAAGACAGCGTGTCTGTACTGGAGGGGAGAGTGTCAGGTGAGTGGAGGGCAGAGCCTCAGGAACCTTGGGAGCTTAGAAATACCTTTAAGGTCTATGTTGCAATTGGTTGCTAGCCTATTTCAACTACCCTGTGAGCTCACTGAGGGCAGGGACCTTGTCTGATCTCTGATATGCAATGATCAGTAAAGATTTGCTAAATGTGGGGAAAGCATGGGCTCTGGAGTCCAAAGGTAGTAAATAGATAGATATGGCCAATTCAATAACACAAAACCACAGCCTCTCAGCTTGATTACTCCAATGGGCTGACTCAAGAATTCTCATTTACTCAGTATCTTATTAATGCAAAAGCATGCGCTTGGGACCCACAACACACTCTGATACTGTCTAGTTATGTGATGCTGGGTAAGTTACTTAACCTCAATGATATCAGCTTACTGATCCTTAAAATGGAGATAATGAACCATGTTAAAAATACAATTATGGAGTTTTTTTTAAATTATATATATGATGTATATTTGAAATCTCATTGTGTTGTCTGATACATAGTTGGCACTCAATCTCTGGTACTTATTTTTCTTTTTTATTATTAATACATTTTACTAGTCAATCTTTCTCTATCTCTGCCTTTAAATTTATTCCAGGAATGTTGATTGACTTTCCAAAATATTGACTGAGCCACCCAATAGTTAAGACAAAAGTAGGTATTATTTATGCTTGCTTTTTTGTTTGTTTTTATTCCTAGTCATGTCCTCCAGGCTTCCCTCAAGGAAGGAATAGATTGTGCTGGTAGGGATGGCAGTGGGCAATATCAGGGAAATGAGATGGGTGCCAGAATGGAGGGAGTGCAGAGTGCTCTGTAAATTCATAGAGGTATCCCAAATGCAAACATAGGAGAAGGGAAAGTGATATCTCAACTGAGACCAAAGAATGAACAGAAATGTCAGGCAAGCCCAGAGAGCTGGTATAAGGCAGGGAGAGGAGGGTGGTCCAGTGTACGAAATTGCTGTGCCACAGCTGAGAAATGAGAGAAAATGGACCTTGTTCCTGGAAACAAAGTTCATCACGTGGAATAAAGAGTGCAAGAGGGAGAGAGGCTAGACATGGAGGGAGACAGAGCAGCACCAGGTAATATAGGTCTTCCAGGTCTCAGTAAGGTTGGATTTAGTATTTTATGAAATTACAGCAGGGGAAGGAAGTGATCAGATTTGGGTATTTCCAAATGCTAGTTGCAGTCAAGATTTTGGTATAACTAAAGAGGCAATCCATCTTTAGCCAGTATGGCTCAGTTGATTGGGCATCATCCCATATACCAAAAGGTCACAGGTTTGATTCCTGGGCAGGGCACATGCTCAAGCTCAGCTTTTGGGCTCGATCTCCCATAGCCAATAGATGTTTCTCACATGGATGTTTTTTTCTCTCTCTCCCTCTCCCTTCCTCTCTTTCTAAAATAAATTTTAAAAAATACATAAAAAAGGTGGGCAAACCAGGCTATCAGCCCCTTTGCAGAATTTCATGTTAACCAGCCACAGTTACTAATTGTATACTATTTTCAAATTAATATATAGGCTCTTTCTTTCTAGAAGTCAGAAGCTGGCAGGACAGAGATAAGGCCTGCAAGAAGACTGTCAGAAGACTATCTCAGCCACCAAAAAGAAGATTAGTTTTAGAAGCGTGAAAATGGTGGAGGAAAGACATCTCCCAATTCCAGTTTGAAAGGTTTGGATGAAGCCCCTGCAGTGAGCCTGATGACAGTGACGATGCCAGCTGAGGGTAACGTGCTACAAGATCCAAGTGAAGAGCTCTGGATGGCTGGATGAGTGGGCGACTCACACTGAGTCTTCCTGGTTTATGGTGCAGATGAAGCAATTATCCAGATAATCGGATCAATGTTGGTAACTTCAGCAATAAAGCCTAATTTGGGAACCAAATGATCCTGCTTGGCTCTCCACATTAATCCAATTAAGTGTGTAATTGTCCTGGGCCTAACTTCCACAGTGTCTTTGGGGTCCTCGCTAGGGGCTGGTTTGGCTTCCCAAGGAGCTGGGGAAATGGCAACCATTCTCTGACACAGCTGCTGCTCTCAGAGTTGGGATCCTGGGCCAGCCCTCTCAGGACAAGGGAGCCTGATGTACAAATACTGCAGAGACTCTGTGTGTGTGTGTGTGTGTGTGTGTGTGTGTGTGTGTGTTTAATATATTGTATTGATTTTTTTACAGAGAGGAAGAGAGAGGAATAGAGAATTAGAAACATCGATGAGAGAGAATTATTGATCAGCTGCCTCTTGTACACCCCCTACTGGGGATGTGCCTGCAACCAAGGTACATGCCCTTGACAGGAATTGAACCCAAGACCTTTCAGTCCGCAGGCTGATGCTCTATCCACTGAGCCAAATCAGTTTTGGCAAGACTGTGTGTTTTGACTGGTTGAACACTACACCTGAAGCCATAAGCCTGAGTTCAATACCTGCATTTGCTACTAGGTGAACCTGAGAACTCAGTTACCTGCTCTGAGTCTCTATTTACCTATCTGTTTAACAGAGTGTGTAATAACTATGCTTCCTTCTTTACAGAGATATCAGAACATACAATGAGATCAAACAACACATATTTGTGGAACACGTATCATGTTTCAGAAATTGGCCTATACACTGAAGATAAAGAATTTAGTAAGCCTTTAGTGGTTCACAGTATAATGGAAAGCTAACTAATAATAATAATAATAATAACTACAAAAAAGTAAATGATAAGCGCAAGGATACCCAAAGGGGGAGCTATTAAAGCTCATAAAAAGGTACCTATCTAACTTTAAGTGGGGCTGAGAAATCAAGGAAGGCTCCTCAAAAGAAGTGGCCCATAAGCAGAGTTCAAATCATGAGTAGATATTAGCCAGTAAAGGAAGTGGAAAAGGTCACCCCTGACTGAGAAAGCGGCATGAATAAAGGCACAGAGAGAGGGTGAAATGGTCAGGGAAATGTACGTGTTCAACATGCTGGAGTGGGGGATGTTTTATGGAGATGTAGGCCAGGTCTAGGTCATAGGGAGCCTTTACTACTAGAAGTATGGATTTCATATTAAGGGCCCTGGATAGACTTTGAATGACTTCAGGCTGGGAAAAGACAGTCCAGACTTGCATTTTTGATGTTGCCTCCCTCTGGGTGCATGAGGAAAGATGGATTGAAAGAGCAAGGTTGGAGGCAGGAAACCTAATTAGAAAGCTGTTAACATGATCAAGGACACATGTTTAGAAAAAAAAACAACAACCCAAAAGATCAAAGGGAGGATATACTTGCTACTTGGAAGCACAGAGGAATAGAATTCCTTAGTAAAATCAGTCAACATTTACCCAGTCCTACTATGTGCCAGGCACTGTATGAAGTGCCATAGCCAATCTTCGCTGAGGATTAGGGATCCTGGAAGCTTAGAGGATCTCTCTTAAAGCTTGGATACTTACCCTTTTCTTCTGACAGGGATCACACCTAGACCAGGAGGACCAGCTGGACAGTTCACAATCAATAGGCCTCAAGGTGACATCCACACTTCGTATCTGCCGACTCTTGGCAAGGCTCCCATTGACTGCATTTGACTCAAGATAGGGTGTACTTTCAGCTCTACAGGGTCACAAGAAGAGAGTCAAATATCAGAAGGGAATTAAGTATATATATAACCACCTAGGAGATGCTGACTGGCATAGAAACTGACCAATCAGAACCAAATCTGTGTGAACTGTGAAGACAGAACCTAAGGAGGGGGATGAGGAGGGATTTTAAGGGCAACTCTTTGGTATAAGGTATAAGAAAGGAGTTCAATTTTTTTAATGACTGGTTTGGCAGTATAGTGCATATGGCTGGCTATCAGTTCAGATATAGGGGTTATATATTTTTGTCTGCCAAGAGCATCTCCTACTTCTGAAAAAGGCTCCTCCCCCATTTAAGCAATTCTATCCTATATAATCTATCTATACTAACAAAAGGGTAATATGCTAATTAGGCCAGGTTGACCAGCCATCTTTCAGACGTCCAACTTCGTTCTGGACAAAGCCATGGTGGAGGGGGCTGAGACAGAAGCAGTTAGGGGCAATCAGGCTGGCAAGGGAGGGCAGTGGGGGTGAGATCAGGCCAGCAGGGGAGGGCAGTGGGGGTGAGATCATACTGGCAGAGGATGGCTATTAGGGGTGATCAGGCAGGCAGATGCAGTTAGGGGCGATCTGGTAGGAGCCAGCAGTCCCATATTGCCAGAGAGATGTCTGACTGCCAGTTTAAGCTGGATCTCTGTGGTATCAGGCCTAAACTGGCAGTCTGACATCCCCCAAGGGGTCCCAGATTAGAGAAGATGCAGGCTGGGATGAGGGAACCTCTCCCTACCTCCCCCAGCCCGTGCACAAATTTCATGCACCAGGCCACTAGTAAAGTCAATAATATTCTAATAACTATGTATGGTGTCAGATGGGTGAGAGATTTTTCAGGATAATCACTTATTAAGTTATGTAATGTCTAATTACTGGGGTGTACACCTGAAACTAACACAATAATGTATGTCAATTGTAATTTTTAAAAATTAAAAAAATTAAAAAATAACAAATTCTAAACATCAAGAACATCTAGGACCTTATATTCAGTGTGGCAAAAGTAGGCTTATAGTTGTTCTTATGAAAAATAATTAATAATAATACAAGAAGAAACTCTGCATTTTGCATACTTACAACCATAATCCTACATTTACCTCACTTTGTATTTCCATCAAAATATGTTATTTTATATTTAATGTAAATATAAATAACATTAACATAATAAAATAAGTCAAATACATAATAAAATAAATGTAACTGAATGTGAGATCAACAATTTGAGACTGGGGGGAAAAATCCTGTTTTAATTTTCCACTTAGAAGAAATTGTTCTCAAATAATGGAATTAGAGAAATCTATTACAGATCAGTTTTTTAGGCTAGAGAGGAAGACTAGGAATTAAACTTTCAGAAACATTTTATCTCCCTCAATCTTCCCTCATCCCTCCTCTTAGGGCACCACCACAACCACATACTTCTTGATGTTTTAAAAAGGCAAATTTATAGTATGAAACAGAAAAAAAGTTACCTATTCAAGATTGCTAGACTATATAGGCTCTGATATGATAACTTCAGTTTAGACATACAACATCTCAGTGCTTAATTGCCAAAATAATTTGCCTTCCATTGCTTTTGTTCTCAGAACATAGTTTTCTGAGTAAGAGCTACCCAAGTACTTCTCTCCATGTAAACTAGTAAAAGCCAGGGCATGATTCTACAAATATGAAACATTTCTCTAACTAGCAGTTTGATGTAAGTTAGCTACTTTGTGCATTACCTTACTAATTATAGGATTGAAGGACCTAGTTGATTTCCAACTATGCATGAAATACTCCTCTTTCTCTCTTCCAATTCTGAAGACATGTCTATTTAAAATAAATTTCTATTTAAAATGTCTATTTAAAATAAAGTATTCACTAGTTCCTATTAAAAAAAAAAAAGACAATCCATCAGCAGCTTGGTCACTTCACTTTTCTCATTTATGATATTCACACCCAACTCACAAGGCTATTTTTAGGGTCAAATAAAATATATGTGAAAGCACTGTATAAACTCAAAATGCTATGTATATGTGGGGAATACCACCATGGCAGGATGTATGATCTTAAGAAATTCTCTCCCCATTTCTGAGCCTCTGTTTTTATCCACTGAAATGTGAGAGATTTGGACTAGATGGTCTTTAGTGTGTCCTTAAGGTGTCTCTCACATTAAGAGTCTATGAAACATTTGCTGAGAACATTTTCCAGTATACAGAGAACTATAACACCAGGTTCTGTCTTCTGGAACTCAGGGTCTGACGTAGAATAGGAAAAGAAACATGCCCCATGTCTGAGCTCTTCCAAAATTTACCCAATATTCAGGGATGTTAAGTATACAGGCTCCATGGCCAGAGCTGTACTTCATGACATCACTGTGACTCAGTGTGGAGGCTGTGCAGGGGTGGGAGAGCCTGGAGGCAGGAAAACAGGCAGAGGGCTCATACTTTGACCCAGTGAGTAATGTAGGACTGAAATATGGCAGTGTCAGGGGAGAGAGAATGAGAGGACAGACGTGTGAGACATGTCTCTATGAAATGGATAGACAGTGCTGGGTAACTGGATGGGGTGTGGGTTAGAGAGAGGAAGGGGTTTAGTTTTGTGCTGGTTTCCAGTCTGAGTGTCTGTTTGGGTGGGGTACGCAGGGGCAAAGGAGGTTATTGGGGAAGATGTGGTTGGAGTGTGCTGAGTCCCAGGTGCCCACAAAACACCTATGTGGAGTCACTCAATACATGATTCTACATGGTTTTAGAATTCAGGAGAGAGATCTGTGCTACAGATACAGCACAGATGTGATCAGGAAAAGCCATGAGAAAGGATATGACTGTCCTTGTGAGGAGAAGCAGGTCAATGTGATCTCTTGGGAAATATCAACACCACCAGGAGACCAGGAGAGACTGTGCCTGCCAGTCCAGGTGCAGAGGTGGTAGGGGACAGAGGCAGTCTGGAGAGTGAGGAAGGACAGGCAGACAGCATCACATCTACAGAGCAGTCAAGCAAACTTAGGCTTGAAGTATGTCTAGAAGGTAAGGCCATGCTTTTTGCTAAGTTTCCTACACAGGAAAGACATTCAGTCAAAGGTGAATGAGTGATCATATGACTCAATCTGACTAGGCCTCCAGGTTCTTCATGTAATATTATGGAATAGTACAATTTTTTTTGTTTCCCATCTGAGAGAGTGTATAGCACTATAAGATTCATTGTACTTGATGTTCCTTTTCAAGGCAAAAAAAAAAAAAAAAGGAAGAGAAGGGAAAGAATACTGAGATTTGCTGAGCACCCAGGGTGAGTCAAACCCGTGGGAGGGTTCTCCCACATGATCTCATTGAACACTGACAGCAATGCTAAAGGCAGCCTGGACACTGCCATCTGGATGGGGCAGGGAGATGGCCCAGAGCTTTGCAACTGTGTGCAGTGGGTATCGGGTCTGAGCCCAGGTTTGCTGACTCTGAGTCTGTGCTGTGTCCACAGCCCAGCTGCCTAGAAGGGAACCAGGCCAGCATCTACTCCACCAGTCCCCTCTGTCTTCATGCTTCTCCTCCCTGCGTCCAAGACTGAGCTATTAGGAAGAGAATCACATCGTTTCCAACGGCTCAAATACACAGTACATCACTCCAGACAAGGTCATTAACCAATACATTTTCACTTGGCAAAAGTCCTAAAAAGAGGATAATATTAACTACAGCGAAATCCATCTCCAGGACCACCCCAGAGACCAGCAAAAATCAATTGCCTAGTAAAGTTGGATCTTCAACAAAAGGTCAAAGTCGCTATAGGAAACCACAGGTGGATACTTTAAGATGGTAACTTGGAGCAGGATGAGCACGCCAGCGGGGAAGGGGGCACTGCAGGATGTGCTCTTTCTACTAATTTGCAGGTTTGAAGAAACTATGTTGTCTGTGATTTGGCTGCTCCTAAGTATGTATTTGACAGCGCAGCAGGGTATCTTCTTGTTTGGACTAAGAACCAGTTACACTGCGTTTTTAGCAACCATCAACCCAATTTCAAACCATAGTTGAGACTGAGTTGATAAGTAATATGCACACATACTATTAAGATACAATTATTTCCCCCTCTGAGATTTGAAAGCCTGTTAATGGGCAAGACGATCAATTAGAGAAGGAACTTAGTAAAAAGTAGTGATAACCAGCAGATCTCTCATTTTTGTACCCAATTTTCATTATAGTGGTGGCAATCCAAGAAGTAATCAGCTGAATAAATAGTCTGTTTGTAAATTACATTGGATAAGATGTGTGTGGTTTATGAGTACTACAAAATGCAAATCTTAAGGAAAAGCTATCATTAAATTGCATCTTTAATTCTTGGAAATAGCATGAACCCAAGAAATGGCAGGGCCAGTCAGGGCCACAGCATATGGCTACAACATAGTTTCTTTGTGCTTCTGTATTTCTACAGAAACAAATCACACAGACATTTAGTCCCACCAGCCTGACTTCTGTCATTCAAGATTCTCGGTGTCCTTATTGCTGAAAAATTAGACATACCCAGAGAAGTACAGAAAACAAAATAATGGACACTCATGTACTCATAACCCAGTACTGGCAATTGCTAACATTTTGATATATTTCCTTCAAGGTTTAAAAAAAAATAATGCTTTAAGTTTCACATCTGAGTTTTGCATCTGCTCCAGTTCCATTTCCTCTTCTCTGAAGAGAATAATGTTGTTGTGAATTAGGTATATATTCTTCCAGTTTTTAAAATATTACATATATTTTTATTATATACATACGTATATGTATATGTATTATGTATATACATACAATATATACACAATACATTTTGCTTTGTGCACTTTACTGCAACTTGCTTTTGTCAGTCAACATTGTTTTTCTGAGGCTTATCCATGTGGATTCATAAAGAGATCCAGTTCCTTCCTTTTACCTAGATGGTCCATCATAAAACATATGTTACATTTAATTTATTCTCTTTATTTTTTAAAGAATTTACATCTTCCCAATGTTTTTCAATTGCAAGCAATGCTACAGTACAAACCACCTACAAATCTTTGGAACATCTCTGTCTACATTAACTCTGACAAGGACGTGCCCCTCCCCAAGGTGCATGAAAGGCTGCTGCAGCCTCTGGACCTATGTCACTGGGTCTCTGTCTCCTACATTCTCGCTAACAGGAGTCTCTGATCAAAATAAAGGTGGACCCACTATGTACAGCAGGCTTTGGTCGGCAGCAAATTGCGAGCTCTCTGTGAATATATATGGCATGCTTCAACATGTTTGGGGTTTCTGTGGAAATGTCCCAACACAACGACTCTCTTGCCACAGCCAATTTGTTAGGCAGGATGTGCATCTCCTTTGCAAATCACATTGTTCATTGTTTCTGGCAGGGGCAGCCTCTGGGTGGCAGATTTTCCTTTTTCCCACTCTGTCATGTGCTATTGTAGAGATGAAATTTAAAGCAACATCTCAAGGCAACAGAGATAGAGAAATGGCCCGAGAGTCCTGCAAGTCAGACACACACGCAGTTGGAGGGGGACAGTGCATGAGTGAAAGATGTAAGGATATATATGGGCTCTGGAACCAGCATACACTTGGATTTGAGTCCATCATCTGTTACATATTAAGAAAGTAGCTTTGTGACAGTTACATGCAAATCTCAGTTTCTCTATGTGTAAACTGTAAGCCACAGCACACACCTCCCACAAACGTGAGGATCCGAGCCTGCATAGAGTGGCAATGAATAAACCTCATAGGACAAGGTGATTACTTCATCTGATCTGAATCCAAGAGTAACTAGAAATGAAAGCCTTTCATAGCTGATAGGAAGGAACTCTAAGCATTTTATGTTCCAGAACTGAAAGTGATTTTTCTACTTCCTGGATATGGAAATCAAATGCATCCTGTCTTTAGGACTTTATTGGGGAAGTCAGAGGTAGAGGCCAGAGCATTACACCTGGATCCAGGTGAGCATTTGAGACTCACAAAAACTGAGTTAATATCTTCTCTCTCATAACCAGTTTCACTCTACCACAGTGTAAGAGACATAGTTGGAAGATTAGACAAGGTTTCCCAATCTGCACTCTATCTTGCCTCCATTTCCTATTCAGAGTGAATGTCCTAATATATAAATATCATTGTGTTGCTCCTTTGCTTAAACCCTTTAATGTCTCCCCACTGCCTAAAGGATAAGGTACAAGCTTCTTTTAAAACTGAATTTATTGCAGTGACACTGGTAAATAAAATTGTGTAGGTTCCAGGTATACATTGCTATCATATGTCACCTGTATATTATATTATGCATTCATTACCTCATTTCCTCCCATCACCATTTATCTCCCCATACCTTCTTTTATAAGGTACAACTTTCTTAATTGGCACCCTAGTGCCTCCCTCAACTTCCCCCATGATCTGACTCCTACCTGATCTAATTTATGGTCACTGCCCAAGTTGGTCTATACTCAAGGATATGGAAGTAGACTTTAGCTACAGGAACAAACCAGGTTCTCTCTCATTCCCACATCTTTGTCTGTGCTGCTTCCTCTGCCTAGAACATTCTTACCCCTGTTGATCACTCAGCAAACACCTATGCGTAGGTAAATCTCTCCTTCTAGAAGTGTTTTCAGACCTTGTGCCTAGTAGAGCTGATCAATCCCTCCCTTGTTTTCCACCTGCCCGAGCACCATCTCTTGCAACAGGACACAGAGTGTGAGCTGAGGTATGGACTTTCTCCATGAGAACACTAGCTCTTTGTTGTGTGCTCAATCCCTGGTGTGGGATGTGCAGGAGGCAGCTGATCAATGGTTCTCTCTCATCATTAATGTTTTTATCTCTCTTTCCCTCTCCATTGCTCTAAATACTCAATTAAAATATTTTTTAAATATACAAAATACTTATTTTAAAAATGAGAATAAACTCTGTTTGCATATTCACAACTATAAGCCTATTCACCTATGTGTTCTTAGATCTGACAGGGGTCTTGCCCAGGGTCAGTGCTGTGAGGAGGGGTGATATGATTCCTTCAAACCTTCCATTCCAGACACATTTCCTTGGATCTTTGATGCTTCTCTGTGTACACAGAGCACACACAAGGAAGACTTTGGCAGCTTGATTCTTCTTAGGGACAAGTTGATAATCACAATTTTATGGAATGAATAAATGGCATTAATAGCTCTTCTTGGCGAAACCAAGATGGCGGCATTGGTAAATACCTGAAATTGCTGCCTCACACAACCACTTCAAAACTACAACTAAAAGACAAAATTGACATTATCCAGAACCACAGGAAGGCTGAATGAGTGAAAATTCTACAATTAGAAGGCAAGAGAAAAGCACAATGAAGGTGCGGAAGTAAAGTCTTTGTAGGTTCCCAAGCGGAAAGGGCTGGAACTGAGTACACAGTTTTCTTTTTCAGTCAGGAGGGAAACAAAAACTCCCAACTGCTCTGAACTCCAGTTCTGGGTGAGACTCTGGAGACCCAGACTCATATAGGGAGAAACAGGACTGTCTGGCATTGGGTGGAACTTGAGGGCAGCTTTCTCTCAGAGGAGCTTGCAGCAATTTCCAGGAGCCTCTTAGGGCAGTGCTGAGGATCAGCCATAGCTGTTTGCTCTACCCTGTTGATTCCCT
The DNA here is from genome assembly GCA_036971965.1 of Nyctalus aviator. Classification (NCBI taxonomy): domain Eukaryota; kingdom Metazoa; phylum Chordata; class Mammalia; order Chiroptera; family Vespertilionidae; genus Nyctalus; species Nyctalus aviator. The sequence continues at coordinate 158,235,654 of CM072923.1, read as the reverse complement.
GAGACCCTGCCCCACCCAAGCTGTTCCCAGAGATCTTTGCATATGAATGCCCTGGCCCTTTGCAGTCTAAAATTACTTAACAAATTGCAGCTGAGTCACAGAGACACAGAATATCCAAAAGAAAGCCCAAGGCCCCACAGCAGCTTTCAGTGCTCCACAGCTGGGCCTCATATGGGCACCTCCAAACCCCAAACAAGAAAGAGGAATCTGCAGATCTCTCCATAGCTCCTACTGGGTGGCCTGAGGCAGAGGCTAAATTAGCACCTCATTGGAGAGCCAAGATCCAGTGTACCCAGGGGTTACAGGAGGACCATTCTGATTACAACTTCTCAGATCCATAACTGACATATTCAGGGGGCATACTCAGTGAGCACAAAAGCTCCACTGAAGCAAGTCTTGCCTCATAAGGGTGTCTCTAGCACAGAAGTTCTCCCAGGTAGACAGAGCTGATCCTCACAGCCAATTGGTCTGGAGGTCAATTCCTCCCAGTGATACCAATAATAATCAAGGGTTAACTACAACAAGACTGTGCATACAGCCCACAAATGGGTGTACCCAGAGGATGCATATTCAATTGAACTGGGCCCTATAGGACACCTAGCACACAAAGCCACTCTATCAACACAGGGAAGCAGCCAAAATGCAAAGACAAAGAAACAGGTCACAAATGAAAGAAATGGAGGAAAGAAAATGACTAGGTATAGAATTCAAAACCATGGTTATAGGTTTTTCAAGAATTTTCTAGAAACCACCAATAAATTTAGTGAGACCCTCATGGATATGAAAAAGGACCAACTAGAAATTAAACATACACTGACTGAAATAAAAAATAATATACAGAGATCCAACAGCAGACTAAAGGATTGCAAGAATCAAGTCAAAGATTTAAAATATAAAGAAGCAAAAAACACCCAACTTGAAAAGAAAAAAGAATCCAAAAATACGAAAACAGTATAAGGAGTCTCTGGGACAACTTCAAGTGTACCAACATCACAATTAAGGGGGTTCTAGAATAAGAGAGAGAGCAAGATATTGAAAACCTATTTGAAGAAATAATGACAGAAAACTCCCCACACCTGGTGAAAGAAATAGACTTACAAGTCCAGGAAGCACAGAGAACCCCAAAGAAAAGGGAATCCAAAGAGGACAATACCAAGACACATCATAATGAAAATGCCAAGAGCAAAAGACAAACAGAGAATATTAAAAGCAGCAAGAGAAAAACAGTTAGTTACCTACAAGGGAGCACCCATACAATTGTCAGCTGATTTCTCAACAGAAACTATGCAGGCCAGAAGGGAGTGGCAAGAAATATTCAAAGTGATGAATACCAAGAACCTACAACCAGGATTACTTTACCCAGCAAAGCTATCATTCAGAATTAAAAATCAGATAAAGAGCTTCACTGATAAGAAAAACCTAAAGGTGTGCATCACCACCAAACCAGTATTATGTGAAATGCTGAAAGGTATTCTTTAAGAAGAGGAAGAAAAAAAAGGTAAAGAAAAGTTATGAACAACAAATACATATCTATCAATAAGTGAATCTAAAAACCAAGTGAATAAAAAATCTGATGAACAGAACAAACTGGTGAATCCAATAGAATCAGGGGCATAGAAAGGGATTGGACTGACAATTCTTGGCGGGGGTGGGTGGCATAGGGGTGTGGGAAGAGACTGGACAAAAATCGTACATCTATGGATGAGGACAGTGAGGTGTAAGGGCAGAGGGTAGGATGGGAACTGGGTGGAAGGGAAGTATGGGGGAGGGGAGAGGAACAATTGTAATAATCTGGACAATAAAGATTTATTTAAAAAATGTAGCGCTTCTTCCCATAGGATTGCTCATAAGGGGGCCTGGGATGCCCAAGAGCTTCAACTCATGGTAAGGGGCTTTTCATGTGCCAAGAGGACCCTGAATTGTCAAGTTACTAGTACTTTTATTTACTGGAGCCCTAATTTGAGCTTTGACAGATTGAGTTTGAGCTTTGACTCAGATACTTTCTTTAACCTATTGTATATTTCACTAAGCAACACAAAAATGATTAAATCATTTAGCATTTAACTGCTGGGAACATCTGGAATGTGTGTGTGTGTGTGTGTGTGTGTGTGTGTGTGTGAAAGAGAGAGAGAGAGAGAGAGAGAGAGAGAGACTGAAAACTCTCTAATTTGAGTTAATGAGCAGGTAGAGTAGGTCACTCTCACATTGTAAAATCACTGATAGGAATTGGCTCATTTTCCTCCCACACATAATAAACCTCGTTTTGCAAACCAAATCATACCAAGGCTTTGTTCAGAATACAGAACAAGTATCCTATTCTTCTCAGCATGACAAAACACACTTAAACATGTCAATTTCTTATGGGAACTTTTGTTTGAAGTCAGTTGCTTGCTTCCACAATAATTTGAAGACAGCTGTTGATATTACTTTAATAGATGCATGCAAATTTCTTCAAGAGATGTGCCTCATTCAATAGGTGCGCGGCAAAGAGACGGTCAGCATTATGTGACTCTATATTCCCTGTCATATTAGTGATCAGGGAATCATCTGAAACTGTCACTTACCTGGAGCCAGGCAAACTGAGACAACCCAGGGCAGCCCAGGGAAGAAAGAGCACTGCTGGAGCCCTCCAAGCCCATGCCCAGGATGTCTTCATTTTCTCTCTGGGACGGCGGTCCAGTTGTGAAGCCTAGATCCATGGAAAGCCTGCCCAGGGAGTGCCACCGTCAGCTTTGGTCCCACAGAGCAAACAGTTCAGCAAGGTAAACAGAACCAGTCACAGGAAACCCATTAGACTTTGCACAGACAGAAAATTTACCCACAACTCTGGAAAGCAATGACAGTGCATACATTCTGCAGCAGCTTGGTTTTTATTTCTCTCTAACAGACTTTTAGGTAAGCCACGGAGAGGGCAGGCAATAAGGACTTCGGCCTTTAAGTCCAGATTATCTGGGTTCAGATTCTTTCTTTAAACATTTTTTTGATTATAGTTTATATTCAATATAATTTTGTATCAGTATCAGGTATATAGCACGGTGGTTAGATAATCATATGTTTTACTAAGTGTTCCCCCTAATATTTCCAGTACTCATCTGATACCATACATAGTTACTATAATATTATTAACTGTATTTCCCATGATGTACTTTACATCCCCGTGATATTCAATCAGTACTTCTCAATCCCTTCACTTTTTATCAGCCAGTCCCATGACATTCCTCCCCTCTGTCAATCATCAGTCTGTTCTCTGTATCTATTAGTCTGTTTCTGTTTTGTTCTTTTATATTGTTCTTTGGATTCCACACATAATTGAAATCACATGGTATTTGTCTTTCTCTGACTGACTTATTTCAGTTAGTACAACACCTTCTAGGTTCATCTAGGCTGCCACAAATGGTAAGTTTTGTTCCTTTTTTATGGCTGAATAATTCCATTGTATATATATATACAACAGCTTTTTAGCCATCAAATCCTTTTGTTGCCTACCAGCTTTGCAACATTGAGCAAGTTACTTTCCCTCTATGCCTTAATCTCCTCACTTGAAAAATGATGAGGATTAAATAAATTAACATATCCAATGTGTATAGAACATGCCTATATTAGTAGGTGGAATGCAGGGCTTGGAGTTATGCCAAGTTTTGAATTCCACTTTTCCCTTTTTCTAGCTATGTGATTTTGAACAAGTTGGCAAGAGGCTGTAGAACTCTATAGTCCATCTACCTGAGTTCAAATGATCTCTGTATGTTTCACCAGCTATTGGGCCTGAGCCATACTAGTATTATTAACCCATCTGGGCCAGAGTTTCATAATCTATAAAGCAGTATCCACCTCATGGGATTCAGGTGAAGGTTAGATAAATCTCAATATTTAAGTCACTTTGAACAGTGCCTGGCACATACTATGTGCTCTCTCTGTAAGTGACTGTCTCTGATTCTGTTTCCTCATATGTAAAATCCACAGGGCCATGCCTACCTGTCACTCAGAGTTGCGAGAGTCAGATTAGATACTAAACATGAAAATATTTCACAAATAGGCATTACAAAATGATAGGTGTAAGGTAATAATTAATCAAATATGTGTTGTTATATAATTTACATAGAACTTTATTTAGGATATTAGATGAATTTAATATCTGTCCCCAATATTTGCCAGTCACCCTAAGAGCCACAAATGGTAGTAGAACCCAAAAGGACCTCAGTAAATGCCTTTGTCATGCACCTGTCACCTCTCTTACCTTAAAGGTCAGAGGAGATCTGTTGTCTGTCTGTCCTCTGGGTTGAACACAGCAAAGACAGGTGCCACTCAAGTGTGGGGAGTTTAGCTTGTTTTATTCGAGCCTGGAAGAGTGCTTCTCCTTCATCATTTCATTATTCAGAATAGTTCAACAATTGCCCTGTCATTTCTGAGAGTCCTCAGCATTAAACTGGATTTAAAGATAATGTCACACTAAGGCACTCCTGAAATGGCATAGTCCAAGCAAATGTTCACCTCAGGTTCTCTTGCATAATTCCCAGATTGCCTGTGACCAGATGTGGGATGACTATCTTCCCATGTTCAATTCCAATGTGAACACAGCATATTAGCCCTGATTCCCAACCCAGAGATGGTAGCTACCTGCCTGTGTGAGGGACGCAGGAGTGAGGTGTAAAAGGCAAACTCAAAGGCAGTGTGCATATAGCCAAGGCTCTCAAAGATCCCTAAACACCCTCACTGACTCCTCAGAATCAGCAAATTGAATTCCAAACTGTTCTCACCTGGCATAATGACTGATCTGCAGTCCATAAAGGGCTGTGGAGACTTGGCCCATGGCTGTCAGTGTGAGGACTCGGGGGACAGCAACAGGTAACTAGAGCGTGGGCTGGGGGAAAAAATAGCCTGGATTTGATTTCCTTAAATAAGCTATCTAATTTCTCTAAGACTGTTTTATCATCTGTAAAATGGGGATAAGAATTCATTAATATCCACTTCATAAGATGTTTCTGAGGTTTGAATATATAAAACATTGAGCCCTTATTTCCTGACCCTTATTTTCTTCTCCCCACCTGGCCATGTCTGCTAGAGCGCTGGGCTCTGCTGGGAATGGGATGGCTGGGAAGGCACATAGGCCAGGCGTCCCTAAACATGAATTACACCAGAGTCCAGAACTCAAGGTCTGCCGTCAGACCATCCTGTGTGCATTCCAGTTATCATTAGCCCCGGAAGGAGGAACCATCTCTCTGTTGTCCCAAAGGATGCATGACCTGAACTTTGACACAATTGATTGCAGTAGTTAATCATTTGTAAACAAGCAGAAAATTGTGTTTCAAGAAGGATTCATGCCTCTCTTATGTTGGCCTGCATTAAAGAGATGCCATGTCCTTCCCAGATAAGGTTCTCTCTCCACCTTCTTAACCTGATAGACTCATGGAGGAACCTGCAAAATTTAGAGGCAGTTACATGTGCTCTCTCACCTCCAGATATTTTGTGTAAGCTGTCCCCCTGCCCAAAATATGTGCCACTTAGCTAAACATGAGTCATTATTTACATTTCATACTAATGTCACTTTCACAAAGAAGCCTTCTTGATTGGCTCTTCTGGGGTTCTTTGGTTCCAGAATCAACTAGATCTCCTGGAAGTCCAACCTTGTATTGCCCCCTAGTGGTTTCAGGTGCCACTCATCCGAGGTCATGCCAGAAAAACTCCAGCCTTAGGATGAAGTGATATATATATATATTAAAGTACAGTTAGCAATTTAACGGGGATTCCATACATCATCTTGTTTTATCTTGACAATAATCCAACAAACTAAGTATCATCTTCCATGTCTTTGAGATGGGGTTCCACAACTGGCTTCACAGCTGCTAAGTAGCAAACTGATGATCAGGTATAAGGTCTGTTTATTTGTTTGTTTGTTTCACTCCCAAACTTGTAATTTCAAGATGATATCTCCTCTTAGGAAGTTCCAGGCCTGATTTAGGTCTAGCACAATCTCACCACTTCTCTGATCTAGCTGCTCTCATTAAAGGCTGTAGCTCTCTTCTCTAATTATGAGAGCTTTAAAAATGATCATGCAACATGCATATCTAGCCTTTAACTTGTATGTAGGAATCAGTAGCTCTAGGTCAATGGATTGGATAGCAATTAGTTGTATCTTTAGCCTTCGCTAATGAATTTTCTAATCTCCACCCAGTTCTATAATCACACAATCAATGCTACAAGATTTAAGTTTTTGTTATGACAGCACTCCACTCCTGGTACCTATTTTTATATTTAGTTAACTTTTGCTACATAACAAATAACCCTCAAACTTAGTAGCTTAAAACAATAGTAATTTTTAAGCTCATAATTCATTGGGTCAGCAAGTAGGTCTGGCCTAAGCTGGTGGTTGTGTTGATCTTGCCTGGGTTCACTATGCAACCTCAGCTAGCTGGTGGGTCAGCAGGGAGGTTGTTGATACAGGATGTCTTACCTGCTTGAGGATACATTCTGTCTCTCTGTAGTCTCTGTAGGTGCTGGCTATTGGATGAAGCAAAGGGATAACTGGACCACATGTTGCCAAACAGACTAGCTCAAGCTTTTTCATGGTGATTTCATGATTCCAAAAGCTGAAAGAAAGGACAGGTCTCAGTTAACAAGTTCTTTCAAATCTCTGCTGTAATTAACTTTTTTTACAATAAATTTTTATTGTTCAGATTATTAGAATTGTTCCTCTTTCCCGCCCCCCCCATAGCTTCCCTCTACCCAGTTACCACCCCACCCTCTACCCTTACCCCCAACACTATCCTCATCCATAGGTGTACAATTTTTGTCCAGTCTCTTCTCACACCCCTTTCCCCCGAGAATTGTCAGTCCACTCCCTTTTTATGCCCCTGATTCTATTATATTCACCAGTTTATTCTGTTCATCAGATATTTTATTCACTTGATTTTTAGATTCACTTGTTGATAGGTATGTATTTGTTGTTCATAACTATTATCTTTACCTATTTCTTCTTCCTCTACTTAAAGAATACCTTTCGGCATTTCATATAATACTGGTTTGGTGGTGATGAACTCCTTTAGCTTTTTCTTATCTGTGAAGCTCCTTATCTGACTTTTAATTTTGAATGATAGCTTTGCTGGGTAGAGTAATCTTGGTTGTAGGTTCTTGGTATCATCACTTTGAATATTTCTTGCCACACCCTTCTGGCTATAGTTTCTGTTGAGAAATCAGCTGACAATCGTGTGGGTGCTCACTTGTAGGTAATTAACTCTTTTTCTCTTGCTGCTTTTAATATTCTCTCTTTGTCTTTTGTTCTTGGTATTTTAATGATGATGTGTCTTGGTGTGTTTTTCTTTGGATTCCCTTTGTTTGGGGTTCTCTGCACTTCCTGGACTTGTAATTCTATTTTTTTTTTTTTTAACCAGGTATGGGAAGTTTTCTGTCATTATTTCTTCAAATAGGTTTTCAATAGCTTTCTCTCTCCGTTCTTCTGGCACCCCCATAATTTGGATATTGGTACACTTGAAGTTGTCCCAGAGGCTCCTTACACTATCTTCATATTTTTGGATTCTTTTTTCGTTTTGCTTTTCTGGTTAGATGTTTTTTGCTTCTTTGTATTTTAAATCTTTGACTTAATTCTTGCAATCCTTTAGTCTGCTGTTGGATCTCTGTATATTATTTTTTATTTCAGTCAGTGTATGTTTAATTTTTAGTTGGTCTTTTTCCATATCCTCAAGGATCTTGCGAAATTTATCTGTGGTTTCTAGAAAGTTCTTGAATATAACCATCATTTTGAATTCTATATCCAGTAATTTTCTTTCTTCCATTTCTTTCATTTGTGACCTGTTTCTTTGTCTTCACATTTTGGCTGCTTCTCTGAGTTGGTAGAGTGGCTTTGTGTGCGAGGTATCTTTTAGGGTCCAGTGGCTCAGCCTGCCAAGTTACCTGAGGTAGATACTCTTGTTGCGCCTTTTTGTGGGCTGTGTGCACAGTCTGGTTGTAGTTAAGCCTTAATTGTTGTTGGTATCACTGGGAGGAATTGACTTCCAGGCCAATTGGCTGTGAGGATCAGCTGTGTCTATATGGGAGAACTTCTGTGCTGGAGACACATTTATGAGACAAGTCTTGCAAAAGCCCCTGCACTCAGCTTGGATTGGGTGAAGTCTCAGGGTGGAGCAAACAACAATGGCTTCTCATCAGTCCTGCTCTAAGACTCAGTGTCCCTTGATAATCGCTGCAAACACCTTTGAGAGAAAGCTGCCCTCAAGTTTTGCGCACTGCCAGACAGTCCAGTTTCTCCCCAAATGAGTCTAGGTCCCCAGAGTCTCACCCAGAATTGGAATTCAGAGCAGTCAGGAGCTTTTGTTTCCCTTCTGATTGAGAAAGCCAGCCACGTACTCAGTTTCCAGCCCTCTCTGTGCACGCCTCCAGACCTCTGCCTTCTGCAGCTCCTGTGAGTCTCAGTGTGCTTTTCTCTTCCCTTCTATTTGTAGAATTTCCACTCAGCCAGCCTTCCTGTGGTTCTGAATGATGTCTGTTTTGTCTTTTTGTTGTAGTTTTGAAACTGTTGTGTGAGGCAGCAGTTTAGGTGTTTACCTATGCTTCCGTCTTGGTTTCTCTGTATTAACTTTCTTGATGTTTCATTCGCCAAAGCAATGGTTGAGCCCACATTTAACAGATGGAGACATAGACCATACCTGTCAATTGGAGAAAAAGCAGAGTCACTTTGCAAAGGGTGTTTATACAAGGTTGGAATTAATTTTGCAATTTATCAGAGATATGTGCTGCTTTCATGCTGCAGCAGTTCAAAGCCAGTGTGCACTCTTTATTTCTCTATTCCCCATTTTTACTAAGAAGTGTGCATTTAGATAATAGTGTCTTACGGTGGAGGAAGCTTATAACCCCTGACTTCCTGGATGGAGGAGAGACCCTGTTGACCCTCAAACAACTTTATATAAATAGAATTAAACTTTTGTTGTGCTATGTCATTGAGATTTGGGGGTTTATATGTTACTGCATCAATAGCTACCCTATCCTGATGTTATGTTACATATAACATTTGGTGTATATGCACTTTTTTTTTCCCCCTGGGGAAAAAATCTATAGTTTTCCTCAGATTCTTGAAAGAATCAGAGATTCAAACAATGTCAAAATAAAACAAAACAAAAGGAAAAATTCACTCAAGAGAAGTCATTTGTTTAGCTCACAAAATTATCTATGGTCCCTTTGAAGTAGTGGGGCATAGTCTGAAGTTTTGAGGACATCAGATAGGCCTAAATTAGCATTTAATTTCTCCTATTTATTAGTTTATATCTTGGAAAAATCCCTTAAGCCCTCAGAGCAATGATTTCTATAGTTTAAAATGCAGGCTTATTGAATGAATGCTTCAGTAATCATTTATTGATAGCCTACTAGATCCAAGTCATAATGCTAGGTGCCTGGTTATAAAGCTAAATATGTAATAGACCTTCCATATAAGATAGGACAACCTGGTGAGAAGAATGGACACAATAATACATCAGGGCAGCATAGAGTTTGATGAGATCAGTCTAGAGATCTGCAGAGTATGGTTTGGTTGTAGCCAAATGTGTGTGTGCATGTATATGTGGTCATTGGGGAATATTTCCCTGGGGTGAAGTTAGAGCTGGCCCTTATGAGGTGACGAGGAGTCAGCAGACCAAAGAAGGGCATGTGACATTGCAAGGAAAAAGCCAGCAAAATCAAAACACATAGGTGAGAAATCATACCAGATTTGGGGGAACTATAGGCCATTCCCTGTTGCTGGAACCCATGTTCAGCATGAACAATGGGAAGGAATAGAACTAAAGAGGCAGGCAGGAGCCCAATCATGTAGGGCCTAATGGCAGTGTTAATGATACAGGTTTTATTCTAAGTGCAAGGAGGAGCTATGGATGGTGTTAAGGGGGAGGAAGGGGCAGCTTTCTTTGTAAGAAAGATTACTCCAGCTGCTGTGTAGAGAATATGTTAGAGGGAAGCAAATTGGAGCAGAGAGACCAGTTAGGAGGCTGTTATAATGGTTCACTGAGAGATGACGAAGGCCTGAATTAGGGCAGTGGGAGCAGGGATGGAGAGGAGGGCATAAACAGAGTATCTGTCTGCTGGTGCTGAGAGAAATAAATAATGCACTCTTTGTGAAGGGCTTTGTAAAATAGGCTGCTTTACACACATTTGAGATTATTTTGACCGAGATTATGGTTCCCTGGTAAGGAGCATATTAAATCCCCAGGGCTGAGCTTGGCAGCTGTTCAAAGCACAAGGCTCCATACAGCACACATTTCCTTGCTCGTCACCCACAGTCCTGAAGATTAAAGTGCAGAAGTTGTTCCACATTAGGTGAGGTCCTTGTCTTCCAGACCCAGCTTCCCTGGATCCTGGAGGGAAGGCACAGCTTGCATATTGAAGGCCTCAGTGACCATGTTGCACTGCCTAGGGTGGGAGTGAGCCTGTTGACTTTCTGGAGTCATATTATGGAAAGCATGAGAGACCTGAGTTTGTTGCTCAACCCATCTCTACATTAGTCCCAAAACTTTTCCATGAGGATGTGGTAACCATACTCTTTATTCCATAATGTACATCTAAATCTGCTTCCAACTGGCTTTGAAGGTGAATAAAGAGAACCTGAACCACTACCTAGTGGGGACCACAGCTCTGGTTTAGACCATTATGCTGCACATGGACCGGAAAAAGGGATGGGACCTTAAGATGACTGTCTTTCCTTATATCACATGATGACCATTATCCTGATCTTCTGTCCCTTTGCTTATGGCAGGAGACAGGTTAAATAATTCACTTATACTTATATGCATATAAACGCAGACAATAAAGTGGTAAAGGCCTGGGGTGGGGTACATGGGCAGGCTAAAAGGGATCAATGGGGGGAAAATGTGACATATGTAATATTTTCAACAATAAAGAGTTAATTTAAAAAATAAATAAATCACTTAGAGCCATCATAGGTCTATTTTTCCAGAGTCCTAATCAGTGTCTGAGACCTCCTGATCTCCAGGAGTTCTACCACAGGGGTTTCCTGGAGACCTGGGGAGCCTGAAAGAGCCCCAGCAGAGGGCTGTAATGACTGTGTTACTGGAGGTGGTTCTGCTCAGGGGACTCCTCACTCAAAGCAGGGGTATGGTTACCACCGGGATTCAAAATCAGAAGAGAGTGTGGGTGGATTGAGTGGGCAGATAGGTCTTTGGAATAATCAGGGGGAGGGGGTGCATGTAAGGGGGATAACCCAAAAGAGAAAAGGAAATGGCTCTATTCCCAAATAAAAAAATAGTAAGAAAAGGGATAGCAAGCAAAATGAATACAAAGTCTCACCCTTTTGTGCAAAGAAAATAACTCTTCATGGATCCCCATCCCCTTCCTCTGAGGCCTCCGGTTACATGATATTTCCCTGTGCCCCTTGCAATTGTACTTGGCCCTGTGACCAAAGAGAAGTGATGTATGCCCCCTCCCCTATGCAGTTCTATACTCTCTACTTTTCCTTTCTTCCAGCTGAATGTGGCTTCCCATGATAGCATTGAAAGACAGTTGAAAAAGGCAGAACCTCTGGCAGCTTGGGTTCCTGCATGACCATATGGATCTGAGTCCTCCACACTCCTGCTGGTTAGAATATGCCCAAAGAAGGTATATACTTCTATTGTGTTAAGCTGCTGAGATTCCAGTGTTTTTCTGTGATACTGACTAGCATTACCAAAAAGTAATACACCCTCCTTCTCACAATTCCCATCCCCCACTTCACAGAATTCTTGAGCATTCTCTGAAAAGGAGGTATGGGTTGGAAAAAGCCACGTAAGTAGACAGTGTCTATGACACAGCTCTGTTGGTGGCAGTAGGCAGTGTCTGGTTAGCAAAGAAAACTCACTTGTCTATTCCAGGGCCTGTTTGTCCTTTGTGTTAACAGACATGGAACTTCTGTACTTGCTATCACCTATATTTCTATATCTAGGTGAGGATGTATACTTCTCCATGGACATACAAGAACTCTGTTTCTTCTATTGTGTACGGTTCATAAAGGATAGCTATGCATTTCTCTCTGGCTGTAAAAGGGAATGAAGAAGATATAGGATACTAAGTGAAAGCCACATGGGTCAAGAAAACATAGGAAGTGTATCAAGAATAGTTGACCAGTACTGATAATGATCATTACTATGAAGATCAGGCAGACAGAAGAGGCCAGCGGTATGTTCCAAGGTGGGCATTGGCCCGGGTGCTCGCAGGAGAGGTGACTTTTCAGGTTTTGCCTTATCCTTTGGGATGTACTTAGCAAATACAATTGAGAAGATGAGAGCCCTTTAGACACAATTTGATTGGGTGCTAGAGATTGGGGGTTTAGAGTGGCTCCTGGTCATTGACCAGAGCGTCAATCTGCTTATATGTGAGAAGGTGTAAAGGAGAAGACAGGTAGTCCATGACAGTGGTGAGAATTATGCTTTTAATGAAGTCCCCCAAATGGGGAAAACTTTGAGACATTGATCATGAAGCAGTAGTATGTCCAGGACCCTCATGTGGGCAAGGTGGATGATTCACAGGCCACCCAGTGGTTCTCAGTGTGTATACATAATTAAATTTAGTTCTGGAGCACTGTACATTATAAGAGTCTGAGGATACTTTACTGACTTCATAGGCAATGAAACACCTCAAATTCAACTCAGAGCAACACATTTTTATAAATGAGTTTATATTAAAGTAAGGGTAATTTTTAACAAACAAAATATTGAGTGGTCATTTTCTCCTTTTAGATATTTCCAGGAATGCTAAAAATATGTGAGGAGGAAAAATGGGAATCCACCTGGCAATGCTCCAGGAAACTAATTACCTGGGAGACTTGAAACAATTCGATGGATTATGTACTGGCATTTATTTTGTGGATTAACTACAACAAATAGTGAAATTTAAGCCACCTTGTTCATCTGTTCATTCACTCACTGTTGGATCAAGTTCTAACTCCTTAACCTGGCAAGTGAATGATTTCTCAGGAGGAATACCTCAGCAACTCTGAATTTCACACCAATTCATTATTCATGCAAATAATTAATAATTATTATTTCATCCTCAGTGTCTATTGTGTTAAAGTGGGTGATGTAGCAGTGAATATCACCCTTAGCTCCCTGCCCACATAGAGCTTCCAGTTTCATAGAGGAAATAAACTCTAGTAATTACACATATCTGTAAAGATCACTTGAGTAATTGGGAGCACTATAACTATACACTTGCCCTGATATCATTGGCATGATAGATGGGGGTCTGGAAGGAACTTTTGGAAATTCACCCTTGCTTGGAAGCCCTAAACCAAAGGGTGAAATGGTTGAGTAGTCAAATTTCTGAATTACTGATGTTATTACTGATGTTACATAGTGCCCCATAGCATTTCTGTTATCTGGTATTTCCATAAATCCCCATATTTAATGCCTTAAAACATGAATAATTTTAATATTTCTCACAATTTAGTGGGTAATTCAAACAGGGCAGAGCAGGAGTGGTCATCTCTGTTCCATGTGATGTCTGTCTTCTGGGGCTGGACCATCCCAGATGACTTTTCCATGCAGATGTTTGTTGACTCACCTGGGAAGCTGGACAGCTCAGGGTTGGATGGGACAGCTTGACTGGGGCCTTAGTCCTCTTCAGGGCCTTTTCCTCTCCATGTGATCACTCCACGAGGCCTCTCCACATGATCTCTCCAATAGGGTAGTTGGATGTCTTATATGGTAGCTCAGGGCCCCCAAGAACATAAAAGCAGAAGCTGCTGGACCTTCTTGAGGCTCCATCTTAGAAATGGTGCAGCAGAACTTCCATACCATTCTGCAAGTTCAAGTGAGCCACAGCACCAGCCCAGATGTGAGAGGGAGTTGGGAGCTACACAAAAATATGACTATATAGAGGTGCATTTCATTGGGAACCATCTTTGGAGACCAGCTCCTACACATAGTTTTTTTCATAAATGTCTTAATCGGGAAGACTTCTTTTCCCCCAAAAGAATCTGAAAGTACCTTCCTTTAACTGCTGCTGCTAGAGAATGTGGCTCACAGGGGAAGAGCTTTCTGAGTGGAAAGTATGCCACTCATTGCTTCACCAGCCACAGGAAAACCATGCCTCCAGACTCATGAGTGAAGCAGTGACTCTCTGATCAGGACTCAAGATTGCCATGGACTTGGAGACTTGGCAGGTAGAAAGACCAAGATCTGCTTTCATAGGGTTTCAAGACCCCTGATACAGGAAGTGGTGCCATCCAGAGACAGAGCACAAGAGTGAAGATCAGGGTCACTCAGAAGACCAACAGATCTGACATCAAGTCCAAGAAGAACATCTGGTCCACCTGAACCAATACTATACCTTCAGCTGAGGGACACCAATGCCATTCACAAAGGCTCTGCTTTCATGACCTAGTCACTCAAAGGCCCCACCTCCAAATATCATCACAGTAGGGATGGGGTTTCAACCATAAACTTGGGGATACAAACTATCACAGTGGACTCTTCACTGATTAGTTATGTTAACTTCAGTTTTTCTATCTAGAAAATGTGGCTAATTGTACCTACCTCATAGGGCTCTTATGAGGGTTAAATGAGCTAATACATAAAATATTTATAACAACTCATGGCACATGATGGATGAGTGCATTTTATAAGCATTAGTTATTATTATCACTCAGTTTCTATATCCAGTGTGGGAGTTTTATGCTAGTCCTCAGGTCTTCTCTGTCTGGACCCTGACTGTGAACTCCAAGGACTTTCTTGAACAAATGTATAAAGAAATAGAGGGGTAACCTTTTCCAGGCATACAGTTCAGCCTGATGCCAAGAGCCTGACCCCAGCTTCTCAATTCTTCTATGGGAGATTCACTTTGGAATTTGAGGTTCAGGACCCATCCCTGCTCCTCTAGACCACCTGCGTGTGTCCTTGTAAAGGCCACATCTTCTGACCTCCACGATAAGTATGACACCTCCTGTAAACAGGCCCCTGGCATTTCAGACCCAGGACCCTTGCTGAGGTAGGGCAAGCCTGAGGATCCCCACAGTGAAGCCAGAGTCACCTGATTCCATTAGAGACCAGAAAGTAGGTGACTATGGGAGTCCAGCCACTAAAAGTGGCCATAAGGACCACAAGAGGCTGGCCTCCTGCTGTGCTGTGTTCAGATACTTGCCTAGTGAGTGACTGCAGTTTCATATCCTCCAAATCTTTAACCTATGTCCTCAAAGGCTGGGAGAAGGTCTGTGGAAGGCACTAACTGCCCCCCTGAGTCAGCCCTGTCATTCCCATGCTGGCCTTGCTGGCAAGGCTCCTTTCCAAACCTTCTAGAATCAGCCCAGCATTTTCTAGTCTGCTCTGATCCTCTGCTCCTTTCTGGCATTTTCTCCTGTTACTTCTACCACCCTGAGTTCATTTGTTCACTATCTTTTGGTGGGAGGGCCAAAAGATACATTCCTGGGCCAATCACAGTAGTACTTGCACTTTTGAGAGGCAGAGCCAAAGAGTATGAGACAACGGGTTGAGTTAGAATCTCCTTTCTGTTACTCAGAAAGGAGATTCTAACATTAGCTGTGTGACTTTGGACAAGTTCCTTTGCCTCTCTGAGCCTCAATAACCTAGTGAGGGTTATAAGGATTAGGAGCAACATATATGTCACCTGTGTCGTGCTTGGTACACAGTAGATATTCAAAATATGGTAGTTGTTATTTCAATTGTAACAATGCCCCATCCATGTTCAGGTCTGTGAAGGAGGTCACACAAATATAGGTAGCACTATGCAACCAAAAAATTTAATCACAGGTCATCCCATCTTATGGCACCCCAGGGCCAGACTTTAATCCTACATTTAAATGAAATCTCAAATTTTTCATGGAAAAGACTGAGCAGGACACTCTCTAGAACTCTGAGATCTCCAGGCATCCTTTTCCAGCTGGGTGGGAAGAATAAACCCTCCACAGAGAACTCACTGCTTTGAGTTTCAGCTTTGGCCCTCAGCCTCACAGGTGGCAGGAAGAGGTGGCAAGCTAAATACTGAGCAAGAACAACAGTGATAATGCCCATCACTGCATAAAGGTAATCAGAGCAGGTGTAACCAAACGGGCTCACATATGGAAGCTTGTAGGTGTGATCCCAGGATTCCAGGGTTCTGCTTGTGCTATTATTTTTCTAAGGAGCTATGACCCAATGGCAAAACAATAGCTTCTGCAGGACTTTGGGGAAAAGTTCTCCTCAGCACCAGCACAGCCCTGTGTTTTCAAATGTGAGTCTTCCTTTGCCAGGAGGATGTTAGAGCAAGGAGGCAGCCGCCGAGCCTGGGCCATGGGCTGTCTTGCCAATTTCTTGTCAATACCTGTTGGCATTTCCCTGAGTAATTGTTCCAGGTGCCTCGGTATATTTCCTCTTGTCACCGATGTATTACAGGAGCTCTATTGATTTTGTGGTTTCAAGCGGGAAAGATCTAATCTTAATCTTCCATTGTTCATTTTCCTTAACCTTTCTTTTAACACCAAGATAGGGAGGCAACCCATCAGAATGGAAATTGTTTCTGAGGCATGCTGTCATAAATATATGCCACAAACGGTTTTATTTTATGGGAGAAGCCATATTTTTTGAAATAATAATAATGATAAAATTTATATGGTTTATGGCAGTTTACAAAGTACTTTCCCATATCAACTCATTTAATCCTGACAGCAAGCCTGATAGGTAGGAGTTATTTTTTTATTCTGATTTATTTATTCTGTGAGTCTTTACACAATACGAATTTTTATGACTCTCTGCTGTGTCACAGATGAGGAACCTGAGTGGCTCAAGGTCACACAGTTCTTAAAAATATGGTTTAGAGTGAGGGTGATCTGCACTCAAGTCCTGAGCCTGCCAGGTTGTCCCCCTGTAACCTTTGATAAGGGGGTTAAATTATCCATGGTTCATTTCCTATCAAAAAAGGCCTGAAGGTCATGCAGAAGTGCCCACTGTAGTTTGGACAAGTTACAAGACATGGACTTGAACCAAGAAAGCAGAGGGACTGGGGCTTTATTCCCAGCCCTGCCACTCACTAGCTCTGAGGCCTTGAGAAAGTAACCTCCTTTATCCAGGCTCAGCTTTATCTTTAAAATAAGTGTTCACCTGTAATTTGGGTTTCCAGGACACATTTACCTGGAAATGAAAAAAAGGATTTAAATTCTAATGCACCCCTCCCCCCATATCCCATCAGGCAGCAGGAGAGGAAGCATAGAAGAAAGACAAAATGTTCACATTGGGAAGTTTTTGATTTCCAAGTTGCTCCTGGAACTCACTTTCTATGGCTTCAGCACTCCAGAATTGAAATAATTGCCTTGATGTCTCACTTCTTTCTCTATTAGCACTTGAATGTTACTCAACAAAGTAGGTATATAGAGGCAAATGTATACCTTGCATCAAATGGCATTTTCTGCCCTCTCCTCTTCCATTCTCTCCTTCCCTCACTCCCCTCCCTTCTTTCCATTTCCTTCTTTTCTATGAGAAAATACATTACCTTCTGGGTCAAAGTCCGAGTCTCTTTGATGAACCCTAAAGGTTGTGCCTTGTGCTTCTTGGCACGTGCCATTTCCCCTGCGTGGGTGGACTTTGTACCTGGACCCCTTTTCCATCTGCTGAACTCATGTTCCTCCTTCCAAGATCCACTCAAATGTCACGTCCTTTACAGAGTTTTCCCCAATCACCCCAAGAAAAGGAATCACTCCCTCTTTTGGCCCCATAGCACTATCTTTACTATGGTATTTGTGACACTGGATTGTAATTCCTTAACTACCATCTTCCTCCACCTGTGCACTTCTTGACCTTATTCATTTCGCATCCTGAGCACTTGTAGTGTTGTTATCCTTTTATGATACTGCCTTGCTGGTAAGAATGCTAATAACCCTGTCAAACAGTCTTTATTAGTCACTGATTCATCTATCCATGTACTCAGAATACTTTATAACACTGAAATAGGCATTATATTTATCAGCCAACCTCTTCCTTAGAAAGTGAGGCTCAGAGAGGTAAAGAAACTTACTGAAGGCAGAGTTGTAAGTCAACTCTAAGACCCTTAATTCAGCTCTTTGCCTTCCTCTCAGTCCAATGTGTTCACTCACCCGCTATGCGCCACTCACCTACTATGTGTGAGGCACAGGGTGATGTGCAGGGAGATAGATTAACACAACATCTGCTCTCAGGGGTGCACAGACTAATGGGGAAGCAAAGATGTTTATCCACATCATCATCTATAGCACCCAGGAAGGTTTAAGCCCCATTGATTCATTGATGTGCTGACCATCTCCTGACAGTGGGTTACAGGTCACAGCTAATGTTCCCTTAGGAATGCTGCTCTGTGCTCACATGCCTGAGCTGCCTCATGCCTGATCCTGAACCCCTCACACTGTACTCTGGCTCTGACATTGGCATTTGTCCGTATTCTGCCCTCTGTTTTGGCATTTATCTGACTCTTCTGGTATTGTGTACCCAGACTCTATTTCATGACCTTGAGGTTCTTCTCAATTTGCCTATTGTTTTCTCTTCAAAATATATATCTTTACTGATTTCAGAGAGAGGAAGAAAAAGACAGAAACATCAATGATAAGAGAGAATCATTGGTTGGTTATCTCCTGCACACTTCAAACTGTGGATCAATACCGAAACCTGGACATGTGCCCTGACCAGGAATCTAACAGTGACTTCTGGTTCATAGGTTAACGCTCAACCATTAAGCGACTGTGGCCAGCTTCTCTCTCTTTCTCTCTTTCTTTCTCTCTCTCTCTCTCTCTCTCTCTCTCTCTCTCTCTCTCTCTCTCTCTCTTCCTCCCTTTTCTTTCTTCTTCCTTTTCTTTCTCCTTTCTTTCTTTCTTTCTTTCTTTCTTTCTTTCTTTCTTTCTTTCTTTCTTTCTTTCTTTCTTTCTTTTTTCTTCCTTTTAAAAATATATTTTATTGATTTTTTTATAGAGAAAGGAGAGGGATAGTGAGTCAGAAACATCAATCAGCTGCCTCCTGCATACCCTCTACTGGGGATGTACCTGCAACCAAGGTACATGCCCTTGACCAGGAATCAAATCTGGGACCCTTCACTCCACAGGTCAACATTCTATCCACTGAGCCAATCCAGTTAGGGCTGTCTCCTGCTTTCTCGATAAAGATTCTCTGCTCTAGTTTCTAGCCCTACAAAACACCACTGCCACCCTCCTCATTCCCCCCCAGCTAGTCCTTGCATCTGTAATGAAATTAACCCAATGCTGGCACCATTACAGAGATGTTTCCATTGGCCAACTTTCTTTGTGCCCCTGGCATATCAGGGTTGTTTTTTTTTTTGTTGTTGTTTTTTGTTTTGTTTTTTTCATGGAGAACAAATCTGCCGATGTACATCTTTTTTGAGATGATGGTTTCCAGCACAGAACCTGGTTTGCAAATTATAGCACATTTGCAAGATACAATCCTTATTCCACCTAAAATGCCATCAGCACAGAACATGAATGGCTTTGTAGATTTTTTTTTTATATAAAACTCATGTGGAGTTCGATAAAACCTCCAGCTCGTGATCCATAAACCAGATGTTTCTGCTGAGATAACAAGGCCTTATTAGTGGTTACTCCTGTTAAGGAAAGGACCTGGGACAGGTAGCCTAACAGGCCATGGCCCAGGCACTTCCTGAGAGCCAGCTGGATCCCAGGTGGAAGCAGAAGGACAATCACCTTACTCTTCCTTCCCCAGGAAGCATGAGCTGGCTGAGGGACACACTTCTGAATGAGACATTGGGGGGTGATGAGGTAGAAGGACATGGTGGTCTCCAGAATGTCTAAGGGGAGAAGACACCTGGTCTGGCCCAGCTCTCAGTGAGTTCGAGTGGATTTCTGGAAGACTGAGGACTGACGCTGCACTTCAGCGTCCTCATAGCCCTGGACAGTCATTAGACACTGGACGTAAGACTTGATTACTGGGACTGGATTCTCACAGCCAGCAACAGAAAAAAAGGCTATGGATCTGGGAGGAGACAGCAAAGCCAGCCCCAAACCCTACCTGCTGGTGGGGACGGGACTGCTAACAAACTACTTCCATTTTCAGAATGGGTTCAGTGCTGAGCAGTGTTGATGGCAGCTGGATACAGGACAGAAGAAATCTACAATATGTTCCCAAATCTCTCTCTAAGTCCTCATCTTGACAAGCAGAGCACCAGCGAGACTTCTAGGACAACTAATGAGGAGAGTCAGCAGCTAGTCCAGGTCTAACTTTATGATGAAATTCCAGAGACCTTGCCACTCATTATAATTTTAATTCCTTCTTGTCTGTTTGAAAACCTGGGTAATGCTACAAGGTAACATGGAGCCATGGAAGGTCACAGAATAGCAGAATGAATGATAAGATGCTTGTTAAGGAAGATTTATCAGACATGGTTTAAAAAAACAGAAAACATGATCCTTTAGGAGGCCAGTCCTGTGGTGTTAATGGGAGGGAGAGGGGGAATAGCTGGATATGTAAATGAAGGGAAATTGTCAGAATTCTCCTGCAAAGGCTGGGGGAGGAAGTTTAGATGGTGGATCAGGCAATACTTCTTCCCTTGCCCCCTGAAGGCACCTTGTCTCTACAGGAGAAAGGCTGGGAGATTTTACCTGTTCCACTCTCCCTTGAAATAGAGAAGCTCAGAAAGTTTGGGATTTTTAAGAAAGGGTAAGGCTAGAATCCAGCCAATAGGGTTGGCCCAGGCAAAGTCTATGAAGGGAGGGATGGAGAGCTCTCCATGCTCATTCCATAGGTGAATTCCAATCTAATGCTCTACTGGGCTTCTGCTTCCCTATCTGAAAAGTAGGATCAGCAATCACCCCACTCCCAAGAGAGGATCATAAGAGTCCAAGGAGAAGCCACGTTGATCAATGAGAACCAGTTGACTTCATTAATATTGAACAGATATTAATATAGAGACAATATTAATAATGAACAGACACAAATGTAGAGTTTACATGTGCCACACACTTTACAAATGCCAGCTCATTTACTCCTCTTTACAATGATATTCTCATCTCTATTTTACAGATAAGGTTATGGTAGTTCAAAGAGATGAATTTCACCCAGTGTCACAGAGCTCCTAGATGACAGAGCTGTGAAGCTTGGATCTGAATTGTACTGAAGATTTGTGTCCTTTACTATAGGAACACTGTACCTCAGTTTTCACACACACACATACACACACATTTATCTATATTGATATATGTGTACAAGAAAAATGATATTCCAAACACATGGTTCACTGAAGAAAAACAAGGATACAGGGCATGATATACTTAAATATTAAAAGAAACAAACACCTACAAGATAAAATTATGTATTTCTGAATTAAATATTTGAGAGTATAAATACTTGGAAGATTCTAGAAGAGCAGACTGGGTGACTTTTTTTTTTTTTTTTTTTTCCCCCCAAAAGGACATAGGATAAAAGAGCCTGGTCAAGACTTAGTTTTCTAACATTAAAACTATTATTATGTTAAGAATGTATTTACAATTAATGTGTAATTAAAATACACTTTAAAAAAACTAATGGAAAATAGCATTGGCAGTTAGGAGTTAACTTATGAAAGCCTTATATTTCTATCTTCTATACTTGTATATTTACATCAATTAATAAAGGGTGCATGCTCAAGAAAAGAGAATGCTGTGGTTCTGAGTTGTAAAAGATAATGTGTCTCATAGCTCATTTACCCTTTTTCATGGTATAGCTTGCTCAAGTGAGGGAGGCTAGTGATGATGCAAATGAGAAAGGAGAAAGACCATTGTGGGTGCTTGGTAGGGGGAGTCTTTGGGTCCTCTTCCTCCTCTAGCTCACAGAATGCCACCATCTCTGAAATGTCTTTGATTTTCAGAATGGAATTTCATTCCTGCTGTGTTAGCAGACTTATTGGCTATGGCTACAGTAGTCTGCCCTCCCCAAATTGTTCTCACCTCTCTTACAACCTCCTGCAGACCAGTGTGCTTGGTCTTTCTTATGGTCTCTTTGAACCTGTTTAGAGGATGATAATGAGTCATTCAAACCTTGTCCAAAGATCAACTTCCTTTGAGAAGGGGACTAACAGGTCTCCACAGCCTGCTTTGATAGGCTTGTTTGAAGCTGATTCCAAATCCTCTTCTTTTTCTCCAACATATATGCTTAAGATTACCAAATCACCTCCAATAATAGTTCAATAATACTTTTTATCTTGATGGTAATTGAAGAGTCAACCTTTAATTAAAATCTTGAGTTCTATGATCTTGGTCCTTTCTCTGTGAGCCCCAGAATTATTAGTAGTAAAACAGGAATGATAATAGTTTAAACCTTCCAGAGCTGTGGTGAGGAGGATGAATTAAGATGACCTAGGGCCGTGGTCAGCAAACTGCAGCTCGTGAGCCACATGCAGCTCTTTGGCAACTTGCGTGTGGCTCTTCCACAAAATACCACAGCCTGGGTGAGTCTATTTTGAAGAAGTGGTATTAGAAGAAGTTTAAATTTAAAACATTTGGCTCTCAAAAGAAATTTCAATTGTGACATTGTTGATATTTGGCTCTGTTGACTAACGAGTTTGTGGACCACTGACCTTGGGAAAGCACTTCACACAGTATCTGGAACAAATTAAAAATTTTGTATATATTACCTCTTAGTATGATGCCTGCATAGAATTTTATACATTTCTCCAATGGCTCCTTCTCTTAAAATAACTTTTTAATCTGCTTAAAAAGGCAATAAATATTCACTACAGAGAAACTAAAAAATAAAACAATCCAATAATAAAATAAAAACAGAATAAGACAAAAATTATACATAATCCTACCACCCAGATTTTTGCAGGTTTTTTTTTCTATGAAGATCATATATATATATATATATATATGATCTTCATAGAAAAAAACCTGCAAAAAAATATATATATATAGGCCTAAGCAACCTTTATGACCAAAGGACTGGAATGACCAGTTGACCAGTTGCTATGATTCACACTGACCAGCAGTGGTCAGACACTCAATACAGGAGCTGCCCTCTGGTGGTCAGTGTGCTCCCACAGCTAACCTCTCATGGCCTCTTCCCCTGTTCAGCCAATCCCCCGTGGCCCCTCCCTCTGGCTGGCCAACCTCCTGCAGCCCCTCTTCCTACTCCTTGGCAAGCCAGCCCCCCAATCAACCCTGATCAGGGAGCCAGCTAGCCAACCTCCTTACTGGCTGGCCAACTTCCCATGATCCCTCCCCACAGGATCTATTGGGGGGGGTTGCTAGGCCAACCTCCTACAGTCCTTTCCTTTGGCTGGCTGACATCTTTCCCCCCACCCCTATGGCCAACCAACTTCCTGGGGTCCCTCCCCTAGGACTGCTGGTACCCACATGGGTCTCGATCACTGGACAGGGTGAGGGACCCTACCCGTACATGAATTCGTGCACTGGGCTTCTAGTACTTACATAATCAAATTGGGATCACAATGCATACATGATTTTATACTCTGCTAAGTTGAATTATTAATTTAAAAAGTGGCATGGGAATAAACAGAGGTTCTACAACATTGTTTTAATGACTGTATAGTACACATTCATAAATTTATGCTTATTGATGCTGAAGATAAAAGTGAGAGATATGGCTTCTTTTCTTCAAGGGGATTATCACTGATTATAAAAAAATGTCATCCATTCTACAAATATAACATTTAGACAGTCTCTTACATATTGAAAATTTAGGTTTCTAATATGTCTATATTAAACATAATAAATGAAAAACATCTTAATACCCATTTGTTCACTACCATGGGGATTTCCATTTTTAAATTCCAGTCTTAGACATGGAATTACAATTTGAAGATTATATACATTTTAAAAGATTTGATTTAGATATCTATCCTTGAGTCAAACACTGAAAGGGTAACTAGTTTTTTAATCACTACTGATTTGATAGGCAAAACTTATCTTAATTTGAATTTCTTTGATTACAAACATTTATGCATTTAAATAAATTCTTTTTGGCCATTTAATAATAGTGGAAACAGAAAGTATGTAGCATCATGACATTTCAAAAAGTACAATTAAGTTTAGATAAGAAGTTTGTTTTCTGCACGTGGAGACCCCCTTCACTTCTGTGTTGGCAGGTGTCTGAGTTTGCTCCAGGAGGCAAGGACTTTGCTTCCCCAGCATAGAGAG
Source organism: Nyctalus aviator (assembly GCA_036971965.1). Lineage (NCBI taxonomy): Eukaryota > Metazoa > Chordata > Mammalia > Chiroptera > Vespertilionidae > Nyctalus > Nyctalus aviator. The sequence continues at coordinate 158,211,551 of CM072923.1, read as the reverse complement.
CAATACCTGGCGCATAGCAGGTACTCAACAAATATTTATCAAATGAATGAGCAGTTTCCTGAATACCATAATAAAAATGTTTCATGAATACAAAGCAATTATATATATACTTTTTATCGCAATAGGAATGGGAACTTACCAAACCTACTCTTCTTATAGTATATCTGTGACATTGTTTTCTATAAGCTTATTTACACTCATATAATTAAAATGTTTAATGGTTAGTTAGCTCAGTTGGTTAGAGCATCATCATGATACCCCAAGTTTGTGGGTGTGATTCTTAGTCAGGAAACATACAAGAATCAACCAATGAAAGCATTAATAAGTGGAACTACAAAGCAATGTTTCTCTCTCTCTTTTTCTCTCTCTCCCCATCCTTTCTCTCTAAAATAAATAAATCAATAAAAATTATTTTTAAAAAATGCTGCATAATACTGTAATTTAGTGAAGGTGCTTCCCATTGAAACAGTTGTTTTCTATCTCTAGCTATTATTTATGGGTCATTTGTATTTCTCAATTGAGAATTATCTGTTCATATTCCTTATCAAATTTTCTATAATCTTTTTCTTTAAGCATTTAGGAGATTTCTTTATATTCAGGATAATGAAGTTTTGCTTATAATGTAAATTATAAATATTTTTCTAATTTTCTATGGCTTTTTAATTTTATTTATGGAATTTTAAACATTCATGAAATGAAATCTATCCATATTTTTATAAATATACTAGTGTATTTTCTGCATTTAGTATTATAATTGAGAGCCTTTCCTACCTCAATATGAATATTAATTTATTTTCCTATATACTTTCATGGCTATATATGATACATTTGATATTAATTTATATGATTTTTAATTAACTATATGGTATAAGGTAGAAATATAACTTTTTCTAGCAGTTGTTATTACCCATTACCATTTGTCAAAGTATTTATTATCACTGATCTGAATACTTTAAAATATATTTTTATTGATTTCAGAGAGTGAGGGAGAGAGAGGGAGAGATAGAAACATCAATGATGAGAGAGAAGCATTGATTAGTTGCCTCAGGATTCTAGTCCACAACCCTGGCATATGGCCAGACTAGGAATAGAATCATGACCTCCTGGTTCATAGTTCAACACTCAACCACTGAGCCAAACTAGTTGAGCCTGATCTGAATATTTTCAATTAAACATTAATTATTTATACATGAATTTCTTGGTCTTATTTCTATACCTTATGTCTATTGATCATTCTTTTCTCTGTCCTGTGCCAATTATTTTAAATTATTTTGATTTTATGTTTTCAGATCACATAGTATAAGTTTCATTACATTACTTTTTTTTTTGAATATTCTCACATGTTGTTCTATTTTAGATATGCTTAAGAATATGAAGCTGAAGATATAAAACTGAGATTATGATTGGAATTGCATTGTCATAAATTAGGAAGAATAGACATTTTTATAATGTTGAACCTTCCTTAATTTGTTCAGTTACTTTCTGCCCTTCAACAAAGATTTGTAATTTTTAATCTAGATTTTACATTTTCAGTATTAAATTTAGTCTTGGGTATTTTATTTTTTGCTATTAGTAATAGAATTGATTTTTCTATTAAGTGTTCTAAATGGTTATTTATAGCAATATAGAAAATATTGATTTTTATATATTAAACTAACCACCTTAATTCTCTTATTAGTTCTTACAGCTTTTCTATTACAAACTATTACCTGCAGACATTGATAAATTACTCATTTTACTTTTACATACTTAATTTTTTAAAAATTAAATTGCCCCAAATTTCAGAAAATGTTGAATGATAGAGGCAATGGCTGACAGCCTTGACCTCCATCTGGTTTTATTGGGGATGCCCTCAAGTTTCATGCTACATTTCCTATTGGCTGTTGGCTTGAGATAGATGTACTTTATCATATGAAGGGAAAGCTCTATTTCTAGTTTCCTTTGTTTTTTTTTCCTCTCAAAGAGGATAATGAATTTTATCAGATGCCTTTTGGTATCTGTTAAGATGAGACACTCTCCTTTGACCTATTAATTGCATTCCAAGAATCAACTTTATTTAGTTATGCTTTAGAGCTGTGTTTAATCTTTATTAACTAAACTTTAATTTAGAAATTTCTGATTATTCATTAGAAAGATTAGTCTATAATTTGGACTTCTTTTTTGATGTTTTATTATTCTAGCTTACAAATCTGAATTGAGAAACTTGTTTTCTGGTGTTATTTAATAGCTTAAACAAGGTGTCATTTCCCCCCTTCACTTACAGCCACTCCAGGCACACTATGCTCATTGGTCCTGCCAGTTCTGCTAATGTTTTCCTACTGCCATCACCTCATGGTAAACTCCTACTCATTTAAAACCCACCTTAACACCAACACTTCTCTGTAGCCCTCTGCCACCATAGGATAAGCACATGCTTTGATTCAGCCCGGTTTCTACTATAATTTATTCACCTATTAACCTATTTTTTCCCCACTGGAGTCTGATTTCTTGAAGTGGGTACAGTCATATATGTATCTTGTAATTTTAAAAAAAAATTTTCTGAATCTCCAGTGCTTATCACAGTACTTAGCACATAGCCTGTGCTTTGTAATTCGTTGTTACATGAATAAATTCATAGTAAATTTTATCTTTAAACTTTGCCAGTAAAAAGTTTAAAAGAGGTATGCATCTTTGCCTTTGTTTTACAGTACAATAGAGACAACAATCACTTGCTGCCATCCTGCACAGAGTTGTAGAGCTCTGTGCTGGGATAATGGATGTGGGAGCATAAAGTATATAGTGGAAGGATCGAGTACAAAAACACACAATAGCTATAAGACTTTCTTTGATATCAATAATAGCTCATGTATTGAGCATTTACTGTTTTACAGGTAGGAAATCATCTAATTTATTTCTCATAATAGCCATGTGAGGTAAATAGTATTGTCTGACTGTTAAAAGCGAGTGAACTGAATGCTAGCAATGAAGCCTAAGTGACTTGTCTGAGGTCAAACAACTGGCACGTACTGGAGCCAGATCCTAAACCAGCACGTTCTGAATTGAGTCCATCATCTAGAAAGGAACTCTATATTGACTAGTCTATAAAGACTATGTGCTCCACTTACGCGAGAAAATCAACACATACTAGGCGAAGGGTGGAGATTTGCTCAACTACCCGATTTCCCAGTTTCTACCTAAGTTCAGTGGACAATAAGAAGAACAATGGAACATCTATCTACCTGCTTGATCTTTGCATCTCTCTTCTGATAAACGTGGGCCAACCACTGAGTAAGGTTTTCTTGATTTTTAGTTTGCACATTGAGGTTGATTCATCCTGAATGCACACAGTGGGCAGTGTGATTGCAGACCATGTTTTTCCTTCTCTAAGTCTGAAAGGTCACAGAGAGGTAACAGGAAACAACTTTCCTTTCATAACTAAGTTCCTAGATTTATGAGATTGTGGCCATGAGCTACAGGTGAGTGACACTGATCTATAATCTGAAATGAGACAGACATCAGGGTTTCTCTCACCCCCAAAGTAGAGTTGCTAAAAATGTTGTATGAAGGACAGTTTAGCATTTTACAGTCGATAGTATGCCAGCCCTGATTGCTGCTCATTCCATCTCCAACCACTCCTTTCTCTTCCCCACTCCAGCCTGAGACCCCAGCATGAGTGATAGAAGTGGCAAGAGGTTGTTCAGAAGATTAAAGACCCAAATCACCAGAGGCTTCCACCTCATAAGAATATTTAGACACTTTCCACTTGGCAGTCATTCATATTCTTCTGCAAAGGATGAACAGAAAGCCTGTTTCAAAGAGGTTCCTTCTTCAGATCTTTGTACCTTGGAAGATAAAGCGAATGCAAGGATTTTGTTTTGAAATAAATATTCATTAGGTTGGGTTAGAGCTATTACTGCTCTTGAAAAGAAGACTGAATTTTTCTTTGTTTTAAAATACCTGCAGTCATTTCACTTGAGAATCCATTTCTGTACTAATCAGTCAGGACAATGCACAGTGTGATTTTTCTAATAGCACAGACACTCCTTGAAATTGAATACAGAAAGAATCAAACTGTTTTACAGAAAGGGCATGAGCAATGTGACATCACAGGAACCCTGCACACAGAAGCAGCCAGGAGTGGAGCCTTGGGAGTCAGACCCTGGGCACTATAACGGCCTCCAAGTGAGCTCTTTAGCTCTGGTGATTGACAACTGTTTCCTAAAATCTCAGAGTTTCCATTTCCTAAGCTGTAAAATAGAGAGCATACTTCCTTTCAGGGTTTGTGTAAGAATTTATAAATAACTGAAAATGAGCTGAACCTACAGATAGAAGCAATTATTCATACTTAAATACTCAGATCTGGTCACCAAAAGGCTTGAAAGCCATTTTCATCCTTTAAAAAAAAAATCTATTATTGCTCATATTACCCTTGAATTTAAACATCTTTTAAAAGCTTTCAAAGCTTTGAAGGTTGATTTCAATGAAACCTGTTTTTATTCTAGGCATTTTTCCTCCTGTCATTCAGAGTAAAACAAAAAACGTTTACTGTCAAAACAACAAGGGTATGCTCTCGGGCACAAAATGAAAGCAGAAATGGCTGCCTGATTTATTTCTTATTTTGGCGTCTGCCTAGCAGTTAAGTAGGACAGCTTTTAATTTGTCACTTCTTTAAGATTCACGTGGGTTGGAGAAGTAAATCATCAGTGCCTGGCTTTAGCTAAACTTGAACTAGTTGGGCCAAAAGGTGTATTCTTTATTCCTCAGCCACATATCCTTTCAAAGTGCCAAGTAAAGAAAAAACTATATATTTAGTAACATACTTAAGGTAGTACATCTAATAGATTTTTATTTTTCCTTGAAACTGGAGGAACTTAAATGTCTAACTTATTACCAAAGATCAACAACAGTTGTGGGAAGAGGTATAGGAGGTTAATGCTTTTCAACAAGCCTGCATAGAACTATTTACAAGAGTTAATGCCCAAGTATTTTTTAAAATTAAAATCAACTATGAGTAAAGACTCAAAGTTTACATCTCAATTCTACCAAGACATTCATTCTATATTTCTGAGTCTCAGTTTCTTTACCAATAAATCGGGGATAACATCTCCTTGGTTCATGTTGTCTAGCACCTATCAGGCACATAATAGCTTCTCAACACTTGTGAGCCACTGTTGTTATGCAGAAGAGCTTATGGAACAATTTTTAGCAATTCAATCCAGGAGTGAGCATTTCTTAATGTTTCTTTTATCGGCCTTAAATTTATTTTGCTGGAATGTAAGCTGTTCTCTCATTTTTTGCAAAGTTGGTGATAACATCTGCTTAATACTTTCTGTATAAGGAGGCCAGATTGCGGGCATGTGTTTACACAACCATTAACATAACCATTCCTCAACAGAGGTGTTTTCTGGCATCTCAATGACCTAATTATAATCTGTAATCTGGGTAGACAGACTCTTTTAGTAACAAGAAGAAATGAGAATGGCACACATACACACATATATACATATATATACACTCATAAATGCATACTTACAGAAACATATATACATACAGAAACAGATAAATATAATCATAAGGGGAGGGTGTCCCTCAGCCTTGCCTGCACCCTCTCCAATCTGGGACCCTTTGGGGGATGTCTGACTGACAGTGTAGGCCCAATTCCTGCAGAATCAATCCTAAACTGGCAGTTGGATATCCCTCTCACAATCAGGGACTGCTGGCTCCTAATCACTTGCCTGCCTGTCTGCCTGATCACCTCTGGCTGCCTCTGCCTGTCGGCCTCATCGCCTCCTAATTGCTCCTATCAGCCTGATCACTACCTACTGTAACTGCTTCCTCCCCTGCCAGCCTGGTTGCCCCCAACTGCCTTCCCCTGCTGGCCTGATCTCACCCCCAACTGCCCTCTCCTGCCAGCCTAGTCGCTGCCAACTATCTTCCCTTGCTGGCCCAATTGCCCCCTACTGCCCTTCCCTGCTGGCCTGATTGCCCACACCTACCCTCCTCTGCCAGCCATCTTGTGATGGCATAGAGGCAGCCATCTTGTGATGATGTGAGGATTTGAGAGCCACCTAGGCTTTTATGTGTGTGTGTGTGTGTGTGTGTGTGTGTGTGTGTGTGTTTTAGGTTTATTTTGTGTGGTTTTTTTTGTTTGTTTTGTGGGTTTTTTTTTTTTTTTTTTTTTGGTATGCAGTGTGCAGGGAATGTGAAGAAAAATAAATAAATGCTTCCTTATTTTGGGTCCCTTAAGCAACTGACTTTGAAATGAACTATGGCGAACTCAATGAGAGTCTAGATTAACCTTGGTTTAACAACCAACAGTTTAGCAGGGTATTTATTTATTTATTTATTTATCATTTTTTAAGGAGAATTTCTAAATCCATAAAGCTAATCCTTGAGTCTTTTCTTCCCTTTGAAAGCTCCACACTAAATGTGGTCCAAACACCACATGTCAGGCAGACCTTTCCCTGACAACATCCTCCTCATTCTTCGCTGTGGCCAATTTCTCAAGCATTTCCAGTGTCTGAAGTCAACTGGAGATGAACCGATTCAACTTCTGACAGAGGCTTTCTCTGTCTGCTATGTATCGCGCCCACCTCCCCCACACCAGTGCCAGGTCAAGGCCTCCATGGGTCAGATAGAAGTTTACAGAGAAGCGATTTCATCTTTCAGCCCTCGCCTGAATATCCAGTAGGAACTTATGGAATAAAACCAGGCTGAGCTGTTGTTCTCAAACATGTTTATTTGTAAGTTTTACATGGTGTGTTACAGAAATTAATGGAAAATTTCTAAAAATTTTGCTGTTCTTTGAATGCATTGTACATAAAGTTAAAAATAATATGTCCATATATGTTAACAAACTGTCATCTGAGGTAAAGTTAAAGTAGGTCTAGAAATGTACGGCAACAGTCATTTCTCTTTCTCATCTTTATTAAAAAAATAGGTGTCAGAACGCAGAAATTGAAATGAACCAAACCCACAGAGTAAACATTTTTTTTAAAGAAGGTGCCTGTTACATGACATGATGGGGTTTCAGCAGACACTGGGATGAGTACAAATTGTCACAAAAGGCTTGTGGCACGTAGAGATTGAAGAGCTATGGGAAGTAGGAACAGAATGACAGGTGGTGTTTCCCTGGTTTCAAAATTTAAAGTGACAAATTTCGTGCTAGTGGAGGATGAGAAATTAACACAGGATGAGAAATTAACAGCTGGGCATGTGGATTTTTCTATCAATCTAATTGGAACTGTGCAGACTCCCCACGGCCCTTTGGTATTGGCATCTCAATTCTTACTTGGGAATTCCACTGTATTACTAGAAATAGAATGCAGTGGTTCTGATCTCACCAGACAGTGTTTGTTAAACATCAGAATTCTGCCAATGATAACATGGATGGCAGTCTAACATCTTGACTTTATTTCCCTCACTGAAATGCATCACATGGGCCATATCCTTTAGCTCGGAGCCAGTTATATTTTCAATCATGTTTAATGAATGAATGGTGAGTTCACTGAACTGTCACTTTCTGCTATGACATTGGCTCTAGACAGTTTTTAACGGATACAGTGACCTCTGCCAGGGTTCACTTTGAATGTGTTAGAAGCAACCCAAAGAATCTGTACAATGGGGTGATACTGCCAGACACACTCAAGACAGCCATATCAAGGAAGAAGTTAGCACCACTTGTTTACAATCTGAATCACGGACAACATAGCAATGTAAGCCATTTCCTCATGGGAACTACCCATCTTATCAAATCCCCAGAAAACACCATCAAATTGGTTTCAGGACATCTCTTATGGTTCTCACGCCTTTCCCATTTCTTCCTTTATGTGAAAAGATGATGTATGCACATTTCTGGAGGAGTCATGTGGACCAATAGTGATAGCTATGGAGGGAGGGAAATATGGCCCTTCTCACTTTTCAGGTTCTTCAGACCTTCCACCTTAGGATGACATTTACATGGATTCTGTAATGGACATTTGGTCAGTTTACCTAACTGGAAAAAAGCTGGATTCCAGTGACCTGATAATGTAAAATTTGGGCTTTCAACAGTAACCACCACATAGACTTATCATTTTTTTCTTTGTGAGCAAGTTTGCCTTCTTCCAAAGCATTTCAATTTCTATTGATATGAAGAACCAAAGTACACAGGCCTATTTAAGTTAATGATATCAATATACATTCTAATTTTCAAATTTTAAAACCAAATGATAGCAATTACCCTCAAATCCAATTAATCACATGATTCTTTGAAGTCTTCTTCTTAGTGTTAAACCTCTAAATTCAACATACTGTAACTGCATAGGAACATCCGGAAAACACACTTGACCTGTAGAACAATTCTCTGTAGGGCAAAAATATATATTCTTTATGAAAATCATGTGCTAAACATATGAACCAAACACTACACTTTTTCTGTCTCATAAATGTAAAAAAAGGAAGCTTAAACTCTTCTGTTTCATGTACAAATAGTCCAGTGATTTCTGTGGGGGAAGGTGGGAGTGGAGAGGCAGGAGAGAAGGTTAGGATCTGAAGGACAGACCTTCAAAATGTGAGTTGCCTTGTTCTTGTTTTACACAGAGGGTGGGCACTCTTGTGGAAATGCTAGATGAGATGATGGAGTCACATGCTCCCTTCCTGTTCACTAGCTGCTGATTGGCCAGCTGCTGCTGCCAGCTGTCCCTGAATTCCAGCCTCCTCCTGTATGCTCCAGAGTAACATCTGGAAAGCCAGCACTATCCATCACGTTTGTCACATCTTGCACTCAATCTGCTACCTTCTCTACAGTGTAATGGCATTATTAAAAAGCATTTTCATTAACATTTATATTTACAAAAAGAAAAACACCTGGCAATTTTTTTTTTTCATTAGAACTCCTTAAAGCCATTTCCCTTAAATATTTAGAGTTTAATGGTAAGGTTTTTTTTTCTTTTTTCTTCAAGTTATAAAATAAAAATCCCATTTGAATTTTCTGATGTACAAAAAGAGATAGAGATGAACCATTATGATCACAGAATCAGTTTGTTACTCTGAATACTCACACCACCATTGTTCCATGACAAAGTTAGTTTTTAAGATCCAGGGCCACATTACCAGGATTGTACCAGAATTATTTGGCAAATGACTTTTCTTTGAAAATGGCACGTGGAGAAGACACTTGTCTGCATAGCATCACAGCAGCAAGAGATCAGGAAAATAAGAAATATTGTTTCATTGTACTTAGAATTTCGAGCTTCTTAGGAAATCAGATGCATTTTTCATCTTTCTCATCAGTAGGACTTGATGTCCTTTCCTACTCACAGAATGAGGGTTCAAACCAAAAGCTGTCATTCTTCACCAGGATGCAGAAATAGCTAAAAGGTTGTTTTGGCAACATTCTTGATCATAAAGAATAATCAACCACTTATATGTCTTGTGATTTCAAGTTAATTCATTCATATGAGACTTCCCCCCCCCCCCCACTTAGATTTCTTCATCAATGTCTTAAAAAAGTCAAAAGCAATACAAAATTTGTACACCCATTCATTTTCAAATATGACAAAGGAAGGAAAGGGAGAAAATGGCAGACCACGCCCTGTGCAGTGATAAAGTAACATCAGCACATGTCAAAAGGCATATGGATGATGAGAGTGTGGTCTCAGAGGATTTCTTGCTTTGCCTAAAAGAAGTCAGTGCAAACCTGGCTGTAAGACTCTGAGGCCTGTCACTCCAAGTTGGGCATCTCTATAGTGGGTAACACATAAAGAAATAAAAAGAGAATTATGATTTTGCATACTGTGGGGATCATTCTCAAACCACATTAAGAGAGCTCAGAATGTTTGTCGGGTATAATTGTGATTTAACGTTGGGTATAATTTTCTTATACTTTCCTGTGTCTTTGTTTTATTTTGTTGTGCTGCCATAGGTATCTGCTGTTGGTTGCCAAAAACTCTTAATTCCTTCCTCCAAACGAGTTCCATTGGGCAATTATGAATTTCTTTGTGGGATGAAGTGAGGTGAAAGAATTTAAGAGCCTGTCGCGATGCTGATTTCCATGCTAGTCTTGAAGAAGCACCTGCCACGAGCCCATATTGATGCTATTTCTTAGGTCTGTGGATCTGCGCATAGAGAGGCTCCAGCTCCTAGGGACAGAGGGACAAAGTGAGACCCATTCTTTTCCAGATAGGAATTTCTGAGAAAACTTGGGAAGGAGAGTTTGGGATGAGAACAGAAAGGTGATAATGTATGATGGATGACCTTGGGTGATGTTTGGAGTATTTGATCATGGTGCATATCATTTTGGCAACTTATTTTAATCATCAAGAAGAACTACTCACCCTGTTTTGTCCTTGGTTTTCAAGTGAGACTGATTGCCCTTTTGGAAAATAGCATGATATAGTAGAGAGAGCTGGACACTCTGTGTGATATGGACAAGGAACTTATCCTGTCTGAGATTCAGTTTCCCAACCATGAAATGGGTATGATACTTCACCCTACAGAGCTTTTGAAAGATTATAGATAAAGCATCTAAGCACAGTGCTCAGTCATAACAAGTCTTCAGAAAATAGTAACTATTATCATGAGTCAAGTGGATATTTTTTTTAACAGTTTTATGAATGTCTACTTGATACGGCTGAAATTCTATTTCGACCTGCTCTTTGGTTTCTTTAAGCAGTGATGACTGGACACACTTCACAGCAAGGCAAACAGCAATTGTGTCTTTAGCTCTTAGTTGAAGACTTCTGGGACTTGTTTCCATTCCATCTGTTGTTTCAACTTGGACCAGACTTTTGCCTGCACCCATTGGAATTGTCCTGAGACATACATACACAAGGCTTTTTGCCAATAGAGAATGTAGCAACCTTTCCATTCAAATGTAGGTGGTAAGTGGTATTTGGCCTTGTTGAAAGTACTTCAAGACTTCATGTCAAAGGCCTGGGATGCAGACTAGATCAATGCTCTAGTCTTAAGCATAGATAGGCCTTCCATTAAAACTGATCTTTATGCTGCCACTATTGGATGTTTGTTCCAGAATTAAATAAACATAGCTATACTCTAAGTATGCCATATATTATATATTAGCCCGTATCCTGTCATATGAGTAGTAATGGATCTTTGCTTATTAGAGTCCTGGCACATGAAATTTGTGCACAGGGGTGGAGGGGGGTCACTCAGCCCAGCCTGCACCCTCTCCAATCTGGGAAATCTCTCTTTCTATCTGGGACCACTGACTTCTAACCACTTGCCTGCCTCCCTGCCTAATTGTCCCTAACCCCTCTGCCTGCCTGTGTGATCACTCCTAACTGCCTCTGCCTGCTGGCCTGATCGCCCCTACCTTGCCCTCCTGCCAACCTGATTGCTCCTACCTTGCCCCCTGCCGGCCTGATCTACCTTAACTTGTCCCCCTACTGGCCTGATAGACCCTAACTTGCTCCCCTGCTGGCCTGATCACTCCTAACCACCTCAGCCCCCAGCTTACGCCACAGTCCAGCCTCCCTCTGCAGGAAGCAACCTGGTGGATCAGGGGAAGGCACCACTCCCATTACCCTGCTGCTGCTGCCACTGCCGGCCTAAGCCTGGGCCCTTTGCAGCCCAGCTTCCACCCTTCATAGCCACTGCGGCTTTGTCCAGAAGACATCTGCCCTAATTAGCATTTATCCTTTTATTATAGATTTTCTTGAACCATCACATTGAAATGGCACTCTGTGAGCCCCTCGTGTGTATCTAGCACACTAGGCATTTTAGAGTACACTGACTTTTTAATTTATCACAATAGCAGATGTTTTATCTCTTTTGCAAATGAGAAATCAAGCATAGAGAAGTCATTTGTGCATAGTCACACAACTAGTGAGTGTGGGGCATGAGACTTAAAAGTAAGTCCTAGTCTATTACAACAGCTGATAAAAAAGGGACCAACTCTTCAAGCTGTAGTGTTGTAGAGTGCTTTGAGTTTATCAAGTTCCCTCATGTTTTATTTTATCTGCCTAAGAGTCCTAAGAATAGCTTTTATTCTTTCCATCCTCATTCTGCAGATAAAACTGGAAGGTCAGGGAAGTCTGTGATCTCAAGGTCATTGTGATGCCCCTCATGTGTCTCATAAATCACATTGTTTATCTCGATTGTAAAGTTGAAGTGGACTAAGGAGAAATTTGTCCAGATCCATCATTTTATAGGTGAGGAATCTGAAGCCCAGAGAAGAGAGGTTTTCTTTCACCAAAGTCACAGGGTTACTTAGTAACCATGCCAAGAACAGGATCTAAGCTATTTTCTTAAACACTTACTATGTTTGGCTTCTTCTAGGGAGAAGGCCTTTCCTACCCTTCCAAGCACCCTATTTCATAATGTACAAGAGAACCAATTTGACCCCCTAGGCTTTACACCCATGGGACTTCATTCTGCTCTTTAAACATAATGAAAACATGTAATTCTTCTTCCAACTATCCAGTGGCAAAGTATGGAGGCTCATTCTTCCACAACCTGCTTCAGGTTACTGCTTGTCAGTTCCTTCTGTCATTTTACATGTGAACCTAGCATAGTGTATGTGCAATAAAAATTTGTTGAATTAATGAATAACTACGATGCAATAGCAATGTTCTTTGCTAAAAACACTCCAATTTTGCTTTAATTCTCTCAAAATCTAATCTAGCAAGATCTAGGTAGGATGATTTATTAAGCACCTAATTTAATGTCTTAAAATGTTTCCAATACCTGTTATAAGGCTAAACTTGTATGTTTCTTGTGTGTTTGTAATCTTGGGGAAGGAATAAGGGAAGCCAAGGTGTTGTTGTCAAGTACAAGTCCCGGGAAAAGCCATTTTGGGGGCCTATGCTGGGCAATCAGGATGCCTCTTGATCTTCTCAGGGTAGACTTCCTCAGCCCACTCTTCTTTTTGGATGCCCTCAGAAGTCAGGCTTCTTTGATCTCACCCTACAATGTGCTCTGTTCTAAGTTTGGAACTAATTTATTCAATGGAGAATGACACCCTAAAACAGAAGAAGACAGCAGGCTCAGATGGGGTAATTAATGTCACACTGCATTAACTTTCTGTACCTGAGATAAATATTCACACATCCCCTGCTTGCTGGAATTTAGCTTCAAATACCCATCACAACAGCGGTAACGAGTGCAGTCAACTCTCAATTATTCCCACTAATGAAGGGGAGCGGTGGCGTGGAAACCCCAAGCCTCAGATCGTCCCAAAATCTGACACTGTGATGCATTATCCGTTTGGGCAGCAGTTTTGCCTTCCTTGTTAGCGAATCTTAGCCTGTCAGAGCTGGAGGAGCTTGGAAATCATCTGACCCAGAAATTTCCAACCTGACTTCCCGCAAGGTCACGATGGGGTCTTGAAGTTGTTTTCAACATTCCAAAATGTCTAAATGAAATCACACATTAGCACAGCATGCTGGTGTCTTTAGTTTTCACTGGGCAGATTTGACCATATCTTCAAATCCTTCAAAGGCTCCCCATTACCCACAGGGCAAAGCCAAAGCCCCTTAGCTGGGCACATGAAACCCATTAGTCTCCTAGTCCATTAGAGCTAATAAATGCTTCTTCCAGACCACAAGTCAAACTCAACCATCAGGTCACATATAACAGGCTTTAAAAAAAGTTTTGTTTTTTAACACCTCTTCCAGAATATCCTTCCTCAAATGAATTTGGTCATGCCAGTCTCCTGCTTGAAATAACCCTCCTAACTCCTTATTATTCCAAGGATAGTGCAAATGCCTCAGCATGGCACAGGAGGCCTTTCCAATTTAAGGGAAGAGAGAAGGACATTTGGTCACTTTTATAATGTGGACGGTGCTTATGTTGCCTATCCTGGGCCACGGCTACCGAGTGATCTTGACCATCATGGTCACAGAATGGCCTTATCCGATGCTGATGATCAGTGAACTACTTAGTTCACAGTCAGCAGAGCACCAAGGCATGGCTGTGAGGGTGGGGCTCCTAGCTGCCAGGCTGCCGTCCTCTTTCTCACTGTTACCCACTTAGTACCCATAGGAGTCTGTGATGGTCCCTTAGCCATCTGAGAGCCTGTTTTCTTATCTGTCACATGAAGCTAGAAATCCTCTCTGTGAGCTGTGCCATGAGCATTAAAGGGGAAAAATACTCCAAGATTGCCTAGCACAGAAGAGGCACTCTAAGAAAGGTTAGGTTTCCATAGGCTGTGGCTTTGCACTTACTCTACAGAAGATGCTCTTAGGCCTAAAACCACCTGTTGGTGGCTCCTCCTTCACAGCATGTAAGAGCCACTGCAACTGGGCTCTGTGATGAAACCTAATACTCTCTGTGGATCAGCCCCGGGAAACTGGGCAGAAAGAATGTGGGTTCATCTGAGGAGTCAGGCTGTGGGCCCTGTGGAGAACAGAGACTTCCACATACTTGCAGACCAGAACAGAAGTATGAATCATGTGCTCACATACAGCAGCCAGGCAGAAGCAGGGGGATAACAGCTTACATTCACAGAAACATTTGCAATCTCTAAAAGCCTTTTCTGTATCACATTCGCAATCTCATGTGGGTGTCACAGTGAGGCTGTACCCTGGGCAATCCTATCTGCATTTACAGAGAAGCAGCAAGGCTCCCCAGAGTTTGGTGACTTGCCCAAGGTCACTCAGCCAGCACAGGGAAGACCTAAAATATAACTAGGTTGTTATTGTTTTTTTAGCTTTAAAAATTTTTGTGATAAAATATATATGACATAGCATTTGCCATTTTATTCATTAAGTATACAATTCAGTGGTATTAATTACATTCACATTGTTGTGCAATTAGCACCACTATCTCCAAAACTCTTTTCTTCATCCTAAACAGACTGTCCCCTTTAAAAAGTAATATCCTATTCCCCTTTATCTCCAAGCCCTAGTAACCTTTAATCTACTTTCCATCTCTATGAATTTACAGATTCTAATTTTTAAATCAGTTTCACTGAGGTATGATTAAACATACCATCAATGGTTCCCATGTTACCTATGGATTTACCTACAAATGCACACACCTGCGTGCCTACCCACCACAAACAAGTAGGACATTTCCTCACCATAAAAACTCTGTGTCCTTCTCAGTCCACCCCTCACTCAGGTGCTGCAACCACTGATCGGCTTCTGACCCTTATCAATTAGATTTGCTTTTCCTAGAGTTCCCGGGAAGCATATCCAGCCACTGCCCTCTCCACCACTTACTGGGTGTAGGTGTCAGAGCAAGAAGGGCCTGGCCATCAGGCTGGCAGTTCCTGTCTTACAGGAAGAAACTGAAGCCTCCGGATCTGAGGACTGTTTAGCCCAAAGTCCAAGAGAGACAGTGGAGAGCCAGGAGGGCAGCTCAGGCCTGATCCCATTTCTGTGCTGGTTTCCTCATTCTCCCATCTAGCCCAGTTCCTTTGGCTGATAGTATAGGGCAAACAGTGTATTTTCTAGCTGTGCACTTAAAACCATGCTGAAATCTCAATCTCCTGTTGGGTTTTCTTTCCTGACCTCCAGAGACTCACATCCAGCATGTCTGGTCTCAAACTAAACCTGTCTTTTCCTGCTCAAGCATGTTGTTCTATGCACCGTAGGGCAGGGATTGGTACCACCTAGGCCTCAAAATCAGGAGCCTGGGGATAACTCTAGACTCCATCCCGTTCCTTCCTTTTCCCTTCAGTCTTAATTTCCTCCGGATGTCATCTTTTAGGTATCTCTTGGCCTAAAGCCTACCTCGCCATCCTGGCCAACAGAGACCTCAGCCAAACCCTTCACCTCTCTTGCCTGAGCCTTCCTGATGGCGTGGGTTGGAATTCCCACTGAGTGCCGTGCCTGTGGAAAGGACAGATTATTTTCTGTTCCCGTGGCTTTCTATTTTAAGACTCTGCTGTTTGTTCTATTCAAAAAACAGAATAGTAATAATCATCCTAAAGACACATATTGTACTTCCAAAGCCTTGGGAGGAGCTGTTCTAATTATCCATATTTATCCATATGAGGTTTAGAGGGGTTATATGTTTGTCTAGGGCCATCTGCTTTGGAACCATCATTCAGACCCAAGTCCCCTGAACTCTGAGTGTCTTTTTTTCCTTCCTCCTTTTCTCTTCCCCTTTTTCTTTTTATGATTCTTCTCTGAGCATCTGAAGTTCAGCTTTCTTTTCCCTTGAACACTAGAAACACATCAGGTATTATTTATATGTCTTGGGCTCCTGCTATGAAGATCAGTATTAAAAAACGACAGGAGCTTGTTATTTATGGCAATATCTGCTGTTAGTAAGGGAGGCAGAGCAAACAATTCCCTATTGTTACAGACGCTTCTTTGGCTTGACAGCTGGGAAAGTCTGATAGGCAGTTTATTTACTTAGCCATTAAACCAAATAAATGTTTTCATTTTTCTTTCATCTCCTCAAATGCTAACATTTTGCCCTTAAAATTGGTCTAGCAACACATCCGTGAAGTATAAATTACCTGCCATTCCCACACCAGCCATTATAATATTATTTGGGTTCTTTTTTTGCCCCCGCTGACCCAATCTTTTAAAGATACGTAATTCTCCCAGGTGGAAGGGAAGGGGGAAATGAAATAACCAAAGATATTTCGCTTTATTGCTAACACAGGAATGCCATTTGAGATGGGCACCGAAGCTCCCACCTCAAGGCTGGAGTCCCTCGGTTTCCTCTTACTGTGGTGCAAAGCGGCTTTAACTTATCAACAGATGTCACCCTGCCTACTCAGAATTGTGCAGGTATTTCTAATAAAAAAAGCAGCTGGAGATATTGGTTGTGAGTGCGATAAGGAAGACGGGACTCCTGCTTTCCCATTGTACGAAGACACAGGGGAAAATAAAACCACGGATGGAACCATCCCTGCATGTTATCCTCTCTAAACGCCTGGAAAGGCACTAAGAAATTGCAGTTAGTAAATTTCCAGCTGGTTGGATGGTGAATGGAATGGAGACAGAAAAATCAAACGTGGCTTGCTTTTGATGAAGAGGCCTGGAAAGGCTCATTTGGACTTCCGGGTGGGTGCCTAGGAGATATGTCTGCAAGTCTGGCATCAGCCCCTTGGAATGCAATTCTTGATATGCAATTCTTCATAGGCAATTGCCAGGCTAAGCTTTCATAGAAACTGCCAGGCTAAGCTTTCAAAGGGAGAAAAATTACTTCATTGCAGATTAACGTCCAGCACTCCTTTGGAACTGGGAACTGCTTATTATGATTTACATGTAACTATAAGGCTGTTCATTTTTTTGTTTGTTTGTTTGTTTTTAAAAATATTTTTATTGATTTTTTACAAAGAAGAAGAGAGAGGGACAGAGAGTTAGAAAAATTGATGAAAGAGAAACATAGATCTGTTTGTTTGTTTTTAAGTGAAAAGAGGCCTGTGAGGCCCTAACTAGTGTCATTCTGACTATGGGACAGGGAAGGCCAGAGAGCTAAGAAGTGGGTTTTTCTTTTCTTCCCCATTTCAAAACTGTGTTGAGGCTAGTTAAAGGTTAATTATCTGAAGATATAAAGTACAAAGCAAAATCTCCCAGCCTGGGTCCTTATGGTAGAATTTATTCAACAGAAGGTCTAACGTATATAACTCAAGGTAGTGGAGAACCTACATTTATTGAGCACATATGGTGATGCTGGCATTGGTGGTGATGTTGGTGGGGGTGTGGTGGTGTTAGTAGTGATGATGGTGATAGTATTGTTGTTGTTAGTATTGGTGGTCATGTTATTATTGATGGTATTGATGGTGCTGTGTTGGTGATGGTGGTGATGTTGGTGTTGGCAGTGATGCTGGTGTTGGTATTGGCGGTGGTGGTGATGGGATGGTGTGGCAGCTAACATTTATTAGGTGTTTATTATGTGTACTCTGAGCTTCACAAACATCACCTCATGTAGTTCAAACAATAATCCTATGAGGCAACACTCTTTGTATCCTAATTTTTCAAAATAAGACAGAGACAGTTCAAAATCTCATCAGGGTCACAGAACTAGTAAGTGGTAGCCAGATTCTCAACACGGGCAGTTTCACTCCAGAACCCAGATTTTTCATCTAAATTTTCAGCTGGGTACTGAGTGTCTGCCTCTATGCTAGAGACTCACCTTATGCTCTCTCAGTTAACATCATGGATAATATAAGCCTTTTCTAGCTGATGAAGAAACCAAGACTCAACAGGAATTATGGTTCTTGACCAAGCTTTCTTGCTCTTAAGTAGCTGAGCTAGAATTTGAACTCAAGTTCCAAATCCTGAGCTCTTCTCACTACACCATGCTACATCCATTCACAACTCAGCCACGGCTTAGGGTTCTGGGTGGAGCAACAAATGCGGAACAGGCGGAAGCCCCACAAGACAGTTCAGTTTATATCACTCTCTCAAGCTGAACAGACTCATAAATATGAGGGTTTGATACATTGATCTGCAAATGGTCCAAGTCATCTTTGTTTTCTAGCAGAACTTCAATTTTAGGATGATATTTGCTGTTATCCTGATGAATGGCTCATTGCCTCTATTTCATTCATCAAAATTTTCAAGGCAAGATGGAGCATGTGAAATGACATATGTACAAGGGGTAGAAAACCTCCTGGGGATTCTCCCCAAAGGAGTCCACCCAGAATCCTCAACTTTTCCCTTTCCTGGAGCATGATTTTGCCTTTAACTCACCAGCTCCCCAAACAGCTTTGCAAGATTGATTCTGTAGATGGGTATCAGTTTTGCAAAGACTGATCATGGTTTTGGATGGCATGATGTGTTATTATGTGCTATTGTAATGATCTAACATAGAAAAATATACAGTATGTTAAGTTCTTTGATCATGAGCTCTAGTAACAAAACGCAATCTCAAAACACACTTAGCTTTCAATTACCATCCCAATAACTTACATGTGACCTGAGAATGATTATAAGGGAGCACCAGAATCCATTTATGAACAGTGAAAACTATTTACCATTTTAATGGTTCTGGCCACGCTGTTCAAGACTAAAGAAAAGGACGCTCTATGGATACAGCCTTGTAGTCCCCTACGCTATGGAAAACTAGGAAAGTATCTGAAAATTGAACACATTTGTCAAGGAGTGACTGAGAAATCATGTCTGGGTAATAAGGTATACTTCTGTCTCCTGAGAAGGTTCGCCTCATCAGCAATTCTTTCTCTGGATCAAATCAGATGTATTGAAATTCAAGTGCCAAAAGCCACTTGTAGTAAATGTGAGCACACCTCTCTCAAAGTAGCTGCTGATGGAATCTGAAGTGGCTGGGGGCCAGCACACGCTGTAGCACGGGTGTAAACTGCAGAGCCCGGAGAGAATGCTGTCTTTGAATTTCCCTTTGAATTCTTTGGCCTTTGAATTTCCCTTTCCCATTGGGAAGGGGGCAGGGCCCCTTTGGCTAAACACAATAGGCTACCATGATCTTACATCTCTATCAGTCTTATTTCAAGCACTACTTATTGTTGCTTCTTAGTCTGGCTTCTCAGTGTGTTTAGTTGGGGTCCAGGCAAAGGCAGTGACACTTGGTTTATAAGATTAAAACATCAGAAACATGTCTCACTGAAAATTGATCAGGGTGGGAAGAATGTGTCCATCTCAGAATTGATGCTTTCAGAAACTGGATCCACGTGAAGTAGCATTGACCACGCCTGTTATCCTGATGAATAGCCATCACCAGTAATTGCATACGTATAATTAATAAAATAATAGGGCCATTTGCCACTATTCACCCCTCCCTTATCTCCCAATGTATGTCAAAGGTCATGCATCCATGAGGAAAAATTAGGTGACAAATAAACACCAGGCAAGGAGAGATGACATGAACATTCAGGGATATGCTTAGCAAGGAGAGATGGTACAAAGATCAGGGACATAACTTTCAAAGTGAGAAAGAGGCAACAAAAGGGAAAGCAGATGGTTTGGATGAAGGAGATAAAAGGACAGATACCTACCCCAACCTGCGCTATCTAGCTACCGGTCTGTGGACTTATATTATCAGCACTGGGCTCCCCACTGGGCTCCCCAAATGGATCACTGTTGGATGAGGCCTGTGATCCATCGGGCTAGAACACAAGAAGATAACACTTTTTTTCTTTTCTTTTCAACAATTGAAAATATAAGACAGCTGGGCACACTTTCATGCACATAAATAATCGGTTATTTTAATGCAGACAGCAACTTCAGTTAGAGGATACCGCACCCACACATGCCAGAACTTGTAAGAACAACTTAATAAAAGGACAATGGTTTTTAGCTGCTCATTGGAACATAGAGCCCCTTAGTGACCCCTTTAGAACTTAAGCACCTGAGCCAGCATTCTTTTTTAACTTAGGTTTCCTCATGCATTGTCCATTTCAGCTATAGAGGTTTTGATGTTAAGGAAAAACAAACAAACAAACAACAACAACAACAACAACAAAAACCAGAAAGAATAAGCCTATCACTTACAGCCTCTTGCTCTTCGCTTTTGCTGGGACTTTCAAAGCCCTCTTCGAAGATGTCATCTGTGGTAGGATCACTGGCGTGGGATGCAGATGACTTGGAGGGAGAGCTCTGTCTAGGGGCTGGCGTTGGAGCTGAACAGAGACCATGCAAAGAGATGAAACCCAGTAAGTGCCTGGCTGCAAACGTATGTACCCCACAGACACCTCGGGGATCTGGTTATGTTGGAGTCAAGTCACAGGACTCCTCTTACTATCTATCACAGGTCAAATCAGGTGAATAGTTTAATATTTCCTCTGTACATATTTATCTTGTCTTCTCACTTTCTTCTTTAAATCTATTTTTAACTTCACCCTTATTGTTGAAACTCTTACAGATGTTCTCATTCCCCCTGCCTGGCCCATCTCCACCCAGCCCCCATCTCACTTCCCTCTGGCCACTGTTGTCTGTGTCCATTCTCTGGCGAATCTCTTCATTCTTTCATTCAGTTCCGTCTAGTCCCCCTCCCATTCCCCTCTCCCTCTGTCAGCTGTTAGTCTATTCCATATATCTCACATTCTTAATGGTTAGGAAGGAGCTGTCCACATGAATGAAATAAACACCGGTTCTCAAGGGATAGTTCCTGAATCAGTGGTATCAGCCACATCTGGGCACTTGTTATAAATGCAAAAGTCCAGATCTACTGAGTCTGAGACCATGTTTATGCACGCTCAAGTTGAGAACCATACTTTCCCCCGCCCTTCTCTCTTGATTAACATCAAACAATTAATACAGTAAGAATAAATAGATCAGAGAACAATGATATACATCTATGTGTCAGATACTGTCAGAAATGTTACAGACAACATCTGTAACCCTCATAACGCCTCTTTGGAGTAGGGTTTTCACAATTACAGAGAAGAGGCAAGTGAATGTTGCTAAACTGCTCCAGGCCACACAGCTGGGAACTGGTATCATCCCCTGATACACAGTAGATATTTGTTTGATAAACACATGTTAAATAAGGTGTATCTCAGGAATCTGGGGAAATAGCTGTAACTTATGGTCACTTAGAAGCTGGTGCTGCAGCTCTCATTCTATACAGATGTTCATCTTCTGTCCTGATATTCCCACATTTTCCTTGTCTCATTTGTTCCAGAGGTTTATAACAAATACACCATTTGAAACTACTCTTCCTTAAAAAATTTCTAATTTGCTATTGAAAATACCATTCATTGTCTCAGACCAAGTGAGGAGTATCATGGCTTAAGCTGGTAGCTGAATTCAACAACACTGATAAGCACCACCTACCCATCACTTCTCAAAATTTACCATAGTCTGGCTGCTTATCAGACAGTGAGTGAATCTCAAACTTGGTGAGCTCCTTTTGCCTCAATGATCTTATATTGAGAATAACAATGCAGTTTGTTATGTGCCAGTGAGCTAGACAGTGCTAGGAACTTCACATCCACTATAATTTCTAATATAAATATGCTATTGTTTGTTTTTCTGATGAAGATACTGCAGCTCAGAGAGGTGAAGTAATTTTCTTGGGTTAACAGTTATGAAAAAGGAGCACTAGAATTAAAAAAAAATTAATCCTCACCTAAGGATATTTCCCCCCATTTATTTCTAGAGAGAATGGAAGGGAGGGGAGAGGAGGAGAGAAAGATCGAAGGGAGAAAGACACATAGAGAGAAACATCAATGTAAGAGAGACATATCTATTGGTTGCCAAGGTACAAACCCTTGACAGGATTCAAACTCGTGGCCCTTTGGTACTTGAGCTGACACTCTAACTACTGAGCAACTGTGTAGGGCAGGAACACTGGAGTTCAACACTGTCTGACACTGTCTACTCAACTATGCTTTTCTGTTGGAGGTTTACTTTTGGTCCAACTGATCCTTCACTCAAAACATATTAAAGATGATGCTGATGGAAAAGAGTACAAAAGGCCGGTTTCACTCATTTTCTTTAAAATAAAATGTTAAGTTTTTCTTCATTTAAAAGAAGTATGTTTTGTTTCATGAGATGTTTATGGAACAAACAAGTTAGTGTGGGTTTAAGTGAGATAAGCTATATGGAAACACTCTAAATTGTAGATGTTTAATAGTTATTAGTATAATTCAATTCAGACTTCTGTTTGAAGTGTTTTATTGCTTATCAAAGGCTCAGAACCCCAGGTGACTTTCCAGTTCTGAGAGATTCATACTTACCAAGTAAAATCAATAGGGAGCATAACTAGGAGTTAATTTATGCAAGTGTCTTAACCTTTAGGAGGTTTCTAGGACTATTTCTAACTCTAAAACAGTGATTCTCAAACTGGGGTAGTTTCACTCCCAGGGGACATTTGACAACAGCCAGAGTCACTTTTGACCATGCCCAGTGAGCAGGTGTATAATACCACTGGCATCTGGTGGGTGGAGGCCAGGGATGCTGCTCCACACCCTACAATGCACAGGACAGCCTCCTCAACCAACATCAATAGTGCCAAGGCTGCCAGACCTGCTCCCAGACACACCAGTAAATTGTTGACTTTTGTTTTGTCTGTTTCATTCTCTGTAACCTTCCCTGTTGTAGATACTATGCCACATCTATGGTTGCCTCCCTCACATATCCTTGCAACCAAGGTACAAACCCTTGATGGGGATTCAAACTCGTGACCCTTTGGTACTTGAGCTGAAACTTTAACTATTGAGCAACTGTGTAGGGATACGAGACATGTAGGGATAGTGAAGACACACTTCCTGTCCTCAAAGGACTTCAACTCCCCTCTGCTGTTTGTGGCTGGCACACTGAATGAGAAATATTTGTTTTCCAATGATGCTTGCTTATTTATGCATGACTGTCATGTCTTTAATATTTCATTGCTTTTATCCATTATTCTTCCTTGAAACATTGAGATGTTCCCCCATGTAGATCATCTGGCCTGAGCAGAAGTGGGTTGCTTATCCATTTCCCCAATCTGACTGTAATGACAGTATCTAATTATGTGAACATTATATTGTGTGTGTGTGTGGACAATTCATAGCATTGGGGAAGCAATGATCCGTGTCAGTTGTGACAGTAATGAAAATGTCAAACTCATTGTTCCATGAGCCTTTTCTTTCTCCTTATCAATTGTCAAGGCACAGGCTGAATCTCCAGACACCCTTCCCAAACGTGTCAACCAAGCACAAGTGTGTTCAAGTGTATCTGCACTCTGATTGGCTGCACAGTTCTGGTTTCCCAGATGTTTGCAGGAGAAAAGCGAGCTGGGCTAGAACCACTGTATATCAGAACTGGAATGGGGCACACTGCTTATGACTTACTTTACCTACAACACAGCTGAGGTTAAGAGAAGTCCTACCCACACCCAAAGACTCAGCATGTGGTGGGGAAACCAAGATTAGAGCCCTGGTCCAAAGCTCTGCACAAAATCACTCCATAAAACTACATGCAATAAAACAATATACAATAAAACCACTTCAAACCCTGTGAGGTATACTACAGAATGTTTTAGCACATGTACCACTGAATCCTTCTAATAATCCTGAGCCCAGGATAGATGAGGATATCAAGACTCATAGAAATAAAATGACATGTGCAGAGGCACAAAACTAGTAAATAATAAAGCTGCAATCCAGTACCCAGTCCTGAGCCTCCTGCTGGCTATCATCTTTTCTCTCTGACTAGCCTAGGCTTGAGTCCCAATCTGGCTTCAGCCATACCAGTTGTAGGAGGCCTTAGATTGCTTTATTCCTGCCCTAACTTTTTCCTGATCTGAACATTCTAATTTTTAATCCTTGTTCCTAAAATTATTTAATTCACATATACAAATCATTTTTATTTTAATGAACCCTGTGTCATTACTGGGATATACACAAGTGAGTAAATGAATGAATAAAAAAATAAATGAGTGAGCAAATGAACAGAAACCTAAGAGGCAGAGTGACATGGCAAAAAATCAACAGGTTTATATTCAATTCTACCACTTTGTCTATTCTCTTTGAATCTCTTTCATTATCTGTCAAATAGGTTTAATGCAACTTGCCATAAGCATTGTTCTGAGCATAAAAATAATAAATGTAAAGAATGTGGGGAGGTATGGATGATATAATTGGTACCTAATAATTGGCATCTATTATTATTAGTAGTAAGAGTAATATAAACAAAGAGCCCTATTGAATACTAGAGGCCCAGTTGTGCATGGGTAGAGTCCTTACGCCTGGCCAGCGATAAGGGCTGATTGGGGCCTTCCAGCTGCTGGCCAGGGACTCTCTTCCCCAGCTGCTGGCTGCCGGTAGCCAGGGCCTCCCTTCATTCCACGCCACCCCCTGGTGGTCAATGCATGTCATAGCGGGTGATAGGTTTCCTGGTTGAACTCCTGTGGGGATAATTTGCATATTAGACTTTTATATATAGACAACTAAGATAAGTTCTCTGAGCCCAGACACAAGGCATCACTCACATTGGGTTTAGGAAGGGCACTCACGTGAGTTGGTTGATGGTGTGGTAGAAGTCACAGGGGTCAAATTCAACTGGGAGATGTCAAAGTCATCACAGTCATCTGTATCCTGTGCCACCCCGACTTTGCTGAAGTAACTGGAGAAGGCCTCTGAGGTACAGGTGAGGGAGGGTTGGTCTGGTTTGCGGGAGGGCACGGGTGGAGGCTGGGCCATCTGGAAATCCTTAAACATTTCTTTCCCCATTTTCTGTCTGGGCTTGTCGGTCTGTGGACTTGATCTGGCAGAGTCACCCGTGGCTGGGACGGTTGCGAGGGGAGTGAGGGGACCTTGGAACATGGCGGCTGGCAAAGGCATAACAGTTTGTGTGGGCATGAAGGCGGCTGGCGGAAACTGCCCGGCCACAGCTGGCCAGGGCTGCTGAGTGGCAGGGAAGAGACCCGGCTGGCCCCATGCGATGGGCTGAGCCCCTGGCATCACCTGAGCGACTGGTGGCTGAGCACCCATGGCAATCTGCTGTTGGACGAGGGGCTGCTGGCCCCAGAAGGATGGGAGGACGGCGCCCATGGCAACGTAACCTGGAAGGTGGAAAAGGAGAGTCAGACATCCTGGGAAGGAATGATTCCTGGAGTCAGGTGATTGGAAAAAAGGTACTGAGCAAACCCCTAAAGTGTCTAGCTGTGTGCAAGGGACTGGGGATGCAAGGATGACTAAGACAGAAGTCCCTGCTCTCATGGATCCTGCCTGCCAGAGCAGTGGTCATGTGAAACCTCTCTGAGGAGATGACTCATAAGTAGAAACTAGATTGCGGTGAGAGAGCAAGCCAGGCATTATCTGGGGGCGAGAACAATACTGCCACGGGTGTTAAAGGCTTCTGACATCACATAGCCTCCATAGCCAGCGTGTTTCAGTGGCAAGGGCAGAGGATTAGGAACCAGGCATGGCTGGGTTTGAATCTTGCCTGCCTTTTTGCTAAACCCAGGCCTTCTCACCTGCTGGTATGCTTTCTATGAATTCCATTTAACAATAACACAAGTATCTGTTATGGGAAGAGAGCACTGAATCTGACTGTGGAGAGCTGCCCATGGATCTTTCTGTTCTCCCTCATTTTCCAGAAACCCAGTGCCCATCTTGTGAATGGATGCAAGGCTTCCCCAGCCTATATTTTGTTTTGCTTCCTTCCCACCCTCCTCGGTGCCACCAGAGAACTGCTCTAAAATACAAATGTAATATTTCATTTTATTGAGTATCAGGCTCAGATGCCTCAGCTTGCCTAATGCGCCTTTGCGGGCGGGGGATGGGGAGGGGGCCAGTCCTCTCTCCAGCACTTCACCCCCATTTTGAAATCTTTTTCCCACTGACACCTTTTCCTCCAACCAATAGAGACAACACACAACTTGCTCTCTCTCACTTCTACTGGTCCATTTGCCTTTAGAAAGCATCTCCTACTTCTTTGTGTGTCTACCTCTTATCTGCTGTTTGAAACTCAGTTTAGCACCACCCCCTGGACAGCTTCCCTGAGCTCTAGGCTCACTGGTTCTCCTCTGAGCTTCCGTAGCCCTCGTGATCGTCTCTCATGGCACTTGCCATAAGCTTTGTAATTGCCTGCTTATTCTGTCTTCCTTCATTAGACTAGAAACCACCTGCTAGCAGAAACCCTTTATTCTCTCTTCCCACCCCTTGCATTCAGCTCAGTTTGGGGCACACATCGGCTGCTCCATAAATGCTTGAGCAGTGGAAAGGCTCTCTATAAAGGTGAGTGAGTCATAGTAGAATGAATGCCTCACTGCATCCTTCCAGGGATGCAACTAGACTCCAAGACCTGTAAGTGCTGTAATCTCTGGTGAATGGTGAATCTACTGTTGGTAGCAGAACTTTTATTTATTTTTTTTCCTCCTCATCATTTTTTTTTCTACAAGGAACCAACAGATGGGCTTTTCTGAAGAGAGCTATTAGCATGTCTCTGTGGCTTCATGCCATCTGTTTCAGACCAAAGTACAATATTCAACAGGAAAAAAGGCAGCACAGGGTAACTGGGGATCTTGTTGGAGAACGTGCAGGACTCACTTGCTTTTCCTATGGGGGGAAGTGCCTGAAGCCCGAGCTCTTCCCAGAATAATTCCTAGGTGCTCTGGCCACACAGCATCGCACATGCCTGACAGGACACTTCAGTGGCAGGGCTGTGGTAGCCCCGGACACAGGGAGCCACTGGCAGCTGCCACTACAGCCACATAACAGCTTAGACTGTTTACTCATTAACGTTCCACAGCAGGGGGAGGAGGTACCAAGGAGCATCTGTTTATGCCACTGAATTGGGATCAATCATAAACCTCCTTGCTGGAAAGTGAAGAGAAACACCTGCATCACTGCCTTGCAGTGAGGTTTTTAAAAAGTATTGAAAATAGCAATTTATAACCAGATGCTGGTATTACTGGAAACTCGGTCATTATTTAAAAAAAAAAATCAGACTAAAATGTAAGTAAAATGCTCAAAACCAAGGGACTATCCAATATATACAGAACTTATATGGTGTCTCTTATCTTCATTATTTCATTTGACTGACTGATTAATTCAGTCATTCATTCAGAAATATGCCTATGGGGTGCCAGCACTGTTTTAGACTCGAGTTTCAGTGAAGAACAAAAACAGTTAAAAACAATCCTGGCCCTCGTGGAGCTTACATTTTTAGAGAAACTGCAGCTTCAGGAGGGAGGTTTGACGCAGTTACATAGGGCACGGGTAGTAGAGCAGGGCTCCTGCTGAACAGGTAGCAAGCATCAGGTGAGTGCTTTCTTATGGAAACATTGCCACGCACTGCTTTAAATGTTTTACTACATGTATTAACTTGTGCAATCCTCAGAACAGCCCCACGAGGGGGAATCCTTATTCCCATTTTACAGATATGTTTCTAAGGCTCAGAAGAGATGGAGTTGAGTATTACACAGCTGGTTAGTGGTGGGGTCTCACATTCTCCAGGCCCCCAGGTTCCCTGGGCCAGCTCTTCCATGCACAGTCAGGAGGCCAAAGACATAAGCTTTATTAGATGCATTTTTTTAAAAAATTCCAAAAAGATAACGGGCAATAATATAGGTATGACAAGACATATTTTCTTTTATCATAGAAATCAGATTAATGATAATAGTAATAGAATTTTCTACATGAAGCATCTACAAAATGCCAGCCTTTAAGGTACTTAACTTTTCACTTTATCCTCATGATATTGTTGCAAGGTAACTATTATTTTCAATTTGGTTAGAAAGATGAAGAAACTCTGGCTCTGACAGGTGAAGTAATTTTCCTGAAGCTTATAAATAAATGGCAGAGCCAGGATTCAGACCAAATTCATTGGTGGCAAACGCCTCTCACAGCCTGTCCATTGTACCACATGCCCCACTCCACTCTCCCGTCCACCTGTTACTGGCACGACCGACAATAGGGACAGGTGGACAGAAATGCAATAGCTGCAGAGATTCCTAAGGCCAGCTAAGAAAGAAAAAAGGCAAGTCATTTAACAACAACTGAAGCCTAGTTTTGTTCCTCACTGTATTTTAAGTAAAGTAAGAAAGTAAAAATATGCTAATTAAAATTAATTTTAGACTTATGTTCTAAAATTTGGAAGCTTGGAACAACCTACTCACTTTTTTTTTTGTAGCTGTATAAACCAAACCTGGATGTGCAGAAATGGCTTGTCCATAGTTTGCACAAGGTTGGTCAACCAGAAAGATTAAAATCTAGGCCTTCAAAGCCCTCCCCTGTCACAGACTTGGGAATAGGTCCCGTGTAGTGCTACCTGGCATGGGCAGGTTATCAGGTGCTTTTCATCAAATATTAGGGCTGGAAGACATGCACAATTGCATCCAATCCTACCCTCTCACTTATAGGGAGGGGAACGGACACTGAGGGGCCCATCATCCCTCCTCTTCCTGGAGTCCCCCTAACCCTGATACCTGCCTCGCTCCCTCACCACTCCCAGTCTGCCCATGTCTCTTCTTAGTATGAGCCCCTCCTGATTACAATCTCTATTCACACCTACCCTTCAACTGCTCCAAAGCCCCCACCCCCCCTCTACATTTTTTCTTGTCCATACCACTTATTATTGTCTCACATGTTATTTCTAGACTGTTCTTTGTCTCCCTGCTAGGAAGTAAGCTCTCTGTAGGTAGGAGTCTGTGTGTGTTGTATTCTCGAATGCACCTCAGGCACCTAAAACAGAACCTGGAACACAGCAGGCCCTCAATCATTAACTGTGGGACAAATATGCCTGGGGATTAGAAAGTTTAGTGCCTGGGGCTTCCATCACCTGTCCAGGATATCTTCATGAATGATACAGCATGGGGATTCTGAACACAGGGCTTGCAGCACAGGAATGTGGTGCATTTCTGATGGAAACTACTTCTCTTATTTAAAATGACACACAAGGAAATTTAAAGATCCTTTCTGGGTAAGGAAAACTATTCCTCACCACTATCCTGTTTTAAAGATGGATAACATATCCAATTGGGAAACATAGCAACTGAATAAAGTCCTAGGCTAGAATTGCATCTTCTAAACTGTAAGCAGATCCAGTGGCTACTGACTTTTGCTGCTCCTCAAAGTTCATGGTGATCCCTGCGCTCATGAGGTGTAAGTGTGACTATTTCAGAACAGGCTCTACATTTTTAATTCACTGTGAATAATAACGAGGTTTATATTTGGTGGCAATAATCTGTTTCTAACACTGTGTAATTAAAAGTAATTATTTATAGAAAAAATGCAAGAAGATTTGTATTCTAGAATAGTTAAACTCCACTTCCTATTTATAAGACTACAGTAGAAAAAGAAAGATGAAGCTACGGCTTTCAAATATGTAGTTAATGAAAGCGAAAATGTCTAAGTCTCCTCCACATGCAAGAAGCAGAACTAGTCCCATCTTTGGTTCTGTCCAAGCCATGTGGACTGGCCGCATGGAGTGCCTGATGCCATCCAAATAAGATGTCTGAGCTTCCACGATTTGTAACTCACCTTTAAGGTTGTTGCTATAGATTTTTACCCTGTTGTAAAAGTAGTCTATGCTTTTTATAAAAGAATATTTGGAAAGAGAACAAACAATTTCTGAATCAGTGATCACCAACCTTTCAGATCTCAGGGACCACCAGTGGTCTGTAGACCATCGGTTGGAAACCACTGTTCTAAATCACTAACACCCCGATCCTCCTCCCAATTCACCATTAAGTAGTTTGCTCTGTTCCTTACGTTTCCTGTATGGGGACCCTCGTCTCCTGAATCTCCAACAAACCAGGTGGCAGATCACTGTCCATCAGATCTCAAGAGGTCTTTGGAGAACAGACTCACCCACTCCCCTTTGCCACCTCTTTTCCTCTGGCTCAGACGGACAGGAAGAAATGGACTTGCGCTGATCCGCATGCCTGTGTGTGCACAAGGCTCCCTAAAACTAACTACCTGAGTAACATGGAATCTTGACCATTCCATGCAAAAGCCATCACTGTAGTTCAGCCAGCAGCATACCAGACCTCTGCGAAAGGCGCCACCCCACCCGCCACCCCATGGCAGCTTCTCGGTGTCACCTGAAGAGTTACAGGAGAGAACGAACGGTGGTTTCACAGGTGTTCCAGCACATCTGGCAGCTGGTCCACCCCTTTCTGCAAAGGAAAGGAAGCAGGTGGAAGGAAGAGGGCTTACCTGAGGGTACAGCAGCAGTGCCGAAAGG
This sequence comes from Nyctalus aviator, assembly GCA_036971965.1. Lineage (NCBI taxonomy): Eukaryota > Metazoa > Chordata > Mammalia > Chiroptera > Vespertilionidae > Nyctalus > Nyctalus aviator. The sequence goes on along the minus strand of CM072923.1, from coordinate 158,181,075 downwards.
TACAGAACCAAACATGTCTGCACTCGCCGGAAGTGACTGAGATGAAGATGGGATGAAGGCATCACCTGGAGTTGCAGGAGTCTGTCAGAGAGAGGGGGAGGAAGCATGAGGCTCCTGGGAGACTTGGCTCAGCGATCATCCAGGATGGGAGGCAGCTGGTGCAGGAGTGTGTGTGTGTGTGTGTGTGTGTGTGTGTGTTTGCCGGGGTAGGAGGGGGGTGTTGCAGAAACCAGCCAGGGTCTGGCCACTTAGGTGGTATGCAAACCCATTAGCGGGTTACACAGATTATCTATAAAATGGGCAAAGTGATACCTATTCCCAGAGCGACTGTGAAGATTAACTGAGGTCATGCATTCAAATCACTCAGTACCATGCTGAGGCATATAGTAGGTGCTCAGCAAACGAAGGCCAGGGCGGTGACTATTTAGTTTGAGCCCCTACCCCTTAGAGGTGTTTTCAGGCCTTCAGATTTTTCCATGCCTGGCTTTCCTCCTTTAGATGCGGTCAATCCAAACTGACATACTCTACTCAGAATCTACTACTGCACACCCAGCTCAGGGCTTGTCACTGAAAACACAATCAGTAAATAGTTGTGGACATGAATGAACAAATAAAGTTTAGGAACTGGAGCAGAAGTCCTTGTATCTCCTGGTGCCTCCCTGAATCTTGCCTGAATATTCACTTGCAAGAAGTAAAGATTTTCAAGATAATTAGGAAAAAATGCCTGAGCTGTAAATTGCACAGTGCCTGGCCATGCTGGGGTTCCAGGAAGGTCTGTATGTGAACTGTTGGGGAAGGTGAGGGGCACAGAATTAAGACCATCAGTATGCAGTTTCTTTTTAAAGGTCTTCGTCTATTTACAGAGGCCCTTTGCCTAAAGTGTATATCTTAAATGACATAACATTCATATCAAACACTCCCCCCCACCCCCCCCACACACACACACACATCCTGGGGATAGCCTGGGGAAAGCAATTAATCCTGAAACTACGGCGATTAGACAAGGCCATTTAGACAAGCAGCTTGTGAAAAGAAGGGCATTGTTCTGAGGATAATTAAATATCCATTTGGACTGCACTTGTGTAGGGCCAGGAACGGAGCCATGAGATGCTGCAATAAGCACTTTTAAACACAATTAATACCATTCCCTTTTCCCCTATGTGACCTTGGGTGAGTCACATGCCCTCTCTGGGCCTCAGTCTGCTCATCTGTAAAATGCAGGAAATAAGGTTAGAAGATCCCTTCAGGTCTCTCTAGCTCCATAGCCCAGGGTTCTGAGATTCCCAGTGCACAGGACACAGCTGTTTCACCCAGTGCACAGGGATGGAGCTGGGATGAGACTTGCTAGAGCTGCCCGGCTTCCCAGTTTCCCTGGAGACAGGAGCTGCTGTCCCCGCCTTCATGGCTGCTCTGGGCATCAGGTGTTGGGGGCAGAACAACTGTGTCTAGAGTCCCTGGCGGCAGCTGTGGGCAGCAGGGTCTTGTGCCATCTGTCCTCAGTGGTGAGGTTACAGCCTTTTCTTTGTGAGCCGCATCTCACCAATGAACCATGGCACCATGCCTAGGTTTGCACAACTGGCAATGCCCAGGGGAGCTGCCCCTCTCCAGCAGCTTCAGCTGGTGTAGCTGTGCTGACTGCTCCCCACCCACATGGGGAGTGGAGAGTCGGGGGAGGAGATGAACAGGCCATCTATCTGGCTCTATTGTTTGCAGCAGCTGCAGGATGGCCTTTGAATGCACCCTGCTGTCTGGGTTTATATTTGGTTTTGGTTTTAATACCCTTTTTTCTCCTTTTAATTTTCAAATGAGGGCTTCCTGCAACCTCTATCTCCCTGCCAGCAATGGCTGACTGACGTACCTGCTGAACTTGGAGCTGGGAATACAAAGCTTTGTGAGAAGCTCAGTAAAGCCAGGAAGGTTGGAGGGAGAGAGGAAAGAAAAAGGAGAGTGAGCCCTAACCGGTTTGGCTCAGTGGATAGAGCTTCAATTCCGGTCAAGGGCATGTACCTTGGTTGTGGGCACATACCCAGTGAAGGGTGTGCAGGAGGCAGCTGATCGATGTTTTCTTTTCATCGATGCTTCTAACTCTCTATCCCTCTCCCTTCCTCTCTGTAAAAAATAATAATAATAAAAATAAATAAATAAATAAATAAAATCTATTTAAAATAAAAGAAGAGAGAGAGAGAGAGAGAGAGAGAGAGAGAGAGAGAGAGAGAGAGAGAGAGAGAGAGATCAGAAAAAAAAAGAAGAGAGGGAAAGGAGGAAAGGGTGAGGAGAGGATGTGTCCTTTACTGGGCTGACCACCTGGCCGTGTGGTGCTGTCAGATGCAGCATCACATTGTTGTCTTGTTGTGTTTCTTGCCCTATTCCCAGCTAGGTCTACAGGCAGCAGCCACATCACATTCATGATTCCACTGCCCTGCAGAATAGCAAGTCCCCAGGGAACCTGTAATTGCTAATACATGGATGTATCTGTTCCTCAAAACAGAAGCCTGAATCATAATTCCTTTTAAGAGATAGCCTAGGAAATTGAGATTTAGAATCCCCAGTTATTTTGCCCAGAGCACACAGCTTGAAGGAGCCAGGGTTGACACCCACCAGCAGGCTTCTGTTACAAAGCACACATGCTTTTCCGGAGGAGGCTGAAGAAGGGAGAGGCAGGGATGCCGGGCACAGAGGGCAGTGCATACTTACGGGGGGAGAGGTTATATCAGGAGGGGTGGACATGTCCCCAAAAAGTTCTAATTGGGTCACAGCCTGCAAAGACATAAAAGATAATGATGTCACCGGGAAGAATACTGCTGCTGCAGGGGCACTGCTGGAAATAGCATCCTAGGAGGACGAGTATTTCTCTTTCCCAACATCCCTACATAAACAATAAGCCCAGTTGGTCATTGTCACACCTCATGACCCTAAAGACAGTACCTGGGATGTGGCCAGAATCAATTCTTGCTTCAAGGTGTCTGACTGTTGATCTGGACTCAGTCCAGGAGATTGCGTTTGGCTGCCTCCCATAAGCAATACTAAGAATGTGAGTTAGCCTTTTCACCTATTTAGCACCAATGCCAGTGCTGTCTCTTTTCCAGGAAATGATGCAAGAAGGCAGTCCCATCATTGGCTTTTCTTGCATGCATGTGTTCATGCATATACTTAGCCCCTCAAACACTAAGTATAGTAAGACAGACTTCATGGCCACCTCTCCTCACATGCTCTCAACAAGAGTGACCCTGAGAGGAAGACATCATCATTCCCATTTCTACAGATGAGTAAACTGAGCCTCACAGAGGCTAAGACTTGAGTTTTCTCCACACAGAGTATGCAGTCAGATAACAGTCCCTGAAGAATTCTGTCTTGAGAATAAAAAATATAGTTGGAGGAAAAGAAATCATGGTATTTAATACCAGGAAGGGCATCAAAAACAGCCCAGTGGATACACTATTAATCACTCATTGGGACTCCATGGCTGCAGATACTATGTCATCTATATTCTTCACCCATCACCCAGGAGTGTCCGAGAGATGCCACACAGTAGCTGTGGAAGGAACCCTTTAAGTTACACTTAGAAATGAATCTGCAGACTCTCCCAGCTGCAGCAACCATGGGGAGTCCTCGGCCAGGGAGTACATAATCATATGCTTTGTGCAAACCTGCCCACTGAGGGAAAAACACTCTGCTTCCCTTTGGATTTTACAACTCTCCTTGGGGGGAACCTAAAACCACCTAAAACCATTCAATAGAAAGGGCAGGGCGCATTTGCCTGCTTGGCATGCAGGGTCCCTGTACCTGAATTCCTACCTCTCTCTACAATTCAGCACGAAGAAGGGAATACTCTCTCCTACCAACAGGTGTGTGTGTGGCGGGGGGGGAGGGCTGGCTCTGGCGGCTGGCCAAGGTGCCTACCTGGGCATAGGTTTGGGTTCTACCACTTCCGATCTCTGCCACTCCTCAGAGCTAATTCCCTCACTTTGGCAATGGGGATGATAATATCACCTTTGCAGATTTATTGACAATACTGACAGAAGGACTTCCTTTGGAGTTTGGCAAAGCCCCGTTTAACAGGCACAAAAGGCTCCTTTGGCTGAAAGCAGCTTAGCATGGCTAACTCACATTCAACTCTTCCCTTTAAGCTTTCAGATGAGCAGTAGCACCTGGCATAAAGCAGGGCCCTGTGCTTACTGATTTCCATCCCAACCACGCAATGCTTTTTCTGTACCATACACACCAGACAAGTGGTAGGTGGTGGGCACTATGCTAGTTGCAGGGAACAGAATAATGAGAAATGCGAAGTTCCTGCCTGCAGGGAGCTTACAGTCTGGTGGGACACCCCATAGACAGAGCTAATTTCAAGGTGTGGCAGGAATGGCAACAGATATCTCGATGGACCAGCCTAGGAGGGACCAGCCAGCTTTTGGCAAAGAAGCTCAATGAGGGTTTTCTCAAAGAAACAGCGCTCATCTGAGTCCTGAAGAGGAACAGCCAGCCAGGCAACCAGAATGAGGAGGGGCCATCCAGGCAGATGGAAATACCAGAGGAAGAGGGGTAGCGGCTGTCTAGCATTTTGTTTGAACCAGTGAGGGTGGAGAGAGAAGCAGGATAGAGGACCAGTGTAGGGGACAGGGCCCAGCTCAGTGTGGGCTCAGCTCATTTCAGTCTTTTCTGCCTACTCTCTACCTACCTGATTCTCTCCCAAAGGATAAAGATCCAAGGTAGTGAGATGGTAACAGGGTAGCCAGCATGCTGGGTGCTCTCCCAAGTCTGAATGGACCCTAATTACTCCTTGTTTCCTTAGCTTGCTTCCATTATTTTACTTTATTTGGTGAAACTATGCCAATCCTTTAGACTTTCTCCCAAATTCACCCGAGTAATAATTCTATTTAACTCAAATGAAGTTTCTGGGCTTCCTACAATTGGAACCCAGTGCTTTTAAAATGCCCCCCACCATTTTCACTGGTAGGAAAATATTAAAATAAAGATAATAATTAAGTTTCACAATTTACATTTCAAATGTGTACCCTGCTGCTAATATCATTCATATAATTCACTGGCTCATTTTATCCTTAAACACAACTTTTATTTTATTTTGTTTAGTTTTTAAAGATGAAACACAACTTTTTAAAATAACCCTGATTCTTGAGATGTAGACTTCCCCCTGCCTGATGGTTTTTCACTCAAGGACTGAATGAGAACAGCATGCAGAGGCATAACACATAGATTATTATTTCATTCCATTGGACTTGCTGCTTAAATGGAACCTTGAGTTAACTTAAATTTTATATAAAAATGGATTCTTATGCCATATAATTAAAAATAATTCTAATGGCCATATGTGATTGAAAATCTGGAGTAACATCTATTTTAATAACTTCCTTCCCCATGTTAACCCCAGACCTTTTATTTGTAACCTAACAAGCCATGTTCCTTCAAATAAGAGGGTCATAATGAATCATTTAAGGTTCTGAAGAGAATAAAACTAACCGTTCACATTTGTAAAACATTGTATAGTTTACAATACACTTTGTAATAGATTATCATCGTGTTTGATGCTCACCGAGCCCCATGACATAGGCAGCACAGGTGTCTCTCATTGTCTGGATTTTGCAGATGAGCTAACTGACACCAAGAGGTTAAGTGAATTGTCTCTGACCAGTGAGCTAATGGGGCTGGGCTTGACCCGCAGCCTGAGAAGCATCTCATTTGTCTGTCACTTTATGGAGCCTTGGTTACCTTCCTACCCTGTGGAAGTCCATACTCTCTAATGAGCAGCCGAGCTCCTAAAAAGTCTGCCACAAGTGACATCCATCTAAAGATGTCACCTAGAAAGCCAGCTCAAGGTGCCTCCATTACTAGCACTTCGGACATATTCAGGCAAAGAGACATGGCAGTTGTCAGCAGATTCTGCCCCTTCCTTAGGTCTGGCATTGTCCAGGGTAAGAAGAGGGATACCAGAAGATGCCAAGGCAGAGATGGAGAGGATGGGTAGCTTGGGTGTTGATGGGGCAGCCCATCAATGTCTGCATCAGGCCTGTTCTCCATAGCCGTTCTTTGATACAAGTGATATTTTTTACAAAAGTATCTGCAGTGTTACACAGCTGCTGTTCCAAGGTTAGCCTCCAGGTCCTTCGTTCAACTAGACTATGGCAACTAGACCCCTATGCCCTCCTACAGAGAAATTCTGAAGGCACCACTGTTGAAGGCCGAGATGGCCTTGACTGCCTGCAAATCAAATTCTTACAGGCCCACTACCTATGTTTAGCATCAGGAGGGCCTTCATTTAGGAAAAGTATGGTGCCCATACTGTACATCAGCTACTGTGCCAAGAGCAGGGGATACAGGGAAGAATGAGGCACGATCCTGCTCCTACTCTCATGGGTTGGCTACCCGAAGGAAAGGCAGGTCCACATACACAATCAGGGCAGTGCCATGGAGCCCAGAAGCACAAGGGCAATAAAAGGAAAGGCCACCTCAGGGCCTTTGCACATGCTTTTCCTCCTACCTAGAATACCCATTCCTTCCCCCATTGCCTGTCCACCCATCATCTTTCAGGGGACAAATTAGAGGACTTTTCCTCCCCCTGAGAAATGTCTCCTAACTCAGTTTTCTCCCCATGACACTACTCAGAACAGCTTGTGTGATACTTTTTTTTTTTTTCAGTCGTCTTAACCTTGGATGCACACCCAAATCACCAGGGGGAAATACTGATGCCTTGTTCACACCCCAGGAGACTCTGACTTGGCTGGTTTGGAGTACAGCCTAGAACCTAAAACTTTAAAAACTCTCCTCATGACTCTATTTTACAGCCAAGGTCAAAAACCACTAGAAGCCTCCCAAGCACCCTCAGGGGAGATCATATTCACCAGTATATATACCAGCCAAGCTGTATAAATATTGGTTGTAAACCAATACATCTACTGCAGGATATGCTGACTGAAGAACAGTCATGTGTGTCTTTTATTCCCAATGGGGCACTTAGCACATGCTAATTCTGTTTGAATACCTACTACACTGTCACATCACATACAAGTGCCCTAGCCTACCCCGCCTTACCTTACTCTTTCCTCCCCTATCTTCCCCACCCACCCTACCTTATTTTATCCTATGCTATGAAGTGTTGCACTGTGTTGTACTATGAGCGTCTTCTTCTCCATTACATATCCAGCTACTTATCGGGGACCTGTTAGGAGCTCAAAAAATATTTGTTGAATGAAATAAAGGAGTATGAAATGAATGAAATTAAGTATCACTTCCTGTCCAATATACCCTCTTTCACACACACGTGCACGTGCACACACACATGCACACATGTGCACACGCATACCCAGTTATTATTGGACCCTATTGCAGGCCTGCCAAATATCTTCCTGTGAACACCAGAACAGAGCTGAGCCGAGCCCCTGCTTCTGATGCAGGCTGGGTGGAGATGCTATGGGATGCATGTCAGTGACCAGAACAGTCCTCACTTAAGAGCCTGGAGGCCTTACCTTCGTTGCCTCAAGAATCTCATCAATTATGGCGGGCAGGTTTCTGTTCTGTAAGCACAAGGCATGGCTTATGAGCATGAAATGAATGATGGGGCAATGACATGAAACAGCTCACAGACAGGGCCCTCGCACTCTTACCGGGGTGGCCGCGGCAAAGCGTTCTTCAAAATCTTCCATCGGATGGCCGTTCTGCAAGTGGAAGGGACGATGAATGAGGATGAAGTGAATGACACACAAATGACATGGATTAATATCTTAGATGAGGATGGTATTTATGGTTTATGCTCCCATGGTCTCTGTGGCAGGAGCTGAGGGCAACATTCTGTGAAAACCCTGGGAATGTGAAGTTGATCAAATAGGGGCCTGATGAGGAAATACAGCGGTGGTTCAAAGTTCATCTTTCTGAAATTATAGGCATTACCCAGCTGGTCTCAACTGATAAGAGCATATTTACCCTTGAGATTTTTGTTTTAAGAGACAAAAATGTTATCTGCTTTAGTAAACCTAAGTCTTTAGAGCAACATGTAAACAGCTGGTTTCCTAAGTGCCTTTGTGCCCACTGTCCCCTCTACTTGAAATGCTCTTCCCTTCACCCTGCATGTTCAGAGCTCATCCCATTTCTCAACCCCTGCTTGAAGGGCCACCTCTTCCATGAAGCTGTCCCTGACTTCTGAGTTGAAACTCCTCCTCTGAGAATAACTGCACATCATCTGTGCTGACCCCACGGTGAGCTTCCTGAAGCAGGGACCGTGCTGCATTTACTTCTGAATCCCCAGAGCTAACAGAGGGCCTGACACACAGCAATGTCCAAAAATACATGAATGAACGCATGTTTTATAAGCACCTGGCTGCTGACCAGATCTAACTGTTTTAAGTTTTTATTTTGTTGTTTATAACTGTCGAGCATTTCACTAAACTACTCCAAAATACTGCTGTCTCAGGATCCATTTTGTGTGGCCAAGCGGCCTGCAGGGGCCTTAAACTGGCTCCAACTCCTGTGGGGAGGCATATCCTGTGAGGACTCTTGTGTAGGCAGTCTGCCCACTGCCCAGGGCCTTCCTTCTCCTTGTTACCTCTTAGCTAAGACCCCAAGCCCTGCTGTTCTTGGTGTGAATGGCCCAATCCAGGCTTAGCCCAAGAAATGCAGGCACTTCACCTACAGGCCTAATAAAGGCATGTGCCTTAGGTCCTGCGGCTCTCTCAGGCCAGCCACCTTGACCTCTCCCGGTGACCCCTCCTCCAGAGCCTGTGAATAATAAGCTCTCTACTTCAATTCTCTGTGGTCTGTGTTGAACTGTGGCCCTCCATCTGATGCCCCAGGGCTCAATGTAATAAATGGTAATTTAACAAAGTCACAACAATAAGATTTACTATAGATAATATGTAATGCCTCTGTAAATAGATATATCACCTTATTTTGGTCTATATTAGGAGCTAATTATTCTATGAATGCTTTCCAAGCACTATAACATGAATATAAATCTGATACTATTGACATTACAATGAGTTATTATGCACAGAAATAACTATCATTTCCTAATTATAGGTAGAGCTGGCTATCGGCAATAGAGGAATGGAGAAAACATCACCCAATAACCTCATTATACCCATATGTCAGAACTCACTCTCACCGTCTGTGGCAAACGTGACTTTCTGCCACTCAGCCCCAGTGACAAGCCTGCAAAGCAGAGTCAGGGAACCAGCATGCCCACCACAGAGGGGCCTTGGGACCAACCATCAGCGAATTCTATCATCAACTATCGGCTTCCACCAGGCACTGGCTCCCCAAACGTCAACTGTGGCTAAGAGCAGAGGATGAGCAACCACATTGGATAACAACATACATTATTACTATTATTTGGCCAGCGGTGGGGAGAGATGGGGAGACAACATTAGTGTAAGCAATCCTGTAAAATATGGAGTGGCCTAGAAGGTTAAGGTAATGTCGCTACATCCTTTATGAATTTGCACACTTCGAGGGATTTATGGCACAGTCCCTACCAACTAGCTCTGGGTCATAACTTTTAATAAAAACATTTTTTAGTGTCCAAAATCTCATTACATCTGTCCAATATAAAGAAGCAAATAACTTCAGAGCATGATGGATGCATTAAATAAATTTGAAAAACAGCCTGTGGTCGAGTCTCATAAACCCCCCACCACCTAATGAAAACGCGTGAGGATAACCAGTGCTGGCACGAGCCCATTGCTTTCCTGGTGACAGAGAGGTGGGCTTTGGTGATCTGGGTTGCTGGTGTGTGAGGAGGATATTTAATTCATCCAGATGGAGCTGGAGACCAAATGCCTGGGAGCCGTTGGCTCTCTCTGGAGTCCCACCGACACAGACTGACTTCTGGCTGTGCAGTGTGCTGGCCACCTGACTCTCACAACCAAATTAGCCTCAGTTTTCTCATTTTCCAAGTGGGGATGATAACAATGACATCCTTTCAGAGGATGAACTGAGATGTGGGTGCAAAGTCTTGTTTGGTGTTTGGCACATAGTAGGTGCTCAATAAAGAGTGGCTATTATTAGTATCTCTTCATTCTGTTTCTTTGGACTAATTTTTGCAATGCACAGACACCTGGAGCTTAATGCTAGAAAACTCTTATGATATAATATTTGGGGAAAGAAAGAGGAAGAAGAAACAAACCCCCTGCCAGACGCCCCTGTTTAAAAATTCCCTGCCTGACAGCACAGGCCAGAGCCTGTGTCAAAGGATGCCCAGCACTTCTTGACCTTAGCTCTGAACCTCTCTGTGCATTCTTGACTCCATCTTCTCTCTCTCATTTCAGTTCTGGCTATACTATTGTCTGACCATCCTCTTCCCATCCATACACTGTATCCCTGGGTCCTATGGTCCCTTCCTGTTTGCCCCTGGCTCAGACATTGCTCAGTGTTCTTTCCTCCCACTCACGGCAGCCTGGTAATGCCTGGTGCACCACATCCTGCCCCTACACTCTCCCAGCTGCTTCTCATGAGCAGGACCTGGAGCTCATTTGCTAGTCTCCCAATCACTACTAGAGTTTTAGCTCACTTAGCCCATATAAAAATGCAAATGGCTCCAGACATCAAATTTCACTCACAACTTAAACTTCCCCTGTTTTGTTTAAATCCAGTTCTAGCCTGAATCTTCATTAAGACATAAAATAAAGCTCCCACAGGAAGTTTTATCTTCCCATACTCCCTTACAGGAGCAGTGTGAGCAGTCCCATAACTGAGTAGGGTAACTATCAAGATCAAATTCTTGTTACTCTTGCAGCCAAAGTGACAGTGGATGAGGTAGGACTTGGGCTGAAGAAAAAGATGAAAACTGCCACATCAGAATCCTGCAGGGGCTCGCACCCTGGGCTGGACAGTGCAATCCTTTGGGGGAGCTTTTGCAAAACTACCCCTGCCTGAGTCCCACCATCAGAGATTTGGATTCTATTGGTTCGAGGTGGGGCCCTGGCATCTGTAGATTTTTAAAAGCTCTCCAGGTAATACTACTGCACAGACAGATTTGCTGACCACTGTGCTGGGGAATGGACTCTCTGCAGGAATAATTAGTGAAAATCCCACTGGGAAAACGGAAGGTGTCTTGATTGATTATGTAATTGACTAATTAATTTCTTCAACAAACATTCACCGGGCGCTCTCCACATGCCACGTCCTGGTGAGGCACCAGAGTTGCAGAGATGAGTCATGTCTGGCCCCTGTTCTCCTGCAGCTCAGAGTGAGCCAGCATATGTCATCATTCTAGCTCGACGGTGGATGGGGTGGGACAGGGAGGGCACACGGCTTCTAGATCTCAACTCAGAACTCAGGCCACTGCTGCATAAGGATGAATTCAATTATCCATTTAGAAGGTTTAGGAGAAATGGATGGACTCAAGTGATCTGTAACTGCACCTCAGTGGGTACTCCTAAGGCTCAGAGTGATTCCAGGCATTTGAATGCAAGTGCCTTTCCTTGGGATGTGATTTAAGAAGGAAGACACGTGCTAATGAAGACTAATCCCCCTGGGACCTAGGAGTCTATCACCTTTAGCCAAGAGTGAACAGCCTCTTTCCCATGGCTTGGCAGAGAGACAGGTAAACCTGCTTTGTAATTAAAGAACCAAGGAGCTGATATTGAGGAGTGGAACCTATGATGTTAATAAGTGATTTCCTCCCAGAGCAAAGCTGTGGATTGGGACTTGTGATTATGCAAAGTTCCCTATCTGCACTGTCCTAGGTGGTAGCCAGTGGCTGTACTGTGGCTACTGTGTGGTAAAGCCTTAATCCAAGAGAGGAACTGGTGCCACTTTGAGGACCTGTCCTTATAATGACTAAATACTTGCCTTTCATTACTCAAAGCTGGGCCTCACTATAGCAGCTAAAGGCCCTCCTGCCCTCAGCTACCATGTTAGGAAGGTCCCAAAAGTTGTCCAGAAGGTTAGAGGGTGGAGGGGAATGCCTAGACCTTATAGTGAAAGTTATATCTTCCCTTTGAAGTGCATGCAGGTGTAAGGTCTCCACAAATCCCTGGGCAATGAAATACTTACACCAGGTTTCCTAAAAATTGAGATGGCCCTTGGAATTGCCTTTCTTAAAATGCAGAGAGAAAGTCAAGATGGGGAATGGTGGTGAAAGAGATTTGCTGGGTCACTAGTAAGGTGTTCTGAGAAAGGCAGACCCCTGGGCACAGGGCTCTAAGCTGACCTAAACAAGCTAACATGAATGCACAGGGGACAGCTGTGACTAAGGAATCTAACTCTAGATTTTGAGTTTCCCAACGTTAGTCTAATACCAAGAAAATGAACTTGCTTGCATTTGAAAGGAATGGATACTTTAAAGGGAGATATTTGATGCTTTTAGGAAATATGGGGTAGGGGAGTGGAGAGAAATTAGAAACAGCAGCTGTGAGCCTGACTGAAGTGGTTCAATAGTTGAGCATTGACCTATGAACCAGGAGGTCATGGTTCCATTTCAGATCAAGACACATGCCTGGATTGCGGGCTGGATCCCTAGTAGGGGGCGTGCAAGGAGGCAGCCAATCAATGAGTCTCTCTCATCATTGATGTTTCTTATCTCTCCCTCCCTCTCTGAAATCAATACATTATTAACTGAGAGAAAGAAAAAAGAGATAGAGAGAGGGAGGGGGAGAGAGAGAGAGAGAGAGAGAGAGAGAGAGAGAGAGAGAAGCAGCTGTGAGGTCAGACTGCTGCTTCTCTATTGGCATTTCCTTGGATGAATTCCTGCATCACCCTGAGCCTCAGTTTTCCTCCTCTGCAAAATAGGGGTAACAATGCTTACAAGGTGAGCTTGCTAAGAAAAACCAGTGAGAAGATTGGTATGCAAAAAATTAGCCCAGCAACTGGCAGAGTAAAATCTCAATGGATGTCAGTTCCCTTTCCAAAATTACAGAAAGGAAAGAGGGGGACAGGGACAAGGAGGAAGGAAGAAAAGAGGGTGAGGGAGAGAAGAAAGAACTTGGGAAGGAGGGAGGAATTATATAGCTGTGGAATAACTTGTTGGGGAAGGGGAGGGTAAGCAGGATCCAGGCTATTGCAAAAGTTTGGGAAACACTGGGTTTTGGAAATGAGTGAAGTCACCTGGAGGAAAAGCTGAAAGTGCAACATGGTCCTCATAGAGCAGATGCTCAGTCCAAGCAGGTTCTTGCTCCTACACATTTCCCCAGTTAATGCTGGCGTCGCAAGGCGGGACTGCCCTCCATCATTCCACCAACTCCATGCCCTATTTGCCTCTGCTCTTCTTCTTTCCCATCCCTCACACCCACTTCAAAACTCAGATGGTAACCCCATACTTTCATGCCCAGGTTTTCTAAAACACATCCATTATTTTCCTGCCAATATATAAGGATGGGGTTGGTGGCACGATTTTAAGGCTGCTGATTGTGCAATAAGACACTAATAGCTAAGTGGGTTTGATCTCAGTAACAGTGACACAGGGAAGGAGATGATTGTCATGCCTGAAAAATGATGATGCCAGTGCTTGGGGTGATGGCTATCAGAAGACAGTGATAACCCATCACTCATCCACTCTGCATCGATTTATCGAGCTACTCTTCATAAGCACAGTCCTTGCCCTTGTATCACACAAGGAAGGTGGAAAAGAAAACAGGCAATTATCATGTGATTGGTGATGAGATAATTCGCATAAAGCCTTTAGTATATAGTGCCTGGTTCAGAGCGACATAGTGATTCATGCCAGTGATGGCTGCTACCATTGCCTTTACTGTTAAATACATATTGGTCATTCCAATCTTGAGGAGTCAGGGAAACCGGAAGCAGCAGACGGTCTGAGATGGTGGCAGTACTGGTGTCAGGGATTTGATGGTGACAGTCTGTGGTCTGAGAATAGTGGACAGTGGTCATAAAGAGAGAGATGATGATCGCTCTTCCTATGGTGAAAGGCAAAATGGGGCTCGTGATGGGAATGAAGAAGGAACACGGAAAACACCCTCCTAGCCACGGGACTGCTGCTCCTCTCTCTTCGTGCCTCCTGAGCTCTAATCATGGTCCCAACTATTATCTCACCCCACAGACCTGCCATTCAACAAGGATGTTGTCTCCTCTGTCAGGGGAAGTGGGGGCAGGGTGTGAGATGGCTTTCCTACTTTAACAACTGCCCATAGAACAAACACACCTGCACAGGTAAAAGGGTCAGAGAAAACTTAAAATCATCGGGAGTCCTTTCCCAAAGCTTGTAATTATTTGTTTTTAAATATCTCCTCCTTCATCCCTTCTCCTTTGAAAACCTATTATTCTGGTTCCACATTAGCAACAATTCAAGGCCTTTTCAAAAAACTAACAAGACCTGGCATCCGTTCAGTACTTTGAAAAGGGGGTGAATTAGAATCACAGGGATGTGGAATTGGCTCCTGTCAGCGGGATGACAGGATCAGCACACTCTGGGGAGGAGGTGAGAGCCCTCTCTTTCTGTGCTGGTGCATCTCTCTTGGAGGGGCTACTCCTGCAGGCCAGATGGCAGCCAACAGAACCAGGAACTGTTGAATGGAGCTGAAATCAAGCGAGAGTAGCAGAGGCTCTGGCTGAGCATGGAGCAAATCAGAGGCAATCACAAATGGAGAGATGTCACAGCACAGGAAAAAAATAGTCAGGAGGGCTTTGCCTGCTGCTCTGACAGCTGTTCTGTGCAAAATGTTTCTCCTTTCCTTCTTTGGAGGAATGCAGATTTTACAGGTGTGGCATTCATTTCCTTATTCACTTCTTCATTCTTGGATTCAATTTGCAAGGCCATCAGTGAATAATTAAGGAACTTCTCCTGATGCCCATGGTGAGCAAGGAATGATGCTGGTATTTTAAGGCACTATCCCTTCCCTGAGCTGTGACAGGCAAGTTAGGGAGGCTGGAGGGAACCCATTCAGGTCAGAGCCTAGAGAGTGCCAACACGTGTACCACACTGAGCATTTTCACAGACTGTGTCCTGTTCCACAGAGGGTACAATGCCACTCACACGACTGAAGACCACTCCACTGCAAACAACCAAACCGAGAATTCCATTTCTATGTAGAAGAAATTTGGCTTGTTTACCCATCTCTCCTTTTTTCTTTGTTGTAAGATTAGGGAAATATCCATCTCACAGGACTGTGTGACAATTTCCCTGAGTAAGATTTAAGGTAATATAGCTTAATTAGTGTGGTGTTTGACACACAGTAAGATCTCTGTTAGTGCTTGCTTATTTGAGTCAAATATTAAGTTAATAATTCAATGGAGTATCCTTTAGGAATATGATGATTTTGTAGCACCTATGTGATGGCATTTTGAATAGCTTGAACATTGCAGAGTAATCAAATTAGAGAAGACTGTAGAGAGCTCTAATTCAACTCAACCCTATTTTTTTATTTTTTCAGAAATAGGCCTCCAACTTTTTCAAAATCATGGTAATTTTAATGGAAGAGCTTGGATAACACTCTTAAGTTCCAAGTTTTAGTCTAGTTCCTTTCTACCTGATCACAATTCCCTTCACAGTTGTATAGAGCAACAAGGGACAATAATAACTCAGAGCAGAGAAATGTGGCTCATATTTTACAGCAAGAAAACTGGGGCCCCAGGAAAAACTTGGCTTGGTCATATGTAAAACAGTCGGGGACATACATGGCTTCTTCATGGAGCTCTGACAATCAAGTGAGATGATGTTTACCAATAAGCCAGACATGGAAAGCAGCCTAAGGATTTGAAGTCAGAGGAAATCTGGAACAGCATTATCCTCAACTGTCGCTGATTAATTGTCCAACCTACAAATAGTTTGCAATTTGGTGTCATAATTTCACCTGTCCTCTTTTTTTTTTTTTTTTAAATATATTTTATTGATTTTGTACAGAGAGGAAGTGAGAGAGATAGAGAGTTAGAAACATCGATGAGAGAGAGTCATTGATCAGCTGCCTCTTGCACACCCCCTACCGGGGATATGCCCGCAACCAAGGTACATGCCCTTGACCGGAATCGAACCCGGGACCTCTCAGTCCCCAAGCCGACGCTCTATCCATTGAGCCAAACCGGTCTCGGCTGTCCTCTTAACAAGTCTCTGTATATTTCTTCCCCTGTCAGGCCTTGGAATGAGCTATTCTTTGTGACTGGCTGTTCTTCCCATCCTTATTCTATGGGAGAACTGTAAGACATCCCTTGAGACCTAAGACTAGTCACATCTTCCAAGCTTTCCTCCTTGCCCCTTGGGATGAATTAGATGATCCTTCTCTGAGCACCACCCATGTCCAGTTGTGATTGATTACCTTCTCTCTTCTCTACTACAGACTATGGCCTTGTAGAAATTCTAAGTCCCTTCTCATCTTCAAATTCCTAATATCTAGATATAGTAGTCCAGTGGGTAGGATACAGAAGGAAGTTATATTCAATTAATAAATTAAAAAACACACACAGAATAAATGAGGTGATAGACTTGCTCATACAAGAGAATAGAAAACTGAACAGAAAATATATTGGTGATAATATGACTTACTAAGTGGAGTGTATGATAGTCCATATGGTGTTTTCAAATGCTCAGCATGTACTGGTATGTGTGTACCCCATGTGCACACACACACATACACATACTTTCTCACTCACAGAGACTTGGCATGTGTTATTATAAACTCAAGAAAAAAATGTCATATCCACTTTGTCATTTATCTAATGAGGTTCTGTAATTAGATTAATGGGCCTGGTACTAACTTCAAAGAAATATTGGAAGATACCCCAGAAAAAAAATTGTAAGAAAAGGGGCAGGCACACTGTCCTGGCCCTTCCAATATCTGATGGCATTTCCATCTGTACTCTTCAAGTCTTCCCCGTTAGTGAGAACCATCTTTGGTTCAAGGTGGCAGTCAGAATGTGACATCCTTTTGACTTGGCTACCCAATAACTGTTCTTTTACTCCTTCTCTTAATAGCTAGCAACTGGTGAAGCAATTGTGTCCCATACCACTTACCCTCAAATTTTGAACGTCCAAAGAACTTATTTCTGATGTCCCCAAAAACCATTCTTTCCTTGTCTTCTGATGTCTGTAAAGGTCATCAACTCACATCTAGAAGCTCCAGCCCCCAAAAGCACAAGTCTCCCACACCCTGGCACCCAATTATTCATTAAATGCCAATTCTCTCTCTGCACATATCGCAGCTCTGTCTTTCTCTCCCAATCACCTCTGGAGCTTTCCCTCTTGCTGAAACTGCTGCTTCCATTCTCATCCCCTTAAGTTCATCTTCCATAGAGCAGTTAGAGTACTTTTTTTTTTTTTTTTTTTTTTTTTTTTTTTTTTTTTTTTTTTTTTTTTTTTTTTTTTTTTTACTAGTGAAAGACCAGATTCACTCCCCTGCTTAAAATCCTGCTCTGTTTTTCATTACACTCAGGGAAAAATCCAAACTCCTTACTATTGCCTATAAACTTGTCTATGCTTGGCCACTGCCTCTGTGTCTGAACTTATCTCCCATCAGTCTCCTTTCTGCACCATACTCTGATCTCTCTGTCCCTCATGGACCACTGGTTCCTCATGGGCCACTGGAACAGTCCTGTCCCAAGGCCTTTGCCCTTGTCACTCCATGTTCAGGTTCCACTATTCATAGGACTGATTTCTTCTCAGAATTCAGATCTCAACTCAGATGTCATCTCCCTAGAGAGACTTCCTCTGTCAGATTCATTACTTAAATACAGTAGCAGCACCCAGCACTTGCCATGTTACCCTGTTTGGCTTTGTGGCCAGCACACATACCTGTTTGTCTGTTTACTTGTTTGTTGGCAACCCTCCCCCATGGAATGTGAGCTGGGTAATGGGTAGGACCTGGCCTGACCTGCAGGGCACCAGTGGCTGGCACAGAGCTGACACACAGTGGACCCAGATGGTATTTGCGGGATGGATGTTTGAACAGAGTGATGCACACGTGACCAGACACTGGTTCTAGGAAGAACCTTCCATTGTTGCAGAAAACATAAAACTAAAAAGAAAGAGCCACTTTGTGTATACTGCTGCAGGGACAAGGAAATACCGATTTTGTCACTTTGATACCAGTGTTTTTCCCTGCTTGACGGGCACCCTATCTTTGAAGATCATGTAGGTAGGGCAAGAGGATGGTATATTCAGTGAGATCTTACAATTCCACAAGCAGAGATCTCTTTACCCAGCTACTTGCTCCATCTCTTCTATGGCAAACCCTTTTGATTTAAAGTAAACAATATCTCCTTGGTTAGGGCTCAAAGGGTTGACATCATTATTTCTGGTCTTGGTAGATCCATAAAGCCCCCAAATGTATATGTTACTCTAGATCCTTCTCTTTTCTACACTCTGATATCCTATTATTCATTAAGAAATGGTGATTCTATCTCTAGATTGTATCCTAAACTACCCATTCTGGTCTGAAGAGAAAGGGCTAGGTTAAACAGTAATATTAAAAACTCATCCCTTATTGGTCAGGCAAGGGTTATGCAGGATAGAAATAACAGCTAATGCTTAGGTGCAACTTCCTGTGTATGTGCCACACACTATTTTCAAGTGCTTTCAAGTATGGATTCATTTAATTATCACAACACATGTATGTGCTATTACTGTAATCCTTGTCTTCAGAGGAGGAAACTTAAGCACCGAAGGGTTAAGTAACCTGCCCCAGATCACATATGTAGTAAGTGGAAGAGCTAGGATTCTCACGAAAGAGGGTTATCTTTGGATTACATGCTCTGAAACATTATGCTATGGGGAGAGAACAAAGCGTATCAGATGACCTGAGTTTTAAGACTAGGGTGGGAGGTCCAGTTCTGGAAGGAGAACCCTGGGCAGTTCAGGAACCTATCCTCAGTCTACTCCAATCTTCTCTGTGGGGCCATAGCCAGTTCACACTGCAAGTGTTGTCCTTCCGATGATTACAGGGGGAAGAGGGACTAGAATTTCTGAGGCAGCGGCAGCAGCAACAACAACAACAACAACATAAGATTAGTCAAAGAGACAAGGCCATGAGGCTAAAATATTTTGGAAAGGGGGAAAGACACAAAGGCCTGAGCTGACAGCAGCAGCAGGAAAGGCTAACTGTGAAGTGATCAGAACAGAGGCAGACCTGCTGGAGAGAAACATGCTGACACACAGACAGGACACTATGATAGGTCAAAGAACAGGAGGTGGACATGGGAGGTGGACATGGAAGAAAGCATGTCACCCTCACATGGGCCATTCTTTAGGCACAGGCTGAGAAACAAGTGATTCGTCCCTGATGACTAGACTATTTTCTCTTGCCTTAGCATCTCAACCTCAACCTTCTCATCCATAAAATGAAAAAAAATAATAATACTTGTCATGTTAACGAAACCAAATACACTTAGTCAAGCCTCAGAATCCACCAGGGAGCTTTATACATCTCCCTTTATAGAAAAAAGATCCTCAAGCATTTCAAAAGCAGATTGAGGGAGTGGGCCCCCGAGAAGCTGCGCCTTTAGAAGTGTCAATTGACTGTTAGGAAACTCAGTGCTGAGGAATTACTGAAACAGAAACAGCTTGCCCAGCTGCACCTTCAGCCCCAGTAATTGCTCAACAAATGCTCATTTCTTGCCTCCTCTCTAAGTCATTGCAAAAACAAGGGATTGTGTGCTTTGGGTTGGAACTGTCACCAATATATATTTTCTTATTCTCCATGATCGTTCATTTATCTCTAACCTCCCCCTTTTTTTATAACTAGAGTTTGTTCATTATTCTTTTGCAACCACTAATAACGGCAGTTAGGGAGAAAGAAAGAGCCTCAACATGATAATTTATCCAGAAAAGCGGAATTACTGTACCAAGAGAGAATGTGTCACCATGGATGGATATTTATGGGGAACGTGCATAGTAGAGCTCTGCTCATTAGCAATGCTGTAGTTAAGGTTCTGTGAATGTTAATGATCTGTATTAGAGGAATAATGACAGACTCACAGCAGCAGCAGTTAACGGATACCTCTGACTCATATTTTCTTATCACGCACAGATCTCTGAATCACCTGATTTATGCCCACTGAAGGAGCAAGCGTGCATTGGTGCACCTGCATCTTGGGGATGGGACTGCTGTTGCTGCAGCACAAGTAGCACTATTGGCAAAGAGTTTTAGGAACCAGATGGATAGATGCTTCCTATCTTCTGTTTGAAATATCACTGTGTTCTGGCCTAGAGATAGGTTGGCCCAGAAGGAAGAGCATTTGCTAATTTTGGATAGGGTGGCCTTACACGCTGGTTTACCTAAGAGTGCTCCTTGTGCATAGTGACCTGTTCTAATTCTTATTTTCAAAAGCAACAGTCTGGACGATAAATTAGGTCACTCTAGTTTTAGGGCCAGAGGAAGCTGGATTAAGTTCTTAGTGATGCCTCTTCTAACCGTGTCAAGTGGTTTAACTTCTCTGATCTTCAGTATCCTTTATAGTAGAGAAGTGATCTATGTCTTGTAGCTGTTTGGGGACAGTCTTGAAGTAGAGAATGAAGTGCCTGTCACAGTCCCTTATTGGGTGCTTGATAGCTACAATTGTGTGTTTTTCCTTAACCATAGAATGACACTCCCCTGCAGATTCAGCCCACCCCAAGATATTGAGTTAAACTTGATCTTGTTGATGTTATTTCTTTGGCAAGGAGAACTGAAGGTATTCCAGCCCTTTACTCTGGTACATTAACCTTCTTCCTTTCAATAGAATAACAGCACCCTACTGGCTGGGCCAGTTCTTACTCATGAAGCAGTTGATAATTAGACTTTTGTCCATATTATTGCTCATAAAAATAACTATGGTTAACATTTACAGAGTACTTACTATGTGTCAGGTACTGTTCTAAAGATTTTACATATAATATGTTATCCAAGTCCTCAAAAGAACTTTACAAGGTAGGTAACACTGTCCTTATCCTCAATTTACAAATGAACACACCCAGGCACAGAGATGTTTAAATAACTCCTCCAGGTTTCACTGCTGGTATTCGAGGGAGAAAATGTTCAAGCCTAAATTGTTTGGTTTTATAAGTTTCATGCTTTTAACTTTAATACCACATTGCCTACAAAGTACTGAGTTTTTATTCTGTGTGCAAACACAACAGAAGTCATATCTGTTATTTAGTTCTCACAAGACCCAGAGAAGTAGCTCTATGTTGTTTATTGGTTATGAAGAAGAATCTGAAAAATAAAACACTTTACCCAGGGTCACATAAATCACATAGCTGAGAAGTGTGAAGCTCCAACTCACTCAAACTACAGGCTCATCTTGTTGGTTTAGTACAGTAGTTGGCAAACTCATTAGTCAATTGAGCCAAAAATCAATAGTATGATTGAAATTTCTTTTGAGAGCTGTAAACCAACTTCTGCACATTGGCCACAAAGTTTTAATCGGACTTTATATGTGCTCCTGCACATGGTATTTTGTGGAAGAGCCACACTCAAGGGGCCAAAGAGCCACATGTGTCTTGAGAGCCACAGTTTGCCGACCACTGGTTTAGTGCCTCCCAAAGAGTGGGCTTGCCACCTGGGTTCACGGATCCAGAATCACAGAGCCTCAGATGGGGGCAAGAATGCATAGGACCTCCTCCTTGCCTGACTTCCTCACTTTGCCCCCATGGCAGGAACTGGTGGTTCCTTTAATAGTGGATTTCACACTACCCTCCCTGGATCTCTTCCCTTCCAGAAACTTCTGTCCTTAAGAGGGCTTCCAGGTATGTAGGTTTGAACCCAGCTTCACCCACATCTCTTCTTTCTTTCCTCTGTTTATATAGAAGGTTACTGGGCAAGTTTTGTTTGAATGTTGGTTCTGGAATCTTAAAAAAAGCTTTAAGACCATCCCTCTAGGAATGCACTGGTAGGTATTTTAGCAGAGGCATGGAGGGATTATTGCTTTATTCTGACATGATTTTTGCCAACACACAACTGAGCAAACAGTACAACAGGCAGTGGCTTATGCAAACACTGATTCCCCATCCCTATCTGCATTTGTGGAAAACAAGTCCCAGCAATAATTTGCCAGCGAGCTAGCTACAACTCTGTTGGATTCCATTCATGACAGCTCAGTTTTTCCACCTTGGGAGAAAAAGCCAGATATAATTTAAAGGGTTAACATGATACCACCTAAAGGAGAGTAGTGGACTGAGAACAGAGAGGAAGATGAAAGGGATCACAACCACCTTTGGCAAGAACCTGAAGACAGCAGGTGGAAAAGCTGATGAATAAGCACTCTCAGAAGTTGGAGATGTAGAACAGCAGGTATGTTAAATGACAGAGCAATAGGAGAGGAGAGGAGGCGATCAGTCCACATTGCCTCATACCTGACCTCCCAAAGCTTGCCACCTTGGAGGCAGCTTGAACCTTGTGTTCGTCTCACTTCCCACATCAGCAAGATCTTTCCAGGTAAACCCTAGCCCTCCACTCAAATTTACTTCTTTTTCTCAGTTTCTCTTTGAAGGGCCCACCCTCAGTCCAGACCCTGTCTAGCCCTGTCCTCATCTGTCTTCTCCTTGATCAATTTGTCCTCAGACCTATTCTTGCTTTCTCCCAGCTCTGTGCTGCATGACAAGGGTGGATCCCTATGAACTACATTACCCAGGCTTCCTTGTCAACACATTTCTATTTATGTTTGGCCATTAGGAGACAGTGGTGGGAAACTGGATAGTGGGATGAAGGAAGACGTGAATTTCTTTCCATTTTTCTTTCATAGTATTCAGCATTGGTTGAGTCTCCTCCATGGTTTTAGTTTCCTCCAGACAATCCATCTCTCCAGAATCCAGACCTGCTGGACAGCTCCCTCTTTGCCTCAGTTCCTGCTGGTTATTGGATCCTGGCTGTCCCAGTTCATGGGCTGTGCTAAGGCAGTACCTCCTTTCTTTGCCCTTTCTACCCTAGGGATGGTAGCACCTTCCAAATATTAATAATCTGAGTTGTCCCAGTGTCCTGTTTGGCTTTTCAGTCCCTTTAATACCTTTGTCACTATTTCTCCACATTAAATTTCCTGTATTACACTGGCAAGGGCTCTGTTTTCCTAACTCCATCTTGATGGATACACATAGATAATTCCATTAGCTTTTTAATGGCTTCCCTACCTGCCCATTCACCTGCCACAGGCCACAAGAGTGATGCTGGGAAATGCAACTCTAATAGTGTCACTCTACCACCTGAAAGCATCAGTGGCTTTCTCACAAATTCCAGCTTCTGGGCCCCACCTTTTAGGCCCTTGGCTCACTTCCCCTGGTATCCTTGTCTTCTGCTCCCACAAAGACATTCTGTGGCCCTGCCACCCCAGACTACTCATCAGTCCCTAGGATATGTTAGGCTTTTCCACATTTCAATGTCTTTAAACATTGCCATTCCCTCTTCCTGAATGCTGTCCCACCCTTGTTCCCTTTCTCCACTGCCAAACTTCCATCATCTTTTAAGACACTACCTCAACTCCATCCCCTAGGAGAAGTCCTCACCAAATCCCTTAGTCAAAGTTTATTGGCCTCCACTCTGCTCCCAGAGCATCTCAGTCACAGTCCTTATATACTGCCATTTTTTTATTCACTGTCTTCTGTTTGAGACCACTGAGATGCTTAAACAGCCAGTCTTCTTTGTATCTATAGTGAATAGAACACTGTCTAGCAGGTAGGAATTTCTCAGCAAATATTTTCCAAATGAGTGGATGAATGAATAAATAAGTGAGTAGAAGTTGTAAGGAAACTCCATAAAAGAAGGACCTTGTAATAATTGGAGCTCTGAGACTGCAAAAATAATTAAAGTCTATCACTGCAGTTATGTGAGCCAAAGCCAGAATCAGGAATGTTCACCTGAACTTCCCACAATCCTACTTCGGGGACTCTTGCATTGCTGGGGAGCATCTTATAGCATTCCTACTAGCTCTGGGACTTCTAGAAATTCAGCATTCTGCCTCAGGACAGTTTATAAGCACAGCTAAAAGAAAGCCCACTCAAGCAAAACATCACAGTCCTATTTCATTTGTGGGAATACGGAGATCACATTCCTTTACCTCACTTCCAGCCGACCTCCTCTTGTGTGACATCTATGTTAACTGTGTTGCGATAATTATAATTTCTCTACAATGTGGTGCTTAATGAGGAAGTGAAACTGACAAATGTTCAGACTAGGTTTAATCCAATTATGCAATGTCTTGATCCAGATTTCAAACTAAAGGGAAAACCAACTGCTGAATTGTGAATGAAAATTTATTTGCCATGAAAGATGGGGACGGGGGAGAGGGTGGGAGTGGGGAGAGGTAGGGGACAGTTGTCCAGAGAAATTCTTCACATTAATGGATTGATTCTTACTACATTGGCAGCAGGGAAATGAATTAAATCTAAGGCAAGGAAAAATCGCTGAAAACTGATGGTTACGTGAATGGGGTCTCATAAAGCAACACACAGTCACCTGGAGGGTAGGAGGCAGAAGTGGCACAATGAGAGGCTTTCTGATCTTCAGAGATGAGCAGCTTGCATCAAGATTGGTTCTTTGTGGATCACAAATACCTTCTCAATATCACGAGGATGAAATCAAGAGACAGGGTCCAGGAATGAATTAGACATGGGCCCTACTCATAGCACTTCTAAAGGATGAGAAAGGTGTTCACAGCCAGTGACTAAGTGCTGTTATAGAGACTCAAAAACAATGAGAACTGGGTGAGGGGAACTACAGCCTGAATATTCATTCTGATTAGGATGATGGTGAGGAGAGAAAGGGCTCTGTATTTTCTTTCACCTTGAAGGCAGCATGTTTTAGTGGAAATTGTGTGGATGCCAGACTCAAATTCTGGCTCTGCCACTTTCTCGCCTGTGAGTTATGTGACCTCTGATGCCTGTTTCCTTAGCTAAATTACATCTACCTCCCAGGTTTGGGATTACTGAAAGATAAGCGAAGACCAGAACCTAATCAGTCCATAGCATACAGCAGATGCTCAATTAAGTGTACCTGCATTTTCCACAGCTAAGACAACCTTGGACTCTTAGTACATATGGCCCAGTTGCTGACACTATAAAACAGAGAAAGGAACAGAATGGAGGCCTGGGTTTTAAATCCCACTGGGATTTCTATTGGTTTCTCCCAGGACACAGCAGGAAGATGTAGAGCCCCAATTCTAAGCTCTTCAGAGGTTACAAAGGAGAAACAGATTTCCTAGGCCCTGCACTATGCCAAATGCTTGCTCAGTGAGATGACTTGGTTATTATACCTGGTAAACTTCCTTCCACCCAGAGTACTAACTTCCCAGGTCAGTGCTTTGCACTTCTGTGTGGGTGACTCTCAATCGAAGGTCATAATGATAAAGTCAGACATGGGGCCTCTAACATATGTGGGTTGGCAGCTGGGATACTGGGAACAAGAGGATGGTGAGGTAAATAAATACTGGACATAATGAACATGGGGGCACATGGAATGAGAGAGGAGATAAATCATTCTAAGGCCCAGGACTGCAATCACCTTCACAAAACAGAATCCTTAGGGAGCCATTTACCTGCAGCTTGAATACTCCTAGGGACAGAGACCTCATTCCTCTAAGAGGCTGCATTTCCCTTGAAAATCAGCTCAGAGAGTTCAATTTCTTTCCTATATTGAACCCAGATTTGGTCTCTCTTGTTCTAAAACTTGGGCCTTTATCTTAATCCTAAGATATTCCATAAAATAAGTGGAGGCAACTAATCCATAGAGTTCCTCACTCCTCACTTCCCCAGGGTCTATGAAAGCAGCTTCATTGTCACAGAAGATGCTTCCACACTGCCCCATAAGTCTCATCAGAGCCCTAAGATGCTGAAAGAAGATGGTCATCATTTTCTTTCAGAAAAATTAGACCAAGAAAGTCAAAGAGATTGACAAAGATCACACCCAAAATGAGGGAAGAATCTCCTTTCCATTTCTGAATCTGTGTTTCATTAAAAGGAAATTAATGTCAAGTCCAATTTATCAATTTGACAACCTGTGTCCTCCCATTTACCATTATGCCAAACTTTTAAGAATCTCCCCTTTGTAGGTAGGTCCCCAAGCGTTATTACTGATCATCAGAAAGTCTTTTATGCCTCATATGACTACATAAAATACTTTTAAACTGGGCTACTATAGGATGAAGGATAAAATATATTTTTTCAGCCATAAGAATATAGGGAGGGGAAATATAGGGAGGGGGTAATAGAGAGGAGGGAAGAAGAAAATCACCAAGTATTTCTCATGCAAAAACCAACATGAATCATCCTAAGGTTTAGGACTGTGTCCTTGAAACAGTTGACCTTCGCAGTAAGTTTCAACTCGATTCAGTGTTGTGGGGTATAAGGATCTGAAATAGGCACTTCAGAGCCTGCGACTCTACTGCTCCACTTGAGGATCCACTGTGGAGCTAGAATCATGTTAACAAAACAAAAAGCACTAAATAATAAATACAGTAATGGGGTGAGGAGCACACACCTTTCTCCCCACTCAGGAATGTCCCAAAGAGGCAGGATATCTGTGTATAGAACAGAACCAACAGTATCAGCAGGCAGAAAGGAAGACCATCAGTATGTCCCCATTTCTTCCAGAAGGAAATTGAACATACATTAATCCACTCCGAGTGCTGCTAAGCACAGGCCATGTAAACTAAGGGGCCAGAGGGACCTCGATGATTTGCCTAGAATATGCTCCGTTTCTCCATTGACTATTCCAATCTTGCCCATTTTTCAAAGCGTTTCTCAAAGCATACCCTCTTGCCTGAAACCTCCCTGTGTCTCTAACCATCTAACCTTTCCTGTCAGCAATCATTTTGCCATTGGATTTCAGGAATCCTGACACAAAAAAATATACCCATGTATTCACAATACAGGAGAGGTCAGCCCCTGTGCGAAGCTTCTGGCTGCCCTGACCAGGAAGAGGTGAAATGTGTACTTTCAGTAGTGAGTGGGTTTCATTCTTATCTTGGCTCAGAACTCCTAGGAAAGGGTGGAGGAGAGCACAGCATGATCCCAAGAACAGACCTGTTAGGAGAAGAGGACAGTACAGAGGTGTCCCAGGGAGCTGCCTCATCAGGGCAGCAGCTCTGCAGGAGGGAGCCTAGAGGGCAGGAAGAGCCCACTCAGGGGAATATGTAGGGGATAAAGTACATCTGAGAGGTTTAGGCAAGTGGGACCAACTTTCCAATACAGATACAATTTTCTCCTCAAAATCACCTTGCAAGTTATATTCAAAACCCCTTTGGAAGATGAGAACACTGTGATTCAGAGGGACAAGGACTAGTGTCAGAAGTCCTACAGTGGTAAGAGCAAGAGCTGACGTTCCAGCTGCATCCATCTGCCTCTCAATCGGAGCCTTCACTTTTACCTGTTGTCTCTTCTAGACTTTTAGCAATGCTGCAATCATTTATGGGTAAACCACCATCACCGTCAGATGTTTTCGAGAACCCTGTGGTAACAGCAGGCTGGAGTCTTGGTGGGCCATTCAGGCAGCCCAGATAGTTCCCAACAAAACCATATTATGTTGAATAGCTATTTTAGAGTTAGACAAACAGAGAATTCCCATTACAAGAAAGTGCCGGGGATTTTCATAAATCCGTATTACAGAGTAAAATCATTCATAGATTTATTAAATATCCCTTGAGCAGTTGTGAGGTGCCTGGCTTTCATGTACCAGGCTCTGGGCCTGCTTCAGTAACACAAGAAACTCAGGAAGCTCCTGAAAGCAATGGGGAAGAAGGAGGATTCCCACTGTGTGGTAAGGGCTATGAAGAGAGGAATGATGGGCTATGAGGGCACAAGGCAGGGGTGCTCTCTGACACAGTTCAGAGCAGACATCCAGAAAGTCTCCCTAAGGGCACAGAGTTTGCAGCTAAGCTGGCCTGTTAGGGGATGGCTGCAGCAGGTGGGGGTGAGAGGTTGGGGCTGGTTCCTTCAGGAAACTAGTTTGGTGGAGCTGGACCAAGAGGAGGCAGTCAGAGACATAGACTGAGGCTGGGACCTGAGTGCTGTCTATACTGTGTAGGCTAAGGAACTTGGATTTTTATTTATTTTAGCTATTAAGCATGGAGATGGTGAGACCAGGTTGGTTAATAAATTCACTAAAATGAAGGTGGCAAATGAGGCATGTTTCTTCTAGTATCTATCCCTGCTAGGGGCCAGTGAGGCAATATAGGAACAAATAGAATTGTGGAGAGCTATGTCTGGGGGACTGAACCAGCTGAAACTGGAAAGACCCATTTCTCAGTGACAAGGGGGCCCAATTAAATGCAAGTGCCTCAGGGAGAAAAATTACTTTTCTCTGAGTGGCACCCATTGCATAATCTCTACTATGTTTTCAGACGTGGGTTTTTGGAAGGGGCCCATATTTAGATTTTTTTTTTTTTCATTAAAACTAACCTGAATTGGGCTTTGGAAGCTGTACTTAGGTGGGCAATGATGGTTTCAGTAAGATCCTGGCCCAGTGGGGGTAGAGAAATGGACACTCAGCAAAAATAAATTTCTTAAGTACAAAGGGAAGAGGGGTCAAGAGAGAGTGAGAATTAGACCAGAAAGACTTCCCAACTCGGAGAATCTAAAACCTCAGATGTGGAAGGACATCAAGAGCTCACTCGGCCCTCTGCCAATCTCATGCTCAAATTTCCCACAGTCCTGCTGACAGGGGGTCTCACAGGCTGGGGAGTGCACCATCTCAGCTGCCAGCTGCTCCACCCTTGCACAGCCATACCCCTCAGATGCTCACTCTCATTAGAGCTGGAGCTGGCTTCCTTGCCCCCATTGGTCCCAGTTCTCTAAGTTGACTGGCACAGAGCACCACAGTCCCCGTCCGTACATAGTGCACTGGACTCCCATCTCCACATTCTCTTTTCCATGGTTTATTTTTTCCAGGTCAAACATTTCCAAGTCCTTCAGCTACTCCTCAGGGAATGGGGTTTCAAAACCCCTTATCAATCTGATCTTGAAACACATAGGTGTGTCTTTATATCTCCCACAGTGTGGGGTCCAGACCTATAACAATGTTCCAGAGAGAGTCATTTCTCCCAACAGCTTGCAAGGGCCAGAGCTGGGATTCTTGAGGGTCTGCAGGAATTCAAGACCATATTCTTTCCACCCATTGCTGAGTTTATTGACATCAATAGTGATTAGACATCCTAGTTATTTTTGTTAGTTTGTTTGTCTTACATACGCTGTGGCAAAATCTCATGCCTCCCTGTTCTAGAGCCTTCCTTGGCCCCACAGTACACCCTTAATTATACAAAATACCCCCACCCCACCCCCGCGCGCGCGCAAAATGTACACACTTTAACAGCAAAGAGCTCAATTTTGAAAATAAAATGTATTTTAATAAGTACTGCCTTTATCATCATTCAAAGTGTGCATACATTTTTGGGGACACCCTATGCAGAGGGGTCAAAGTGCCATGTAAAGATCCTAAATGTAGATCTGGGCCTAAAGCATGAAATTTCCTTTCTCTCTTGCATTTCCAGGAGTCCCATCAGCACCTGGAGTTTGGATGCAGTGAACTTCTGGGTCCTCCTTACACCACTACACATAGCCTTTCCCACAGTTTTCTGGCCACTGGCTGGACCCTTACACACTGTAAATAGCCCTTCTTCTATTGTTCCTCTGAAACTTCTCAACCACTTCCAAGTTGGATGGCCAAAAATCTTCCCAGAACAAAGACAATGTCCCCTAAAATCTTTGGCTGAAGAATACCTGAAACTTCCAATCCCTTGTACGTGGTGGTTTGCATAGTACAAATCACTGCCACTCATGAAGCCAGACCTTCACACAGATCGGCAGCCCCACCAGTCTGTCCCCTATGCTTCCTTCCCTCCCAACCAATAAGGTGTCCCAACATGGGTTGGGACCCTTATCCAGAAGGAAGGTCCATTTCCTCAGGTTGCAGACACATGAACACAGGTCACGGGAACCTGGCAGTAGAAAGAAGATGTACTTACACTTACAGGTTGACTTTTTGGCACATCATAAACACCTTCCTTCTTTTGGCTGGTGGGAACCTACAGAAAAATAAAAATTCAACACAGTCAAAACACTCTGGTATTCCATTTTAAAAGAACAAAGCAACCAGAACTCAACCCTAAGAGGACCCCAGGGGATATGTGTGTGTGAGAGAACGACTCTGAGGACCCAGGGGCCAAATCCAAGGGGCTGTAATAGCAGCAGACCAGGAGGGCTGTGTGTGTGAATCATTTAACATGTATCTGCAGGCTGCCTCTACCTTGGGATCCTTCACAGAATCACAGAACCACAGAACAGGAAGGTGCAGAGATATCAGCAATCTCATGGTGAAACAAATAATCCTCATTTCACCAAATACAAAACTGAGGCCCAGGGATGTTTTCTCTGAGTTGCCCAAAGTGATTAAACACAGTTTGCACCTGAGCTTAGACTGTTTAACCCTAAGACCTAAATCCTGGCTATTTAAAATATATCAAGTATTAAGGTCCTCATGCAAAATCCTTTTTCTGTTGAGATCATGAGTAAGCCTCTGGGTAATCACCAAAGGCTTTGCTCAAGGAAAGGACCCAGAAATTATATGAAAAGCTTGAGACTAGGATCTAGAAAAAAAAATCTCAATTTTTAATTTAAAAAACCCCACTTATCGGTGTCTTCTCTCCCTCTCTTCTCTTAGTCACCATCCAGTCTGATTGGGCTACATGGTGATGGTAACACTCTAAGCTGGTCCCTTATCTCTTCTGAGCTGTATTCTTACAAAACGATGCTATTGCCTCTGCTTCTTACTCTGATTATTGTGAAGATCAAATGAGAAAATAGATAGTCTACTAGGCACCATAATATGGAAAAATGTTAGAATGATAGCTTCTTTTTATCATGAGTGCATTACATACACACACACACACACACACACACACACACAATGGATAAGTGAATACTGCTCTCATTTGTCAATCAAGGGCTTTGTACTGAAATGTCCCAAATTGAAAGCAATCATTGGTTGTCATTTCTCAGCACCTAGCAGAGTTTAGCCCACATCTCCAATGATGGGATCAGCCAAGAGTGGTTTTAGAATTGTCTGATAGCATGTCTTTCCTAAGACTGGGGGCTCCCTAAGAGCAGGCATACTGCTCAGGAGGCCAGTAGACCTTCAGTGGTGTCTGCTGGGTAAATGTTCCATAAAGAAATGTGGGAAATGGTGAAGAAAAAATAGCTTTTAGGCTTGGGCTAGGTAGCCAAACCATCCTTACAGAAGTAAGAATTTGAGCTTATTCCTTGAGTTCCTTTGTCATTTTCACTCTCATTTAACTTAAAATCCTTACAATAACCCTAAGACATTGGTATTGTATCCTCCACATTAAGTAGTGAAAAGTGAGACTCAGAGATGTTCAGGAACTTTGCTCAAAGCTTCATAGACAGGAAATGATCGGAT
Source organism: Nyctalus aviator (assembly GCA_036971965.1). Lineage (NCBI taxonomy): Eukaryota > Metazoa > Chordata > Mammalia > Chiroptera > Vespertilionidae > Nyctalus > Nyctalus aviator. Next base: position 158,149,813 of record CM072923.1, on the reverse strand, counting down.
TCAAATCCAACTCCTTCTGGCTACCATACAAGACATTTATTCTGATCAGTGTGAACTATTGTTGCCTATATGCCAGCACTATTCTGAACATTTGTTTACGTGCATTCTCACGTAATCCTCAGAATAAGTCAATCAGGGAGGGATGACAACCAGAAAGTGCGGCCCAGAGAGGGCTCTGCCAGAGGGTGGAACCTGGGCAGATGGCCTTTTCACTACTACTGGAGGCCCAGTACATGAGATTTGAGCACTAGGGAGAGGCAGGCCCTCAGCCCAGCCCGCACCCTCTCACAGTCTAGGACCCCTTGGGGGATGTCTGCTTTCCAGCAGACAGACATCCTCTTGCAGTCCAGGGCTCTCACAGACTGGGACCCTTGCTTCTTACCACCTGCCTGCAGCAGAGGTAGGAGAGGCCCCTGCCATTGCTGCTGCTGTTGCTGCACTTGCCAGCTGTGAGCCAAGTTTCTGGCTGAGAGGTTTTCCCTTGTGGGAATGTACTGACCACCAGGGGAAGCTCCTGCATTGAGCGTGTGCCTCCTGGTGGTCAATGTGAGTTATTGCGACCAATCCTCTGCCATTTGGTCAATTTGTATATTAGGCTTTTATTATATAAGATACTATACAGACAGCTCTCTCTGGGTCTTGACCCCACTGTCCTTACAGCTATTCCAGGGTCTTCTTTTTCTCTGCCATTACATTCTGCACTTCCGGAAGCTTGTGCACATTCTTGCAGACAGTGGGACTATGCGTGAGCATGGCTGTGCAAAAGAGGCACTTGAGAACCACTCCTGCAAACCTTCCTTTGCAGGTAGCCAATGAAGAATGCAATTTTCTTTGCTCCTGATAACTGAACTCCATCTAAAAGGAATCTTCAAAGAATGCCCACAGAGTCCTTGTTAACGAGGGCCAATAAATTCCTAGCCCGCACTTGATTTCCATGAGCTCACCCTTTCGTGAGCTCAACAAACAGCATTCCTGCTCCCTGTAATTCACTGCTCACTGTGGACACTTAGCAAGCTGAACCACTGCTGACTCTCAATTATCCCTGCAAATGGGGGAAAAGCAGCGGGATAGATAAACCCAAACTGTGCATAATTGAAAAAGCTTTTCTGCTTTCTCTCCCATGGGTGCGATATCAATCTGCCTGTTTGTCCTTTAAGATTTATCTCAGCCCGGACATCTTGGAAGCCTCACCTGACTCCCCAGGCCGCGTTTGAACCTTTCTCTGTAGTCTTGTAACCTCTGGTGCATCCTTTCATTAAAAAATAAAAGATGCCAGGTACCTATTTTGTGTCACATACAGTACTTTGACTGGAAAGATATTGGAAAATGGAGACGGGTATGGCCCCTGATTGCTCAGAGCCCCTGGCTTGTTGGGGAGATGGGAGAAACCAGGCTGCTACAGCGAAGTGGGAAAGGGGCTTTCTCTGACTTAGGGCTCTCACACTGCAGCTGCTGGGTCCTCTGTACTCCTGCTGCTCTGCAAGCTTCCTGAGGGCAGGGATGATATTTCTTATCCTTGTTCTCTCATCTGTAAACACTGCTTAGCAAGAAACCTCTAAGCATCCACCATTTACCATGTGTGTGCTGAGGGCAGGACACTGCCTGAGGTGCTCAAGGGATGGGGACCAGAAAGAGCAGGGGTCCTGGCTCTCTCCTCCCCAGGCGGGCCCAGGCCTTCAGGAAGACCGATTTGGGAAAAACAATGTTTGGGAGTGACAATGGTTCTGGACTAAAAGGAAGTGGGAAATCTGGTTCCTAATCCTGGCTCTGCCACAGGCCATGTGATCTCAGTGGTCATTTTGTTCTCTGCACTCAGTGCCCTTATCTGGTTGTCATGAGCAACCAAGGGGTTGCCTATAAATTCCCTGAGGTGGAGATGAGGCTGTGGTCACCAGTACATCCTCATGGACCAGGCACTGTCTAGGTGCTGGATACATAATTACTTTCTATTTTTATATTTATTTATTTATTTATTTATTTATTTTTGATTTAAAAATTCAGGCAAAGATTTATTGAAAAACTGGCCAGAATGGCCGCGGGAGCACCACACGCAGGTGGGCCCCACATGACGCCTCGATACATAATTACTTTTTAATTGAACCAATTAATAAATGAGATATGACTCTAAATCTATATGTTCAGCACTGTACATACAAAAGACACTGTCAGTGCAGCAGCAGCATATCAGTAGTGTGGAGAGGCAGTGGCATAGGACTAGAGACTTACATTTTAAAGTAATGATACTTGACACATGGTGGGTGATTAAAAATGATTTTTGAAAAGAACGAAATTGGGGCATGCCTGCACAGGAAGCTGTGATCTCACTCAGGCAGGGGGCTTGTTAAGAAACGAAAGAACTCTGGGCTCAGAATCAGAGGTGCTGGCCTTGGACCCAGCACTCAGATTGGAGGACTTGACTTTCTTACATTTAAAATGATTATCATTGCCACTGTCGTCATAGCTGTTTTTATCTCACCGAGGTACTGGAAGGGTCAAAACTGAGAACAGTGTAAAAATGCTTTGAACCACAAAGCTCTGTGTCATTTTAAAGGGATGGCTGTTAACTTTTCTGAGGCATGCAAAGAGAAAGACAATTATGATGATCAATCAGGTTGGGAAAGGAGACTGGGGAATTTCAAAGAGAGGTTACTTTACTCAAGAGCCCCTCCTTCCTGTCACTGGAATTATAAACAGCACAGTTGGGAGCAGCTGCAGCTCTCGGACAAGATAGGGTGAGTGAGTCATGTTCCCCTTCAGTTAACACATCATTGTCAGACAGCTGGGCAGCAGCAGATGCTGACAACATTGGTGAGAGAGGGGAGTTCACATCTACAAGGAGCCTACTAGGCCCAACTGCTGATGTTCTCATTTTACATCACTTCTAGAAGCAGATGATATCATATCCCTAGTTGTAGCTCAGGAAATTGAGATGCAGAAGTTATGTACTTCCCTCAGAGTCATCAAATAGTTAAAGGACTAGACACTAGACTCCTTTTCTTCATTCCAGAAAAGGGGAGATGGAATTGAGTCTGAGTTCAGTTTGGGCTAGGCTGAAGAATGAGGAACATTGCAATCTTCTCAGGAGGAGTAGCTATGCTACACTTGGAGGCCCTTCAAAAAAAAAAATAATAACAAAAACAAAAAAAAACGAGGTTCCTAATTGCAGCTCCTTAAAAGTCCAGACCTATGTTTAGGCCCAATAGTTTATCTCTTGGTAAGCAAATTAAGGCCCAGCCTGGCAATTGCAAGAGAGAAAAATGACCAGAGGCCTTTTTAATAGGGGGCAGTAAAATATTCATCCTCTTAAATGGCACCTGCCTGTTCATGATGGACAAACAGGGAGATTGGAGGTCAGAACTGTTAGAACAAGTGTGATTTTTAGATGGTGACTTGAAGATGCACAGAATCTGATTGTGAGATTCAGCATCAGCATTTTCTGAGCTAAGGAGAGCCCTAGGGTTAAGCTACTCATTCAGAGTCATACAGATGTGAGAATGACTGGGGAGTTTTATTTCCTGTAGCTCCGCAACCCTGTGAGCCTCCCTTTCTTCATCTGTAATGTGGGAATAATGGCTCTAACTACATCAGGCTGCTGTGAGGGAGATTAAGATACTGCATATAAACCCTCACTCACAAAGCAGTCCACAATAAGCACCCAACAAAAGTTACCAAAACCACACACACACGCACACACACCCCATTATTATTGCCTGTAAAACATGCTCCTTTGAAGAATCACAAGTGTATGATGAGACAACTAGTTGCAAAGAGCAGAAAAGGGCACTGCCTGAGAGACTCCCACTTTCATTGACTCATTTTACAGATGAGTAAACTGAGGCCTAGAGGAGAAAAGAAACTTGAGAAGGTACAGTAATGGCTGAGTTGATAGTACTGATACTTAAGATCCTGAACTCACATATGACGGGCTCAGTGTGTAACCCAGATGAACATTTTCCATACTTTCTCTACCTGAGCTTGTTTTGTTCTCATGCCAACGTGTGTGTTAGGAAGAAACTATTCCCCAATTTCATCATTGGGGAAGCTAAGCTGAATCTCTGAGAGGGCAAGTACCCGGCCCAGTACCAGTCAACCAAAGGTTGTTGGCAACAGAGCCACAACTAGAATCCAGTTTTCTACTTGCCTAAAACCCCCTCCCCCAATACACCCCACAGGATACAACTGGAGTCCTGCCAACTACAACTAACTCTGAATTCAGAGACCTCTTATATTGAAGGGTCTATTATATTTAAAGGTGCTCTCTAGACTGTATATATGTAACACAGCCTTTTTATTCACTCATCTATTGTTGGGAGTCTGGGTGAAAGTGTGAAGGGATTGACAAGTACAGACTGGTAGTTACAGTATGGTCATGGGTATGTAAAATATAGCATAGGAAATATAGTCAATGATACCGGAATAACTACATGTGGTGACAGTGGAAGCTGGAAATATAAGGGGGAACACTTTGTAAAATATTTGATTTTCTAACCACTATGCTGTACACTTGAAACTAATACAGAATAATACTTAATATAAACTGCGATTAAAAATAAAAATTGCCGAAACCGGTTTGGCTCAGTGGATAGACCGTTGGCCTGTGGACTGAAAGGTCCCGGGTTCGATTTTTGTCAAGGGCATGTACCTTGGTTGTGGGCACATCCCCTGTGGGGTGTGTGCAGGAGGCAGCTGATCAATATTTCTCTCTCATCTATGTTTCTCTCTCATTGATGTTTCCAGCTCTCTATCTCTCTCCCATCCTCTCTGTAAAAAAATAAAAATAAAAATAAATAAATAAATAAATAAATAAATAAATAAAATATATATATTAAAAATAAATAAATAAAAATTAAGAAAAGGAAAACTATGAAAAATAAAAGGTGCTCTCTCTTCAGAGTAATATTGGTTCATGGTTCCTTTGGCACTGCCAGGTTGTACTTGAAAATCTGCCATTGAAGACAAAGATGCAACTTATCTGTTTGAAGACAGAAACTTTGTCATTGATGATTTTAAACAAAACCTCCAAGCACAACCTCACACTTGGATCCAATCCAGACAGATCAGGTGGATAAACATACAATATGGGTATCAGGGGCACTGCCCCCTGCACTGAAAATCTGTGTATAACTTTTGACTCCCTGAAAACAGTTGTCCCTGGGTATTTACCAGAAATCAGTTCCAGGACACCACCCTCTTTCCCTCCCAACTGGACACCAAAATTGGTGGATGCTAAGTCCCCTGTATAGAATGGGATAGAGCAAGGCATACAGGCAGCCCTCTGCATCTGCAGATTGCCAACCAAAAATCAAAAATAGTACAGGTATTTATTGAATGAAACCCACCTGCAAATGGACTCATGTAATTTAGACCCATTGGTTCAATGGTCAACTGTGCTTAGATGATTATTCCACAGGGCTGGTTGAAACTGAGCACTTGATGGAGCGAACATTATACTTCGGTCATTTAGCATTTCGTGCATTTGATGCAAACTGAAAATCTGTTTTGCTTTTATTACACAAGTAATGTGTGCCCAAGGCAGAATAACAGACCACACAACTAAGTGAATTAAGAAAATTAAAATCACTTATGAAATACATTAAAATTGTTCCTACTTCTCTAATGTTTATATTCAAATTAAGACTGAAATTCTAATTAGTGAAAAACTGGAGGTTGTCATATTTGCTTGATGTGTTGCTAGGCTGCAATTACTCAAACTCTCTGATGGAAAAGCATGAGGCAGAAGCGCAAGCTTAGCCTTCACACATGTGCCTGGGTTTGATCTCAGTCCTAAATAACTGTACAACCCTAAGAAAGCTACTCAGCCTCTCCGAGTCTTAGCTTCCCCTTGTGAAAGTGGAATTCAAATGCCTACTTCATCGAGTACTTGTGAGAATGAAATGGATTAAAAGTGTGTTAGTGGTTTTTCACATAAGAGGACATTTAAGAACATTTACCTTCCCTTCAGCAGGGGTAAAACCTTTAGCTATCCTTACTTTTTTTCAGTGAGCTTTCCCAATGTTGTTTTCAAGTAGCATTTTTGATTCTGTACTTTATTTTTAGTAGTATGGAGAGCTTTTTAAAGAAACCAGATGAACACATTCTTTTAAGAAACGAAGGACCCTGCTATATTATGGACAACAACCCTCCAATGAATTAATTTAGAAAAATGGAAGAGCTGATTTTGGGTCGACTGAAAATAGTTAAGATCTATTATAAGTTACCCAACTGGCCATGAACCATCCCATGATCAGGTATGAAAACAGCTGGTAAGTTGGAGGGAAGCCGAAAGCAGAGTGCCTGTGTGGAGTGTGTGCGGAAAGAGCCCTGGTCCTTCAGACCCCGCAGAACATCTGCTGGTGAAGGTACAATGCTGAGAGAGAAGCAATTTTATACCTGATAAATGTTTTCTTCCGTTTCGGGGTCACGGATTGGCTCGTGTCCAGCCTCAAACACAATGTACTATTATGCAGCGGCCAGAGAGGAAAGGTCAGAGGAAAAAGAAAGAGGGGAAAAAAAAAGCATTGGGAATTCAAGATATAAATCACAGTGAGCATTAAAGAAACGGCACAAGAGAATATATCTTAGTAAGACCACTGAATTAGGGAGATACCAGCGGGCCTTGCACATTTCTGCCTTTTCTAAAGAAATATGCAGATGGCTGGCAGCCAGTCCTTTGTAATGGTTACACGAGGCCCAGCAGCTCCTCTGCAGTCACAGCCTCCTCACTCAGCAGCATTTATCTCGGTACTGCCTGCCTATGCAGCATGCTGTGTGGGAATGACATCTCTGGGAATGTCTGGGTCCCAACTTTGTAAACTTTGGATCATAGCAGTGGCCTCCCTTTGCTCAAGGCTCAGGTCCCTAAGCCAATTTTGAAGGGCTTATAAGCCCCAAATTCCCTCATTCCATAAATACCACCAGGATTTCATTCTCAGTTTGAAGTATTAGATATCAGAATGGCCATGTGCATGTTTGTGACTCTAAAGGACCAGCCCATTTCTAAAAGGCCAACATTCTTCATTCTCTGGAGCCAGTTAGCTAAGGGCTGAGCTCGCATTATAAACAAATCCTTGCCTCAGCATTCACTGTAAAGCAAGGGCTGTCATTAAGTGCATATGACTTCTGTTAGTCTTATGTGCTAGGTAATTCTTCCACTACAAGCTATCCATATTATGCTGCTTTTAAAATCCATATCATCTTAATTTTGGCATAGCAGCTCTCTGTGGGCAAATATGCATTCACACATATGCAAGTGTGACACACATATCTATAACCCATGTGTGTCCCAGTTAGAAATACAAGTTTCAAGTTTTCTTTTATGTCCAGCAAGTACATGTTTGGGCTTCTTTCTTTCCTTGGGAATAAGAATTTGGGGTAAGGGGCAGGGGCCACCTCTTCCCTCTTCCCTGCATCTGTTTGAGCAGAGCACATACCTGAGCCCAAGAGAAGTCATGTCTCCAGGCACACCTGGGCTGCGACCCTGATGAGTGTGCAGAAAAGCTGTGGGCTGGGGTGTCTCTAGGATCTCCCATTCCCTCTTCACAACAGCCTCTGGGCACCAGCCAGCTCATGAGAGAGGCAGCCTGGCTCTTCAAGCTAGGAGAGGCCTCTCACAGCCTTTCCAAAGCTTACAGACCCATCCTTTGGGTTTGCATTCAAATGTCAAAATGCCAGTCCCCATCTCCAGTTCTTGACTCAGAGAAACCACCTCATTATTCATTCTCTCTCATGAACTCAGAATATTCAAGAGACTCGTGAAAACATTCAACTTCAGGATCAGACATTTACAGATCGTGGAGGGGGCTGAGGCAAGGCAAGATGGGAGAGCACATGGCCACACCCCATGTCCCTGATGCTGGCCACACTTCTGCTAGTTCTCATGGAAACTGGCTCCTGGGTGTGGGGATGGGGAGAGTAGGCGGGCTGGCAGCCCTCACCCTCAGAAAGCATCTTGTCCCAGTCTAGGCTCCACAGGAAGTAGATGCTTCAAGTCTATACCACAGGTCTAGCCATTCTGGACCCTAAAAACCCATTTGGTTTCAGGAATTACCTGGTACACAGGATCTTCAACATCCTCTTCCAGAATTGTCTACAGCAGAGCGAGGGCAGGAGGTGGGGGGTGAGAGCAGAGGACATAGGAGAAATGAGACTGGATTCAGAAGTTACAGGACAGTAAAGAAACCAGTTCCGCGTAGGACAGGCTGGTGGTCATTCGGTAGAAAACAATCACAAAACCCTTGTAGCCACCCCCACCCACTGTAACAACAGCAAGAGCAACTGTGTTTCTTTCGTTGTCCTCCCCTGAAATCTTTCTCTGGATTCAAGATTTCAGTTTCTCTTACATGTCTAAAATTTCAGAGAATAAGGGGTCATTTCTCACTGCTTGCTTCTGAGCTTGTAATTTACACTCAAGCCTTTCATTTTTATTGCTATTTGGCGGTGGGAAGAGAAGCCCTGACTGTCAGTTTTCACATCTATTTATTTTAAGCCCCAATCTTCCCCAGGACTGGGATAAACTCACAGCTATACCTGATACACAGCTTGTTCACACTGCTTATCCTTTTGTGCCTTTTTTTCCAACTCTTCTCTTTGCTTCAATTCATAAATAAGTTGAAAGAGATCTCTCAAGTCCAGAATAACAGGCTCAGCCTGGAGAGAAAGGTGGCAAAACGCATTATTAATAAGGAGATGCGCCTGAGCTGCAAAGACCCACTTTTGTGCGTGCTGGCTACAACCCAAAGCTCTTCCTCTTCCTATTCAACTGAAAGCATTCCATCTTTAATTAATTTTACCTTGTTTGTATTGGTTTAGTAAATTGCATCTAGGCTAAAGTTCATTTCTCCAACTAATTATATTTGTAAATTCATAATAATCATAGGCGTAAAAGGCAGTGCTTTTATTTATTAGTAATTTCGGATACAATAAAATTAGAGTATGCCTTATGCAAAGTGGCTATTTGTTTTCTCTTATTTTCTTTTTAAATGAAGCTATGAATACCAGGAAACTTATTTGTATACTGTGCCTCCAAACCTGCTTAATCAGAAAGGAAAATAGTCCTTGGGAAATACCCATTAGCAAAAATAACAACAAACCCGGATGGGCATAAGGTGTTTTCCCGCTTCCAGACTGTTTATCTTTTCTAGATGGAAACCTGAATATCAGTATCGCTGAGGCAAACATCCAGAGACCAGCAGTGTGTGGCTGTCCCCACAAGTTACAAAGGAAGGTGCCCTCTTTGTACAGGGTACTCACCGCCTGGGCTGTTTTTATGGCCACAAATCTGTGGTTTCCTTCCTTTCCACAAACATAGCCAAAGGCCCGGTGGTCTGTGATGTCCTTTGCAATGTAGGAAATTTCGTGAACAGCATGGTGATGCTGAAGGGCCTGTGAGAGACAAAAGGAAGAGCAGATTTGAGGGGACTTTCCCTTCAAGCTGTTAATCAATGAGAGATGTGTTTCAGCTACGCGTGAACAGGCCCGCGGGGCTTGGGAAAAGCTGTTTGGTCCAGATGGAAGGAAAGAGAGCTGTGCCTGCCTGTGAGAGAGGGAGGCTCCCCTCCTAGGTCTTAGGGCTGTGACCTGAGAGGTAAACAGGACTGCTCATACTCTGGCGAAGTGTCTGTGAGCTGGCTTCCATCAGTCTGCCCAGCCAGTCAGCTTTGCTCAGTGGCGGAGTTTCTGCTACATCCTTCTTGACACAGCCCAGTCCAAGCTCTGGCTGGATATGGAGCACACTCACATACCAGGCGGAAGACCTACACTGCACGGCCACGGGGGACGCCACTCACAATCACAGAACCCGTGCCTTTGCATGGTTACAATGTTCTGACAGATGGTGACTTGAGTGTCTTGAGGAACAAAGCCCTTTCTCTAACTTGCCCAAAGTCACTATTTAGGCTAGACATGGGGTCCTCCATATCTCAGGCTGCTCATGAATTGGCCCCTCTCTCTCTGTCTGCCTGTTCTTTCATCCACTGGTTCGAATCTTATTCCTTTTTCAAAGGCCATTTGAAATAGCACCACCTCTGTGACACCTCCCCTGAACAAGGCTTTCCCTCCTTCTCCCTCTGTGTTTTCATGGAATGTCAGTCTCAGTGATGGTGAAACTCCTGATGGACTCTTCACACACAACTCCCTAGGGGCCTGCTTCCCAAGACTTTCTCTAACATATTTGCCTGGCCCTTTGCCTGTTTTCCCCACCAGGTCTGTCTTCTTCATCTCTGTCATTCCAGAACCTTGTGCTGTGCCTGGCCCAAATTGTTGAACAAGGTAAAATGGGATACCGTATTTTCCGGCGTATAAGATGACCCCCTAATTTTACAGTTAAAACATAGGTTTAGGCCTATATTCGCTGTATAAGACTACCCCCCCACTTCCGAGGCAACACCAGTTCTTTTTTTAATAGACTGCCTCTCTGACTCTGGCCAATCTGAGCAGGCTTTTTACTAGAACACAGTGTAGCTTCGAGTACAGAACATGTATAATTTGCATGCATAAAAAGCCTGCTCAGATTGGCCAGAGTCAGAGAGGCGGTCTATTAAAAAAAGAACTGGTGTTGCCTCGGAAGTGATGGGTAGTCTTAAACAGCGAATATAGGCCTAAACCTATGTTTTAACTGTAAAATTAGGGGTTCATTTTATATGCCGGAAAATACGGTAGCTGGTCAGTAATTTGAAAATATTTTGAAACTGACCTTCCTGCCTTAATTATTTAAGCTTCAACAAATAATATTCACTGTCCTGTTGGTGATAGTGACCTTTATAACCATTTGCCTATTAAGTATATCTAAAACACACACACACACACTCACTCATTAAACAGCACTCTGTGTACAGGGTAATGTATGCATTTGCTTAAGATCCTTATAACTTGAAGGGCCTTTTCATCATGCTTGGCTATTAAGAAGCTTGAATTCTAGCCACTGTGTGAGCATAAGGCACTCACTATATGGGCCTCAGTGCATTCCTCTATCAAATGAAATGTTTATATCAGGTCAGTGACTCCTAATCCAAAGCGCTGGACCTACTGGGTCATTAAAGGTAATAAAAAGAACTCCCAAGCAATTTTAAACATTTAAAAAAGCTAAACAGAAATTAATAATTATTCCTAGTAAGACTGCACATTTCATTGTGCATGCAAATGAAAATGCCAAGTTTATTTGGGATTGTACCAGGTAGCTGTGCTCCTTGGCTAATCTTTGAGCAGATTCTCATTGGAAATTCATTATGGGTTCAAATAATTCAGGTAGGAACATGAGTGACAATCGATGCGTTTTTTGGGAGGGGGACACAAATCTTCCTCCTTCCTGAGCCCATCCATGGAAGAAGACATGGCACTCAATGGGAACTACGTCAGGAACACATTGGGAACCGCTAGACTAGATGTTCTCCAAGGTCTTATTCTATTTCTCTGAATCCATGAGCCATCAGAACTTCACAGCACAACCAGCCTTTGAAGACAGTAGACATCTGCTTCGGTCATCACCTTAGTTCTGGACCTCTGGCCCAGGTCTTCCAAAACATCTCTTCCCAGCCTGGTGCCACCTATCTTTCCAGGCTTCTCACTTTGTGAATCATCCCTGCAGGATTTACTGCCACACCTTACCCTTCTTAATCCGGACCATTCACTAACCTTCTTACTCGCCTTGTGAGGCTCCCTTTGGCATCATACCTTATCCAGGTTGCCTGCTGCCCACTGGACTTCATGTCTGAAGGGGTTGTCAGTGCCCAGTATCCCTAGTTGCCCAAGTGGACATCACTGTATAATTCCAGTGGATTTCAACACAAACAAGGTTGGTGAAGAAAGAAGTATTTGTTAGGAGAATATCAGAATCCATTCATCCTTGTTTTATTAAGAGCACATATTTAGCCAGAAGAAAAAAACTGCTCAAAGAGCGGTAGCTTTTCCATAGTGTTAATGATGTAAAATTGATGAGGCTTATATTCACACTATGTGTGGGTATTGATTCACAGGCTTTTGTGAGAGCCAATGGTAGGCAGCAGGGGGAGAGGGAGACAAAGACTTTCTCCTCCCCCTTTCCTGAAAGTAGTCTTCTCTGTGTGTAATGTGGAGATGTTATTCACGTCTCCTATTAAATCAAAGTTTGACGACAGTGGCTTATTGATTGCCAAGTGGAATATTGCTCTAAAATTAAATCATGATTAGAAGTCTTCCTGGTGGAATTAGATTTGGCGATGATTGTGCAATAGGAACCTATCACCTACGATGCAAGAGGACAGACAGAGATAATGTAATTTACCTGAGAATCCTCATTAAGGGTTTTAAAATCAAAACATTTTTAATGCCTGATGATACCTAATATTGTCTTGCAAAGCGTAGGTGCATGTGTGCATAAACTGCTTAAAGATATTTGTAACATTGTATTTTTCCACAGTAAATTTTATGTCATGCTAAAAAAAAAAAAAATACTCAGAAAGTGTCTCATTCATTTGGAGACTAAGAGTCAGTGAGGGGATGTGTCTCCACTTTCTACAACCTTAACCGTGCAGATATAATATAGACACTTGGAAATGCAAACACATTAGACTCCTGCTAATCCCATAGTCGTAATATCGCATTCATCTTGGCAACTCAGAGGATCTTGCAAATACTTGTTCATTGAGCCTCAAAATTGCTTCGGGTCTTCCAGTAGATTTTATCAGCACAATCAAAGACAGTTGGAGCCTTAAACATCATCTAGTTCAACTCTGAGTTTATTCATAAAAGGACTCAGAATTCTGGCAGGCCCAGTACTAAACCTAGGTCCTGTTCTCCTTACTCAGAATGACAAAGAATGGAGAAAAGGAAACAAGATTATGTAGAATCAAGGCCTCCTTTTCTTTCTTTTTATATTTTATTGATTTTTCACAGGAAGGGAGAGAGATAGAGAGCTAGAAAAATTAATGAGAGAGATACATCGACCAGCCGCCTCCTGCACTCCCCGCACTGGGGATGTGCCCACAACCAATGTACATGCCCTTGACTGGAATCGAAACTGGGACCTTTCAGTTCACAGACCGGCGCTCTATCCACTGAGTCAAACTGGTTTGGGCAAGACCTCCTTTTCTTAGACTCTTGGCTTCCTAGTCAGATCAAGGGCACATGCCTCAGTTGTAGGCTTGGTCCCCAGCCCTGGTCGCGGTACATGTAAGAGGCAACCAGTTGATGTGTCTCTCTTACAAAACCATGACCCCTGACAAACTGGGATGAAAAAGGGATTGATTGCTGGATAGGGAAGCACAGCTGAGGCTGTTCTGGATTTCAGCAGGTATCTGAGTTCAGAGAAGGTCATAATCAGGTCCGAGTGAAGATCAGCTATAAGGGTCTCCAAAAAAAGGATAAGCCAGCATAATCTGGAAGTTACTCTCAGAAGCCAGGTGCTCCATGGGAAAATGAGGTGAGAGAGATAAGCACTGCTTCATCCCAGGTTTCTATGGGGAATTCCTGGGACCTCAAGGGTTGTTCTGAAAGGATCAGAGATTCCCCGGCTTGAAGGAGATGGGGAGGATTTTGGTCATCCTTCTTTCACATTTCTTTTGAAACCACAATTTTTGTCTTGGACAAACTTAGTCTGGATATTAAAGCACTGCCAAAAAATCAAAAGCCAGATTCTGGTTTTAAAAAACAGAGTCTTCACCCTAGCTTCTGTGGCTAGGTTGGTTAAGCATTGCCTCGTGAACCAAAAGGCTGCTGATTTGATTCCCAGTCAGAGTACAGGTCTGTGTTGTGGGCTCCATCCTTGCTAGGGGGCGTGCAGGAGGCAGCCAATTGATGTTTCACTCTCATGTCAATGTTTCACTCTCCTCTCCTCTCCTCTCCTCTCCTCTCCTCTCCTCTCCTCTCCTCTCCTCTCCTCTCCTCTCCTCCTCTCTCTCTCTCTCTCTCTCTCTCTCTCTCTCTCTCTCTCTCTCAAAAATCAATCTTAACAAAAAGGAGTCTTCCATAACACCCAATCTCTCTGCCACAGCTTTATTTACTCTTCCCACTCAGAACCCTCCCGCATTGCTTCGTGAATGAAAGTTGTTACTGAACAATTCCAAAGGCAATTCAGAGATCAAACTCCTCAATCCAGTCTGACCTTCCTTCCATGAGTGAACTTCAAGTAACCTTGTATACAGATATTCTGAAGAATTTATTACTCCCACTTCAGGGTCTGTACTTTCCCACCTCTGTGCCATTGGTCATGCTGATCTCATCTTCAGCCCTGGCTCACACTTCATGGACCTCATATAACTACATCACAACTATGCTTCGAGGCCTGGCTCCCACATCAGTCATTCTTGACTGTCCCAATCCCCTTAGTCATAATACCTTTCCCTAGATCTCATTGCATTGCATTTGTTCTTCTATCTGGAATGCTTCATACTTCTTAATTTTGTTTCACATTTATTCATTCATCCAGTTTTTCACACCATATGTATTTCTTGAGAAGCTGTTATGTTCCAGGTATCATACTAAGTGCTACACCTATCCAGATTATTATAAAAGTCACTCCCTCAAGGACCTAATGACTGCATAACACAAAGAGGCAAAGACACCACAGCAATACAAGCTTTATAATAAACATGTGAGTAGGATGTTACTTGGGCTCAGAGTAGGAACGAGGAATGGTGTCAGAGGAGTTTTGACAAAAGAGCTGACCTTGAACCCAGCATCCTATAAATGGGGAGCTCCCAGAAAATCAGGATAAGGAGCATCCTAGGCAGAAAGAACTAAACTTGCAAAACCTCTAGGTCCCAAGAACATACTTTCTCTCCATTATAGGATGTTAGCTCCTAAAAAGAAAGATAGGTGTCTGGTCCTCCTCAATCTTATCCTAGATCATAATACTGCTTCTTTTGAACTATAAATGCTGGCTAATGTTTGATAAATTTAAAAAGAAAAGAAGAAGAAGAAGAAAGGAAGAACCAAGCATCTGATGACATACATTGCACAAGGTAGTTGCTCAATAAATGTTCAATGAGTAATTGAATCAGATTAATTCAAGACATTTCACACAGGATTCATTTTGTGAATAGTGGGTTTCATAGCTGATCATCATTAAATCCTTTTTTTTTCATTAGTATTTCCATGAGCCATTTACCAATGTTTAAATGAAGTATCAAATTGTTTGGAGGGTTACCATCTGACAAAATAGATTACAGAGAAGACTTAATTTGTACCATGGTTCAATACAGCCAATTAAATACAGTATGGATTAGAAAGTCATCAGCTCAGATTTTACCACTAGCTTTTTGTAAAGAATAAATTCTACTCCATTTAGCCTTCATATTATTACTGTGTGTATATGTATGTATGTGTATGAGTAGGCAAAACTATTCACAGAAACAATACCCACCAGCATTTAAGTGAGTTAATAAAAAACAAAACAAAATAAAAAAGCAAGTATGCAGATAGACACAATAAAAATAGATACATAGAAAAATATACTCCTTCACATTATAGGCAATTACAGTAGTTAAAACCTCACAAGACAAAAGCTCATTATAAAGGCCTTTCTCTCTTCTAACATATTTTTGGATGTGTTCCCTGAATCATAGCACCAATGAGGCTGGGAGGCAAGCTCTGTACCAGCCCCAGACACCCCATCATCATATGCTTTATGGAAAAGGTCAGAGTGAATTCTTCCTGGAGTTCCCATTCTAAGATCTTCCAGAAGTTTTACTCAAGAATAAGACTAAGTTTCTGAATACCCTTGTCTCTAGCTGAGGAGGCAGTGTGATAACAGAGGAAAGAATATGGACTCTGAAACCAGAGAGAACATACTTCAAATCTAAGCTCTTTCCTTTATCCGATGTGTAGAACTGGGCACATCACTCTAACTTTCTGTACCTTATTTTTTCTCCTTTTATAAAACAAAGAATGACATAGAACCTAAAAGGTTGTGGAAAATATTACATTGATTCATATAAACTATCCTTTATAATAAAAGCCTAATATGCAAAATTGTTTGATGGGGAGTTTGATCATCCACTATGATATACGCTGACCACCAGAGGTTAGTACAGAACATGGTGGGCTTTAGTGATGCTGTGCTGAAAGTGGGTGGCAGCTGCAGGTTGTACTATGAGAACTAGGCTGTGGCAGGATGGTGGAACAGGTAAATGGGTAGTGACAGGCCAAGGTGGGTGCAAGCAAGTGCCAAATCACCCTTAGATGGTGACCACAGTAGTGGCAGGGGGCTTGGCCCAATCAATTGTCCCACAGTTGGGATGGTAGAGCAGGTGAGGGGGTGGTACCAGGCTACGGCAGGGTGCCAGGTGGGGCTGCAAGGCTGAGGGTGGGGGCTTGAGCCCAATCCCTGTAGGCCAAGCATGGGACCCCACCTGTGCACAAATTCATGTACTGGGTCTTTAGTGCCAGATATAAATGAAATGCCATGCCCCTCCCACAAAAAAAAAAAGAAAGAAAGAAAGAAAGAAAGAAAGAAAGAAAGAAAGAAAGAAAGAAAGAAAGAAAGAAAGGAAAAGAAAGAGAGAAAATGGTTTCCATTCAGTGTTGACAAAAGTGTGGGGAAACAGGTATTTCCTTGAGCCCCTAGATTTCTGTGTACAATGGGGATAACAATGCCTTTCTGTGTTCCTGTTAGGAGGATTAATGAGTGAGCATATGTAAATGGCCTGAAAGGGTGCAAAGCTCATAGTAAGAGCTATGTAAGTGTTGGCCATTATGGTGATTTTTGTTATTTGTGGAAGTGTGATTTAGTGCAACTTTTCTGGAGTGCAGATTGGCTGTATGTTTCAAAGCCTTGAAAACATGCATAAACTTTGACCCTATGAATCTTCTTGTAAAAATTCAGTTATCTGTAAATAATGTAAGATGTGGGCAAAGATTTGGATGCAAGATACTCCCTGAAGTGCTATTAGACCAGTGAAAATTTAGAAATACTGAACATTAACTGACTGGTTGAAGAAATTGTATTTCTCTATACGATGAAATAATATGCAGTCACTGAAAGACATCTTGAGAACATAATTTATTTTTTGTAGTGAAATATAATCATAATATCTTGTTGAATGAATCAAAAGCATATCACAAAATAGTATGTTTAATATACTCAAGTTTTTGAAAATAAAAGTACTATGCATTTCTCTCTCTGTGTGTGTATGTATATGAAAAATCTGGAAATGTATCCAACAAAATCTTAGCAAGAGTTCTTTCAAGTGGTGAATTGCTACTGGTTTTTGAAATCTTGCTTCTTGCTTATTTATAACTAGAGGCCAGGTGCACAAATTTGTGCACAGGTGGGGTCCCTTGGCCTGGCCGGTGATGGCAATTAGGGTCAATTGGGGCCGGCCAGGGGAGAGACCACAGGAGGTTGGCCAACTGTGGGATGTTGGCTGACTGCAAGAGGTTGGCTGTGTGAGTGCACAGACCACCAGGGGGCATCTCTTTTGATAAAGTCTGCCTCCTGTGGCCAGTGCATGTCATAGTGACCAGTTGACCTATTTATCTAATAATAGGGTAATACACAAATTGGTCGGGAGGCCATCACAGTAACAATCAATCAGCAGGTTGTGCTTGCAGCAGGCACGGGTGGGCGGGGACTTGCAGGGTTGGGGATACAATGGTGGCTGCCACTTACCCAGGGCTGGCTCCAGGCTCAGGAAAGCTACCCATGGCAGCTGCCATTTGCCCAGGGCTGGGCTAGGGCTCAGGCAAGCTGCCAATGGCTGCTGCCGCTGCAAGGGCCCAAGATTCAGGCAATGAGGTCCTGGTGAGGCTCAGGCAAGCCACAGTGGCTGCAAAGGCCAAGGCTCAGGCAGCATTGCAGCTGACAGTGGAAGTAGCAGATGTGTGATAGGGGCATTGCCTTCCCCTGATCACTGGGTTGCCTCCTGCAGAGGGAGGCCAGAGGCAGCAGCAACCAGGGAATGATACAGGTGGTGCCTTTCCCTAATCAGCTGGTTGCCTCTGGCAGAGGGACTGGGGAGCGGGCCTAAGTCATCAGTAGGACATCTGAGGGCTCCTGGACTGTGAGAAGGGGCAGGCTGGGCTGAGGGAACCCCCTCCATTGCACAAATTTCATGCACCTTGTCTCTAGTCTATATATAATTTTAAAAAATTTTATATTAACTATATAAAATACTGATATGAATTAAAATACTAACAAATATTAAAATAAAGAAAAAAGCACAATGCTTTGTCTTTCATATTTGAATTACATGAATTTACTGTGCACATCATCATTCATTTCCACAACCAGCCTTGAGCCTCTGTCCTTCTCACCCCCTCATAACCACATCTTGTCAATTTCACTCCCAAACACCTTTTACCTTGGCCATTCCTCTCTATCTCCATCACCAGACCCAGGTCACAGGCATGATTTCCGACATGGATTCACACAGTAGCCCCAGCCCCTACTCATCCAGTTTTTCTTATAGTGACACCAAAGTGTGAAGGGACTGAGGGAAAATCTGCCAGATTTAATTAGTTGATCTCGTAGGCTTAAACTATATCACAGGATAAAACCAAAAGTTGGCCAAGCTATGGAAAACCTAAAATAGGCAAACACTTTTGCCAGGGCCTCTGTCTGACTTCTCATAATGGTCCCTTGTTTCCCACCACCTGGCCATTCTTCAGTTCTTCAAAAGCACCATACTCCCATGCCAGGTTTTTGCACACGCTAGTCCATCTGCCTGGACAGTTCAGCTCCTTCCCTTTCAGACCTTAGGACAGATGTCTGTTCTCAAAAGTGCCCCTGAATTTCCTGCAGAGACTTGGTTACCGAGCTGCAAGACCTCACAGCTTCCTGGACTTCCCTTGGCACATATATAAGCCTCAGCTGCAGGGCAGTGGCAGCAACAATATCTTTTTTCCTCATCTTCTCATCCTTAGTGTTGACATTTGGCCACAAGCATTTTTGCTACACAACTAATTGGCCAGAAGGCAATTTTGTCATCAAAGATAAAATAAAAAGCAAAAGAGGAATTTAAAAATGACACAACAAAACAAACTATTGATAACAAGGTTTAAAAAGGACTATTGCAAAAAAAATCTTCAAGGTCTTTTGTTCTTAGCATTATTCAATTTTTTTGGACTTGATTTGTTTCTTTGCTCAGCAATGCACTTTCCCTTTTTTTTGCTACAATTTCTTCCTTCATTAAGAGAAGTGTCAGTTTCCAACTGAAAAATATAATTAATGCTCTCACAGACTGTTGTGAATTAGTAGTAGCCTATTTTATGTTTCCTGTAGCTTGGTAAACTTTTGGTTTTAAAGGGTAGGAGGGGATAATATGTTCACCGAAGGATTTGCAATCTGTGTTATCATTTTCAAGCATAGCATGCAATCTGACTTAACATGTAGGTTTGCAATCTGGTTTACACATAGTTGTCATCATGCGCTATTTTAAAAACACTACACCTCCTCATCACTGTATAGCCCATTATGAAGGCTCAGCTTGATAAAATATAATGGAGATATGACACCAAACTGACAACCAGCTTACATACATTAAATATGCCAACAGCAAACTAAACTGTCAATCAGTTATCTTATATTTCACGATGAGTCATCTTATCGCCAATTAATTGTACTGCAAAACTATTTGTGGTAAAAATGCAAAGATGTTTATAGCAAAGATGCTTACGGTGAATATACTGGAGGTGATCCTGCACATTAAGTATGGTGCCTGATGTACAGTAAGAATTAGTGTGTATATATTTTTATTGTGGTGAAGATACATACCTTTACCATTTTAAGTTTACAGTTCTGTGGTATTAAGTAGATTCACATTGTTCTGCAACATCACCACCATCTCTCTCCAGAACTTTCTCATCTTCCCCAACTGACCATCTACCATTAAACACTAATTCCCCTTCCCTGCTTTGCCTCAGTCCCTAGCAACCACATTCCACTTTATACCTCTTTGAGACTGCCATATTTAAATGAATATTTTGAATGAATGAATGTCAGCAGGATCCTGAGTCCAAGTCTTTCCCTGAAACCACTCCCTCACAACCTTACTGAGTCTGCTTATTTGTGCCTCTGTTTCCCTCTCCAGTATTCCTTTCCTCTGCTATGAAAATGAGGAGATTGGATCCAGTAAATTCTCATGTACTGGTTTGCTCTGACACTTCTTTAAATCCTTTTTTAAAGTTTTATAACAAGATGACAGCTATAAAAGATAGCTTCTTAGTCACTCTCTACACACATGTCATAAACACATGGAACTGGAAGATGGGACCGAAGCCCTGACCTAAAAATAAAGACATGAACCAGTTAACCAGCTGAGAATATCCTAGACCCATGATTTGGGTTTAAATTTGTCTAACAGGCAAAGTGGAGCCAGGTGTGCTTAATCAATTAGCAATCACCAGAGTGACAACGAAGCAGATTTCAGTGCAGGAGATGTAAAAACCATGTTAAACAGAAAACAGGATTCTATGTGAAACACTAGTCTCCTAACACTGGGGTTCAATCCAAACTCCATGTCCCATGATCTATGATGTGGCTATTGCATAGCAACAGTTGGTGGTGGGCTGGCCTCGCTGTCTTTTTTCATTCAGCTGCAAAGCCCTTAGGTACGAGGGTACACTAGGCACCATAGATGGTTAAGATGCAGTTAGAGCTCTCAAAAGTCCACAGTGGGGTGTGTGTGTGTGTGTGTGTGTGTGTGTGTGTGTGTGTGTTTGAAGGCAGGTGGAGGGCTCCTTTTCTGCTATATACTCAGAATAGTTTGTACATTGTGTTGTTTTGTCTCTACTTCCAAAGGCATGAAGTGTGATGGAAGAATCTGAATCTCAGCTTTGAGGCATGGGCGGGGAGTCACCTTATCTCACTGGGCCTCATTTTTTTCACCTATAAAATGGGAGCAATCCCTCCCTTACAAAGAAATGGGGAAGATTATTTGATGTACCTAGCAGGGTATCTGGTAGATGGTAGGTTCTTAATACCTTGGATGTTATCCCAGACAACCCAAATTAAAATTATCAATGTAATGACCGTTACATAGTGTTCAATTGCCAGGCATGGTTTCCTTAGGTGAGCTCTTCCTTAGTGATGACAGGCTAACAGTTTTAGAATAGCCAAAGGATGGTGGGAAAGAGAAATAACTAAGAGTTCAAGAGAGAGTTTCAAATGTTATAGCCTCATCTAAGAACCTAAATCTCCTGATCCAGAGAAATTTAACTCTGTAGTTTCCAGTTATATAAATCAGTGAATTCCTTCTGTTGCTTAAGAATTTTTGAGGTGAGTTTCATATTACTTGCAAACCAAGAGATTTCTGAACAACACAATAATCATCATTATCCTTATCTTAGACAACAGGAAATAGTCTCAGAAAGAAGTGACTTGCCCAAGAAATATCAGGCTAACAAGGGCTTTTAGAAAGTCTTATTAACACTCAAGTCTATGCCTGGTTTATTGTTAACAGTAATTAATATTGGAATTGAAATTTTGAATTTGCTTTGGGTACATCCTATATAATAAGGAGGTGATATGCAAATTGACCATCACTCCAACACACAAGATAGCTACACCCATGTGATCAAAGATGGCCACCCCCATGTGGACACCAGATGGCCATCACAAGATGGCCTTCAGGGGAGGGCATTTGGGAGGGACCAGGCCTGAAAGGAAGGGCAGTTGGGGGCAATCAGGCCAGCAGGGAAGGGCAGTTAGGGGTGACCAGGCTGGTAGAGGAGGAAAATTGGGAGAGACCAGGCCTGCGTGAGAGGACAGTTGGTGGGGGACCAGGCCTATAGTGGAGGACAGTTGGGGGGACCAGGCCTGTAGTGGAGGACAGTTGGGGGGACCAGGCAGTTCAGGAGGAACCTGGCTGACAGGGGAGGGCAGTGGTGGGGACCCAGGCCTGTAAGGGAGGGCAGTTGGGGAGGGGACCCAGGCCTGAAGGGGAAGGCAGTTGGGGGGTACCAAGCCTTCAGGTGAGGTCAGTTGGGGGTGACCAAGCCTGCATGTGAGGGGAGTTAGGGGTGACCAGACTGGCAGGGGAGGGCACTTAGGGGTGACCAGGCTAGGAGGGCAGGGCAGTTAGGGGCAATCAGGCTGGCAGGGGAGCAGTTAGGCATTTATCAGGCTGGAAGGGGAGTGGTTAGGGAGTGATCAGGCTGGCAAGAAGTGATTAGGGGCAATCAGGCAGGCAAGTAGATGGAAGCCAGCAGTCCTGGATTGTGAGAAGGATCACAGATTGGAGAGTGTGCAGACTGGGCTGAGGGACATTCCCCCCACGCACAAATTTCATGCACCATGCCTCTAGTATTAATATAAAAAAAAATAGATAGTTATTAGAAAGCAAGATTTTCAGCGAAAGAAAATTATATGCAAATATAAAATTCAGAAATTACCTAATCATTTTACTTTTTAATTGGAAATAACAACATGAACTTATGATTTAAAAACTATATTCCTACCACTGTTCACAGGAAGGGCCTAGAAACAATAAAACCCCAGCAGCAAGGAGCATACCTAGCATGGCTATTTATTATCTGGCTGTCTATTCATTGATCATTTAACCTATCCAGAGAGAGTCAGAGAAAGCAAATATGGCAAAAGGTAAATTTTTCTGTTTATTTAAACATTTTCATAGAACTATGCTGGAGAAAAAAATAAATCTTAGCATACTCCCTTCTTTATCTCCCATACCCTCCTCCTCTCTGGGGAAATCAAGGCACTGATCATTTTATAGTCTTAATTGAAAGTCGATGCAGACAAAAGGCTTTTATCAGTTCCATCAGGTAACCACTGGTCCACCATAGGTCATTTAGTGACTTAGAAGTTCTTAGAGTTTTCTTTATCCTTGCATTCCTATGGCACAAATAAGATCAGCCAGTACTTTTCTATTTTCTAAAACCACATTTTAAAAAGTTCAGGTTGACTAAATATAAGAAAAATTTACACTTCTGAAAGTTTTGGGGGAAAATATCCCAATCTTGAAAGATTCTACAAATATGCATAAGGATTCAGACTTTATTTTTATTATATTAAAAAAAGGGTATGATTCAGAGTGCTGACTATATGCTAGGCATCCTGCCAAGCACTCTCAATCTTCATTTATTTCACTCACCCAACAGCCTTCCATATTACTTTCCCTCTTTGTATTGTTGAGGTGACAGAAAGGTTGAGTAACTTGTCCAGGTCAAACTGCTGATAAAGGCAGACCCTGTATTGCTGCCAGGTATGGCTGCAGACCCAGGCAGCCTCTGTGCACTTGAACACAGTTTTGAATGTATCTTAACTGCTATATTTTTCACTCTCCTAAAATTCTTATTGTTATTTCTGTTACTTG
The DNA here is from genome assembly GCA_036971965.1 of Nyctalus aviator. Lineage (NCBI taxonomy): Eukaryota > Metazoa > Chordata > Mammalia > Chiroptera > Vespertilionidae > Nyctalus > Nyctalus aviator. Next base: position 158,126,570 of record CM072923.1, on the reverse strand, counting down.
CTGCATGAAGAATCCTAATAACCATTGTAGGTGTTCAGTAATGTAACCAATGATTTCAACATTTTAGCTTACGATGTAAAATTACTACAGCAAGTAGGAAAATGAGTGTGAATGAATGGGAATGAAACAGCATGTTTTGCCACAAGTCACTGTGGAAAAGAGGTGAGTATATTTAATGGAAAATTACTTTCTGCATTGTAACCAGTCTGAAATTAACCTCTGCCTTGGTCACAGTGAAGCTTTGCATGCCAACAGAAACTTACAAAAATTTTTTTTTTTAAATGAAGCCAATAGGAAGAACACTAGATTAGGGTTGAGAAGGCTGGGATTCCAGGTCAAGCTGTCTTTATTTATAAAGTAAGGCAATGGTAAATATGACTCCTAAGATCCATTTTTATTAAAACACTTGGGTTCTAAGGAAACACATGACTGTGAATTAGATGCAGGCCAGCATCTGAAATCCAGATCTGTACTACTTGTGTCACCTTAGACAAATCACCCAGCTTCTCTGAACCTTGGTGTCCCATATATACTCAATTCGATTGGGGTGAGAACAAAATAAAATCATGCTGCTAAGATTCTTTGCATCCTGCCTGGCACCTAGTGATGCTTAATAAACGGCAGTTCCTCTCCAGATCAAAGATTCTTTTAGTTACTTTTCCATATTGAATGGTGCCTTACCAAAATATATATGTTGACAACCTTAAAATTAGCACCTCAGAATGTGAGACCTTCCTTAGTATAAATAGGGATCTTATAGATTAACTAGAGGCCCAATGCATGAAATTCATGCAAGGTGCTTGGCCCTCGCAACCTCGGCTGGCCTCCTAGCCCCAGCTGTTTTGGCTGGCTCTTGCAACTCAGGCTTTATCTGGAAGGTCATCAAGATGGTTGTCCGCAAGGCTGTATAGACAGTCATTCAGCTGTTAGGTCTCATTAGCATATTTGCTCTTTATTATATATGATTAGTTAAAATTAGGTCATACTAAAATAGGGTGTGTTTCTAATCCAATAGGACTGGTGTCTTCATAGAAAGAGGAAATTTGGACACAGCCACATGCACAAGGAGAAGGCCTGGCGGATATGAAAGCCAAGGTTAGAGGTCAAGGAACACCAAAGATGGCCAGCAAACTATCAGACACCAGGAGAGAGGCATGGAACAAATCCCTCTCACAATACTCAGAAGAAATCAATATTTTTCCATGTTGAATGGTGCCCTCTCAAAATCTGTATGTTGATGTCCTTAAAATCAGTACTTCAGAATGTGACCTTCCTTGGAAATAGGGATCTTATAGATTAACTAGAGGCCTGATGTATGAAATTCACCTCAGACTTCTCACCTCTCAGGACTCTGAGACAAGAAGCCACTTGGTTGTCATCATCTGTTATGGCCATCTTAGAAAAGGAATGCAGTCATTTCCTTAGTTTGAGGAGTTTGCCAAGAGAATACAGGGGTGAAACAACAGGTTCTTAGATATCTAGTCCTGTCTCTACTCCCTCCATGAGCCTTCATTTTCTCATCTCTAAAATAAGGGGCAGTCCTGGTCTCAGCCAACTCTGCTCTGTTTTTCAATACAAGGCAGGAAACCCTTCAGTTTCCCTATTACTGTCAGACCTGGCTGCTTAAATCAGAAGCTGCTGTAGCGGAGCACTGTGCAGTTTACAGCCACATCTATCCAATTATTTCCCATTTAGTGTTATGCAGCATTTCCCCACATACACCACCAGACCACTGACCTGGTGGGCCGAGCTCTCTGAGTACCAGGCTCAGTTGTTTTTCTTACACTAATTGGCCCCATGACTTGTTAGATTGTTACTGTGGAAAATGAACTGTCAGTAAAAGAAGTTAGCACAAAGTTGCTCCCTCATTGAAAATGTGCCAAACACCCTTTCCTTCCACTCACCTGAAGGTCTCAGAGGGAAATATTGGCATGAACTAATATATTCTATCGCCTGGCTCTATCTTTTCCTTGTTAGAGATGAGAAGACCAAGCCTCAGAGGTCTACCACTGTTTAATCTATGTGTTCGGAGTTGGTACTAAACATCGGTGTGATTGCAAACTTCATGCCCATTTTTCTATATCAGGCCATCTCCTTCAGGTCAGTGATGGCCAGATTTTGCCCAGCTCTCTGCTCATGTATCCCTCCTTCCCAGAATCTATTTTCATGTCTGTGCCAGGCTCAGAGACAGTTGCACCCAGGGCACAGGTGAGGAGGTCTGGCTTAGTTGCTCAGTACTTCCTATAAAAAATACCACCAGCTATAGGCCTGGCTGTGACATGCCCACTGACTCAATTCTAGTCATGGGACTCCTTCATGTCAGGCACTGTGCTGGGGGCTGGCAATACACTAGAGATGGTCCGATCCTTGCCTTGAAGGAGCTCATATTCTCTGTATAGACAGGGTGGTCAGGTGCCTTTGTTTACTATTTTCCAAGAAACCCATTCCCTTTCTTCCTATCACATATTACAGTTTATAATTATCCCTTTACTTGTAGGAACTTCCTCGTTCATATATGTCCCTCCATCAGTCTGCAAAGACTAGGAAAGCAGTCCTGTGCCCATTTCTAGCTCACCACTACCACCTCAGCACTCCCACAATGACTAATGCTATTGGGCTCAGTGATGTTTTGTGGAATGAGTAAGTGAACATTGTGCTCAGGCCATATCAAAGGTAAGAACAGAGTAGCCATAGAGGCCTGAGTGGACTCGGTTCACAGGAGTTGACCAGGTAAAAATTAGAGACCATGGGGGTAGTAGGAATCAAGACACCTCACCCAGAGATATAACAAAGACATGGGAAGCTATAAAGTGGCATTTTATAGATTGGGAACTGCAATCAGTTTGGGGTTACTGGACCATAACATGCTAGGCAGAAAGTGGCAGTGAGGAGGCAGGCAGGGGCTAGGGATGCAGAATTTTTAAGGCCTGGATAGAAAATTGGGGTGGTGCCCTGACCAGTGTGGCTCAGTTAGTTGGAGCATTGTCCCAGACACCAAAAGCTGGCAGGTTAGATTTCTGGTCAAGGCACATACCCAGGTTGTGGGTTCGATCCCAAGTCGGGGTGCACGTGGGAGGCAACTGATGGATGTTTCTCTCTCACGTTGATGTTTCTCTCTCTCCCTCTCTCATTTTAAAAATTGGGGTGGTGGTGAAATAGTCTAGATCCTTTATACTCCACTCTGCTGTTATTCTCAACTGCATAGATCCCTTCATCAGGCTGCGGAGGGCCCCGACTCCCAGTCTTCATGGGAGGTTGGATGAATATTAGTTAGAAAACCCACGTGAGTTTCATGTGGACTAACCTCAACTGCCCACAATTTCTAATTTTTCTAAAGTGCTCTGCTCAGGTCTGGGCTGTCTGCACAAACTCCCATTATTCCATATACCTCATTTTCCTGTTAAAACATCCAGTCCTAGTGCATAAATTCTAGTGGAGCTCAGTTCTTTCCTCTAATGTCAGTTAAATAAAATCAGTTTTCACCACTTTACTGTCCAGCTGTGTTTGTCCCTGACAGCACACCAGCAATACAATCTCTACCAAGGTAAGGCCCAGGCTCTGGGCTTTTAGGCACCACCTCAGCTATTAGGACCCAGAAGGGTAGGCCATATGGGGGAACCAGGGCAAGTATGGACAGTGCTTAAGAGCTCAGGTGCAAAGCCCAGCTTCTCCATCACAAGCTGTGACATCTGGGCTCGTCACTTTCCATTTCTGTGACTTTGCTTTCTCATCTGTATAATGGAAATCACCGTCTTCAACCCACAAGAGTGCTTATGAGAATTATATAAGTGAACACATAGCATGCTTAGGAAGGTGCCCAGACCACAAGATGTGCTTAATACATGTGATAATGTCATCTCCAAATCACTCAAAGCATTGCCTATGAGGGACCACCTTTTCTGTTTATGCAAAATGTAAGTTCTCTCCTATCACACGTCCTGGTGCATAGTCAATACTTAACTAATATCTGCTGAGCCAAAGACTTAATGTTAGAGATTCTCATCCTGGATGAATTATTCACTGCCATGTGCTTTTCAATCTTGTCCCAGAACTGGGCTGTGACTGCTGGGTGTGGCACCCTTGAGTCCACCTGCCTGCGGTACAGAGTTGCACATTCTACAACACAAGGCAGATGAGGATGTGAACGAATCCTCCTGACACCCAGAGTAGGGCCATGATTAGACTGGACCAGAAATTCTGGCAGCTCAGAACTGGACTGAGCAGAAGAAGAACTGGACTTGCGCCTGCTTCATTCCATCCTTCCTTTGTGTATCAAAACGGAATATGGTACAACGCGACAGGAGTTGTCAAGTTTTGGAATGAACAATAAGATGTCTTTCGAGTGAGGCACATAAAAGAGATGAGCTAAAAATACAGCGGCTCCCAGAGCATCTGGGAAGCAGAAGGATTAGCCGGGTGCCTGCAACTGCAGCAGAACAAAGGCGCCTGCTGAAGGGAACGGCTCCCGCACCCAGTGCACCTGCCAGCAGGTGAGCAAAAGGAGGAGGACATGGGTTTCTTCTGAATGCCTTCTCTGCACTTAAAGACATGCATTCCAACAAATAGGCAGCCTGGAGTTTTCCATCATGTGGATATAATGGGACACATCCAGGGGCTTGGCCAGTGGGAGGGGGCATTTGGGAGCACCTTCCACGTGCCTGATGCTCAGCTTGCTTTATAAGATCAAACTTACTTCTCATTACAAGCCAGTAGGAAGGCTTCATGATCACTTATTTGACAGAGAAGAGCAGTGGGTTTCAGAGAGGTTATGTTGCGGGCCTAAGGTCAAATAGCTAGAAAGTGAGTCTTGGGATTGGGTCCCTCCCTGACTCTAACTATGTAATTTCAAAACCCAAGAGCTTGATGATATACTACTTCTTACAAGTTGTGTGTGTGTGTGTGTGTGTGTGTGTGTGTTGTGTGTGTGTGTGTGTGTGTGTGTGTGTATGTGTGTGTGTGAAGTGTCCTCTGCTTAAAGTACATCTAAAATTTCAAACTATCGCTACATCCATCCATCTATACATCTCCCTCCCTCCCTCCCTTTCATGTTTGGGTAAAAATTTCCCTTTTTTTGCCGAAACCGGTTTAGCTCAGCGGTAGAGCGTCGGTCTGTGGACTGAAAGGTCCCAGGTTCGATTCTGGTCAAGGACATAAATGTACATTGGTTGCGGGCACATCCCTGGTAGGGGGTGTGCAAGAGACAACTGGTTGATGTTTCTCTCTCATCGACATTTCTAGCTCTCTATCCCTCTCCTTTCCTCTCTGTAAGAAAAATCAATAAAATATATTTAAAAATTCCCCCCCCCCTTTTTTTTAAAGAAACTATTTATTGTCCTGTCAGGTGTGGCTCAATTAGTTTGGCATCATCCTGTGTACAGAAAGGCTGCCAGTTTGACTCCCAGTCAGGGCACATGCTGGGGTTGTGGGCTCAATTTCCAGTAGGAGGTGTGCAGGAGCCTTTCTTAACCTCCCACGCTAAAGTCCTCCCCTCAGTTAATCCATATTAGGCCACCCTTTTTCATGGGCTTTATAATATTTACTAGGAGCCAGCATGCAATTGAACTCTCATGGCACTGCCCACCCACGAGTCGTCTTGGGATATTTTCCCATTGATTTTTTAGAGAGCATGGAAGAAAGAAGGAAAGACAAAGAGAAATATCTATGTGAGAGGGACACATCGATTGGTTGCCTCCTGCATAAGCCCTGTCCTGGGCCCACAGCACAGCAGCCCCTGCGGTTGCTGCCAGTCTGGTCCTGCCTGGCTCCTTGGAACTCGCAGCCTGCTGGTCTGGCCCTGCCTCACTCCTGGACCTCAGAACCTGCTGGTCCAGCCATGCCTTGCTCCGTAGGCCACATAGCAGCCATGGCTGCTACTGGTCTGGTTCTGCCTCCTTCTCCCACCCTTGAAGCAGCCTCGGCCTTTGCTGATCAGGCCCTCACCCAGCTCAGGCACAGGGAGGCCCCTGCTGCTCTGCCCTGACCCTGCACATGCAACCTCTTCTTGTCCTGTCTGGTGGACCCATTATGGTGTCCCGGCCTAATTTGCATATTACCTCTTTATATATGTAGATTACTCGAAATTAATTTGTTCACTTATTTCTGTTCTTATTTATTGTCTTGCCTACCTTACTCTTATATTTCCACTGCCTAGAATCTGTCATATAGTAGCTGATTAATAAACATTTTTTGAACAAATAAAACTCCTAGTCATCTGACAAGGCTCAGCTCAAAGCACCCCTCCCCGCCTGCCCCACATACAAATGCCTCCACCCATAAGCTGGAATCAGTATCCTTTTTTTGCAGTTCACAACATTCTCTTTAGCTATCACAGCCCTTATATTGTATCATAATTACGTACCTTTGTGTCTATTTCCCTAGCTATATCCTGGCCTCAGGAGTGTAGGGGTAATGGGGTATTTTAATTATTATAATCTTAGTGTCCAGACTGGCATCTGGTGATATGTAGGTCTTAGAAAAATGGTTGTGAAATATATATGCTAATGAAGGCATGAATGAATAAATTAATAAAGGTAGAAAATTTTCCATTTTATTTATTCTTTACAACTTTATTAAAGGCAAATATAGCTTCTTCTTCTTTTTTTTTTTAAATAATAGCTCACATTTATTTACTGGTACCAGTATGGTTGGTCCTTGATTTGCATAATGTCTAATCCTGACAGCAACCATGCAAGATGATCCTATATAATAAAAACCTAATATGCTAAGTGTCTGGCCATCTGTTCAACCAATCAAAGCATAATATCCTAATGATATGCTAAAGCCACTTCACTGCTCGCTATGACCACCAGGGAACAGACAGTCACTGGTTTTTCCAGTTGCTATGATGTGCAATGACCACCAGGGGCAGATGCTCCAACCAGTAGGTTAGCTTGTTGCTGGAATCTGGCCAATTGGGACTGAGATGGGCCAGACATGCTCTGGAGCCCTCTTTTGGTCTCTCCCTAGCTGGCCAACCTCCCGAGTCCTCCCTGGTCTCAATGGTGCACCAGTGGGGTCCCTTGGCCTGGCCTGTGCCCTCTCACAATTCGGGACCCCTCACGGAATGTTGGAGAGCCAGTTTCAGCTCCATCCTGCAGGCCAGGCCTAGGGACCCCACTGGTGCACGAATTCTTGCACCAGGGCTCTAGTATTATACATAATTCCAATTTTTAAAAGGAGGAAACTATGGCTCAGAGAAGTTAATATTCTTGACCAAAGTTCCACAAATAAGGATTCAACTGGAATGTGTGGAATTTAAAATTGGGTTTATGTGAACATAGTTCACCAAATCCAACGTCCTCTAACTGGAGCCCAGTGCCTTTGGAGCAAAGGAGTGAACTTCTGAGGTGGATGGTTTCTACTGTCCCTTTGACCTCTAACATCCTGTGAAAGCATTTTATAAGCTGCGCTAGGAAAAAAAAGAAATTAAAACTGCACCATATAAAAGTTTCTGATTTATCACGCTGGGATTATGGCTTGTTCCATGTTTAAAGATATGAAAATAAATGAGGATTACAACTTACGGATCAATGTTCTAGTATACTATGAGCCATCATGAAGTCTTTTTTTAGAGAGCTGAAATAATACTCCATAAAAAGCAGGCAATTCTTAGGCTCATATACTAAATATATTTAATGTCAACTGCCCTGAGGGTCTTTGAGAAAGATGGGAAAAGAGGACACATTGTAACTCTATCCAATAAACCATTTACATAGTAAAATTACCCTTGGGCTAAATGTTCTTTTTCAAGGATAGCCAGATAGACCGAAGTATTGCCTCAGCTCTGCTATTTCTTAGTTGCGTGAACTGGGACAATTACCTTATTTCTCATTGTCTAAGTATCCTTATCTATAAAATAGGACTGAGAAAGTCAGGGTGGCATAATAATTATGATTGACAACTCTGGGGCTAGTTGGCTATTTTTAAAATGAACTCATCGGTTCATCCATTTACTCAATTGATCTTCATTGAGCTCCTCAAAAGAGTCAGAAACTTTTGGGTTGATAAAAAATGAGCAAAAACAAACACTCATAGTGGTTATAAGACATAATATTTAATATTTCCAAGTCTCAATTTCATCTGTAAATTGAAGATAATAGGGTTTTGTAGGGATTAAAAGAATTTATCCATATGCTACTTAGCACAATGTCTGAGAAAGTGTAAGTGCTCAATACATGTTAGGTGCTATTATTAGTATTAATAGCATCTGTAAGATAAATGATAATTAGCTCAGTTCCTAGAACACCATGTGTGATCAACAGACACTACACATTGTTGAGTGATAAATGTTAATATAATAGGTTGTATAATACATATATAGTTTTTCATAAGATTTTTTTTAATCAACACATTTTATCCTTACTACTTCTGGGGCTTTGGAATAGGAATATTTTGGGGAACCTTAAAAGTATTTAAGACCTGCCCCTATTCTCTAATAGTTGGCAGCCAAAGGTGAAAACAGGGTTAGAAAAAGCCAACACAACATAAACTCTAACACAGGTTCATTACAGATGCATAAATTGGCATACATATAATTTTCAAAGGCTACTAAACACAGTGAGTTAGAGGGAAAGGGACTCCTTGGAGGGAAGAGTGGGTTATGAAGACATCATAGGAGGAAGGATAGATTGGGATGGGCTTTGAAGCCAGTTCTGTATTTAAATTGATGGTAAAGGGAAGGGAAAATATAATTCCAGGCAGAGAAGTGACATTTGCAAAATATAGTAGCTTCCTTAATTTGCACTTGTCTTGACTGAGGATGTGAGAATAGAGCATGACAGCTGGAATACACAGTTTGTCCAGGCAGAGAGTGAGTGACAGATTAGGAAAGACTCTGGATGCCCACTTAAGGAGTTTTGAATTAATTCATTCACAACAATAAAAGGCCAGAGGCTAAGGGGAAGATTTATTAGGTTAAAAATCCCAGCTTCATCATCCCTAGCGGCAAGATCTTAGGCATGTTGCTTAACTTCCCTGAACCTCCTTTTCCTCATCTGTGAGATGAAGATAAAAGTAGAATCTACTTCATCGGGTTATCATGAAGATGAAGTGCATCAATTAATTAATATATGTACCTGCTGTGAATGGTGCCTGGCACACAGTAAGTGCTACATTGTGGTTATTTTTTTCAGAAGTTTGCATATGATCCAAAAAGATGGTATAACAGAATCAGGCTCCAAGCTATGTTGTTGTTCATTTATTCTCCTATTTGTTTAGCAGCACTGACTGAGTGCCTTCTCTAGGGGCTGAGGAATACAAAGACCATACATCACAGTCTCCACCCTCAGTTTGCTCAGACACACAAATAACGATACTACATATGGGATAGGACAAGGTATCATGGAGGTGCTGTATTGCACTGAATCCAAGATGCTATAGACCAAGCCAAAGCCACATTGCAGAGATGTTAAAATATGAGGAGAAGAAGGATCTTACAATCACTGAAACATAATATATGCAAGGGATAAAGCAGCACAGGACACGGAGTGCCTACATCTACCCAGCAGATGCAGGGGTGCTTCAAAGAGGACTTAGGCTGAGATTTGCAGGATGAAAAGGAGCATGCCAAGCTGGTGGGAGAGGGGAGAGTATGTGTGGGCAGTGGGGTATGGGGTTATGTTAATGAATTACTGAAGCTCTGAGACCCAGGGAACAGCATGAGAAGGCCTGGGTCATCAGGGCAGAAGGAGTTTGGGAAATCAGATCCATGAGGAGAATGTAAGGATACAAGGCTGGAGAGAAAATCAGGAGGTAGATTATGACTAATAATATCAAATATTTTTCAGCCTTTAATCATATGCCAAAGTCTTAAGCACTTTAATCCTTCTGACTTCCTCGTGAAGGAGGTACTATTGGGAACACCATTTCTGGACATCAGAGGCAGAGGCAGGATTTGAACCCAGGCAGTCTGACCACATAGCCCCTCCACATACCTACTCATCATGCCAGATTCTCATTCTCATCCTGCCAGAGCACAGGATTTGACTTCTACCAGGGGACTTGTGAGCTTTGCCAAGTCAGACCCAAACCAAAGACTACCTCCTAACAGGGCTTGGAACCAAGAGAGTGAAACCTTTCAGAATCTCTTTTGAACACGGCCATTGTCCTCTTTTAGCAATGTAATGACTCTGGTGCTTGAAAACCAGTAACAAATTAAGGGAGCTACATAATCAACTGTTATATTAATTAGTCACCCTCTGTTGAAAGGCAAACATCCTATTAAATGTGTGAGTTAATAATGACTTCTGTATCCATTCTCAGTTTTGCACATTCGCGAAGGCTCGACTTCAGTCCCTGATGTGCAAACCTCTTTGTTTCTCCTGATAGCTATCTGAACCAAATCCAATCCTCCCCGAGCAGCCTCAAGTCCCAACAAAGAGAAGGCCTGGATTCTGGCAGGGCCACTGAAACACAAAGAACACTATAGATTCAGATAAGCAATACATGCTGTGGAGTATAGCCGTGCTGTTCATTCACCCATTCACCCATTCATCCTTCTACCCCTCGGACACTGATTGGTAGTCTAGTGTAGTGTAGCGCAGCTACCACACAGAGCACGAGGGGTACAGAGATGAGAATAACAGCCGACATCCAATGAGCATTTGTTATGTGCCAGGCATCTTTCTAGGGTCCTGTTTACTTAATTCTATTCCAGAGCAACTCTATGAGATGGGTGACTGAGGCACAGAGAGGTTAATTAGCAATGCAAAGCTACCAGGCTGCTATGTTGGTGGAGCTGAGATTTGAATCTATCCGGCTGCAGAGCCAGTGCTTTTAATCGCTTTGCCGTGCTGCCTACTATTTTAGAGATAAATAAACAAGGTACCCTGCTATCAATGACTGCCCCATCTAGTGAGGCAAGAGACACATAGCAATCAAATACCAAAGCAGTATGATCTTTGCAGTGACAAAAGCATGTTTATAGAAAACCACGGCCAGAGGAGCTTTCCTTATTTCCTTAGGGGATTCCTATTCAATCTCTATCCATCTCTCATCTCTCTCTCTCTCTCTCTCTCTCTCTCTCTCTCTCTCTCTCTCAAGCAATTGCCATACATGTTGATAACACAACCTAAGCCACTTTATTTAAGTAGCAGAGTTCAAATGAGCTGATGGCTTGAGATAAGCTCAAACTCCTGAGCATGACCACGGTTCTAGGGGTACAGTGGCATTTTAGGGATATTGTACTGAAATAGGCTACATTGCTGTCTTCATTACATTAATGAACTGTAATGATTCTGTTCTGTAAATAGTTTTGGAATTGACTGACATGATACCAAATTTGCACTTGCATGCATAATTCTAGTATTTCATTATTAAACTGAACTCATGGACAAAGCACCGGGATTTAAAACAAACAAAAAATCTTTAATTACAGCATATGATTTTTTTTCTCATTGCCAGTGCCTGTCCAATTATTTTCATTGCGAAGGTTTTTCTTCTCTCTTATCAGAGCTTCTCTTGCTTCCAGTGGAGCCAATGACACAAACTATAGGATATCATGGAGTTGCAAAGTGCAGGGGATTCTCTTTCTCCTCTTTTAAATGGGGAAAAATGTTTTTCACATCCTGAATATTTCATTTATTCATGTAAGTGGATTTCTGACTGCATATTCCCTTGTGTGAAGAGACCAGAATATGCTGGGGGCCTCCTGAAAAGGGTCAGCTCAGGAGCACAAGGAAGCTGCTATCAAGAAGCTGAAAAGGACCAAGCCCTAACCCTGAGTGAGGCGCTCTCTCCTCAGAATGGCAGGGCCAAAGTAGGGGAGTTCAAGGTCAACACAATTATGATGAGGGTCTCAGAAACCCACAAACCCAGGCCTTCACAGAGAAAATGGGGCTATTTTTAGCTGTTCTTCAGGCACTGCCTAATCATGACTCCCTGGGTGCTAACAGCCTGGTGCTCACATTATCTAGTAAATGAGATGAGATGCTAAAAGAAGAGCAGAGTCAGCTCGAGGGGGCGTGGTGAAAAGCAGAGAAGCATAGGAGAGGAGGCCTCAGCGTGACATGGGGGCAGACAGAGTCTATAACAATTCCCTAAAGCCCAACATGCCGAGGCCCACTTAGGCGCAGAGGTGGATGAAGCAGCACAGATGAGGCCCACTCACATCCTGGGATCACACAGGCTGGCCATGGGTCTCACTAATTAACTCTTAACCTCTATGAGCTTTGGGTTTTTTTCATTTTAAAAATAGGATTCATCAGCCAGGCCAGTGTGGCCCCATGGCTGAGCATTGACCTATGAATCAGGAAGTCACAGTTCGATTCCAGGTCAGGGCACATGCCTAAGGGCCTGATCCCCAATAGGGGACATGCAGGAGGCAGCTGATCAAAGATTTTCATTATTGATGTTTTTATTTTTCTCTCCCTCTCCCTCCTCTCTGAAATCAATAAAAATTTTTAAAAAATAGGATTAATCATATCTTGTGGATGCGGGGATCATCCTTTGCAAGTACCTAAAACAGAGCCTTGGAAGAGTAGCTATATGTGCTGGGAGTGTGGGAAGGGCATTCTAATCAAGAGAAGCATCAGGTGCAAAGGGCTGGAGGAGGCTTTGGATGGGAGGCAGCAGACTCCTGAGGAGAGTGGAGACAGGTGTCCCAGGGAAAGGGACTCCTCTCAGGCCATGTCAAGTGCAGAAGAGCAGAATGAGCCACTGAAGGCTTTAAGCCAAGCATAAATAAGGCATGCAGCCCACTGGCCAAGAGTTTGACATGCTTGCAAGAGATACTTGCTCTATGTATATTTTAGAGAGGGTGCTGTGGCTTGATTTTATAGAATGGCTTGAAATGGGTCAGAAGGGCTACAGAGAGACCAAGTAGGAGGCCTTGCAGCAGGCCAGGTGAGGTGATGGGAGCTGTGATTGTAATGATGGGAAATGAGATGAGGAAAGGTGGGTGCATCTGAGAGACAGGTCAATGGCAGATCCTGGCTGTCTGTGCAATTGGATGGACAATGGTGCCAAGGACAGGGGCCCTGAAGGGTACCAGCATTTTCCATCTCCTAACTACCGTGTTTCCCCGAAAATAAGACATCCGACATCCTCCGAAAATAAGACCTACTTACAGGTTTCCTTCTGAGTGAAATATAAGGCATCCCCCCTGAAAATAAGTCGCCCCCCCCTCCCCCCAGGCTCTGCCTCAGAATGCTATTGCTAAACATGAGAGATTTGGTCCACTGATTCTGAAAGAAATGGAGTCACAGGAAATTCACCAGGAAATTCAGGAATTGGATTGTTATGATGATGTTCCAGAAGATGATGACATGATTGTCATTGAATAAATGAGTAAATTCTTGATACTGTAGGATTCATAGTTTGTCTGGTTTGTGTTGACAACTACCGTACTACCATACCGTATACATGTAATAAATTTCCTTTATTTTCATTTAACAATAAATGTGTACCGTATTCTTCTTCATGGAAAAATAAGACATCCCCTGAAAATAAGACCTAGCACATCTTTGGGGAGCAAAAATTAATATAAGACACTGTCTTATTTTCAGGGAAACAGGGTACATGCCATGGGGAGTGAGAAGCCGGTAATATCCCAAATATGCATTTGTGGTCTGCAGGCTAGAACCGGTCTGCAAACTGTTATGAAACTGTGATGAAGGAAGTCTGAAAACAATAGATTAGAAACTTCTATGGTGATGTTGCTGCCACACTGTGTGAGCTCAGTGGGCCTGTGTCACAAGCATGACAGGAGCGAGGCAGGTACCACGTGGGAAGTAATCGGGGCACAAAGCTTGCCTTATAGAACCCCATCTTGGTCTGTGATGGATTGGAAAGAAAATAATTAGTCCTTCACCACAAATAGATGAAAAAGAACATCCCTTTCATTTAAAACTTGCAACTGAAATTTTTCCAATGAACTGCTGCTGATTTTAACAGGAAAGTAGGTTGGCATTAAGAGACGGTGTTCTGGGAATTAGGGCAAGGAGGGGTTTAAATCGTAGCTGATTGAGTCTACACGCTACGGTTGAAGAAAGCTGTGTATTTCAGGAGACCTGTATGTGTCAGGAATAAACTTTATGGGGAATGATGAAGTGAGGAGAACACAGCTAATGTGTTGCCTGTAGGATGGGACTGGTGTTGGCTGGACCTTATGGCATTTTGATGGAGGAGGTGAGGATTGAGATAAGATCATGAAACATGTGCTACAGAAAAAGTTGGAAGAGGATTGGGGAAGTGGGCTGCGTGGGACAGTCATACTTAGAGCATGGATCCTGTCGAGAGGTTGGGCCAGACCTTAGGGAGGCCAGGTCAGAGAGAACTCCGGGGGACCCACCCTGCAGACCTCGGGCATTTCATAGCCTGCCCTCATCAGTATGTGTCCTTGCCGCCTGGGCCCGTCTCCCAGGGCTGCCTCTGGGTCAAGGACCCTTGCAGTAAACTTCAACATCTGTGCACACTTGAGACTGATCAGAGCCATGCAGAGGTAGGAGTGGAACCTCAGGGGGTAGTGAGATTCCCCATCCAACTCCTCAACTTGGTTAGGGGTCTTTGTTGGCAAATCTGGACATTTTACAAATTCTTTTTCCTTCCATCTGGTATACAACAAACACCATAACTGAAGCAAAATACCTCCACAGCAGGAACACACTGGGAATGGGGGTGGGGTGGGGTGGATTAATTGGACCCTGGAGCGAATGAAGAAAAAAGATGCATTTTTCAAAAGGCAAAGCTCAAACAGCCTGGAAAAGAACAAAGCCCTTTCAAGTGCTTCTTGGTGTGTATTTTTTTTTTCATCCCCCAGTTGTTTGCTGCTCCAGGGAGCGGTGGGAGCCGCCACCGCCCCCCCTCGCTGGGTGCCTGTCACATTGTGTTATTACGATTCTATATTTCAATTAAAGCGATGTAGCCATTTTAAGTTCTGCCATGCACCCCTCGCGAGGCAGAGATCTAAGGATTCAGCTCACACATTGGCACACCCCACTTTTCCCCTGCTTCTCATTTTCATGTAAATCAGTTCAAACACTGTCTTTTTTTCTCCTTCCTCTAATCCAACCCTCAAAATACGATGCCAATTAAACAGTCTGTGCAAAGACAACCTCTAACACCCAGCATCATGTCCATGTGCCTCTTTGATTCTCCTTAAACTCTTCTTTCTTTCCTTTTCGATTCTCATATTGTAATTTTATGAGCGCTGCAATTTCCTTCTGAGGGGAGATGCAGGATTTGCAGCCAGGCAGGCTTTTGGGTCCTCTTCCTAATGCCCTGCTTTGGTAGGATTCTGAGAAAAGCATGTGTGAACGGGGAGCTGGGAGCCCTGTCTCTGAATCCAAGCTTAGATGCATCCTCTTTGAGGTGACCTCAGGCAGATCTCTCAACCTCTGTGAGCCTTGGTCTCTAGCTCTATTAGATGCAAGGACTGAAAGAAAACCTGCCCTGCTGACTTGACCTGTCTTATGAGGCCCCTAGTAGATGCTCAGTTCCTGTTCATTTCTTTTCCCTTTCTCTTAGGCAACAATAGTCACCTGGGTTAACCATTCCTAAGACAGAAACAATATCTTAAATGACACATGGAGCTTCTGCTATTTTATTTGATGGTTTGAAACCTCTCACCCTGTTCATTTATTCTCCCCTCCCCCACATTGTTATCTCTCTGCACTGAACTAAGTTTAGGGGTGGGAATGTGGCAGGTTTTTAGTTCCTTTCATCTCAACAAGACACAGGTTCATTAAGTCCATTTCCGTACAGGGGGTGGGAAGTGCCAGTGTTTTGTTGGTGCAATTTAAATGCTTCATCAAAAATTTTAGGCCATGCTTCATGTTCTGCAGGGCACATAGCACTTTTATAAACAACAATGAGCAAAACCCATCTTTGATGTATGTGGGTCTGGAACTGTCCCAGAGCCATCCAGTTGGTGGGGTAGAACTTCCTGTCTATTCCCTGTCTAGGGAGGGCCATGGAAGATTAGAGATCCTAAACATTTGAATTTTCACTTATAGCATGAAGCTTTCAAATATAGGAAGTGCTGGAGACATACAAAGTGGCTTCCCTTTGATCGAATGGTAGAGAAATCAAGGTACAGTGAAAAGCATTAAGTTGATAAAGGAATAAAGGAGTAGTATTCCCTGCCTTTCATAACCTGGGCACCTTCTATATGTCAGAGGAGTTGGAAACCAGATGAATAAGATCTTGTCCTTACCCTCTCAAGACACACAGGTTGATAGAGGGACAGAAGCAGAGAAGTATGTGCATTATAAAAAAATAAAAACACACAAAATAGCAGGAGACTGACCAATTCTGTTGGGATCCTGGAGAAGTGGGATTCCACCTTCAAGGAGGTGATGGGGTATCAGGAGGCTCGACAGGATTTTGGGCATCATCTTATCTGCTATCCCCAATTTATAGATAAAGTGAGTTCATAAAAAGTGAGTTTAAAATAAGGAAGAGCCCAATTGGTTGCTCAATTGTTAGAACATCAGCTCACAGACTAAAGGATCATGACTTTGATTCCAGTCAAGGGCATTGCACCTGGTTGCGGGCTCAATCCATGACTTCAGTTGGGGCACATGTGGGAGGCAACTTCAAAGTGTTTCTCTCATGTCAGTGTTTCTCTCTCTCTCTCTGTCTCTCTTCTTCTCTTCTACTCTCTCTAAAATCAACAACAATAAATAATAATAATCCTATATAATACAAAGCTTATATGCAAATCAGTGAGCACCCACAGGGGGGTGGTGCACAGCCAGAAGCCAGGCTCATGGCTGTTGAACACAGTAGCAGTGGTGGGAGCCTCTCTCACCTCCACGGCAGCGCTAAGGATCAGTGAGCAGGCTTCTAGCTGAGCAGTGCTCCCAGAGGGGAGTGGGCCTAAGTCAGTAGTCAGACATCTCCTGAGGGGTCCCAGAATGTGAGAAGGCACAGGCGAGGCTGAGGGACCCTCCCACCTACCTAGTGCATGAATGTCATGCATCGGGCCTCTAGTAACAATAATAATGATGAAGAGAAGCAGCTCTGTAATATGAAAATTCAAAGAATATTGCAGTCACTTTGTAACCCATAGCATCACTGAAATACAAGCCTCCAATCATATATGGATCAATGCATATTCTAATCAAGGTGGGAATTTACTGCTTCCTGCATCCATGAGTCCATGGAAAAAGGGTGAGGGCTGAGGTTATACTGTTATTATGTATCACAGGTAGCATAACTCCAAATTCTATGTTGAGGTAAATCTCAAGATTACTTTGCACCTGAACACTTTGTCATCACTGAGGTCTAAGTGGGGTGGCCACATATCCATTCATTTATCACACATTATGGAGCATCTGTTCTGTCCAAGGGTCTGTGCTCTGCTAGGGATGAAAAGATGAATGGGACCAGTCTCTGCCATCATTTTCAAATAAAAACTAGGCCATATGTTCACAAGAAGCAATGCTCTAATGGGACAAAATATGCTAAATTTGGGCTCATCTTGGAGAACTGGAGCTCCGTTATCCTCAGAGCTCTCTATAACCTACTTCCGTGTGCAATGCTGTTCTGGGAGGAAGCAGACACTGTTTTCACATCTACCAGCAATGGGTTTTGTAACTTTGCACTTAACTCCTTAACTTCTCTTGGTCTCTGTTTTCTGTTGTTTAAATTAAGGGGTTGAATTAATTCAGTTATGCTAAGGTTCCATATAGTTCTGAACTTCTATAATGTTGTAATGTTTGCATCTATGAAAGAAAAAAAAAGATTTCACTAATTTACTCAGGAGATTTATTGAGCACTACTTATGTTCCAGGAACCAGTCTAGACCATGCATATACTAACTAACATTTGTCACACACAGTTGCTGTTCTCTGCCTAATAAACAAAAGTGAACAATTAGCTGTGAGGCATATAGTAACAATAATTACAATTATTTACATCTACAGAATGCTTACTATGAACTAAGTGCTCTGTGGGCTTCATTTCATTTTTGACTGAGAATAACCCTATTCTATAGACACTATAATTAAGCTCACTTATGGATAATGAAACAGAGGTCTAGGGAGACCAAGCAATTGCCTCAAATCACACATATCAAAAAGCTGAGACTGAAACCCAGAGCCTGCCCCAACTCCAGTGCCATGGGCTTGATTACTATGCTACACTCCAATCTTAATGAAAGGACTGAACTATATACAGCACAGAGAAGAATCTGCTTAAAGAGCATTCAAGAAAGAAAACTACTTATTGGGGATAGAACCAGGGAAGGATTCTGAGAGAGAATCTGTCTGATCCAGGCTTAAGGGATGGGTGGGCTTTGGATGAGAACAAGAGGAGAACTGGAATTGTTAAAAAGAGGAAAGAAAAAGAGAAAGAAAGTTTAACCAATCTGAACCCTGAGCTCCTCTGGAGTTGACCATACATCTTTTTATAGTATCCAGGCTGGGGCACACTCACCAGTGAGGAAAAGACCACCAGATTCACCTACATCAGCTTCAACCTGCTGAGAGCACAAGCAGCTGCTCTCACTGATCCCCTTGTAACACTCCTCCTTGCCATGTTTTCATCCATGCTTCCTTCTACAGTTCAAGTCCTGGCTCAAGGTCCCCTCATCAGAATTGCCTTCTCTGACCCCTCCTATCTAATTTTGCAATCCCTGCCTGTTACTCCCTATCACGTCACCCCAAAATAAAAAAATAAATAAATAAATAAAAGTAACAACCTGGGATTCATCACCATTTGAAATTATTTATTTACTTACATTGTTATTGTTCAACTCTCCCATTATAAACAAGGGTAATAAGTACCATGGCCTCATCTGTCTTTTTCACTCAGTGTTGGATTCTTGGTGCTTGTTATAGGTGACCAATAGTTGTTGAATAGATAAATGGCTGAATAATCTCTGCCCTTAATTTAGTGGTTGGGTTAGGTGACCAGGAGTCAATAAAATTTAAATTCTGCTCCAGGGTCTGAAATGCTCTCCATGTACAACCTCTACCTCTAAAACCTCAGTTTCCATCTCCAAATAAGAATAATGCTTTTATTAAACATTCATGGATAATTAAAATTTTCTGACACATAAAAGTCTGTGATGGCTTTTTGATAGCCTTGCCATCACACTTTCTTTTATTCCAGGGTCTAACATGAAAAGCAAAAGTATCTACTTAATTTCGGGTTTCCTTTCTGCCTGCCTAGAAGCTGGCTTCCACTCTAGTGGGCTAAGAAGTTAGAATAGCCGCAGGGACCTGTGTTCAGTCTGAGGACCAGAGACATATTTCTATGTAAGGGCTGCAGTCACATCCCCGCCCCCCTTGAATCTCCAGGCCTGAGCCAGTTCACATCATCAGGTTGCTTATCAAGGCCTCAGTCATGCTCCATGAGGTCTGTGTTGCAGATCACAGTTGAGCCATTACCAAGGTGGGCACTCTGATTCCTGGTCTAGCTGTTCCTTACACCATCTTCTTGCTGAGAAATCCTGCTGGGCTTTCAAAGATCAAGTATGAATGAAACTGCCAAGAAGAGGTAGAGCCAAGCTGCAGAAGTCTTTTTCAATGAAAAGACTCCTATGTTTTCTTAATTTTCTTTTTTAAGCTTAAGGGGCCAGCTCAAGGCTCTTACTAAGTAACAGTTCCTTTGTATATAAACTCCTACACCAGCTTTATACTAAATGTTTTATGACCATACACATCACTAAAGAAGCTCAATAAGATTGGTGTAAGAAAATTCACAAACAGTATCAACAATTTCATATTGTTGCTAATTAATTCATCCTTTTAGACAATCAGCCAACACTAACTTAGCATTATCAATGGAGCATGCCAGACAATAGGGTTGTAAGGATGATAAGATACGGTTTCCAAGCTCAAGAAAATCACATTCTAGAAAGGATGGCAAAATCACATTTGATCAATCCTAATACAATTGTAAATGAATGCTTGAGACAGAATCACAAAGAGCTATATTACAAAGCTGTATGGTAGGCCTGTCCAACCCAGGCATGTGGAATGCACCACTTGGGAGTCAGGAGGAGGCAGAAGGGCATGGATGCAGCCTCACTCCCTGGCAGGCACTGAGGACAGTTATGTAGACAAAGCAGTGGGCCCTAGGGATGGCCTGTTTCATAACCCTGTTCTGTCCCTTAGTAACCCAGGGTTAAGCAAGTCACTTAGAGATCCTTTGTCTCAGTTTCACAGCTGTCAATTAAGTGCTAAATAAAAATCGGCTTTATGTTATTGGTGGGTTATCCCATTAATCCTTTTAAAAATCCTATAAGGTACGTAGGTATTGTTATCTCTTAAGATGAGATCATTGAAGCTCAGAGAGTTTAAGACCAAAGTCATGTGATCATCAGGTAACATTTACTGTGTGTCTACCGTGTGCAGGAACTGTGCTAACATATATATATAGCACCGCATTTAATCCCCACAATCTGCTGATGTAGTAACTACTATTACTAAGCCTCCTTTGCACATGAGGAAATTGAGATACAAAGAATTTAAGTAGCCTGACCTTTGAGAATAGGGGTCTACATTCTAGGGGAGAGGTCAGCCAGCCTTTTTTTTTTTTTTTCTTGTTTTTAATATATTTTTATTTATTTCAGAGAGGAAAAGAGAGGGAGAGAAAGATGGAAACATCAATGATGAGAGCGAATCATTGATCAGCTGCCCTCTGCACGCCCCCTACTGGGGATCGAGCCCACAACCCTGGCATGTGCCTTTGACTGGAATCAAACAGGGACCCTTCAATCCACAGGCTGATGCTCTACCCACTGAGCACCACTGCCGGGCCCTCAGCCAGCTTTTTTATAAGGAGCCAGGCAGTAAATAAATACCTTTATCTTTTGCAGGCCGCATTGTCTCTACTGCAGCTACTCAACTCTGCCTATTGTCATGCAAAAGTCTCAGAGACAACATGCTGACCCATCAGTGTGACTGTGCTGCAAAGAGCTTATATTATGAACAATGGAATTTAAATTTCATATACTTTTTACAAGTTGTGAAGTGATATTCCTCTTTTGATGTATTTCAATCATTAAAAAAATGTAAAAGCTATTCTGAGCTTTTGATGACAAAAACAGGTGGCAGGCTGGCTTGAGTCTACAGACTGACTATGGCTCTAAAGCATATCCAGTTGGATTCCAAAGTCTGTTCTCTTCACTATTAGTGTACAACCCCACTCAACTCCAAAGCACATGCTTCCTTATGAATGCTCCTACTCTGGAGGAATGTTGGAGGAGCACGGCAGAGAATTTAGAATGCCCAGCCTTAGAATGGATTCTGCTCGAGGTGGGAACATTTCCCTGCTACTCTTGGTGATGCCTTAGAGTCACTGTCAGAAGTAGTTTCTATGGAAACTGACCTGGTCTCCCTGCCTCGGTGATCCTTGTTTAAATTTCCTCCCCTGACCAAAATATGAATGCAGAGCTGGGGACCACTCTCTGTGTTCTCATCTATTCTCCCAGACATTTTGTAGTTGGGATTTCTGATACATATACCAACTTTATATATAAAATCTATCTGTTAATAGACCAGAAAATTGAATAAATACTATTTATGAAGGTCATCATTTTTGTCATACTCAGAGTTCTTAATGAACAGCAATGGAATGCAGATGGTATTATTTTCTCCTATGCTGTATTTTCAAGTCCAGTTACTCTAATTTAATAGGTTAACTATATGTGGGACTGGCAAAGAAAACTCCTTGGAATCGTATGGAGTAAACCAGAAAAACCTTTTCCTCTATCTCTTCTAAAGAGAAACTACATTTACATTAAAGAAAATTAAAAAAGTGAATCAGGATTACGGGTCTGTAATCAGTTTTAAAATTACAGAAGATGTTGTCCATTGTTGCAAGATGGGGCTCTGACAAGAAGTCGATCGGGTGTATTTGCTGCATCGATTAGCAGCACTTCAGTAGCTGAGGGAGAGGGCAAGCCTTTACCCAGGGCCAGCTCTCCAGGAATGAGATAAGCTCCTCCACTCAGCAGCATCCACTCCACTCAGACATTTGCTCTGTTTACCCTCCCAAAGCAAGCAGATGATTCCCGAGGTCTTCCAGATCCGAGGAGAGGAGGAAGACACTGCTGCTGGGAGTGACTGAAATCAGACTGAAGGGAGTCAAAGCAGCAAGATCCAGTGGATGGGGCTTCTGAGTCAGACCATCTGAGTCCCTTTCTAGGCTCTGCCACTTACCGGCTACCACCTGGCTTAACATGCAGGTTGCTTTTCTCTTTTCATCTCCAGAGTAGCAATAATAAAAGTATCTGCATGATGGGGTTCTTAGGCAAATGAAACAATAATTGCAAACATGTGCAAATGGATGCAAACATTAAGCACATTTCAGTGCCTTAGAATGAGGCTGGCTGATGCATTCTAAGGGAGGTGGACTAGAATTCCCACGTAACAGCTGGGCTGTGGAGGTAGAAAATGTATGAAGTAAACTGATTATGGACCCGTAATCCTGATTCACTTTTTAAATTTTTCTTTAATGTAAATGGAGTTTCTCTTTAGAAGAGAAGGCTGTGGAGGTTAGTCTTCATTCAAACAGACTCTGTAGTAAGGGTATAGGGTGGCTGTAACAACTACTCTTCGGGTCTTCTCCAAGGAGCACCTGGAGGTTCCTGGGACCAGGAAAGCAAAGGAAGGGCTTTCAGTTGGGCTGAGGGGGGAAGGCCACATGGGCTGGGGCCTCCTCCAAGCTGATCTCTTCAAAGGTATACAGAGTCTCAAAGGTTCTTGGAAGGAAGGGATTTGAAGTCAGGCTGGATTGGAGTCTCTCTTCAAAGAGCCGAGGACCACGCTCAGGAAGGAAACCTCATTAGACCCTGAGGAACACTGTACCACAAGACCTGGTGATGTGGAAATGGTAGTGCCTGCCTCCACAGCTCAGAGGTTATGCAGAAGGCAGGCTGGGCCCCTAAGGGTCCCTCAGTCCTACTGCATACATGCCTGACATGCTTCTTTAGAAGCTGGCTCAGTGACCGCCCCCAGTTTACAAAAGGCCAAATGGATGCCAGCAGAGGCAAAGGGGGCCACACAGCATCTTGTCCACTCCTACAAGGATAAAGGGAGTCTGAGGACAAAATGGTTCTTGGGGCCAATATTCTCTCTGAGATCAAGCTGATGGTTACAAGAGGGGGTAAAAAAAAAAAGATTATAGCCCAGTGGTTTTAATAACAGACTTATATTGAATCTACTAAGAGACCTGCCATCTTTCAAATATACAACAGGGAAAAGAAGTAATTAGGTGGCTTTTGACGGCGCTCTATAACTCCTGTGTATTAACCAGAGCACCACGGAGAGAGCTCGTTTTATGTCCTGGCATATATCTTGTGGCACAAAGCAGAACTAGCAGTTATCCTGAATAGCGATCTCAGCTACTTCATCCCAGCCCTGTGCAAACACCGTCCGGCAGACAGCCAAATGAGAGGCAAGGGCAACCGCTCTCTTCTAATTTGTACCTACACCGAAAACCCCCAGTGATTCCTGCCATGACTTCTGTTTCCTCTCTATTCTCACTCCAACTAAGGTATGAGGAGAGTCATTTGGCTGACAAAGCTGGAAATCTTCTTGTCGTGAAAAGTAAGGGTTTCTCCAGGAGAAAAATGGACTGCATTTGCAAAGGTGGCCTTTGGAATTATAAGGACAACAATGAGATTCTCCGCTGGGTGGCCATTCCTATCCTGGGCATGGTGACTACCATCAGGAGAATGCTTTGGAGTTCAGTTTCTAAACATAAACTTTCAATTGCATCGCCCTGCAGCCTAACAACCACTCAGTGAAACAGGTGAGGAGAAGTGAGATGATCTCACCCATTTTGCAGAAGAAGAAAATGAGGCTCAGCATTGTGAAATGTCCAAGATCACACAACTGGCCAGTGGTACAGCCACATAAATTTCTATCTTTGGTTTTTAAATTTCACTCTCTTTCCAGAAATGAACACTTTGCAGGGCATTTAGCAGTTTTCAATGCATTTCTGACACGCAGAGTATATGTCAACCCATGGTACAGTATTACTATTTACAAATGAAAAAAATTGAGTTCCAGAGCATTTGTATAACCTGCCTAGATAATATAGTTCACAAATGGGACTAGCACTGAACATGTATTTCCTCCACTGGTCCTTTATTGGTTCTAGCACTGGTTCTGTTTCTCAGCTGTTTTATTTGTCCCCTCATACAAAATCTTTCTTAAATGTTTTTAAGTTCACTTCCCTTCCAGCCCTAGTGATAAGAGTCTCAGGAAGATGGCAGGGTTTTGAAGATGGCATGAGAGAGTGGGGAGATGAGCCAGTCCTGGCCTGGTCTCAGCATGTAGCTCCAAGAGCCACAGCCCTGTTGGCTCTGTGAATATTCAGTTGAGCTGAGGAATATACCCTGGCACTGCCTTGGAAATGGTAGCCCAAGACTTACAGGGAAGTGCAGCTCTCCTTCTTGGGAAAGGAATAGCCCATATTCATCTTTTACCTCAAAGAACACAGGTAAAGGAATATGGTGGTGGCCTGTATCCTGGATCTGACTTCTCCTCCAGTACTTATTCCAGCTTGCAAGACCAAGTTCAAATGCAAAACAGCTGGAGAAGAATATGGCTGTGGTGGGGGTCAATGATGGTTAGTCATCCTTTAAACAGACTCTGTAGTAAGAATGTAGGGTGGCTGTAACAATACCCAACCGATTTTCTTGGGGCAAAGGAAGTGAAGATCATTCTGCAAAAAGGCTGACAGTTTGGAGAGGCCACACTAAGTTACATCTGGACAAGATCAACATGTACTAAGGTGCTAAAAGATCCAGGTGAAGGAGGGTGCTCCATCCATTCCTTCAGCTTTGCACAGACTAGGGGAGCAATGGGCTGGAGATAAGACAAAGCCCCCGCCTTCCTTGCTCAAAAGTCAGACAAGTACCTATGGGAGGTGCTCATGAGGAGAACACGTTGCAGACAGGTAGTACTTGTAGAATGAATTTTGACTTTGGAATAAAAAAAAAAAAAGCCAGGTTGAAACCTCCCATCAATCATTGTGGGTGAGGTTCCTCATCTCTCTGTGACTGGTTTCCTTATCTTTAAGGTGAAAATGATACATCAGCTCATAGTTCTGAGCATCTGCTGAGTGTCCAGCCCTGACCTAGGCACTTTCCATACATGAATTAATTTAATCCTCTCAACAATTCTTTGAGGGTCGTTATCATCATTTCCAATACCAAAGGAATAACTTGGGTTACACAGAAGTTAAAGAACGTGTCCTAGACACCATAGCCACTTCCCCAGTTTTGAGGATAAAAGGCCAGTGTACTTAGATAGCTGGCATTCAGTAGAAGCCCAGTGGGTGACAGTGTTGGCTATGATTGTTATTAATATTATTATAATGACCAGCTGCAATTCATCTGCAAGGATAACATATTGAGCCTCTCACTTCTTTGCATATTTCACACAGGCCGGGTGGCTGCGGGTAGGCCATTTGTCCTAACTGGCTCTACATCATTTTTAGCCACTTGATTCTCTTCAACCACTTTCAGGCAGGGGTAGCCTCCCCCCAGACGTGTTCCAGTGCCGCCACCACGTGCTTCATGCAAACAATGCAAGATTTATGGCATCCCTTTATTTGAGTTGATTCCAATGTGTCAGCAGATATGAATTGCAACATAAAGTAATTACACTTGAAAGTGAAATGCAGGCCTAAGGATTCTGGTTGGCCATTTTTTTTGAATGCCAGTAATTTCTGAGACTAGATTTATTTAGTGGCTTTCCCCCCCTCCTCTTGAGCACTTAGAGACCTCAGTATCTAGAAATGCCATTCCAGCTACCTTTATTACAGGCTACTTTATCAATTACCCTGACAGTTATTCATACTACACATGGATGTACTTTATAGTTGTCACATGTGCTCCATAGACAGGGCAATAAAATGCATAATGCATCTTTCTTATCAGCAAATCCTGATGGGTGATACAAGCCAGGGCCTCTGGAATGGGAGCCCTCAGAAGTGTGACAGAACAGAAGTAGCTTGAATTTATATATAAACAAATTAATGCAGTCTTTAATGCAGCATGGGAAGAGGAGTCCCACGAGAAAGATTAGCAATTAGGGCAGGAAGAGGCCTATTAAATCATCTTGTCCATCCCCAAGCATGTGGGCTATTCCCTATAGCAAAAGCCCCTCCCAGGTTTGATTACCTAAGAGGCTGGGATTCCCTTACAGCCCTTGGGAGAGAACTGATTGCCCAATCCATCTCCCATTGCAATGCTTTTGGTTACATGGCAAGAGATTGGAAAACATAAAAGCAAATGAAAAGTGACAGTATCCAGGGAAAGTTTTTTATCAGCCTTGTTCTCTCCCTTTCCTTTTCCATTTCCTATGCAGTCTTCTAAAATCATTTTTAACTGAAAGCATGGAATTTCAGGTTCCTTTCTCTGGCTCTACCTAAAGTGCATGTAGAAAGTGAAGGCAAACAAAGGCTGGCACAATGAAAACAATATTGTTGGATGGAGGGTGACAATATATGGGTTTCCATGCTGACTTGGACATCTACCACTGTGTGAACTTAGTAAGGACACTGTGCCTCTCTGAGTTTCCTTATCAATAAATTAGAATGTATTAGTCTGATCTTCTACATTGATTCATTTTTCAACTCCTTTTTTTTTTTTTCAGTAAGTATCTATTGTCTGCAAGTTGTGCGCTTAGCATCCTGGGAGTACACTGCTGAAAACCCATGCTCCTTGCTCTCAATGGAGCCCAGGATATTAGAAGGCATATCCCACTGAACATGATTTTATTGTGATGAAATATTCACATGAAAAGTAGCATTTTAACCTTTTTTAATCATGCAGTTCAATGGCACTAAGAACACTTACACTGTATGCAACCATCACTACCAACCATCTCTGTGACTTTTTCATCTTCCCCAACTGAAACTCCATACCTATTAAATATGCACCCAATTCTCTCCACTGCTTCCTTCAAGTCCCTGGCAACTACCATTCTACTTTCTGTCTCTATGAATTTGACTACTTTAGGAGTTGCCTGTAATAGAAATCATACAATATTTGTCTTCTTGGGACTGGCTTATTTCACTATGCACATATCTTCAAAAGTTCATCCATGTTGTAGTGTGTGCCAGAATTTCCTTCATTTTAAAGGCTGAATACTATTCCACTGTATGCATATACCACATTGTGTTTATCCATTCATTCCTGAATGGACTAATGGGTTTCTTTCACCTTTTGTTCAACACATTTTATGTGTTATTAAAAAATGGCTGGCATGTGAGAGTATAGTCAAGGGGTCCCTCACTTGGATTCCTGAAGAGAAGGTGTCTGAATAGAGTGGTCTGTGGGATAAATTAAAGTCAGCAAGAGAAAAGGAGGGGTGAACAGAGAGTGGGCCAGACAGAGGCAGGGCAAGAAAGCTCCAGGCTGAAAAATGAAGCAAAGCAGAAACTCAGCATGTGCAAAGGCCAAGAAAGACTGGCGTGTTTTGAACCGAGAGTGGTTCCCATTTGGCCCTGGGGGTCAGCAGGAAGTGAGTCTGAGAGAATTTCTGCTCCCCCTCTGAGCTAAGTGGACTGTGATTCTGTTTTCCATACAGCATCTCTGCATTACATCTCTATTTCATCAACATTCCCTGTATGAGTCAATTAAATATCATCTGCTCCTTTAATCAGTGATTCTGTTTGCTTTCCTTTTCAGGTCACTAATACAGATGCATACATGGATGAACTTGAAGGGAAGCAGCCACACCATGATCTTGCTTATCACACTGTTGCATAATTGGCTGTTTACTCAGCTGCGAGATCCTGGGTCCTATGGAGGAGTAGGATTTCATTGACTCCTCTTCGCATCCAGTGCCTGGGTACAGTGAATGTTCAGTACACTTTTTAAAAAATATATATTTTATTGATTTTTTTTACAGTGAGAAAGGGAGAAAGATAGTTAGAAATATCAATGAGAGAGAAACATGCATCAGCTGCCTCCTGCTGGAGGTGTGCCCACAACCAATGTACATGCCCTTGACTGGAATCAAACCTGGGACCTTTCAGTCCGCAGGCAGATGCTCTATTCACTGAGCCAAACCAATTTTGGCTTCAGTACTCATTTGACAAGAGAATTTAATTTTTACAGATGAGAGTATCAGGAAAATAAAAACAAGACTTCTCCAAGGTGCTGACAGGAGCTCTGGTTTTTAAAGATGTTATTTTTTTCTCTATGGGATAGTTAACTTCAACTCTCCCAATGATATCCATATAGTTTCATAAAGAAATAAAAGCCAAGGCAGAGTTGTACAGAAATTACTCTGAGACTGGAAGAATTACTTTGAAGGTGCATTCTGACCTGAGGAGACCTGAACGAATGGTGGAAATTCAGGCGTGATGAGCAGAAAAGCAACCTGATAGTGCCACTGGGCACTGGAGCGATCTGGAAGGAGCCCACAGTAAAATCTCATCATTTCAGT
This sequence comes from Nyctalus aviator, assembly GCA_036971965.1. Lineage (NCBI taxonomy): Eukaryota > Metazoa > Chordata > Mammalia > Chiroptera > Vespertilionidae > Nyctalus > Nyctalus aviator. Next base: position 158,098,212 of record CM072923.1, on the reverse strand, counting down.
CTCACTAGTTCTGAGTTTGGATAGCACCTAGGCTTCATTCCTTTGCTCAGTAGACCTGGTTTCCATAAATTACACCAAGTTATTAGACTGAAGAATATCAAGGGAGTCTATTCATTCATAAACATTTGCTGAATGCCAATTTTATTCTTCTATCATCACAAAAATAATGTACATCATCAAGGATGCCTGATTGGTCAAGAACTTTAACATGCATTCTCTCTCCCTGGATTATTGCAACAGACCTGCGAAGAAGACCTACGCTATCCCCATGTCATACCTGAGCAAATGTAGGCTCAGAGTGGTGAGGACCCGACTCAGACTGGAGAGCTTTATGTATGGGGATGCATATATAAATACATTTCATTGTGCTTGAAAGTCAAAGATCAGAAATCTCAAATTATAATAATAATGATGGTCAAGTTTTCTCCTCTTGGTAGCATTTATACATACATGAGGAATTGATAAAGTTGCCCTAAACATAGGCCAGAGAAAGTGTATGATCAAGGGCAAAATGGTGGTCTAGGCAGGTAACACCTTGAGAATTAATAAGTCAAACTCAATGAGAAATCCCATTTTCAGTTCATTCTTAGTACCTTTCAGATTTGTAGGTAAAGCTGAAGGGCCATTATTCTCATCAGTATAAAAGACTCAACAATTATATCGTTGCCCTATAAAGAGCAGATAATGAAATTAAGATAGAGGCATTTAAACTAAAGTTTAATATAAAAAAAGTTTTAAAACTTTTTTGAAGAAATGGTAATACTCTGTGGAAACAGTTATGTAGTCTAACAGTATTTGTACATCCAGTGGTACAACTTTCTAGAAAATAATTTAACCCAAATAACAATATACACGTTTACCTGTTAATTCTGAAATTTAACTGAAGAGAGTAACCATAAAGGAGCATAATGATCTGCCAAAGATGCAGATACTAACAATATGGTGTTCATTATGTGTCACTCATATGCTAGAATGCCTTTTGGTGACATAAAATGATGTTACTAAATATTTAATAAAAGAAAAAATGTAGATGAGGAAAAAGGTGTATTACAAAGAAGCATGTATGGTATAATTTCAATTATAAATGTGGTTGTGTAAAGAACACTGGTGGTTTACTCATGAAAATGCTGCTTGATTCATGTCTAAGAGGTGGTGTTTCAGATAATTTGTATCTCTTTTCAACTTTTCTATATTCTGTAGATTTTCTATAACAAAAATTCACTACCTTTATAAATAGAAAAGGCATCAGATACAAATAAGGATTAGGCTCTGACAATTATCACTGTGTGACTTGGGACTGGTAATGAACCTTTCTGAGCCCCAGGTCTTTCACCAGTAAAAGTGCATGTGTAATATATACCTCATAAGATTAATGAGTTATCCTATATAATAAAAGGCTAATATGCAAACTGTCCCCTTGGGAGTTCAACCAACAGAGAGTTTGACCACTCACTATGGTATGCTCTGACCACCAGGGACAGCGCAGAATGAAGGAAGACCCCCGGCCTGCAGCCAACACCTGGGCGGGAAGGAAGGCCCCGGCCAGCCCTGATCGCCAACAAGGCCTAGAGACCCTACCCATGCATGAATATCATGTACTCGGCCCCTAGTAAGAAATAAAGTGAAATATTTTGCAAAACTACAGAGATTCTCAAACACAGATCCTTTTTATCACTGTTTCATATGAAGACGTTTTAGGTAAGTGCTAAGGAAGTTGTGCCATAGGCTGCTGATGAGTGGGGGAAACCATAAGCACAGACTTGGACAGCGCAGAAATAAACATGAAGGAGTATGCCTGTCTATTTGTGTGGGTGGGTATATCACATCGCACAGAGTCAGAAGATGATGCATCGCCATATTGGAGTCTTAGACATTCCCCTCGGACCCATTTATATAAAAGATGAAGTATTTTTTCCTCAAAAGTGAGGTTATGAGCATCTTGAGTTTAGACAATTGACAGTACAATCTTTATTTTCTCAATTTTACATACAGAATTTCAAAACAGTCTGCACATCTCTTAGACATCATGAAAAATTCAGGCCCCAATCTCTGGAGGTGCAGGCACTTTGTATTTAAATATTAAGACCATGTTTCCCTGGTAAATTCTTGCAGATTTGAGTTCTCCTGATTTTCTGAATAGTTAAAGAAGAAAAATCCAGTCTGGCAGGCAAATCCCTGAGCTCTGTGACTGAGGCAGCTGGAGGAACACTGAGCATGGCAGTGATCCCAATAGAAACATGTGGCCGAGGCCACAGCAGAGCAGCTTCCCACAGCTGAAACAGTTGTAACTGCACCTGACATTGGGCTCATCACACAGGCTGTGAGGCTGCAGGCTCCAGTCAGACTATCAAGTCCCTGACCTTTGTCCCCAGTGCCTAGAGCATCTCTATTGTCCTCCAAACCTCAGGCTCATAGCTTCCTGCAGTGGGGTGTGGTTAGTAATACCCATAGTTCCTAGTGTGATTGCAAGGACTGAGTGAGACAGTGTGTGTAATTCATTGCATAGTAGCTAGAATACTCCTAGGTTATCCCTCACTGCACCAGCTCTGCTAGGCTAATTCTCTCATCCTTTGGATCAAAACATGCTTGCAAATGCTCTAGGCAGGCAGGACACAGGGTGCCCAACCATCAAAATTCTGAGGTGTGGACCCCACTCTTGGGAAGAATTCATTTGGGCAGTGCACAAGATGGGTGGAAGAAAGAAAGAATTTATGTCCTCTTGGAACTTATATATAGTAAGTAGAAGCCAGTGCACAAGTTTGTGCCTCGGCCTGACCAGTGATTTTGGTTGATCAAGGCCACAGGAGGTTGGCCGGGGAGAGGGGCCATGAAAGATCAGCTGTGGGAGCACACTGACCACAAGGGGAAGCTCCTGCATTGAGCATCTGCTCTCTGGTGATCAGTGCCAATCATAGTGACTAGTGGACCAGTTGTTTGGTTGTTCAGTTGCTTAGGCTTATATATATATATATATATATATATATATATATATATATATGTTAGTATAGAGCTCAAAACATAGTAGGCACTCAATAAATGTTAGTTTTTCTCCTTCCTCTCAATTAGATCTTACCTTCTCCTCAATTTGCATAATATACTTCTTTCATTTCAAGTTAAATTTATATTTTATACATAGTAGGTATTTCACTAAGTCTTTGAAAATACATATGGCAATACAGAAAAGTGACTATATCTACATGTATATGAGAGGAGGAGAAAAGGGATGGGGGAAAAAAGAAAAATAGGGAAAATCATTCACATAATAAGTGAGATTAAATATATATATGCAAACTTTAATAAATATCATACAACCTATTCATGTAGGATAGCGATTTTCAACTGTTTTCACTCATGAAACTCATGAATTAATTACTAGATTTCTGTGGCAAAATGTCTTTTGCAGCTCTGACCAAAAAGTATGTATAATTTTGATTCATTCACACTGGATGGCTATTGTGTTAGCTATAGTCATTTTTTTAATTTGACAGTCTAAGGAAGTATTGCATGTTTTAAACATTCTTGTGGCAAACCTGTTGAAAACCACTGCTCTAGAAGTTAAAGGAACCAGGGAAAGACAGAAGTGGCTGGAGTAAGATGGGTTGTATTACTGCAGGCCACCAACAGAGGGGAAGGAGCTGCCATTGTCTTTCTCCAAGAGATAACTTTTGCTAGAACTTGAATGCCAGCCCCCAAGGCCAAGGGTGCTAGGTAGGCACAGCTAGACAAGGAGGGGACTCAGGGGCTGCTTGATTCTACAATGAATGAGTCAGTGCAATTCCCCAAATAGCTATGGGGAACTGACCACGTTCCAGAAGGTAGGAGATACAAGAATGACCAAGCCATGGACCCCCTTCTTTCATATTACTTGATCTAGCATTTTTGTTTGTTTATTTACTTAAAATTCTCCCCATCTTTCATATTTCAAATGTCCCCATTTTATAGAAAAGCTGGGAAAGGTGCAAGAAAGAAGTAGGGACTGTGTGTATAGGACATAAAAGCATGAGGGCATTAGATTCACCGCACTGTTAATACTAGAATTAAAAACATATGTAGTCAGCCCTGGCTGGTATTGCTCAGAGGTTAGAGTTTTGGTTGCACACTGAAAGGTCTTGGGTTCAACTCCCAGTCAAGGGTGCATACATCTGGGTTGTGGGTTCTCTTGCTGGCCCCAGTTGGGACACATGCAGGAGGCAGCCAATTCATGTGTATCTCTCGCATTGATGTTATTCTATCTCTGCCTCTCTCCCCTTTTCTGTCTCTTCTCCCCTCCCTCCTTCCATGCTCTCTAAAAATCAATGGGAAAGATATCCTCAGGTGAAGATTCACAACAATAAAAATATATATAATCATTAAATGTAGCAACTGATAACAAAGTCAACCAGGAAATCACCGAAATGTTTCGTTCCAGGTAACATCTAACCATCCATGTAAGACATACTCACATACCAGTTTCCCTGTTTCAGCCAGCAGACTGGGGGTGTGAACTAATGTGATGGACATCCTGGCAATGCACCACACCTCAGAGAACCTCAGTATCATCTCATGTAAAAAAAAGACAATACCTCTATTTTGTAAGACTGTAGTAAAGACTGGCTAGTTAATTGCTGCTCTCACACTCCAAAGGAGATACTAAAAGGTTCAGTGATTTATACAAGTATGAAATAAGATGTATGAAAGCACTTCCAGCAAGATTTGGAACAACATTAAGTATTTTCATTATTATTATCATCACTCTTATTGCCAGTGTTGTTTTTATCATTCAGTTCCACGTGCACTTGCTATAAGTGAATCACAATTCAAATTCAGGCCTTTTGATATCAACACACACCACTTCCCATGACACAGCTCATCTAGCCCACAGGTTTCTCCATGTCCATTTCCTCAGACAGAACCTCTCCCCTGACAGGTGAATTTTACCAGGCTCTCATTTGGACTCAACCTCTTGCTTTTTGTTAAACACATGCCTTTATTGCACCCAGAACTATGAATGCTGCTCCATCTGAGGCCACTGCTGAGAAATTCTTGAGAGAAGCACTGAGCAATTGTATTAGTGCTACCCCTAAATGCTACTGTACCACCAATTCTATATAGACGCTCTTTTAAGGAGTGCCTTTGCAAAAACAGAAGTACCTACTAAATAACCAAGGCACACTCATGGAAAGTGAGTTCTAAATTAAAATAGAAAATAAGTGCATGAGATAGAAAAATAACAAACAGAAGGCTCTATGTGAAGCATTCAGTTGTCTAAATAAAAGCAGAGACACCCAAATGGACAGCTCTGATTTATCAAGTGGAACGGCTTCTGGGATATGGATGAGAATTTTCAGAAGTGTCTCTCTCCATTACTCAGTTGACCCTCACAACTCTCAGATTGCGTTAATACTTGTGATTTATAATGCGCGCCTGCAAGGACGCAGAGAGCACAGCAGAGAAATGCCATGACCTTGCCTCGCTATTTTCTTTATCCAGAGCACTTGCTACTTTCAACCAGAGCACATCAGTTATGTATGTCTACTGTTACTTCTCTGTCTCCCCACATCAGAATGCAAACTCCACAAGGTACAGGCCTTCTTTTTTACTCACCGATGTATGCACTCCCTGAGAATACTCCTTGGCACATAGCAGGCACTCGGTGAATATTCATTCAAAGAATAAATGGGTAAAAATGTAAGAGTAGTCCTGGTCAAGTGACCTAAACTCTCTGAGCCTCAGTCACCTAATCTGTAAGATGGAAATAATAAATAATACAAAACTAATAGATGGATTGCAGGAATTCAATGGTGACAGCATGGAGGAACCTGAGGAATTAGCCTGTCAGAGAAAGTATCACATGAACTCACTCATATGTGGAATCTAATGAACAAAATAAATTGATGAACAAAATAGATCCAGATGCATGGAAGCATGGAACAGAGTGATGAATCTCAGAGGGAAGTGGGCAAGGAAGGATGGGAAGAGATTAACCAAGGAAGTTATATGCATACATGCATTACTTGTGGACATAGCCAGTAGGGCTGTGAAGGCCTGAGGTTGGGTGGGAACAGGCTAAAGGGGAGCAGGAGGGGGAAAGAGGGCACATCTATAATACTCTCAACAATAAATTTAAAAAGAAATAAATCTAATGGCAAAAATATATATGAGGTACTTAGCAATGTCTGGGCAATTAATGCTCAATAACTAATTCAATTCCTCATAGCTAAATATTTATCTTCAAGGTTTATAAAAACTACTTCTATGCCCACCCAAAGGGCTCAGAGATAAAGAACAATCTCCAGCTTGTGCTCATTCTATTCTCCTAGTGCTCATTGTGAGGTCAGAAGGAGAAAACTAGAAGATTCCTTAATAACTGTATAGAGCAGAACCAGCAAACAACAGCTCATGGGCCAGCTACTTGTTTTTATAAATAAAGTTTTATTGGCACTCAGCCCAGCTTGTTTGTTTATATATTGTCTGTGGTGGCTTTCCCATCCCAATAGCAAAACTAAATATTTGCAAAAAACCATATGGCTCACCAGGTTTACTTTCTGGGTCTTTAAGAAAAAGCCTGTGGAAGGACCCTGTGTTTTCAGAGGAGGACACGGAGTCACTGAGAACAAGCAGATGAGGTACATACATCACACTGTGTATTTAGGCTCTGAAACTTTGAGACCTAGGGGCTCATACATCCCTTTAGAGTCCCAAATAGTAGTTGATAAATCTTCAGTCACAGGGGCATTCTGCATGATGACAACCCTAAGGGCAGTTTGACTTTTGCCCTGGAGCAAATGAATGGTCACTTGCTCACCAGAGGCCCTATTGTGCCCTTGAAGGGGAGAGACACCACAGATTGCAAAGAACATGGATATAGCCACCATGCATGCTGGGGTCAGTCCTCAACTCTGCAATTTGTTAGGTAGGTAGCTTTATGCAAGTCCCTTACCCTCTCATGATCTCAGTTTTCTCATCTGTTTCATGGGAATAATATTTTCTTAGTTGAGTTCTTAGGGGACTGAATTTAATGAGCCCAAGCATTTGAAAGCTGCTAACACAGAAAACATTACCTCTTTTCCTCTTTAAAATCCAAAATTGATTAAAAAAAATAATAATTCATTACTGAAAAGCTATCTCATTTCTGAGTTTACCAAATCTGCCTGAGAGCAGAGATGGTCTCATTTTCTAGGATGATATGAGCATCCTTTCTTCCCTGTCATGATTAACCCCTGACTCAATTATCTTACAGAGGCTACTTCCTGACAGTTCCAACTTCTAAAAACAGGTTTTGAGCTATAAATTCATTTTTATTGTGATAAATTAAAATTCAATATCATCCAACAAGATACTAAACATCCGGTGACCCAATTTTCCCCCTTAGATGTTCAGTCTCTTTGATATTAAAATGGAACTGGGGCTGTTGTCAGGCACATGGGAGCCAGAACACTGAAGAGAATTCATAAAGAGCATGGAGATGGGATAGAGGGAAAAGACTGTAAAGAGGAAAGAAAGGCAAAATAAGGAAATGGAGGAAGGAAAAAGAACACTTTCTACTTCCTGTTTTGTGAGCATCAGAGAATAAATTATTAAATCAGCCCTGAAATTTAAGTGTAGCCCTTGCATTCAAAACACCATGACCCTCTATTATAATGGATAATGATCAATCCTGGGCCACTCTCCACCTCTCCCCTGCCATGCCCTGCATATTCTGTGTAAATTTGCCAATCCTCGGGCACAAAGTCTATTAATTGTGCAGTATCACTGAGCATGTAGATGCTATTATGCTAACCAGATACATAAATGTGATGAACAAAAAGATGCACCCTATTCATCGGTGCATTTTAGGACTCAGTGAACATTCCCTCCAGGGAAGAATGAATGAGCACACATATTTTTCTCTTTTAGACAGTTGTGCATTTAGAAATACAGTTTTATCTTTCCATCTTGCTCATCTGGTCCTCCCCAACATACTCTTCCACAGCCAATCAGCGAGCCCTTTTCTGTAAAAGCCTCCCTTCATATTCTTGGGACAGCCCAGTCTTGATGCCCTGAGCACTGACAACTCCATTCACATCTGTATCTCAAGCAGCTGTCAGTTCAATCTGTGAATCTCATTTTAGCACTGGACTGTGATCACTTCGGGATAAGGACCACTAATTATATATCTGTGACTCCCCAGAACACAGAGCATCATGTGGCAGAGGACAGGCATCCAACACCCTGCTGCCTGACCAGATATTGGTTCCACTGCCAACATTCTGTCCACCAGACAATCACTGTTGTAACTCCACCCTTTTGTTGCCACTCAGGAAAGCTCATCAGAAAGTGAATGATGGTGACAATAAGACAGGGCTAACATGGAATCTGTTCTAATATATAGAAAAGGAAATCATTTCTAAAATGTGTTGCTGTGGTCTCAAAATTTTTGTGCACCCCTCCCATTCATATGTTGAAATTCTAACTCTCAAGATGATGGTACTAAGAGGTTGGGCCTTTGAGGGTCATGAGGATGGGACCCTCATGAATGTGATTAGTGTCCTCAGATAGGAGGCCCAAGAAGCATCCTGACCCTCCTACCACATGAACACATAGCAAAATGACATCCTCTAAGGAAGTAAGCTCTCTCGAAAGACACTGAATCCGGTGGGGCCCTCATCTTGATCTTCCCAGCCTTCAGAACTGTGAGAAATAAATGCTTGTTGTTTATAAGCAACTTAGTTATGGTATTTTGTTAAGGCAGGTCCATTATAATTAGCAATATTTTACTAACATTAAGGATTCTGGGCCAAACTACTTGGATTTGAATCTTTGCTCTGCCCTTAGTAGCTGTGTGACTTAAATGATCTGGCCTCCATTTTATTCATCTGTGAAATGGTGAGAATAACAGCATCTATACTGAATTGTTGCAATGCACTTAGAATGGTGCACATAATAGTGCCAAATCAGTGATGGCTAAACCAAATGAACAAGCAAAATGCACAGGGGATGTGATGGTGGCAACAAGATGCTACATCATCTTTAAAAGATGATGCAGACCACTGTCCTTCATCTTGAGAAACAGACTTCTCTTTAGGATCCTGAAATGTTGATTATTTTTATGGCATAAAATTATAATGATTCTATGGAATAAAACTGTAAATGGGACAATAAGCGAGTTCAATGAGTTTTCCTGGAAATGCAGGATTTGGGGTTGGAAGTTCTTTTCTGAGTCTAAGCAAGTCAGGGACACTTGCAGAGCCTGTTTCCTTATCTGCAACATAAACATGAACTCCCTTTTGCCTCTGTGTCCACTAGTCTGATTTAAGGACCCATTAACATACTGATATGAAACCTTTCCCGATTTGCTACTGTTTCCAATGTCACTAAAAACAGTGAATTTATATATGACATCTTCTGCCTTCTCACTGATTCCTTTGACATAGTACCAATGCCTCAGTATCTGAAAATAGGAACAGCTTTCAATACTGACTTATTCCCTGTAACATGCTAATAATAAAACAAAATTTACTCATATAAAGATTGGGATCAAGAATCCTTTGAAGTTTAAGACAAGGTGTAAATTGCTGTAAAGGGTCTCTTTAATTGGGATCAAAACACTTTTTGACAGCTTTTGGATTTTAAAATTCTAGCTATTGTCACGTTCTGCAAATGTTTCTTTTCTTGATTTAAAAAAAAAAAAAAAAGTGCAGTCAAGCTTGAGCAGAAATACTTCAGACGTGATAAACAACTAAAATTGGAAATTCCAAATAACAAAGACCCAGTTTTCCTTTTCTTTGATATTTAGGACAGAATACTTCACTTGGACTCTTACCCTGCACAATTCAATCGGTCCCCTGCTGGGCAATGACAAAGGTTTAAGAAATCTTTCCTGCTTACAATCTCCAATGAAGGTTTTATAAATCCTCTATCTGAAGATAAGTCACACTGAAAGGAGTTTACTTTAAGGGAGACAAAGACTTTTAAAAACATTGTCATCACCTTAGATGTGACTTGGCTCAACACTTTATTGCTACTCAACTCCCTTCCACAATTTCCCTTCTTATGGTGGTTGCTTGAATAACCCCAGCCACAGTGAACTCACTTGCACAGAAGGCACCACACCTAACTGCTCAACAGCTCTGAGTGGTAGAAAATTATTCTTATATATAAACCAAAACTGCTTCCTAGAAACTCCTATCACCAGATCTGGTTTTATTCGTGAGTCACACAGAACAATTCGCCACCGTCTACCACACAACTCTTTAGAGAGATGAATACCATTAACAAGGGGTACCCTGCTTGCTCCCTGTCGTCTCCACTTCAGGCTTACACACCTTCAGTCCCCTCCACCAGCTTCCCCAGATTCATATTCAGACACATTAACAAGGTGAGGGTGCAAAAGCAGGAGTTACAGAGGCCCCACGTTCAAACAGAACAAGAGTGGACTAAGCCAGACAGACAACACTGAACTCTGCCTTCCACCTGATTCTCCACTAGGGATCTGATATTTTTTTCCACAAGGCCCCAATAGCTTTGGACTGAAATAATGATTTCACTGTTGTGAATCAAAACTAATATTATAAGGTTTGGTGGTATCTTTCTTTGGGGACAACGTAGATACCCTTGAGTTTGTTTTAGATAAATGTAAAGAATATAAACTACCTTACTTAATTAGCTGAACTGAGTGATTAGGACTTTAGTTAGCTAGGCACAGCCTACTTGGTGGTGGGGTACATAATAGAATAACAAGGCCGCAAAATATGTCTCCAAACGAGATAAAGCATCTGATACTCTGCCTCACTCCTGTCCCTTTGGTTAGGCCAGTTGTCATGGTGATTGGTAGGGAGACTAAAGATGATGATGTAAGATAGCAGCATATGAATCACTGTGAAACCTTCCCAGGCTTGATCTGTATTACCTGCCTCCCTCCCACAAAATATGATAAGGACTCCATATCGTCTATGTTTCTCCAAGCCCAAGGCTCTCTGCCTCCTGTGTGTATTCAGGACCCCATGAGGCCATGTGTGTGTGAAGAAATCTTGGCTCAGCATAGTTTCCCATTCCCCAACTTCCCTGGTCTTCTTTATCAGGATAGACTTTGATTTGCTTTATCCTTTGTAAAATGTGTGGTTCAAAAATGAGCACTGGTATCCAATCTATAGTCTGCCCAGGAAAAGGAAAACCATACTTTCAGGAAGGTAGGAGAGGCTTACATTAGGCTTTTACTCTGCAGCATTCAAGCTCCTTCACTACTGATGCTAACATTTTAATTTTCTGCTCCTTCCTACGGAGGCAGCCCCAGGTAGATAGCCCCACCTTTCTCTCTGTCTAGAAGTCAATTGTGTTGAGTTTTGACTTATGTCAGCTGGAGGCTAAATCCCAGTTCTGCCTCCTCCATGCTGGTGAACTTCAGAAAGCCACTTATTCTGAGAGAGAACCTGCAATGCTGTTAAGTGAAAAGACTCCTGAGCTTGACTGACTGGGTTGAAATCCTGTCTCCACAGCCACTGTTTTTTAGCTAGTTAATAAACTTTTCTCTCTTTGATGCCTTGAACTATAAAACGGGGGTAACAATACGCCCACCTCATATAGTCACCGTGAGGATTAAATGGGTGGGTACTTGCAAAGGACTGACAACAATGTGTGGCATATATTATGTGCTTGATGAAGGAGCTATTGTTATGATTATCTCAAAGGGCTTTGTGAGGAGGAAACTGAATAATGTGTGTAAAGTGACTAATATGCACCTAAAATATAGCATGTTCTCAATAAAATGACATTATTATTACCAGTTATTCTTATTGTGGTAAATATACATAACATAAAATTTACCACTTTAACCATTTTTAAGAGGCATAAAGTACATTCTCATTGTGGTGTGATCATTGCTGCCTTCCATCAGCACTGCTGTCTTCTACCCAAACTTAAACTCTGTCCCCATTCAACACTAACACTTCATTACCCCCCTCTCCTCACCCCTACCAGCCCTGGAAACCACCATTGTACTTTCTGTCTCTGAATTGGATTCCTCTAGACACCCAGGTGAATGGACTCCTTCAGAATTTATCTTTTTGTGACTGGCTCATTTCACTTTGAAAAATGTCCTCAAGGTCCATCCATGTTGTAGCATGTGTCAGAACTTTTCTCCTTTCGGTGCTGAACATTATTCCACTATCTATATGTACACATTTGGCTTGCCTGTGCATCCATGGGAGGACTCCTGGGGGTGCTTCTATCATTTAGCTATTGTGAATAGAGCTGCTATGAACATGGGTGTGCCCTTATCTGTCACATGACTGGTTATTTAGGAGTAACTTTTCTTCAGGAAGACCCATTTCCACTGTGAAATCATCACCCTACTACTGACATTTTATCCTAGTATGAGTCAGAACAAAGGGGAGAAAAAAATAATGCAACATGACAAAGGTTAATTAACTTGGCGAGTAGAGTATTATTTATACAGTGCTTGATAAATTACCTTGTGAAGTTCAGTGGAGGCGGATACATGAGTAAAAGGACAAATATGTCCATTTGACGCTCACCCTCTCAATAAAACAGGTCATAGACTATTTTTTTGTTTCTCCCTTACCATCAATACACAGGACCCACAATGTCAGACAAGCCCTGGGGATGAACCTGGGAGCTAATTGCCTCTGGGAGGCTGATGAGACTACAAAACCATGTCTTTGGATCCTTCAACAAACATATTAGTGCTTCCATTTCCTGGTCATGCAGTGATAGATTTTTTTTTTTAAGATGGAAAACTCCATTTATTCTTTATGATTGCAGCAACTACAAGGTTCTACAGGTTAAACTCAAGAGAGTCTGGATGCTTTGACCGAGTCAAAAGAGCCCTATGTGTCTCCCTCTAGGACGCGTGTCCTTAAAGCTGCCAGCACACAAAGAAATCCAACTTAAACCGTCACATTGCCCACCGCTCCTCAAAGCTCATCAATCTCCCATTAGAGTCCCAGGACCCGGTGACACTTTTATCACAATTACACGCTAAGAAACATGGGGCAGCCGCACTGTGGCCAAGTCTGGGAAGAGCCTCCCTTTGATGGACGATCACAGTTGATCAAGTTTGTCAGCTGCTTTATGTGTTTTTATACTCGTTTGATATTCCTGCCCAGCGCAGACAGGCTTTTAAGGGCACATCTGTCAATGGATTCAATTGCACAATGCCACGTGCTCCTTTTACTTACCCCTGTCTTCTCATCAAAGATTTTGATTCCTCCAAAGGAGATGGTTAAAAAGATTTTCTGTTTGTGTTCTCCTTTGGAACGAGCGCCAGCCACAACACCCTGTTGAGAGAAAAGACATGGTTTTTACTTTAGTGTTTTCATTTGAAAATGCCCTCTGGTCCCAAAGGCATGTCAGATACCATCAGGCAGGGCCACCAATCAGGCACGCGCCTTTCTCTCTGCTCCTTCCAGGTTTCCCGACTCGATGAGCTTGCATCTGCTTGACTTTGTGGGAGAATGCTTTTCCTCGCTGTTCGAACACTGTATAAATAGATCTGAGCACCGACTCCTTTGGCTAACCAAGATTTATAGAATACCTACTCTGTGCCTAGGTACTCGGCTCAGAATTTGAGGTGCCTAGAGACACACAGTATGGTCTTCTTATTAATAGCTTTGCTGGGTTTTGTATTGCGTGTGGTTTTAATCTATTCAATAAAGGTGAGTTGTGGAATAGATTCTTAAATATTTTATTTTTATTATGCTTCTGGGGAAACTTTTCATAGGAATCAATTCAGAGAACATTAGGGAAATAAAAAAAATATTGCTAAATTATCCCATTTCTCAATTTTTGCTTGGAAAAATATGATGATCAGAGTTGATGCTTATGGTTTGTAACATTTACCCACAGACATTTTGTATGTCCCCCTACTCCTTTCCCTATCATTCCTGGGTGTTCAAATAAAGTACTGTATTTTCCCGTGTATAAGATGACCCCCTAATTTTACAGTTAAAACATAGGTTTAGGCCTATATTCACTGTATAAGACTATCCCCCCACTTCTGAGGTAACACCAGTTCTTTTTTTAATAGACTGCCTCTCTAACTCAGCCAATCCAAGCAGGCTTTTTATGCATGCAAATTAAACATGTTCTGTACTCGAAGCGACACTGTGTTCTAGTAAAAAGCCTGCTCAAACTAGCCAGAGTTAGAGAGGCGGTCTATTAAAAAAAGAACTGGTATTGCCTCGGAAGTGGGGGGTAGTCTTATACAGTGAATATAGGCCTAAACCTGTTTCAACTGTAAAATTAGGGGGTCATCTTATACACCAGAAAATATGGTACTTACTTACCCAAAGTATTCCATTTATCAAAACATCTGTTTCCACATTTTTTCAAATGTTTTATAAACTAAAGGTGTGTATATGAGTCAATTAGAAGGTAAATGTCATAAAAGGTAGGGAAACTGTTCTGCTTTCTGCTCTCTCCCAGGTGCCCAGCACAGTCCCGGAGGACGGGGAGGTCTCTGTAAATTATTGTTCCATGAATGTTCTATCCTGAATTTCCTGAAGTCGATATGATATAAGTTAAGAGTAAAGACACTTGCTTTTTAAAGTGCCTCTGTGGTGGCCAAGTATAGGTAAGCATGGGATTCATACAAGGCTACAACTGGGAGGGTAAGACACATCTAGGGATTTGCACTCAAGGGCTGCTGGTGACTCTGCCTTAAGCATTTTGAGGCTTCCAGCCCCTTCCACCATTAGCCTCTGCAGAGGGTGAGATGAAACTCGACTCACAGCAGTTGTGGGTTTGGACTTTTAGGCATAGTGAAGTCTAAAATAGTACTGATTTCATATTTCCAACAGATAAAAGTCGTCCGTGTTATTCTCAGAAGAGCAAAACTCAACATCAGTCTCTGAGAACAACTGAGCTTAGAGAGCAATCAACACAACCAGAAGGCACAGGGCATGGGCATTCATTCTCTTGGGGTTGTTTGATCATCCTCACGTTGGAAATTAAAAATACTCAGACCATCTGGAGTATACTCCTAGCTCTCTGTGACCTCAGACAAATTACTCACCTCTCAGTTCCACTTTCCCAAGTGTAAATACCTTCGTGGCATGGCTGAGATAATTAAATATCATTTTATTTCAAGTTCCTAGCCTCATGTCTGGTACATTCAGGGATGTAATAAAAAATAACTTCTAGTAAATGAATGATTGTCCCGTAAAATTTATGTTCCAGTAACTGTTTAGGTGCCTACAAATAGGAATTTCACTACATGGGGAGTTGCCCAATCATTCTTAAGTGCCTCTTATTCTGTACTCACAGATGTGCAGGATGTTAGAGCCAAAGAAAAACCTTAAAACTTATCAGTTCCAATTTCCTAACTGACAGATTGACAGATGAGAAAATGATGTCTAAAAACTTCTGAGATGGCAGAGTTAGGGGAACAAAAAAGCTGATACTATACAACTGAGCTCTCAAGTCTCTTGTGCAGAGAGAAGACATATTTCTATATGTTGTCTTTTTTTCTAGCAAGCTGACACATTCCTATGACCCTACTCAGGGTTCCTCCTTCAGCGTCTGGGACTGCTACATGCTGACATTAGATTCTACCTCCCATGACTTCCTAGGAAATAGGTGAAGAAAGGGACTCATCCTCAAAGCTAAGTCCTCTGTCTCTTTAACACCCATGTCCTATTCAAAGGTCCCTGAACTCCTCACCACACTGCTTGCTTTCCCATTGATTTACTGAAGAGTGATTTTAAGGACCTGGGGGAATGGTCAAAGTCCGTGTCTGCAATCCCAAGGGAATCCTATTTCTGTCTGATGCCTCTCCATCAGAGACATGGTCTCTGACCCCTCCACCGTCCTTGCCAAACTCTGTCTCATTCTTTCCCCCAATGTCTCTTCCTCATGGCACTTACCATCATCTGAGATACATATTCATCTGATGACTGGCTGTCTTTACCCAACAGACCAAAAACTCAATTGTTCATGAAACTTGGTTTTGTTCATTCTACATGCCCAGTGTAGAGTACAGAGCCTGGAATAAAGCAGGCACTCAAAAGGGTGAAGCGACCGCCCCTCGTTCTGGCAATGAACAAGCCAGGCTTTGAACCCAGGAAAATCTAACTTTGAAAACTGTGTTCTTGGCTGGATTTGGAGTAAAATAACTTATGCTGCCAGCCCTCTTTTGCCTAACCTTCAACCTCAAGTAGCCAGACTTACCTAGAGCAAGAACATGAAGTAGCCCCATCACAAATGGAAGGACTGGAAGGAAAGTGTCAAAGGGAGGGGTACCCCATCTTCTTGTTTAACCCCTTCCTGGGTGAGGACATCGCAGGACAGAGGGCAGAGAGGGCTACACCTTGGGTCAGGAAGATTAGCTTCAATGTGTCTCTCCAAAACAGTCCTCACAGCCCCTCGCACTTAGAATTACTGCCACATCCAACAGCAATAATGCCCGGCACACAGTGGTGCTGGCTAGGCACTGCTCCCCTTTGTGTCCTGGTTCCACTGAGCTATCACCAATGCCCTGGTGGAATAGAGGGGAACATAAAGAAGGTGGGCAGAGCAGGCATACATGTTCCAGGAGCATTTCTGTCTTGGGCCACTGGCGGGCACTTTACATGACAAATGGAAAGAAGAAGGGCTATCCACGTGATGCTGTCTTTGGGGAAATAAAACTCCAAATTTATTGAACACGTTTCTCCTAAGAGACAAGACCCTGAGTCAAACTCTGAAAAATTGCTCGAAGTCACAGCACGCCTGCCACTAGACAGCACATGCTGCCTCTGAGTCTCATCTCCCCAGGATGATTCACTGCTACTCTGTGGAACAGAGGCCCGGGGCAGCGTCGGCTGGAGAGGCCAAAGACGTGGAAGCGAGTGCCTTTTGGGCACTGTGCCTAGGATTAGCCTCCTGACCTAGGGAGTCACAGTTAGAAACCTGCAAATTAGGGAGTCGAACATTTTCCTGGGTACCCACTATGTAGAACTTCTCTGATGTGATATATAATATAGCCCATATGGCAATCATGGGCTGTAAGAATGACCTCCCTTATTTCACATCTGAGGAAACATAGGTCGAGGGTCAAGTGACCACCCCAAATCTCAAGGAATATATAAAACCTAGAGGATACAGTAATTTTTCAGATTCCAGTACTGGAGTTCCTTCTGTAATAGCACTCTGTAAGGGACATGAGGAGAAGCACAGGTGAAATAAATGGATTACACAATATACTACAGGCATGTCAAAGATGTTCTGAAAATAGATAGGTGGGGCCACCTAATTCTGGACTTAGTTGTGAAAGAGAACTCTGACATGAGACTAATCACACCTCTCACCTCATAAGGATGTTGGAGCTTTTTTTTTTTTTTAATATATTTTATTGATTTTTTTTTTTTTTTTTTATAGAGAGGAAGAGAGAGGGATAGAGAGTTAGAAACATCAATGAGAGAGAAACGTTGATCAGTTGCCTATTGCACACCCCCTACTGGGGATGTGCCCACAACCAAGGTACATGCCCTTGATCGGAATCAAACCCGGGACCCTTCAGTCCGCAGGCTGATGCTCTATCCACTGAGCCAAACCGGTTTTGGCAGGATGCTGGAGCTTTTAAGTGAGCATGCTCATCTGCATTTTGCAAGGTGTGTAGGGAGAACTCAGCAACTAAGTTACCAGTATTATTAGTACTTATATTGATATTAGCAAGCAATCCCATGTGCTGGGCTTAAAATCTAGGAGGGGAACCAAGATAGATTAAATGCAGATCGAAAGAGAATATTATTGCCCTAGCTCAGTGTATAGAGTGTCAGTCTGAGTACTGAAGGGTCCCAGGTTCAATTCCAGTCAAAGGCACATGCTCAGGTTGCGAGCTCAATCCCTGGTATGTGTGCAGGAGGTGACTGATCAGTGATGCTCTCTCATTATTGATGTTTATATCTCTTACTCCCTCTATATTCCTCTCTGAAATTAATATATATAAATATACATATACATTGGGAGAATATTATTTAGCCTTACAGTATGTCTTGTCAAACATTAGTTCTCTGAAGATCTGCATTTGAATTCTGGGCTAACTGAAGGTTAAACTAAGAATCTGGATCAAATCCTTTAATGACCATGAACCTCAGATTTCTTATTTACAAGACTGGGAGGCTACTATCTCACATGATCAAGAGATAATGTATACTAAAGTACTTTGCTGACCCTAAAATTAAAATATGGTGATGACAGTGATTTGTTGGTAGACAGGCAATGGCTCACTCAGTCTCATAGTTGAACTCCATCTCAAATCTCTCAAATCCAAGAGCAAACTCTACAATAAGGAAAGGCTTCCGGAGTTAGTTGTGAAAGAGAACTCTGACATGGAAAGGCACCAGCTTCAGAGAGCCTAGCAAAGAAAGACAGAATTATTTTCATTGCTCATATGGTCTGCCGTGAACAAGTGGGCCATTTGGCAATGCTAAGAGGCATTTTGTACTTCTCTGTCTCCCTCTTTCCTGGGCAGGTGGCCAGAGGATGACTCGATCGCTTATGTTTCTGTGCTTCCCAAAGAAAGACCACTGGGACTGAAATGTCAACATTCTTCTTGGCAACTTGCAAATAATGAAACACAATTGTCATGAATCAAAACCCTCAAATTCAGCAAATCTGGAAGGAGTGTATATAGTAGGACATACTTCCAGGGCTCTGGGAGCCCCTCTGCTCTGCAGGCTTACAGATGGGACACTTTAAAAAAAATAATAAGAAAAAAAAACAACCCAGATGGGACGTTTCATTGCAGATAACACACACACACACACACACACACACACACACACACACACACATGCAAGGTCAGCAGTCATCATCAGGTTTGATCCAGTTAATGTGGCCCACATTATGTGACCCTTCAGGGAGCATAAGCCAACTCCTGCCTCATGTCCACACTGGCCTTGGTTCTTCCATAAAGGCCACTGGCCATTGGAACACTCTGTGATAGATGCCTGCTGAGTGGCTATCTACCAGGATGCTGACGATGGGAGAATGGGGGAGGAATGCATCAGATCCTTTCTCATCAGCAGATTGTGACTCTGAGTGGGAAACAGATCTTGGGTGATCTTGATGTATTTTAATCAACATTTGTCAGGAGCAAATCTCTATCTGCCTCGCCTCAAACTCAGTAAGGAGGCACTTTGGCAAGAATCAAGATCCTGCCAAAACTGGTAGAGCCTTGGTCTGCGGACTGAGGGATCCCAGGTTCGATTCCGGCCAAGGGCATGTACCTTGGTTGCGGGCACATCCCCGGTAGGCAGCTGGTCGATGTTTCTCTCTCATCGATGTTTCTAGCTCTCTATCTCTCTCCCTTCCTCTCTGTAAAAAATCAATAAAATATATTTTAAAAAAAGAAGAAGAATCAAGATCCTGGCCTTTCTCCCCACCTTGCTTTAAGGTCTCTGTGGGAAGCAGGTGTGGCTCTACCTGATTGAGGAGTTTGGAGAGAAGCCCAGCACACAAGGCTCAGTCTCTTCTGGGTTCTCTCTGCAAGTTGCCTGCTGGCAGCAAGGTTGCATTCCGGTCTGATCTCATGAGTGAGTCAAGGTCCTGCTCTGGAGCAGCAACAAGGATGAGGAGAATAGGGAGGGTTGCGGTTATCCAATTCCCCATAACTCAAGTGGGATAATCTTTCTCTTCCAAGGATATCCACTATGCCCATGTATGTACATCATGTTTTCCAGAGCAGCACTTATCAGTTAGAAAGCTGGAATTTAGAATTCTTCCTTCCAGATTCCTTTGTCTATTTTATTTGTCAATCAGATTTGAACTTGGCAAAAGAAGAGGGCTCATTGTTGGACTTCCCTCAAAGCTCAGAATATTGTTTAATTATCAAAAAAGATACATTAACCTCTTCCAAGGTGATAACCTGTGAAATCACAATTTGGGTGTCTTTTATGTCTTTTTTCTAGTACACCTTACAATCAATAGACACATAACTGTTCAACTAAAGTTTGCTTATGGCAACAGCAAAAAAGAAAAAGAAAGTAATGGATACATAGTTTTAAAAATTAAAAGGTTTTAAAAATGATGATTCCTACGTTCAAACTTTAGAAAGACATAGCATCGAATATACATGTCAAACTGCTGAGAAAATCTTATAGTATAAAAAAAATAACAGCTGTGATCTATTAAGCAAATATTAAAGAAAAGTGTTTTGCAAATACTGTCCTGTTTAATACTTTAGGCCCTGGCCAGCTTTTTTTTAAAAAAAATTTTTCTTATATTTAAAAAAAAAATTATATTGACCAAGCTGAACCTCAGTGACAATTTGAAGACAATTTTAAAAGTGTAAATAACATATTATTATCAGATGAGAAAAAAGCAGAATATAAAATTGTATAGTTATTCCAATTATATTAAACATATATGTATATTTCATATAATGTATATAAAATACAAAGAGATTATAAATCACACACTTTTAAAATGTTGACACTAATTTTCTTTGTGTGGTGGGATCGAGGATCATTTCAATTTTCCTCTTTATACTTTTCTGTATTTTGAAAACATTTTTTAATGAACATTTTGTAAATTCTATAATCAGTAAAAATATGTTTTAAATGTATACGCTATTTTACAGAATTGTTGCTAAATCATTTTATTTTTACATATTTTTGTTATTATTTTTTAAATCCTCACGGGAGGATATTTTTCTATTGATATTTAGAGAGAGTGGAAGAGAGAGTGAAAGACAGAGATGTGAGAGGAATACATCAATTGGTTGCCTCCTGCACAATCCCAGACCAGGGCTCCTTTTGGGAGGAGTTCACAGCCCAGGAATGTGCCTTTGACCTGAATCGAACCCGGGACCTTTTGGTCCGTAGGCTATCACTCTATCCACTGAGCCAAACTATTTTATTTTTAAAACTATTTGATATTATTTTTTAAAAAATTGGATACAATAATCTAGGGACAAAACATTTTCTTTTTGTATGTTAAAAGACCTTTAAATATCAAAATTTTTAAATTTTTCATATTAAATTTTTTTCCAGTTTCTTAGCATTTCAATTAAAAGGTTTCTTTAAAGCATTTAAAATAAGAAACTTCTTTATGATCTCTCCATGTTCCAATATCTGGTTACATATTACTTAGAAAATATTTCCCCTTCTTATAAAGTATTTGAGGATATTAATATTAGTTACAAAAATGAATAAAAGTAGCTTTTATCTTAACACTAGAGGCCTGATGCACAAAAGTATCTTTTATCTTAACACTAGAGGCCTTCATGCAAGAGTAGGCCTCCCTTTCCCCAGCAGCTGGCACTGGCTTCCCTCTGACACCTGGGACCAGGGCATCCCTCACAGCTTCGTATGGAAGGTCATCCAGAAGGACATCTGGTCCAATTAGCATAGTATGCCTTTATTATCATGATAGCATCTTTTACCATATTTATCATACAGTAAAATTTATAAATTTCATTAAAAATAAAGTGGTGAAAATTTATAAAATCTGAGACACTATAATTTGATGATTTTATTTTTCGCAGGCATTGCGTGAATAAGATATAATTGAATGAAAATAATTGTGAAATAAAATAATTAAACAGGGCCAAATAAAATGCCTCCACATAGGAGGTGTTCAATGAACATTTGCTGAATGAGTGAAATCTCTTCAAAATGAGTAAAGGCAGCGATTCATCAGTGCCTCAACAAATGAGTAAATAATTTACTAATAAATGAGTAAACAACATTTTTTTACCATAATGACTGTGCAATTATTTCTTTCTCCCAGCCATATTAAACCCATAATACTTAAAGTAAAATGTTTGCACTGCACCTTGAGCTTCATCATGGAATCTTGACATAACTTGTCTCCCCGAGCCGCAGAAACTTCGTCGATCCCGATCAGTTTGGCCTTGTACCGGACCCCTTCACCTTTAAATCTCTTTATCAGAGTGGCTTCGCTGCGATCCTGACCTAAAAACAGAGGAAAGCAGGATTCAGAGATGGAGGCATTCAGGGCCTGATGGCTTTAAATACCCACGGCACCAAGGTTTGCTCTCTGGCTTCACTGTGTTCTAGAAAAGTCAAACCACAAGACCAAGTAGAAAAACATGGCAGTACTCCTGGACGCAAATTTTGGTTCCCCTTTAAAACCCTGGGGCTAACTGCTTCTCCTCTCTCAGCCTTTGTTTTCTCAGGAAGAAAAAAAAGAGTGAAGAATAACCAACCCCAAAAGGGCAGCAAGGTAAACAAATCAGGCAACATGTGTCAAGTACCCAGTGCAGTGTTTGCTATACACTAGGTTTTCAATAAATGATAATCACCCACTGGCATTCTTAGCACTGAGCTCCTTCAGCATTTCTAGCATTTAATATGACTTTGGCCAGAATCCAAGATCCTCCTTATACCCAATTCCATGGGTTGTTTCATAGTGAGACTCCAGAGTAATTGCTTTGTATCAAGTAATGAACCACGACAATTATAATAAAAAATGGTTTTACAATCTCTCTTCTGCCAACTCATGTGTGTACTGAAATAGACTTCCATACTACTTGATATGGAAGCTGTGTGGAAATCTAAAGGCTTGCAACAGGCTTTCCCAATAGCATACTGTTATTAACATAATATTTTGCTAAGACACACCAGCCAGAAGTTCAAACATATCCACATAAAATATGAGCAGTAAAGTGACTGTGAACTGAGTACTTATGCATATAAAATGTTTTATAAACTGTATCCCCATTCTTCACAATAAGCCAACCATATCCATTTCCCAGATGATCAAGATGAAGGTCAGAGAATCCAGGTAGCCTATCCAAGTTTACACAGTCAGAAAAAAATATGACTACATAGGAATTCAATTTTCTTTTTTTAAAAAATATATATATATTATTGATTTTTTTTTACAGAAAAGAAGGGAGAGGGAGAGAGAGTTAGAAACATCAATGAGAGAGAAACATTGGTCAGATGCCTCCTGCACACCCCTACTGAGGATGTGCCCGCAACCAAGGTACATGCCCTTGACCAGAATCTAACCCTGGGACCCTTGAGTCTGAGGATGATGCTCTATCCACTGAGCCAAACTGGTTAGGGCTGGAATTCAAATGTCTAATCTCATCAAAATAATCACAGTTTGGGGCATTGCATATGTGGTTCTAAAAACCTGGAATGCCATGCCTTTTGCTCTTCATCTCTTGAAACATCATCAACTTCAACTTCTCATACCCCCCTCTCTCGTGCCTTCCCTCAACAGTCAGACACTTAGAGCTGAAGGCATTAATGATAACTCATCCCATTTCACTCTATGTATCCTTACAGTGTGCAAAACGAAGGCCTTTCCATAAGGCTGGATTGATAATTATTTGAGAAAATGCTTAAAATAGGGAAAAACCCACACACAACAATAACAGCTAACCATGTACAATACTTTTCAATAGACAAACCATGACTTGCATTTCATTCATTCATCTCTTACTGAGTATCTCTGTGCCAGAAGCTGTTACTCACTGATAACAGGTAAATGAGGCAAAATCTATGCCCACAGAAGTTCAAGTTTCTGGTGACTGTAAGTAAAAATGCCTTGTGCAGGGAATGTAAGAGATACATATTTAGAGTCAGACATCCTAATTTAAACTATGACTCTCTCCCTTGAAAACCAACTAACCTATCTACTGAGCTTCAATTTCCTTGTCCATTGCATGAAGGTTAAATTTCGATTTCCAGAGCTATTATGAATAGTAACTTAAATGAGATAGTATGTGCAGAACATGTATTCAGGTGTTAAGTTTTCTATCACAGTTTGGTGGCCCAGTAAAAGAAGCATGTGCAAGATTCCCTATGAGGGCAGGAGAGCACAAAGGAGGAAGGTCTGCAGAGCCAGGTTGACCTATGGTCCCCAACCTCCCATTGGTGTTTTTCCCATTGAATTTTTGCTGACTCCTAGTATATTCGAGCCTTTGAATAATAGTCCATAAAGCAAATAAACACATGAATGATTAGTGAGGAATTGTAATCAATGTAAAAATTAAGTCTCCAGGATTTCAGTGAGGACAGGGGTCAGAGAATGAAGCTATGAACAAAGGGAAGAACATTTGCTATGATATACCCTCTATGGACATCTAGCTAAACAATAGGGCCCATGGTGATACAGGTCACCTCCCCCTGTCTCTTACCTTTTAAGACAGCATCAATGGACCTTGAGAGTATCATGCTAAGTGAAATAAGCCAGTCAGAGAAAGACAAGTATCACATGATCTCACTTATATGTGGAATCTAATGACAATATATGTGCACCAATTTGTTTAGTCCCAGAAAAAAAAAATATTAAAGGTGGGTGCTATTATTCAGGTATTACAGATTAAGCAACTTGTGCAAATTCACTAAGTGGGACTTGAACCCAGATCTATTTGATGTTGGAGCCCACACTGGTGGTTTTGCTTATGTTCAGTGTTTTTAAGCCCTTTCTCATAGCCACTACGATGAATTTTTTCTCATCTTCCCAACTTCCTATAAAGCTCCGTCTTTTACCTGGCCCAAAACTGTTGATACTCAATACACTGGCAGCATTAAAACTCCATTTGAAAGCCCTTGTCAGTGTTCCTAAGTGGGTAGAGCGTCCGCCTGAGCACCCAAGGGTCAGAGATTTGATTCCCAATCAAGGGCACGTACCTGGGTTGCAAGTTCGATTGGGGGGCAACCAATCAATGTGTCTCACATCAATGTCTCTCTCTCTCCCCCTCCCTCCCTACTGACCTTTCACTCTCTCTAAAAATCAATGGAAAATTATCCTCACATGAGGATTAACAACAACAACAACAAAAAAAACTCCATTGGAAAAACAGCCTAAAAATGGAACAGTTTCCAGCCTGCATGTCATGTCTAAAAACTGCCCATGAGTCAGACACAAAGGCAGACTCAGGAAACATTTGTCAGGGCCAGATCTCTGCCAAGGAAGAGGCTTCATAAGAGGAGGCAGAGCTAGATCAGGTGAAAAAGGGCAGAGATTAATAAGAAAATATTAGGCCATTTAGAGGAAAGTGGGGAAACCCAATTTAGATTAGGACCCAGGGCCAAGCTAATTTGTATGAAGGGCACTTATGCACTAGATAATCCAGTTTCTCATTAAATGCTCCACCATTAAAAGGGTAATTTTTCATGATCACATCTTGAGCAAGGTCTCAGTGATATTAGTTAAGAAATAAATAACAGCTATCAGAGCCATAAGGCTATACCTTCAGAGGCACAGCCTATTTGAGAGTGTTAGAGAGAGGGTCAGTTTTCACGCATCCCAAGTCATCATGCATCCCCAACCTATTTCACTAAAAGCACCACTGACCCTATGTTTTAGGATAGACAAGAGAAAGGCCACATATTTAAGGAAAAACATTAACATCATTGCTATCTGTTATCAAGCATGGACTAAACCTAAACCGGTCACTGGGCCAAGAGTTTCACCTACAACTTGCTATTTAATCCTTATGTAGCTCTTTGAGCTAGACTCTGTAAGGAGCCCTTGATTACAGGGGATAACACCAACACTCAACATCAACAGCATAGCCTGATTTTTTAAAAATAACTGCTTTGTTGACATATACCTCCCATCCCAATTCAATTCTCCTTTTTAAAGTATACAATTCAGCCAAAACCGGCTTGGCTCAGTAGATAGAGCGTTGACCAGCAGACTGAAAGTTCCCAGGTTTGATTCTGGTAAGGGCATGTACCTTGGTTGCAGGCACATCCCCAGTGGGGGGTGTGCAAGAGGCAGCTGATCAATGATTCTCTCTCATAGGTGTTTCTAACTCTCCCTCTCTCTTCCTCTCTGTAAAAAAACCAATAAAACATATTTTTTTAAAAACTATACAATTCAGTGGCTTTAATACATTCATAGTTAAAGAACCATCACTACTAGCTAAATTCATAACATTTTCATCATCCTCCAAAGAAGCCTTGTATGCCTTAGCAATGCTCCCTATGTCCCCCCAACCCTCCAGACCTAGGCAACCACTAGTCTATGTTCTCTCTCCATAGAAGTGCCTATTGTAGGGGCAAATTATATTTCATATAAATAGGGGCATATAATATGTGGACTTTGACATCTCATTTACATGGTTACTGCATGTTTCAGCTGTATCTCAACCTCAAGTCCTTTTCTATGCTGAATAATGTTTCATTGTATGCACATACCACATCAACTGATGGTTATTTAGGTTGTTTCTATTTTTGGGTAGTGTGAATAATGTAGCTACAAACATTTATGTATCTGTTTTTGTTGGAGGGTATTTTTCAATTATTTTCTTTGTATTAAACACACGAGGGAAATTGTTGGTAAGTCTATGGCTAACTTTTTAGGACTTATCCAACCGTTTTTTCCAAAGTGGCCTTACCAGCTTACAGCTTCACCTGCAAAGTAGGAGGGTTTCCGGTTCTCTGCCAGGTATTCTTGCCAACATCCCTTTCTTTTTTTCTGCTTTAGCTATCCTATGGACCTTAGGTGGCATTTATTAGAGTTTTGTCTTGCATTCTCCTGGGGACAATTGCCATTGAGCATGTTTCATGTGCTTATTGTCCATTTGCATACCTTCTCTGGGGAAATGTCTATTCAACTCCCACAGCCTGAATTTGAAGCCAAGTGTTATGCAAACTTCCATGCCTTTAAACATCATGCTTTGAACCATTAGGCTATGGAGCTTCTGGTGACCTCACTAGATACTGTGCTATAGCATTTGCCACTCTTCACCTTGTGTCATAGCTATATGAGCAGATGTCTTATGGATGAACAAGCAGGTCCCATTTTCAGAAAGGGTCCCCTTGAAGCTTACTGCCACCTTGGTGATGAAGCTGACACACATTCAGAAAAGGAAGGGACTGGGACACAGGGAGTTGAGGACACTGGGGCAAAGCCACACTGCTAGTAAGAGGGACACAGTTGCCTGACTCTTTGGAGTCAGAGGTGTTGCAGTAGCTCTGGAACTTTGTGTGTGTGTGTGTGTGTGTGTGTGTGTGTGTGTGTGGTATTGGGAAAGTCCTTAACTTTTCCGAGTGTCAAACTCTCCACCTGCACAATGCTGTAGTTATTTGCACTCCTCTCTAGGACAATTAGCATTACAGGAGATAATATACGTTCTGTTCTTTGCACACTGCCTGGGACAGGGCAGTCACTCAGTAAATATTCACTGCCTGCCTACTCCCCTCCTAATATATTTCACATTAAGCACCAGTGGCCCAAAGCTAACCGCAGCAAAGTCATACTGCCGGGAGAGTAATAGTCCCAGCTGTTAGGGAACATTTTTCTGTTTGGTTGTCTGGGAATAAAGGTGCAATTAGGAACAGGATGTTCCTTTCTGAAGGCAGCAGGATCACCTTATGAATTATTAACAAGGTGCCTGCATTGAGATCTCCCCCACCCTACCCCCCTCCTTCTGTGTATCTGTCTGAATCACCAGACCATCCATCTCAATGAAGAAAATTTCAGAGAGTTTGTGTTTCCCAGCCTGTCCAACATGATTCTGTCCCCTGCTGCAAGCGTCCTATTGTCTGTTAGGTTGTCCAATTTAAGAACAGATTGTGGGGGGAGGGATTTCAGAGCCCATCCACAGAGAGAACTTATTTTCCTAAGAATTCTACCTCGCAATTATCCAGGTGTTGATGTGCAATGGACAAATAATTATGTCTGCCGGCTGCCTGGGAGAGAATGCTGATTTGCTGTAATTACCTCGCTGTGTAGTGGGCAGCATGCGGGGAGCAGCACACTTCAGGGACTGTTCAAATGAGCTTTTATGAACATGGTTGCTGTCATTACTGCTAACAGGTAAAGTAATTAAAGAGCTAAAATCATATTCAATCTACAGTTCCTGTACACCATTTCTATAAAAATGTTCTTCACTGGTGCTTCTGAGAGGAGCTCCAGATAAGGGGCACCTGGAGTGCCCTGGAATCTTTCGTCCAATGCCAAGTGTTAGGATTCAGAGTCTAGCTGGAGGCTCTGAAATCCTGCACTGCTGAACCTCAGCCCAGGGTGCCCAGGCTGAGCCGCATGACGCCACCAAAGTGTAAGGGAGGCCCTGTGGGAATCCCATATAGGTGACCCAATTCTTTGTTGTTGTTGTTAATCTATACCTGAGAATATTTTTTCCATTAGCTTTTAGAGAGTGGAAAGGGAGGGAACGAGAGAGGGGAGGGGGAGAAAGACATCGATGTGAAAGAGTCACATCCATTGGTTGACTCTCCTGTGATCAGGGCCAGGAATCGAACCTGCAACCCAGGTACATGCCCTTAATCTGGAATTGAACCCAAGACCCTCTGGTTCCTGTGGCGATGCTCCAACTACTGTGCCACAGAGGCTAGGGCTGGTGATCCAAACTTTATGCTCTGACATTGGTCCTTCTTTCATTTCCTTGACAATTCCTTGTGGTATTTGTTTATTTGTTTTGCCCATGCTGTGTCTTCATAAATTTTAATTATAATAAATCTATAATTAAAAGTGTATGGCATCATCAATAAACTCTTAATAAGGAAAGAAATCAATAATGGGCAACAGCCTGCCACTCTAGAAAATCCTTAGACCAGTGGTCGGCAAACTCATTAGTCAACAGAACAGCAAACCATGGTTTTCGAGCTGCATGTGGCTCACGAGCTATGGCTTGTCAACCACTGCCTTAGACCAACAAATTCCTAGCAGTACCCCTAAAATGCCCATCCAAGTTTTCCTGAAGAAAAAGTGAAGGGATGATTTTGATAAGTAAGTCTGAGGCATGCATCCTATTCCTCATGAAGACTCCTGGGCACAAGAGCAAGTTAGGCAGGAGGAAGCTGGGCATGGACTGTGTGCTCACAGAGGACTGACACATGCTCCCTGTGAATCCCCAAAACACCAGACAGGGCCTGGAATGGACTACTTAAAACACATTTGCAGACTAAGTAAATATGTTTAGTAGAGAAGACATTCTTTACCCTGTGTTTCCAACATCCCACCTCCAAAACACATAGAGGAAAACCAAGTTTAATAACTTTGGAAAACCAAGTTTAAATTTTAGTCACAGCCTAAATGGCCTGTGAGGCTCAGTGGTTGAGCAATGACCCATAAACTAGGAGGTCGCAGTTCAATTGCCCATCAGGGCACATGTCCCGGTTGTAGGTTGATCCACAGTAGGGGCTATGCAAGAGGCAGCTGATCAATGTTTCTCATTTATGAAATCAATAAAAAAGCTATATTATATATATATATATTGTTGAAGGCTGTGAAGTTATCTGTAATCTGTAAGACTGGGGCTGAGTTTTCCTGAAGTCCCTCTGGGACGCCCGAGAGCTCGGTGCATCCTGCTAACTTGGAGATGAAGGACTGTCCAGGACCAGCCTGGCTTCTCATGTTGGCCTGATCTGTACACCTGCTACCTGAGGACACCATTCACTTCCCTGATCTTTTCATGGCTGGGCTTGTGCCATTTTCCTGGTGGCCAAAGAGCAAAGAGGGTAAAACTTATGCTTTTATCTCATGTTGATGCCACAGTGCAGGGCACAGAATAGGCTTTGAACAACATGTAAGTTCTTTTTTGTTGTCCTTTTATTCCTTATAACAACCTAGCTTGATGTGCACAATTAATGCCTTCTTGTAGAGGTGAGAAAACTGAGACTCCAGGAGGTAAAGACTGGACCAAGATCACAGAGCTAGGAAAAGGTAGAGCCAGGAGTGTTGAAAATAAATAAAATCAATCAAAAGACATGTTAAGGGAGAGAATCTAAAGCTTGAGGGTGATAAGAAATAGGACTGCAGGCCCTGGCCAGGGCAGTTCAGCTATTTGGTGCATTGTCCCATGCACTGTAATGTCATGGGATTGATTGCCAGTTAGGGCACATACCTAGGTTGTGAGTTCAATCCGTTTCTCTCTCTCCCTTTCCATCACTCACTCTATAAAATCAATAAAAATATACACTTAGTTGAGGATTAAAAAAAAAGAAGAAAGAAATAGGACTGCAGGAGGCAGGGAAAGAACAGTTCTGAATCTAGTCATTACATTTATTTTTGTTTCTGTCATTTGCAACTGAGAGTCATATGATTGATGGTTGTAGTGGTTGCTTGGACAAAGGCAAAGTAGAATGACATATACTAAGTACAACAGGAAAATTGGATCTATAATCAAAAAAAGAATGAGGGCAGGATAGTGAGTGGGAAAGAAGACCGTCCAAGAGAGACCTGGGTCTTCAGCTGACTTTGCCATTTAGGAGCCTGTTGGCTTAGAGCAAGCCACTTGGTCTCTCTATGAATGAGGATAATAAGTTTATCTTGCAGGATTACTGTAAAAACCTCTGTGCACTCTTCTATGGAAAACACCCAGCACAGAAGTGCTGCTCTTGGCTGCTATCACATGTGGACACTATTCTCACTTCCTTTCCTGTGAACTCAGGCTACACGTGGTATATCTCCCAGACCCAATTTCAAGCCTGAAAACTCATTCTCTGCAGGTGACAGGCAGGCACCGGAAGGCTCTTGGGTGAGTCAATTTTAGGGAATTGCCCTCTGCCAAAGAGAGTCACCTCACCCAATGCCCTATTTCCTCACTTCATTCACTTCCCTTCCCCCACTGTAGCTGTACCCAATCAATAACTGGTTCTTTCGATTGGGGTAGGTACAAAAGCCCTGCACCTCCATCTGAGGCCACTCTGAAAGGTAACTAGAGAGCCCTCCTTGGGACAGTGGAATCAGCTGAGGCCTTGATGTAGCTGCATCACTATTCAATTCCTCCCTCGGCCCAATCCTGCCACCTGCACTCCCAGTCAGGATTGATTTGGAGGGCACACCCCAAAATAAGCTTCCCACAGCAAATCTGTTTCTGCCACTGGTTTCCTGGGAACTCGATAAAAATCAGCACAAAATCAATGCATTTGAGGGCGAGTGTTCTGAAAGAGAGAATCTTGATATGGGGAAGCAAGCCAGCAAGTGCCTGCAATGATCTAAGAGAGATGGGCGCAGGGTTCAGAGGCAGCCCGAGTGCTCAAATCATGAGTACTGATACCGATACTCCACGAGGCTAAGCCAGATCAAGAAGGTAAATCCAGAGCTCACACCCCTCAGCAAATGCAGATCACAGGCCCTGGCAGAACTGCGGGGTGCTCACCAGCCTGCGTGGGCAGCTGAGTCTGCAGGGGTGAGTGGGGTGACTACCCACCCAAGTGCATCCTTGCTGCCACCAGAAGTGCAGCTTGTTTTTCTAATGTTCACAACTTGTCTCCCTTTGGCAAATGCAATGATAGCAGAGACAATGCACCTGCAAAGCCCTGGGAGCTGATGACAAGTGAAAACAATCTTGTTTTCAAATGAGAAATAGCAGAGACATTTTTAAAACGTTTCCTATTTCCATTCTTTAAAACAACTGCTCCCCCTCCCCCATCACAAAGTGAAATTTGCTCGAACCTTAACATTTGCAGGCAAGATAACAAGAGGAAGTTATTCTTAAAACCTTCCAGGGTCGTCTATGGTTGCATTTGAGTAATGCAAAGTTTTTCCTAAGTGCACACACACGAACACACATTTTCCAACAATGTTTTCCTACTGGAAGTCTGTAGCTTGCTTCTTTCAT
Source organism: Nyctalus aviator (assembly GCA_036971965.1). Taxonomy (NCBI): domain Eukaryota; kingdom Metazoa; phylum Chordata; class Mammalia; order Chiroptera; family Vespertilionidae; genus Nyctalus; species Nyctalus aviator. Next base: position 158,066,741 of record CM072923.1, on the reverse strand, counting down.
TTTACAGTGTTTTTATATAGTCTCCTCCATATTGGCACTTTTTTTTGTAATGTAGGGGCTCACAATATCCTATCCTATAGATGTATCAAACTTTATATATCCAGAGTCCTACTATTGGACCGTCAAGATGTTTCCAATTAAAACAGTGTAAAGAAAGACACTATTGAGAATTCCTTTGAAAGACAAAAGGAGGATGGATTTTCCCAGTGAGGACACATGGAATCTTTCTCACTTGTCAGAGTTGACACTTTATTATTTTCCCCTCTCCTTCCTCCACTTCAGAAACGTGTGGACTCAAATAGAAAACTGTGTGAAAACAGATGCCAAATGTACCTCTCCCAGTGTCTTTTATGGGAAAAGCCCACATGGGGGCAGGTAGATGATTGCACGATTTGGAAGAACCTTGTCCCCTCTGGATATATTGACCATGGAAAGCCATGTGACTGGCCAAAGATGGGAGGATGATCAGATTTCCTCAGTGAACTGGGATCACAGTGCAGCACAGAACAACCCATCCCCAGTATTTTTATTGATTTTTAAAAATATGTATTTATTGATTTGGAGAGAAAAGAAAGGGTAGAGATAGATTAAAAAAAATCTATCTGTTGCCTCGCTACAATCGGGGATTGAATCCACAAACAGGGCATCGGACCAGCAACCTCTTGGTGACTGGGAATGGAACGAGCAACCTTTTGGTGCATAGGACAATAGTCAACCAACTGAGTCACAAAGACCAGGGTTTATATTGATTTTTCAGTGAGAGAGAAAGAGTAAAACATCCAAAGAGAGAAAAACATTAACATTGATTGGCTGCCCTCTGTACACCCCTTGCCAGGGATTGAATGGGATGAACCAACTAAGCCACACCAGCCATGGCTGAACCCCCAGTTTGGAGGGGCCACTCAATGTGCATGTGCACTTAGCATTTGAAAGCTTGCTGTTGGACCGAGACAGAGATTAATTAATGAAAAAGGGTTTCTATCTTCACAGGCAGCTGTGATGGGCCGAGAACTTTCTTCTGTGGCAGCTACAACTTTCAGGGGGTCATCTCCATTAGGAAAAACAAGAGGCTTTATTTGGGCATCTCTGCTGCCAACCTGTTTGCAGACTATTTTTTTAAGGGGGACTATTTTGGTCCCAGATTATTCTGGTGTGAGTGAGACTCATGCTTTATCTTCCATTTGCCTTCTACACAAAAGAGCTGTGTATACTATCGACAGATTCAATTATTTCTTTAGAGTACAAAGAAGTATTTGTGATGAAGACAACGGAGAGGGCAAATCAATTATTTACTGAGGAGGCTTCAATATAAATTACATTTGATTAAACTCAGAGATAAATCTCCGTGATGGAGGGTTGAAGTGGAATGTGCGGAAGGAGACAGTGACAGAGTGCCCCCAGACATTGTGGGGTTTCTGACAGTCAGCCTGATGCTCATGCATACCACACACATGTGCAATGCCTACTATGCAGCACTGGCCCAGGTCCCAGGGTCCAGTCATGAACAGGAGAGAGAAAGCCCCTCTTGGCCTAGAGCCCCTGAGCTTAAAGCAAAAGGAAGATAAGCCGGTAAATAAATAATGAACAGGATCGGTCCAGATAGTGATAAGTGTTATGAGGATGAAAAAATAGTTTGATGAAATGAAGAGTGACTGGGACAGGGTGGGGAACAATTAATTTAGGCAGGCTGGCCCAGGAGGGCATTTCTGTGGAACTGACATTTGAAAGGAGATGTGAACAGCAAGAACAGAGCAGTCCTTCTTGGAGCGAATATGTTTAGCCCATTTATAAAACAGGAAGAAGTTAGTGTGATTACAGCAGAAAAATCAAGGGGAAGTGGCAGCAAAGGAGTAAGTCGGGCTCCTCCATGTGCTGCTTTAGAAGGGCCAGAGGCATGGCTCAGTGTTTGAGCTTTGACCTCCAAATCAGGAGGTCATGGTTCAGTTCCTGGTTATGTGCTCAAGTTATGGGTTCAATTCCTAGTGTGGGACATGCAGGAGGCAGCCAATGAATGATTTGAATGATTCTCTCTCATCACTGATGTTTCTCTCTCTCTCTCTCTCTCTCTCTCTCTCTCTCTCTCTCTCTCTCTCTTTCCTTTCCTCTTTGAAATAAATAAATATATATAGAGTAAATACTTTTTGCCCTAGCCAGTTTGGCTCTGTGATAGCAGTTCACCTTGTGGACTGAAGGGTCCCGGGTTCAATTCCAGTCAAGGGCAAGTGCCTTGGTGGCAGGCTCAATCCCCAGCCTCTGTCTCACCTGCAGAATACTACCAATCCTTGTGTCTCTCTCACATAGATATTTCTCTCTCTATCTGTCTCTGCCCCTTCTTTCCATTCTCTAAGAAAAAAAAAAAATCAATGGAAAAATATCCTCGGGGGAGAATTAACAACAACAAAAGAGGAGAGACCATTTGATATAGCACTCAAATCTCCCAGGTTAAACCCCCAGCTGCCCACAGTGGCCATGTGTATACAACATGACCCCACCCTGGAGCCCCTCTCGACTGAACCTGGTCCTTGCTGTGTTGATTAGAGGCCCACCCTGAGGACTTGGGAACTGAAGCAGACAGAGTCAGTCTCTCCTGTGACCAGAATTGAGCATGAGGCTGTATAATTCAGGGGGCTATCTTTCCCTGCCATTGGTAAGAGAAAGGCAGTCTTGTGAAAAATCAAAGGGAAAAAAGATGACCACAAAGAGAAAGTATCATTGGGGTTCTTACTAATTCCATATTCCTGGGAGGTCTTTCCAGAGGCTCAGTTCACACATGACATTCCCGAGGTTCTATGAGACGTCTCTGGGTAATTATAGTATGCCCCTCTGTTATATTTAAGTCCACTGAGGATGACTACTGTTACTCACAACTAGAAGATTTTCATTAGTAATGGATTTGAATTGCTGTATGTCAACTCCAGGGTGGGGAGCATCCAGCCCGATGGCCTGATAAGGCCTGCAAAACTGTTTGGTCTGACCCTGCCACAGCATCAGGGGTGAGTTAAATGTTTGACCAAATATAGCAGGCTAATTCATTTTAAGTTGATAATTTTCTATGGCCCACAAATGACGTTATAAATATACAAATAGCCCTTGGCAGAAAAAAGGTTCCCCACCCTTGGTCTAGACCCTCACCCACTACTGGCACACAGGGAGACAGTCTTTTAATGTTTGCTCAAGAGAGGAATGTGGATGGCTGCACCCAATTCACTGCCCTGGGGATTCTAGCTTTATCCCCAATTCTCTCTCTGGATTCTCACCTGCTAAGAAAGCCAAGAAAGGAGAAACATTTGGGATTGAGATGCCTTTCCCGTTTTTATCAATAAATCTCAGGCCACAAACTAATTTTTGTAGTTTATCCCCCTGAATGGCCTATCTTTCAATGAAGTTGATATGCAAGAGGCAATTTTCTTCTAAACAACTCCTTATGGTCCCTTTTCTGCCAACAACAAAATATACACAGGCCTTTTTGATCAGATAAAAAAATCATGAATATCTACACAGCCTTGCTGTTTTCAGCAAGCATCTCCCTTCTAAAGAGCTCAATGCGGTTGCCAGCATGACCTTAAATGCTTCTTAAACCACTGCAGTAGATTGCCAGGGAGAAAATAAGACACATTTTGATAATCAGCAACAGTGGGATACAAGGGATCAAAGGAAAACAGAGATAAGTATTAAATCTAACCTTTTAGTGTAATTCAGCCAACATTTTATGAGAATCTTTTATGTGACTGACCTTGTGCCAGCGACTGGAGCTACCATTTATTAAACACCTACTGGGTTCCAGGTAGAGTGATCCATATTCATATATAGAACTTTTCATTTAGTCTGACCCACAGCCCTAAGTGGTATTTTGACCTCACTTTGTGCAGAAGAGAAAACAGATTTTCTGAGGTCAAGCAACCTGCCCAGAGTTCACATGGTCAACAGAAGATGTGATTTATCTAGGACTCACTCTGGCTATGTCTGTTTCCACTTCACCTAAGTTGTCTCCCCTAGGAGATGAGTAAAATGGAATTACTTCTTTAAAAAAAAAAGTCCCTGTAGTGGAAGAAACATTGTTTCAAAAAGGCAGTGTAATAAATAGAGCTTCCACCAAAGAGTAGAGAAAGGGGAGAATCACACATTCTGGTGGATGGGGAGCCCTGGCTACATGGATGAGGTGACATTTCAATAGGGGACTAAGGGATATAAAGGGTCCCAGAGCAAATCTTCCAAAGTAATCCTGACAATATGGAAATATTCATTATTGCACACCTACTCAGTAAGGCTCAGAGAAGGTGTGGCGAATATACTAATTGAAGACCAATTACATGGTGTTTAATGCCATTAAAGACCCTATGAGGCAGGTATTATTATTATTTTTTTCAATTTTAGAGATAAAGAATGTAGAATGCACCCTGGGTAGGTAACTTCTTCCATGACCTACACTCTTCCTTTGACTGCCAATTATTCCAAACCCAGGTCTCTGTGACTCTAAGCAATGTATTTTCCATACTAGACCATGTATTCTAAAGAATTGAAGGGCAAACTTTAAAAAGAAAAAGAAAAAAAAGCTATATATTGTAGGTGCAATAAATTATAAGGCCTTTCTCTACCCTCAAGGAATTTACAATCAAGTCAGGGAAGTAATACATAAACCTCTGGAAACTGAAACAAGAAATCAAGATAGAAAAACAAGGTAAGGACAATAGAAGCCATGGCCCAGGTCAGCCCAGGAACAACCAGCATCTATATTATACTGAGCAGGGTCCCAAGGGTTGGCAGGAGAGACACAGAACTTTGGGTGGGACTGAAGGCAGGTCTCAAATGATATACATGATTTACATAAAGTGGGGGACACTAGGGTTTAAGGCAAGAAAGAGCAGGGTCAGAAAAGCTGATGCAAATGAGCCTTTATCAAACTCTGCTCCAAATTAATGGGCCAGGAATGATACTAGGTAACGTGTAGGTGAACAGAAACTGTGATTCCATGAGGGATATGAGTTGTCCAAGTCAGTCACCTGTGAGAGGGGGTTCTGCATTCAAATATGTCTGACTCCAAAGTTCAACCCCTTTCCACAACGATCTACCACCTTTGTGTCTGGGCTCTAATTTTGGAGGGTGAGGAATGCCAGCTCAGATTTTCTCTGTGGGTGCTAATGATGTCTTTGTTCAGGGGCAGTATTATAATGGAGAAAGTGTGTCAGTCCAGCTGAAGTAGGGGGAACTGAATTTGGGAATTCGAGTCTTTCACACATTTTTCAGGAAAGGAATTAATGAGAAGTCAAGTGTCAGAAAGGCAACCAAGACCATGACAGTCCACAGACTGAACTGTCTGGTTCCAAAATCACTAAATGTGAGACAGCTACATCCAAAGGTCACTGTGGAGACCTGGCCATAGGCTATATTCTTATGAAGATGAAGTCACCAAAGAATTATTTCATGCAAAGGTCCTTTCTCCAAGCTCACTTGCCTCAGTCCTTCCATACCAAAGGGCAGCTTCCTGCCCTCTTTTTATTAAAAAAATTATCCCTCTTAAAAAAAATACTTTATTGATTTTAGAGAGAGAGGGAGAGGGAGGGAAAGATAGAAACATCAATGATGACAAAATTATTGATTGGCTACCTCCTGCACACCACCTACTAAGGATCGAGCGCACAACCCAGGCATATGCCCTTGGCCAGAATCCTTCAGTCCACAGGCTGATGCTCTATCCATTGAGACAAACCAGTTAGGGCAAAAAATTGTCCCTCTTTATGCTTCCTTCTGTGACTATTTTGGTTCTCCTCCTTTTCTGATTTATGCATCCTTTCTTTCCAGATCTTTAATGGAGGTATTTTATAATGCTCTGTCCCTTGTCTTCTTTTTTCACTCAATAACTTCACCCTCTCCCACAGGACATCCTGGAAACATATTTAGCTTCAATACCTTCCTGAGCTCATGCTCACATTTCTGTCTGCCCTTTAGAAGCTCGCATCTGAGTTTCTCACAATGGCCAAAATTCAATGCATACAGAATTGAAATGACACATTTCTCCTTTACTCAAACTGGCTCTTCCCTCTCTATGTGCAGTTCCACTGCCATCCCAACCCCCACCCCCTCCCATGAAGCCTCATAAGGACCAAGTTAAAGTGCAAGGAAAACACTGTAAACTAGCAATGCATTTACAGCAGCATTCGCAACAGCACCCAGCACTCTGTGAGGTTATTTGCAGGTCTGCTGCAACCACTGTGATTCTTACTCATGGTTGAGCCTTCAATGTCTAGGAGAGTGCCCGGCACCAGGCAGGTAACATTTCTCAGTAGGTCAATACCATGGGTAGTGTACCCAGGGTAGACATTTTAGAGAGCCTGTTGATTTCCATTTTCTTTGCCATGTCTTTCACACAGGATCTAAGAATTAGAAATCATTTTCCTAAAATACCCTCACTTATTCTGGTCCTCAAAGCTCACCTTGATAATTCCATGGCCTACTGGTTTCCTTGTTCACAATTTTTCCCTCTTCCTAACCATTTGTTAGAGAAGTACAAGATTGCTCCTCATGTAGGACATTCTTATAATGTCATTCCATTATTCATAAGTCTTCAGGGGTTCTATTGCCCTCCAAACCAAATAAAAAAGAACATTTTCATCCATGTATTCAATAGTTCATCAAATTTCCACTGTATATCTACTTGCTAAGGACTAGGGAGCTAGAGGTAAGCCTGATAGACAAATTCCTTGCCCTTGTAAAGATCACAGTCTTTTAAATTGGGAAAAAAAAAAAGACTAATTTCTTCTTCCTCGCTGCCATTTCCTCCGACATATGCTTTTTGCTTCAGCTAACCCAGTGAAACCCAGGTCTCAGAATACATCCTCAAAGTCTGGACATCTGTGCATTTTCCTGCACCATTTATTTATTTTTTATTATTGATTATTACTGGCAGAAAGGAGAGGAAGGAAGGGTCAGGAAGAGAGAGGAGAGAAGAGGAGAAGAAGGGAAGGGAGGGGAGAGAAAGGGAGGGAAAGGGGAATACCTATGTGAGAGTGAAACATCTATTGGCTGCCTCCTGCCCACCCTTCTCCAGGCATGAAGCCCCAAACCTGGGCATGTGCCCTGACCTGGAATTGAACAGGCAACCTTTCAGTGCATAGGACATTGCCCAATCAATGAGCTACACCAGCCAGGTTGCACCATTTATTCTTTCAGGAACATGATCCTCTCTTATCCCATATGCCAGGCCACTTCCATAGCTCAATTTCTTCTTCACACTTTCTGCCCACCAGCCCAAATTTTGGGGATTCTTGGCTCCCAGTTCTTCCAAAATGATAAGTTTAGTTACTTCCAAAATGCTCTTCTGCTCCCACAATCTATTAATTTCCATTCCCAGGCATTGCCAAATGCTCCTTTCTCTTTAGTTTCTTTAAAATAAACTGAAATAGGCACACACAGAAATCAACTAATTTACATTTTCTAGCACAATAAAAATCAATTTAGTCATCAACAACCTTACAGGGCTGCCTGTGCCCCACTTTAGCAGTTACAGAGAAAATCACTCTTCCACAAATCATTTTTACTAATATTTATTAATAATTTTATTATGTGCCAGGCTTTGTGAAAATATCTGACAAACATGATGTCACAAAAATCTTATAATGTAGACACAGATCATCCCTATTTGACAGATGAGGAAACCAAGTCTTTCAGAGGTAGAGTGGGTTACCCAGACAGCTGGATTTTATTTGAGCTCAAGAAACATATTTTTACCATGAACAATCACAACTGCCTTCGTTAGGTATTTAATTAATAAATAGTATACACTTAGCAAAGTTCTTGGCACCTGTTAATCATTCAATAGATGTGGTAGATGATAGATAGATAGAGAGAAAGCAGGCTGACAGATAAACACAAGGACAAGCCATATCCAGATGCAACAATGCACAAAATCCTGGCAAGAGACCTGTAGGGAACTTATTACTAACCTGCTTTACAAATAAAGAAACTGAGGTTCTGGCAGGTGCAGGCATTTTGATACCTTTTCCCACCTAATAACTACACATGTGCATGAGGAATGCACGTGCCTGAGTCCAGCTCCAGTGCCCTCTGTATGGCCCCACTGTCTCTTCTCTCCAGAACCTATACAAGGCTCATCTTCTTTTTCTTCCAGCAACATCTAGGAAAATAAAAAGGGAATGCTTTCCTACAAGGCGTGTCTTGCAGAGATCACCGGTTATCTACTCTTGCTCTCAGTCCCTATATGGAAATCACCCACAAGTGTGCAGCTTTTGATACTTCAAACATCCTTTCTCTGCTGGAATTCTGCAGCCTGTAAGGTGCTCACTCTGCAGGGTCCTGGCTCCCTCACTGAGGGAGAACCTCTGCCTGCAACGCTTGAAGGTGCCAGTATCCTCAACTCTCAGATCAGGGCACTCGGCTCAATATGGCTCAGTAGAAAAGAGAAGCCTGTGCTTTGCCTTATGGCTGGAAAACACTCCTCCGAGCATTGGTGGTTCTCGGAGTCTGAATTTCTTTACATCAAAACTTAGTGTGGCCATAATGAAAGAACTGCCCAGCCAGGCAGAGTTTCTCCATAGAACCTCTGCACCAACGAGGGCCAATGCTAAGGAAATGTCAGCAAGGAATTGGAGCACAGCCTTGAACTTGAACCCAGATGGAACTCCATTTTCTTTTTCTTTTCTTTTTTTTTAAATATATTTTATTGATTTTCCACAGAGAGGAAGGGAGAGGGACAGAGAGCTAAAAACATCGATGAGAGAGAACCATCGATCAGCTGCCTCTTGCACACCCCTTTACCGGGGATGTGCCCGCAACCAAGGTATATGCCCTTGACCGGAATTGAACCTGGGACCCCTCAGTCCCCAGACCAACGCTCTATCCTCTGACCCAAACCGGTTTCGGGGGAACTCCATTTTCAATTTTAAACAAGCTCAATGAATATAAAGAACTGATTGAGGTGGTTTTTGCTCAGGTAATACAGTGCCAATCACTCAGGATGTTTTCAGGGAAGCTGTTCTTGTTCCCTTCTGCTGTCTCCACCATATTTGTGAATCCCTTTTCCTGCTAGAGGAGAAAGAGGAGGATGGGAAGAAAATAATCCCCATTTGCCAGCTCTCTGAAATGCCTTAAAAGTGTTGTTTCACAATGACAAGAACCGCAACATGATTACACGTGCTATTCCTTTTCAGGCCAGCCTCCTGAGGCAGTTCTTCTTGTAGAATCTTTCCCAGCATGATGAGTGTGTACAAGATTACTGCAGGCACTGCCCAGAGGGTTAAAAATACATATTGAATCTTGAACAAAAGAGGACAGCTCTACTGTGTGCCATCTGGGACATCAGACATGGGACATGCTGCACATCTCAGTGGACACTTGCAGAGGGGTCCTGCGGAACATGGGTTTGATTTGGAGGCCACAGGAGGAGAAGTGACGAGGGACAAGAAAGGTAAAGAACTACCACTGAGTGACAGGTGTGTGTCAGTGTCCTAGGGCTGTCGTAACACAGCATTACACACGCCGTGGCTTAAACACACACACACACACACACACACACAAAAAAAAAAAAAAAAACAAAACAAAAAAAAAAACACACAGGCATTTATAGTCTCACAGTTGTGCAGGCTGGAAGTCTGAGAGAAGGTGTCTGCAGGTTGATGCCTCTGAGGGCTGTGAGAAAGCCCGGTCCCATGCTGCCCCTCACCCCCTCTAGCTTCCAGTGGTTTGCTGGCGATCTTGGGCACTTCTTGGCTTATAAATTCAATCTCTGCCATTCTCCACAGATGGCATTCTCCCTGTGTGCCTATGTACTAATTTCCCCTTTCTGTAAAGACACCAGTCAGACTGGATTAGGACCCATCCTACTGACCTCATCCTAAACTAATTATATGGGCAACAGCCCCATTTCCAAGTAAGGTCACATTCTGAGATACCAGGAGTTGGGACTTCAACATACAGAGGTGGGCAACCATAGCTTTATAACTGTTTGTACGGAAAAACACATGCAGGTTATGATTATTCCAACAGCTTTATTTACTCTATCTTTTTCACATTCACAACTGCACATGTACTTTTTCCCACCCCTGTATAAAAAATTTTTGAGGCAGGGAGACACAGGTGCTTTATCCATGCCAGCTCATTTAATCTTCAAAACAATTCCATGGTGGGGGAGTGGGGAGAGACACCAGGCTACCTTTTCCACTGAAAAAGTAGAGGCTCAGACAGGTGAAATTATTCGACCAGCTTGCATAGGTAGCAAGGATGGTGCTAACATGGGAACCGAGATCTGATGACTCAGACAATGCTCTGTCCACTATATACCCTCCAATGGGAGGTTATCAAGGCCACAGGATAACACCCAGGTAACTGGTCCACCTGCTGCCACTGATGAGTGTCAGTCCTTCCTAACGAGCCCCAAGGATCAGCAGAGTGGAGCTGAATGTCACACGTACAGTGATCAGAGGCCACAGCCCCGGGTACCAGCCACTTCTCCCTGAGACAGTGTGAATACCTAATCACGGGGTCATTAAAGCGAGAAGCAGCCCTGAGGTGGGGAGAGAGTCTAATTGCCAGGCAGAGAAGCAGATAAGAGAGGAGACTGTACACCCTGTGGCTCCGCACTGGAGAGTGTTCTTCCAGTCAACGCAGCTAAAGCAAAAATGGGCTTCCTTTCGACATTTCATAAAGCTCGTTTCTTTTCTTTAGTACTTGGCATGGGGCCCAAAAACATGTTACTGTTTAGATACGATTTAGATAAAGCATATCTGATTCGTATTAACATAGCTGCCAATAATTAGAAAGTGCATTTTTTTTTTTTTTTACCAGGAAGAAAGAATGGCAATCATTTCAGCCTACCTGGAAACGGGCAGGGGGAGGGAAAGGACTGTGAGGTTTTTAAAATGATTTAATTTGAAAGTCTAGAATTTAATCAAAATTTCCCAATTAAATCTCTAATTTATCTTTTCAGAAACCGAGATCTAAAGATGAGCAGGATATGGTCACAGACCTTAAGAGGTTACTGAGTTTGGACTCAGGTTTGTGTCTTTTGCAAGCAGCATCCTCTTACTGGGTAGTGGTGTCTGCATAAGAAGTTTGATCATTGATTTCTGCTATCAGCTGGATGGACTTAAGCAACAACAAAGGAGGTTCCTGGAGGGGTGCTAGAGAAATTGGTCTAACAGAATTTCTGGCCCGCAATCCCCACCCTCAGGCTGGCTTTTCAGACTTGGTATCTATTGGTATTTCCACACTCACTGCTCACCTTCCCACGCATCACCCTCTAACACCTGCTCTTAGCAGCCATTCTCAGAAGGTCTCTTAGGTGCTGAGCAATACAGGAGAGAGTGTGAGATGACTATGGCATGCTGTTTGTCCCCAGCTGGCTCATCATCTAGTATAAAAACTACAGATTGAAACCGATGATAATTTTCTAATAAAAAATGTATCGACTGAATGGATGGAAGTGAGAAAAGAGGAAACAAATGCTTTAATTTTCTGAGCTCTGGATATGTATCTGTCCCTTTTAATGCTAGTCACTTTATTTATATGCCTTATTTTACTTTATCTCAAATCATCAGATAGGTTTGGGTTAAAGTTTCACATTAGCTGATTCTGGCTTCACTTTGAACTCTAATGATTTCTGTTCAATTTTCTCATGTTATATGTTTACCAAGAATCCCAAACCTTTGTTTCCAAACCTGTTATGAGAGTTGTAGTTGTTATTGTTAAGTACACAATTATTAAATATTACATGTACAAGTGGAACACGGGTACAAACAGAAAGAGAGTTATTTCTAAAGAAATAAAGTTTAATATTTGGAAATAATAAAAAATGGGTAAGTTGCCGAAACCGGTTTGACTCAGTGGATAGAGCATCAGCCTGCAGACTCAAGGGTCCCGAGTTCAATTCCAGTCAAGGGCATGTACCTTGGTTGCGGGCACATTCCCAGTAGGGGGTGTGCAAGAGGCAGCTGGTCGATGATTCTCTCTCATCGATGTTTCTAAACTCTCTATCCCTCTCTCTTCCTCTCTGTGAAAAATCAATAAAATATATTATTTAAAAAAAAAAACATGGATAAGTTGTTAAAATAAAGTACTACTAAACTTTTTAAGTGAAACAATCCAGAGACCCAGAAGGATTCGAACCTTCTGGTTATTTTTCAAGTGCTTTTGAATCCTCATTCCACTTAAAGAAACCAAAACTGAAAATCACAGGTGTGTTTTATGGGTGTGGATTTCATTAGAAGCATACACAGCATTCCAAAGAGCAAAATGAGTCCAAGGCCAACAAGTCCTTATAATGACATCAGGAGATCCACAAATTGATGCACATTTATTATATATCTTCAATTGACATAAAATTTAAATAAAGGCATGAATCATTTTTATGGTTTTAGGATTTATTTTTTTTTAATACCTGATCAACTACAGGTTTCAATCTTCTGTGCTCAGTGACATCAGAAGATTTCTCTGTTGGGTTAACATCCTATTCGCTAAGACACTCTGGGAGAGTCTTCCTGCAAAGTGGGTCAGTTCCCTGCTATAGGATTCTGATCATGTCAATGCACTTATTCATGAGTTTTCTAATTCAACTCATTTCAAATGGAGTCATATTTATGTTATCACAAAAGATGACATCCAATATATAGCCCTTGCTTTTAGCTCTTTGGTGAACAGTAGGACAATATTAATCATTTATAATATAGCGCTTCTGCTCTGAAATAACAGGCCCTAAAACAGCATAACAATGGTCTGGAGAATTTCTCAGAAAGATCCCAGTTTTCCTGTACAAATTCCAGGAGTGGGGGAGGGGTGTGTGTGGTGCTGCAGGTGCTTGCTCTCTGCTAATAGGATTCCCTTAAATACTATTGACCACTGCAGAGAGCTCAAAAACTGGAAACTCAGTTCAAAACCTATTGGAAAGACAGCTCCAGAAAAGCCAGCCTCCGAATGGGCTAACTTTCCACCTTGAATTTTTCTCCCATTGGAAGCATTATAGCAAACAGAGCAGTTAAGAGCAATATTCATGGGCCTGGATTCAAATGCAGACACTGCCACGTTCTAGCTGTGTGATTTTGGGGGCAAGTTACTTAAACCTTCTAAAGCAATGTTTCCCCATTTATCATGTGGTTATGGTGGTGCTTCTTTTACGGGGTTGTTGTGAGGGCAATCAAAAGATGTGTGGGAGGGTAGTAGTATTCTTGGCTCCCTTTGGGGGTTTGGAATTTTAGTTTCAGCATTAACCAAAGTTACAGAAGAGTGTGTTTCTCTATTAAACAAAAGCCCCTCTGCCATAATCTGAAACTTGTTTGAGAATATTGCACCCTTTTCTTAGTAGGTTATATGTAAAAATCTATATTATTATGATTATTTTTTCTACTTCATTTAACATGGGGAAAGATTGAGTGCCAAGAGGTCTAGTAAAATCTGGATCCTTCTGGTTATGGACAAGTATTTATAGATCTCACCCAGAGAAGTCAAGAGACCTCCCAGGCAAACATGGACAAGGGACAAGGTCACAGCAGCGGGATGAAGGAGGGGGCTTCTCTTTCAAATGTGGACTTTGTCCACAATGACCAGTTAGCACTGGGCAGTAACATCCAGGGCCCAGAGCAATATTAACTGTTCCCAAGACTCTGCAAACCAAAGCAGGCTCTGCCGGCTCTCACATCAGCCTGGAACTCTAAAGCACAGACATGGACAATTTATGGAAACTGCTCAGCCCAGTATCTGCTCCAGATCAGTGTTCAAGGAACACAGAGGGGTTATCATCACTACCATCTCTACTTTGTTTCAGTTGTGTGTGGTATTTCCCCTCAGTGTATTTTCCCTTGTCTTGACCAAATGACACCATTCCAAGACCACCACCCCCCAAAATAAACAAACAAACAAAAAAACACACAAAAACACAAACTGTTTACTTCCAAATCAATAAAATACAAGACAGCTCAGATGTTTGGGTGCCACAAGTTATATGGCCCCCCCCCAAAAAAAATCACAGTATAGGTACAAATGAAATGTTAGGCATTTGCATTCCTCTATTCAATTATAGACTCTGTCCTTTTTGTGTTTACTGCAAGTTTCATGTGGTTATGGCATATTTTTCTAAAAACACAAAAGCTGGATTCCTCATTTGTAAGATGGGCTTTATTTGCCTTAGAAGAAAATTATAGGAATGAATATAATAACGATATTAAAAGTTTGAAAATATCAAGAGTTGTAGGACAAGGTCCACTGTTGCTAGGATAGAGAATCACTTGGGTAAAATTTAGTGACATATATGAAAGTTGAAAATATCATACCCTATTCAAAGCTAAATATATATATATATATATATATATATATATATATATATACACACACACACACACATCCTGTGACCTATCCTAGCTAAATGCAAGCTTATGTGTAAAACACGGTCATACTAGCCCTGCTCAGAGAGTTCCAAACCTAGATGTTACAGAATGGATTAAAAACCTGTGGCATATTTAAGGTGGGATACTCTATAGCAATAAGCATAAATGAACAACTGTATAAAACATTTTATTCTATGAAACAGTGTGGATGCATCATAAAGATACAAGTTGTAAAACAGAGATAAGTAGGACAAAATACACATTGTGTGTTTGCATTAACGTGAAATTAAAAATCTGACAAAATGAAACATTATTGATGGATTTCACTATGAAGAATAATAATGGAATATCACAAAAGATGGGCATTTCCATTAGGGGGGAGGAAGTGGTTGTATTTGGGAAGGGATGTGGGGACATTCTGGGGAGCCAGTTACGTTACAATGTCTTAATTTGAGTGTGTGCTTTATGGGCATTCATTTTGCAATCATTCATTAGGCTGTCAATTTATGTTTAATCAATTCACTATCTTTTCGGCATCTTTATTTTACCACACAGTTAAAGTTGAAGGAAAAAAAAGAAAGAAAGAAATATAATCACGTCTAACAGAGTCTGTGATGCCTATTGGTGCAAAAATGGAGAGAGAGCAGCTCCCACCCCTTGTCTGTCTCCTAGAGATGAGGGGAGAGGCGAGAACAGGGCATAGAATATAACATTCCAAAGCTTTTCTCAACTGAAAACAATCAACTTACTTGGTTTACTGTTAATAAAGGAAAATGATTTTTTTTTATATAATTGTGGAGGAGAAAACCCTGAAATTCCACATTCTGATTTGCACACAGCACAGAGGCTCCTGGGGTTTGGGCAGATTAGAAGAGAGGCCTAGACACCCTGTCTAATGAGGTGGGGCTGCTCTTCCAGGCTACGACACTCAAAGGGGCCTGCTGTTTTTATTAAAAGGACATCCAAGCTCAGCCGAGGTGGATGGAGGATCAAGGCCTAAAGCAGCAATCTGCTAAACACCTCAGTGCCTGCAAACCCCAAAGGGCTACACCGAGGCCCTTTGTACCTGCTGCCATTAATGACTTCTACAGGAGCAAAGCTGGGGAAGGACAACAATAGGTGAGAAGTCAATTTAATTTTCATTCCCTGCCTGCCGCATTCTTAACACCACCCTATGAGAATTTATGTCAGATGCAAATTGTGTATTTGTCCCGGATTCAAATGGCAGATCCAGTCTCTGATCAGGATTCATTCTTAGGCCTTTAGCTGCATTTAATGAAAAGTGGCTCTGTTCACTGCGAAGCAATTTTCCCCTTGAGTTTTATTACTGAAATCGTCAAAATAAATCACCTGGAATCCTCAATCCTACCTGCTTTAAAAGCCTTCTTTAAAAAAGATACATTCTTGGGGGGAAAAAATTTTGTGTGCACATGAGACAATGATTAGCTATTAAATTGAAATGGCTCCCCCCCTTTCCCCCCCCATCTTTTTTTCTGAGTGGGCATGGGGTGGAGAGCAGGCAGTAGGAAGTCTGGTCTCTGTAAGTGTATAGTAATTTACAGTGGCTTGTTTTGCATGTGCAAGAAAAAGTTCTACTTAAACAAGGCAAGCATTGGGACAGATGGCGAACACTGACCCTTAGGGTGTTAATCTGTCAACCAGAGGATGACAGCAGCATGCTAATGTTCTCAGACCAGTTTGGGTGTTTTATAATTAGTCTTTTCTGTTTGTTTTGTCCTAGTTAAGGGGGGGGGGGGGAGGAAAGAGAAAGAAAACTGAAACCCTGCAAGAACCCCTCCACTAACACAAGCTGTTCACACCCTGGAGTGTTAATCCTACCAGACTAGGGATCCTCACTCAGCCCTTCCATGGACTCTAAGAACAACTTTGTTTGCAAACTTGACTTGGAAATGATAATGCCAGCCTTAGATGACAGAGCACAGCAAAGGGGGGCAGTGCCTTTGACCTCCTACCCCTAAACTCTACCTTCCTCCTTCCCCCACCCAAAGACATTCTCACTCCATGCACTCAACTACCAAAACCTTGTTTTGGCTGGTAATTTTCACATCCCTTCCTCATCACCACCACCACCACCACCACCAATTCTTATATGCCCCTGAAAGTTAAAAACGCTGCACTGCTAATATTAATGTTTAATGTTTAAATGTGACGCATCCAGGACTTTTGTTTTTCACCTGCGAGCAATGGCTTAAACCAAGAGGCAGAACTCTGAGACATTTCAAGGTTGTGGACACGGGAACAAGAAGCAAATCTAGGGAGGCCCTGATATCATGCCAAATAAGACAATGTATTTTACACTGGGTAACAATGATGAATTATATCAACAAGCTCCCAACATACACTTCTGAGTCAGGAGAGTAAGAAGCTAGGAACATTCCTTGGCAAGTGGAATGGAGAAACTGAGACAGATAGTGGATTCAAACTGGCCTTATCCAGCACTCTGACTCACCTGCCTCCTTCTCCCTTGCAGGTCCAATCCCTTAAGCATTAAGCCCTCAGGACAACAAAGTTTTGATGAGCAGACTCAGGAGCAAAGTCTGGGTCTGCTGACCACAGAGACAGAGTTTTTGTCAAACTAGAGATAACAGCTAGGCCTCAGTTGTGTTCAGCTCGAGGCACAGAAAAGCAGCAAAACCAGATGAAGCAATGCCATGGCTGCCTCAGGACCAGGTGCAATGATCAATGACTCCCTACCTGAGTGCAAACCAATCAGGAGAGACCATGATCCTTACCCAAACACTCATTTTGATGAATCAGCATATTAAAGAACACTGGAAAGCTGATGAATATTCTATTGCAATCCTCTCATGAGAACACCCCTAAAATTCCTACCTTTAGAAAATTGATAAAAACCCTTAAGACAAAGGACCCAGTATACCTACTCTCTGTAGAGCAGCGGTCACCAACCTTTTGGACCTCAGGGATCATCAGTGGTCCGCAAACCACCAGTTGGCAACCTCTGCTCTAGAGTATGCCCACATTTTCTCCTTTCAGGCATATGTCTTTGCTTTCTTTCCCCTAAGCTCTCAGGGATTCAGACTCAGCAAGCTTAGGGTGATGTACTACAATGGTCTTTATTAAAAAGCTTTGTGTGTAATCATATGACATAGACTAGTTTGGGAACCACCCACATCACTTATCCATGTTACCTCATATTGTAACCATCATGTTCAATAATGCAAAGGCATTTTACTAGTAGCACTGTGGTTATGAGCAAATACTCTGAAGCCAGACAGCCAAGGTTCAAAACCTAGCTCTACTGCTTATGGACTGTGTGATCTTGGGCAAGATATATAATCCCATTGTGTCTGTTTCCCCAACTCTAAAATGGAGGTATCAGTACCTAATGCATCAGATTGTGTGTGGGCATTTTATCTTTGTCCTCTACTCAAATGTCAAATATCTAGTCCTATCTCAGTGGCAGGTGTCTTTCCAGATCAGGTAACCCAGTGTCCTATATGTAGTAGACACTCTAAAAGTGTCAGGAAGAGACATTCTGAAATTAATTGCCCACAATCTATGCCCCCGTTGAGTCGCTTCAAAAGCAAGGTTAACAGAGGAAAGTGAAGCTCCTAATTTGGTGGTTCTATGAGCTGCCTTCCAACACTGAAGTCTAAGCATCCAAGGATCAAATCCTAGCTGCCTCTCTGCTTTATGCAAACCTGACAATCAATGAGCTTCGGAGATGCAGCTGATCAATGTGCACTTCACAACACTCTCATTGAACACATCTTGAATATGCCCATGACAATCTATTACACAACCTAATTGAGAGAATGGATTAAATGTTTCCTTATCTCTTTACCTAAAAATTGCAAACAGGTAATGGAAATACTATATAAGGAATGTAATATGCAGTCTCCCAAATCAACTAGTTCAAGGAAATTCTGTGGGCTGTGTTAAAGCGATTTCCTCTCATGGTTAGCTTTGTTAATTGAATATGTGCATTGCTACCTGAATTAAGTACAAAGACATGTGAGAGCAGTCATGAGGAAGTCTAGCACAGGCTTTGCATTCAAGAAAATTTGGGTTTGAATACCAGCTAAGCTACTTCCTAGGGCTGGAGTATAACTTCAAATATCAAATGGAGAGAGTAATAACTGTCTTATTGAGCTTATTATTACATTGATGAGCAAGTATTTCCCACACTGAATAGCACTCAAGTACTTGAGGAATTGTAGTGGTAAAGGCTCAAATGTTTACAGAATACCCAATAATAGCAGCTATGAATTACTGAATGCCTGCCATGTCTCAGATCCTTAAAGTATATTATCAGTATTCCTCTGTGGAGGAATGAAAATGCCCCTTTGACTAGTGAAAACACTGAAGCTCAGCCAGGTGGGCTTGGCCAAAGTTGCAGATTTGGTAAGTAGCAGAAAGGGGGCTAGAATACAGAACTCTCTGCCTACTTCACCAGGTATCACAAGGCCTTTTGCTGTGTGGGCCCACAGGTGCTGTGCCATATTTCTGGGAGTCCAGAAAGAAAGATTTAGCCCCTACTTGAAGAATTTTATTTTCTAGTGGGATAAGTGCAAGTAGAAAGGCAGAGGCAAGAAATGGTAAAAGTGAAAGTAAACTGTACAATGAGTTTCATGGCCAGGATGAGTACAAGGCTGAAGCAGCACCAAATTCAGTCTCCCAGTTAGGGAGGGTGTTGGGTGCGGGGAGTCGCTAAGCTGATACTTATGGGATCAGTAGGAGTTTTTCTTTAAAAAAAGAATTCAGGGATGAGCATTCCAGAAAGAGAAAAACAGTTGACCCAAGGGGCAGAGATGTAGGATAGCATGGTATTGTCAGAGTCTAGAACTGTGCTGTCCAATAGGGTAGCCATTAGTATGTATGGCTATTTGTGTTTAGATCAATTAAAATTAAATGTAACTAAAATTTTGATTCTTCAGTCACACCAACCACATTTTAAGTGCTCAATGGGCACATGTGGCTAGTGGTTACCTTACTGGACAGCAAGGACACAGAACATTTCCATCACTCCTGTGGACAGCACTAGAGATATTTAACTTTGAACGACAAATGCAAATGGTTAGAGTACAAACAGAAGAGGCTGGAGAAGGAGGTGGGGGGCTAATCATGAGGAGTCCCCAGATGACAAGGAGCTGCTCAGGGTTCTAGGCCAAGAGTGACATGCACGTGTCTGGGTTTTAGAAAGGCCACCCAGGATGCAAGGTGGAGACTACATGGCAAGACAGGGAGAAAATGTGAGAAACACAGTTAACTGGTGCAAAGACTTATAGCAATGGAAAGGTGGGAATAGGAGGAGGTGGGCCAGAGAACCAATACTAGCTGTAATGAGAGAGGAAAGAATCTATCATTCCCAGGACTATGGACTCCAAAAATGTGTGCAGAGAAGGTGACCATCATATAGAACATGCTAGAAAAGGGAGGAGGCAATTAGAAACAGATGATAGATTCTATGAGTTCCAGCCCAGGATCCTGTCATCCTGATTCTCTCCAGCCTACCAAGTTCTTGCTCACCCCTGGGTCTTTGCTCATACTGTTTCCCTGCCCCCAAACACTCTTCCCAGTTCTGTGCCAGGCTGACTCCAATGAAACCTTCAGAACTCAGTTGAGATGGCATTTTTCCAGGAAGTCTGAGATTCAATGCCCAGCTCCTCGCCTGAGTTGGGACTTTCGTTTGTGATCCCTCAGCAGCCTGGGCATTCCCTGAGCATTCCCTCTCCTGGTACTTACCATGCTACTCTGTAACTTCATTCTTGGGCTGTAGAAGTGGCTACAAAAGGAGAATCTGAAGAAAAGAAAGCCTGGAGGCCAGTTATTAATTGGCAATGGCAGCAAAGGACAGAAGAGGACAGAATTCAGAGAATGCTAAGGTTAACATGCCTCTGATTTGGGCACCTGGGCACACACAATGAAAGGAACATTTGGTAGACAGATTCTAAGGGAAAATGTTCAAGAGTTATATAAGAAGAAAAACAAAGATGAGAGGAAAGCATCCTGGGGGAACCAAGGAATGAGAATGGGAAGAAACCTTTACCAACAACATTCCATATAAAGGGCCCCTTACCACATTCTCTTATTTAAATCTGCACAAGAGCTTAGAGAAGTAAAACTGCCATCCCCTTCTTAGCAGTGAGTCATCTTACAGTAACAAATATAAAGGTACAAGGTGGTACTTGGGCACTGACTTATCTTCCATCTAAACCATTCTAAATTCACAATAAACAAGATTCCTGATTTTCCCTCAGAGAGTGAGGCAGATTTCTAAGGGTCTCCCAGGCAGAAAGTATCAGGACATAAACCTGTATTTTAAAAACTTCAAGTTGGGTCCTTTCCCTTATGCAGTAAATGCTTTAACAGACTCCCAGAGTATGAGATTCTAAAAGAAAAAACCTCAGCGATCCTAGTGTGGAGGTGAGACAGCTCACAGCCATTGAACAGGGTAGCTATTTGTCCTCCAGAGAGCACAACACAGTGGCACTATCACCTGGGCCACCTAGACCAGGTAAATCCACATTTCTGGAGGTGGGGCCCAGATGATGGCTATATTTAAGGGTTTTATATAAGTTGAAGATGCAACCAAGTGGTCAGAAACACTAGCCTAAAATCTAACCTCCTCACTGAGCAATAACATTGGAATATAATTTCTCTCCAATCTATACTAATAAAAGAGAAAGATGCGAATTGACGGTAATTTCGCGACACCAAGCAGCCAATCAGAGTATGCAAATTAACACAACAAAGATGACACATTAATTTGCATACACAGGTGCCAAGTGGCCAAGGTGGGATGCAGGTGTTCTGAACCACCCCAGAGAATCCAGGTCTCTGAACAGCATGGGAAGATGGAAAGGTGGCTCCAGGCCAGAGCGAAGGCAGTGCTGGCAGCCAGGGGAAGGAAGGCCCATTCTTGCACAAATCTTTGTGCATCGGGCCTCTAATACATATATATAATGCTTCTACAAAACCAACCCCAACTTTCAAATTCAGGATTCATATAGAAGCACATTCATGAAAATCCACACACAGGGTCCAGCTAGCCACCTTTTTGCCAGAAGTCCTGCCCGATCTATCAGCGTAAATTGTGTTTACTAATACTTGTTCTCACTTTCCTGGCAGATGAGAATTATAGGGATATAATCGATAGCACTGTAAAACATTATTTATTAGTGGGCCAATAGATAATCATGTGAATCAGGTCTTACATATTCCACTTGCCACTGAAAGAATGGCATGCTACATAGCTAATAATAAGGCAAGGGCCTTGATTAAACACCCAAACCATCATTCAATAATGAGCTTGTGCTGACATAATCAGCAAAGAGGAACCCTTATGAATATCCAAATAAGTCCAAACCTGAAAGGCGCGAGTCACCCCACAGAGGTGCATTATTTGTAATGTGTGGGAAATGTTTTTCTCCCAGTACCCGACTTCAAGAACTTTTAATTAGCAAAGTTTTATTCATGGGAGTAAAGACATACTGGATCCCTGGTGAAGGCTGCCAGGAGTCTTAGGCTATTTTTCTGGGAAATTACTCTATTTCAGTTACATAAGGAATAATATATGCTTTTTAGATGCATAATAGACTGTTGTTTGAATAGGTCTTGAAAATTACTAGAAGCTTAATTAAAGCTTGCTTGATTTCCATTTTGTGCCAGAATATTAAGTTTTGGTGGCTATTGCCCTGTTCCCCAAAAACGAGTGATCTAAAAAATCACTGGAATATAAATTTACCACATCTACATAATAAAAGCCTAAGCAACCATTACTGAGGAATAAGAGGTCACTATGATGCGCACTGGCCACCAGGGGGCAGACATTCAGTGAACAAGCTGCCCCCTGGTGGTCAGTGTGCTCCCACAGGGGGAGCACTGCTCAGCAAGAAGCCAAGCTCACAGTTGGTGAATGCAGCTCCCATGGTGAGAGCCTCTCTTGACTGTAGCAGCAGGCCAGCATGAGCGTGAGCTGCACAGCACCTGGCCCCCGATTTGGGATCCTCCCAGGCTGTCTGCCACTTGGCACACTGCTACATCCCCTAAGGACTCCTGAACTGCGAGAGCGATGTCTGACTGTCAGCTTAGGCCTGATCCTGCATTTCGTGAACCAGGCCTCTAGATAGAGTATAAAACTGTATACTGCACATGCAATTTTTAAAAATGCACATACTGTCAATGCAGCACATAATTAAGATTTCCCAGATGAACATGTTTGTTTCTTTAAAACACTGTGAATCTTAAAACTGGTTGTGTTTGACTTTTTCTTTGGACCACAGGGAAGCTCAGAATCAAATCTGTAGCCCACACCAAATAACTAACAGGACCTAATGCAAGATTTTACCTAGCAACTATTTCCTTGTTTTCATAGTTCTCTAATGAAAATGCCCTACAATGAAGCATCTCTATAAATCCCCTCCCATTATCTTGTAGCAAGGTAGGATATAAGGCATCACATTTTATGTAGCACGCTGTATATAATCCTGAAAATGTATGTACCAAAGATATGCATGTGCTCATGGAACATAATTTTGAAAACTGGGACATTCCCAGAAAATTTGGGGTACATGGCCATTGCTTGGACCAAGAATCTTCCTGGGAGTGGAAAATACCCTCAGAGGCTTGCTAACTTTTCCTCTCCAAGGCAATGCTGGGCAATACCCCACAACACTCACAAAGAACATTCTGGTAGCACATAAAACCATTAGGTTAATATCTAAATAAGTTTTGGGGTGGCAGCTAGAACAGTGGTCAGCAAACTGCAGCTCGCGAACCACATGTAGCTCAAGAGACGTGGTTTGCCTCTCTGTTGACTAATGAGTTTGCTGACCACCGGAATAGGGGCTTAATCACAAGAAACAGCAATAGCCTGTAATTATTGGAATTGAGAGTTTAGGTGAGTATAAGTCAACGGTCTGACCTAGACTCTCGAGCTGCAGTATGCCGACCACTGGACTAGAAGTACAAAAATTATATGGAAAGGATAAAGTCCTTGTCCATTTCCCCAGGCACATCAATGGCCACTTTCCAAAAAATGGACCAAATGTATCCAATTGATTCTGTTTATCTCTGAAGAAGGGTGCTTTTTCAGATCTCTGAGTCAGAAGGCTCCTTAGGCTGAGAAGCATGCCTATACCATGAGTGAATACATCACCTTGGTCTGTGAAATACAGAAGTGTTTGAGAGCACAGGTGAGAAACAATGGAGATGAATCTGAGAGCAAACTTGGAAAGAGAAATCAAGAGAGGGAACGTGGAGTCCAAAAAAACAAAGGCTGGAGGAGTCATCCAGCTTGTGTGCAGATCCCAGTTCCACCACTGTGATTATAGACATCTGATGCCTCTTCAGAGAGCCTCATTCTGCCCCTCCAGCTGTAGAAGTCTAACCTGCATCCCCTCCAGAGGTCACAGACAGAGCAGGCTTTGGAAACAACAAAGTGGTTGATGAACTCAACGGACCATTATCAGAAACATTTTGAGGAGGAGGGGTCTTTCCAGAGGTGCTTCTTGAGATTGGAAATGTAAATGGTTAATAGGCATGTGTTGGGGATGGGACAAAGCAATTTCTCAATGACATTCTATTCAATTCAACCCAGCCAGTAGTTCCCTGAGCATACTCTACCTCCTGGACCTTCAGAAAGGGGCTAGGGAAACAGTGGTCCACAATACAGACATCTAAGACTGACAGACATCTCAACAGTTCTAGCTCTAGGTGAATATGCAAAACCCAATGGCAGGGAACACACAGGAGGGGACACACAGGAGGCACTGCTTGGGATGTCAGGAAGACTACAATTATGTATTCTTATCCTCACTCTGCAGCAGACAAAAGGAAGGCTAAAAACAAAATTAATTAGCCCCAAATTACTTGTCCAGTGAGTGGTAGGCTGGCATTCTACCAGCCCAGGGTTGGAGAACCAACACTCAGTCCACGTCTGTTGGATTCCACTTGCCCACCTCTCTCCACCACCCTAATCAAGGCCCTCATTACCTCTTGTCTGAGCCAAAGTGTCTACCTGGCTCTTTACCAAAAGAAGGAAAAAGAAAATGCCAGTTAGACCTGTTCTAAAAAATATCTAATATCCATTCATATTCCAGATTCTTTTGTGTCTCCTTAAGAAGTTTTATACCACTCTCTGATCTCAGCTGGTCTCTCAGCAATGACTTGATCACTGCTTCCCATTGAGAGACAGAAAGAGAGAGGGGGGTGAGGAAAGAGAGAGGGTAAGAGGGAAGAAGGGAGGGAGGGAGGGAGGAGAGAGAGAGAGAGAGAGAGAGAGAGAGAGAGAGAGAGAGAGAGAGAAAGAAGAAAGAAGAAAGAAGAAAGAAGAAAGAAGAAAGAAGAAAGAAGAAAGAAGAGAAGAGAAGAGAAGAGAAGAGAAGAGAAGAGAAGAGAAGAGAAGAGAAGAGGAGACTCTCTTCAGACGCAACAATCTCCACTCTGCTTCCTGTGCCAAACCAGACAGGCTGGCCCTGTTTCCAACAAAGCCTTCGGGAAGTCTGCCCTGTGCCCTGCCTGAGTAGGGTGCAGAGACCTCAAAGGCAAACTGTCTCATTGATAATTTAATTCATCCAATTAAATACACGGACCACACTTTATGCTCTAAATTGGAAATTTTCATCATGAATCATCACTCTGTGATACTGCTGTGATCTATAGCAGAAGGCGAGGGAAGAAATAAACTATACATTGAACTTTGGGGGGAAAACTGTCCCAGACTAATGGAAATAAGCAAGACCAGAATTTGGCTCACAGTTAATTGGGGAATGTTTCATAACAACCCAGAGAAAAGGCACTGAGAGCTTTCATTTGGATACTCTCAAACCTCATTTATGAGGTAAACATCAAGGAAGAGGGTGTGTGTGTGAACATGCATGTGTGTATATGTACATGCTTGAATGTGCATGTGTGTGCGTGTGTGTGTGTGTGTGTGTGTGTGTATGTGTATGTGTGACAGAGAGAAAGAGAGACGTGAGAATTAGCCAAAGCCCCAGTGCTTTCATATCCCACCTCCATTGCTTCTTCTTGCTACTCTCTGGTCTTTGGGTTTCCTTCAATTTTGTTTGTCTCATTACCCAAAACTAGCCCATTACCAATGACTGGAGAAAGAATTCTGGGGTGCAGTCCTAGACTTCACTCTGCCTCACCCACCACATTAACTCATCAATAAAAACAGAGTTAACATGTGTTAAGTTTTTAAAAAGCACCAGGTGCTTTGCTAGGATAGATAATTTTTCCCCCTCACTTAATCTTCCTAAAGATGCCACAGGGAGAGTTATATATTTTCCCTTCATTAAAAATCAGCAAGTGGAATCAAAAGAGTTAATTTGTCCAAGGTTCCATAGCCAGAGGAGGGAGCGGGTTGGGGAACCAACACTCAGTCCAGGTCTGTTGGGTTCCACTTGCCCACCTCTCTCTGCTACCCTAATCAAGGCCCTCATTACCTCTTGTCTGGATAAACACAATCACCTCCTAATTATTACTCTTCTTACCTCCTCTCCTGCCCCTTCTACTTTTCTACTATAAGAGTGTGGAGGCTGATGTCAGAGGAGTATCATTTTCCAAGTGGTTTTAACACAAGATATAACAGACATTTGGGAAATCATACACATGCAGTCTTTTATCATTTATCAGAGAAAAAGCAAGGACATGGATTCCTTTCAACTGCAGTGCTGAAACCACACATCCCTCTTTACTCCAGGGAGTGCCACAACCTAGTTATCTCCTCAAATTATTCTGACCTTCCAAGGTCAAGTCCTGTTAGCCCTTTCTAATCCAAAATTAATTAGAGGATAACAGACCCTGGATTGTTGAGACGGTTATTTGTAAGCAATCTCTTGTCTGGAGCACATGGTTTTGCAGGAATCACTAACCCTAATAAATTCTCCCCAGCACTGGCCACCTGCTATCCTGTGTCCCTGTCATCTCTGACAGTAAAAGGGCAGGCAGGTCACAATGTTGATCCTAGAGATACAAAGTTGCCACCACATTGTCACTGATAAGGAGAATTAGGCCCATCCACCCATCATATGGAGAGGAGAGGGATGGATGGACACAGGCATCCAGGGAGGCAAAAGGAGATCAATTAAAAAGACAAAGAGGCCCTGGCTGGCATTGCTCAGTAGGTAGAGCATCATCACACAAACTGGAGGTCGGTTTGATTCCCAGCCAAGGGCATGTTCCTGGCTTGCATGTTCAATCCGGCCCAGTCGGAGTGCATGTAGGCGACAACTAATCCAGATGTCACTCTCACATCAATGTTTCTCTTTCTCTCTTCCGCCCCCCCCTCTCTCTCCCCTCTCTCTCCCTTCTTCTTTTCCTCTTCCAATCTCTCTAAAATTCAATGGAAAAATATTCTCAGGTGAGGATTAACAACAACTAAAACAAAAAGAAACAGAGATATTTGACCAGCTCTGAGAAGTATTTCAACATTTGTTGGCAGAGAATAGCAAAGAGATAAAAATAAACAAGATCACCATGCGAGTACCTCATAGCCAGAAGGACCCAGCAGGATACCTAGGGGAATATAGAAGCTAATGCTAGGACTGAGCAGAGGGAGGTCTAAGAGCCTGAGGCATGATGTTCAAGTAAATGTCTGTACCTATTAAAAACCTGGAAACAAGAGCAGACCCCATATGAGTAGTGGCTCTCAAACTTGAGTGGACATTAAATCACCTGTAGGGCTTATTAAGGAACAGAGCCCTGACCTATCCCCAGAGTTCCTGTACAGTGGGTCTGGGATGGGTCCCTGAGATGGATATCCTAACCAATGTCCAGGTAAAGCTAGTCTGCTGGCCCAGGGGCCACACTTTGAGAACCATTGCTGAAGAGAAGGCAAGGTAATTAGGGAAGAAGCCAGCTTCAGCTGTGTGTGAACTTCTTCCCAGTCCATAAGGATGGTCACACTCAGTCTTCCTAACAATGATGAAAGCTGGCTTTGTAAACCACATTTTATACATGAGGAAACTGAGGGGCAGAAAGGTAAAGTGGCCTTGTCAAGGTCACTAGAAAGAAGCAGAGTCAGGGACAGTAGCCAGGTCTTCAAGATCTTAAAATTACATTACTGGTTCTCAAAAAAAAAATAGGTTTTAGCTCCAGGAGAATCTTAGAAAGACCCATTAGCTCCCAAGGCTACCTTGTCTTCTGTGAGATGCCTCTGCAAACCCACAACTCTTTCCTCCAATAGGCAACAATTCAACCCACCTCCAAAGGGGACCTGACTCTAACTTCTCTACTTCAGGATTCTGCATTTTATCAAAAAGCCATCAGCTTTCTGGCCATGGGGATGTCGGCACCTGGGACACCTAACAGGATGGTGCAACGTTTCCTCTTTTTGTACTGAGGCAAAGTCTTGATTGGATTTCAAGACTCAAAACAAATGTGAAATTATTATAGCCTGATCACTCTACAGTTTGTATGGGATGTAACTGTTCATTAGTCCTTCCTTTACCCCTGTCTCATTCCTTGAAGACCACCCTAACTGTGCTCTCTTAGGTACTCCTGAGGCAAAGCTCTAAGAATCATGTCCTCCTGTCTTGTTGATGGTTTCACCCCCTCCTTTCCTTTTGCCCTCTTGCTCATAAAAAAGCTAAGTGGGTCACTATTCGATGGGCTCCACTCAAAGTTCTTGCTCACAGAACCTTACAAACCATGGTAGACATTGATTTTCCATCTTGATCAAAACACTGGAGCACACATATGAAAGTCTGAGGGTGTATCATGGTGCCTGGACCACAGGGGCAAAGCAGGAGGACAGAATACCTGGCTCTCATGGGATACTGACTCAGTTTAGGCTACGGAGCCCCAGTCCCCTAATATGTAGCATGTAGTTGATAATCCTCAAACCCTTCTATCTCCCAGGATTGTCATGAGACTAAAAAGATACAATATGCATGAAAATGAACAGAAATCCATCCCGTAATAACGGTGAAGCCCTGCAGAAGCTAAAACCATAATTGTATTAGCTGCTCTTAGTGCCAAACAAGCAAGGCACATCATGGCTAAGAGTGCAGTGGTTAGAGTACAGGCACTGGACCACACATGTGGCTTCGAATACTGGCTCTTCCACTTACCACTGTGCCTTTGAGGAAGTGTTTTAACCCCTTTGGACCTCAGTTTGCCAACACGAGAAAGAGGATTAAAGGAATTGAAACACTGAGGACAGTGCCTGGCACATCGTAAGGGCTTAGTGAGGCAGAGCTGTTCTTGCTGTCATCAGCAGCATCCTCCTTACTGTGTTTTTGGGAAATTCTCCTTCCTATTGTAGCTGTGCCTTCCATGTTCTCCCTGCACTTTGTGGTGCTCCTATGGGTGCCTTCTCTGCTGAGGGCCACAGCAGTATCATTGATGGACAGTTGGGGCAGGTTAACCTACCCTTGGGGAAAAAAAACAAAAACAAACAAACAAACAAAAAAAACCCGTTACCATTCCATTATCATGTATATTTTTTGAAAGTTCCAACCAATTTTTTTCTGTATGGATTTGAAAAAGAGTTCTGAATTTCCTCTTTGAGTTAATTACTGCATTAATCAATTTTCACAAATAAATTCATTTGAATGAGAATCACCAGCCACCCTGTGGAGAAGAGCATAGTTGCTTGAGCCAGACCTTGGTCCTAATCCTGGATCCAGTTAGTGACATGGCCTTGGGCAAGTCACTTAACTCTATGTGCCTGTTTTCTCATCTGCAAAATGGGTATAATAGTAATTCTTAGTCCACAGGGTTATTGTGAGGTTTAAATGAGTTGTTTCAGCTCAAGTGCTTACAAAAGCCTGTGGCACCCTCAATAAGTGCTGGCTATTTTGTTATTTGATGCTTTTCCTGATGCCTCAAGACAGTGATAAAAGAAAAGACTTCAATGACGGATAAAAGAGAAAAGAGCAATCCTGTTCTGTGAGGCCAGAGACGGTTCTTCCTTTAACGTGCTGTGTCACTTTGGAAAGCTCCTTTCCCTCTTTGGGTCTTTGTTAAAGAAAAAGAAACCCCACTAATATTTAGGTATATACAATTCTTTCCTCTCACCAAGCCAGCCCCATTAGCACATCTCCAACCCTCATTTCCAAATTCGCATCCAAACTATCTGAAACGCTGGCCTGTTTGCTAGTGGCAGTGATGAGCCATGCGGAGAACCATGGGAAATGGGTTGAAACATATCTGCCGCCAGTCATCAGGAAACCATGGAACCCAACCACACCCACTGCTGGCCAGTAATTACCATTTAGGATGCAACCAGCACAGTACACTGTGGCTTTGCCTACAGACAGATGGCAGGACAAGAGGCCTGGTCTCACCCATGTGCCTATTTGTACATGTGATACTTAGTAACACTGGGTCTTCGGTCTCAGGAAATGAATACAAAATGACTGATGAATAGAAGACATCTTTCCATGTTCTACCTATAATGGGATGTGGGGACAGAACATACTCTTGCCTGACATGGGCTTCCCCATCATTCAGAATGACAGTGGTGCTACTGTGGACAAAGCAGGCTCACTCCTTCATCCATCCATCATTTAGTCATCAAATACTTAACTGAGTCTAGCAGAAGCCAGGAAATAATACATGGGGTCAGTGCAGCAACATCAGGTTCCACATGATGGTCTTTTTCTTGTTCTCACCATTTAAAACACACAACATGGGTGTCCACTGATACTAGCAGATTGACTTTTTAATAGTTAAGGGGATTTTTTTTCACCCTTCATTCAAATATAATATTGAGAAGCCACAGCACATTAACAGTAATAAAAAGACCTACCACTCACGGAGCACTTCATGAGTGTACTTGCTTATGTATGTCTCTTAAGACTGTGTTGGTCTCATATCATCATATTGTTACTAGAGGCCCGATGCCAAAAACTCATGCATTGGAAGGGGGTGGGTCCCTTAGCCTGGCCTGCCCCCTCTCACAATCTGGGACTCGTTAGAACTGGTCCTCCCCACTTGTGCGTGGAAGGTGATCTGGGGCCAGGCCAGTTGTGGAAGGTTGAGGCAGCAGCAGGGACTGATTCAGCGCTGCAGCCCCCTTTTGCAGAGGTATGGTGCCAGAAACGGGCCTTGTTGCAGTCTTTGTAGATGTCTCTGCAGAAGGGGCCACACTGGAACCGAGACCACACAGCTTCCTCTCCCAATGCTTCTGGGGAAGAGGCCATGGTGCTGGACCAGCCACGCCATAGCCTCTCCCATGCTGCCTCTGCAAAAGGGGCTGCAGCACTGGACCAGCCCGTACCTCAGCCTCTCCTGCACCACCTCAGTGGAGGGGAGGGAGCCACAGCGCTGGATTGGTCCCTGCTGCTGCCTCTCCCACACCACTGCCTCACCTTCACCACTGGCCTTTGTCCCTCGCAACCACTGTGGTTTTGTCCAAAAGGACATCTGGAAGGACATCTGGAAGATGTCCAGTCTATCCAGTCTAATTAGCATATTACCCTTTTATTAGTAATGATTTTGCAGAGAGGAAGCTAAATAAGATGGAAAGCAGGTAAGTAACTTGTGTAAGTCCCAACTGTTGGAAGTGCTACAGCCAGAGACTAAACCCAGTTCTAAACACAGACCAGGGCTTGTCACCAGAGCATGCACTGCCTCCAGCCATCACCAGTGAGATGGAGAGAATGATGTGGGACTTGGTGCAGCCAGCCTCAGGTTCCTCAGCCTAGAAGTGGCAATACAGGGTTGTGAGGACAGAAAGAGGTGCATGAGTGGAGTCCCCAGGAGTAGGGCAGGCATGCTCAGTCACTAGGAAGAGTCCAAGTTCATAACTTTGTAGGTGGGCAAGGTGATTTCAGATTTCTCTTCCAAAGAGAATTACACCAAGTAGAGCTGAGCTCACATCTCAGCACATCTCTTTTCTTTCTTTCTCTGTCATGCGGCAGGAGGAGATGACCAGGCAGTGACAGCGGGAGGCGGGTAAGTGCTGGGCAAGCCAGGGACTTAGCACACATTACTTGATTATTTCATGACGTCTTGGACAACATAATGAGGAGGAGCTTTTGTTAATGAAAGGTTTATAATAAGTCTCGGGTTAGCCCAACACTCATCTAGACAATTGTGTCTAATTAAGGTAATTTTTGTCACTTGAGTTATGGGGCATCTCTCAATGAGGTCAACAAAGCTAAGTGGTAAAGGAAATTCCAGATCATTATAGTTACCACAACAGTGGCCATCATTCAAATAAATCAGAAATTGAAAATACTTCTGACTCGCAGGCACATTACAGTAAGCGAGGAATCAATAATGTCTGATAAAGTCCTGTTTGCTTGGGCAAAACTTAACCTTTATGTAGTCTGAAAATTCACTTTTGTTAGCCATTTGAAAGCAGGGAGCAACCACATATGATGATAACTGACATTAGTAATGAGAGAAGCAGATAATTACCGACATATGTGAGGCACTTCCAAAGCATTCCATGGGTAATAGCTATTTGATCCACACAAGTCTATCACATAGGCGGAAACCATTAGCCCCATTTTAGAGATGAAAATATAGAGGCACAAAATGTTCACTTGATTGAAGCCACACAGCAAGAAGCAGCATGTTAACTGTTAACAAAACTACTACTCTTTCTTTAGCACCTACTGTGCTTTAGAACATTGCCAAGCACTTTATACATTTGATTTTTAAAAACTGATGTTAAAATCACAACATGAACTGCATCCAATTATCCCCATCGTACAAATGTGGAAACTGAAGCTCTGAAATATTAAGTAATTCAAGACCTCACGCTGTTAATTAGCACAAGA
Organism: Nyctalus aviator; assembly: GCA_036971965.1. Classification (NCBI taxonomy): domain Eukaryota; kingdom Metazoa; phylum Chordata; class Mammalia; order Chiroptera; family Vespertilionidae; genus Nyctalus; species Nyctalus aviator. The sequence goes on along the minus strand of CM072923.1, from coordinate 158,034,691 downwards.
GCCAGATTTGAGAACCAGATTCACCCAATTCCAAATCCACCGACTACTCATTAGAGCACATGGTTTTCAGTCCCTTTGGAATATCTTCCTCTTCTCCAGTCAGGAAGTTTCTGTACTCAAACAGGAGAGACAGACACACAGGAACCAAAAGGCTCAAAACACCATTTAACAAAGAAGACAAAACACCTGTTTAACTTCACTAGGATAATTTAGAGTCAGTTATTTTTTAAATCCAGGCAATGTAATCTTACTCATAGAAAATGCTTTGGAAAGCAATAAAGTGAATTAAATTAAACTATGGTTTGAAGGTGATGATTTAGCAAGCTGTGGAGGTGTTAGTAAAAATGAAATAGAAGATCTCTTTGCATATATCGCCCCAAAGAATATAATATAATAAGCAGTCTTTGCACATAAAGTAATGAGAATATAGTACATACAACAAACATAAACTATAATAAATGAAAATGTGCTTTTTCTATAAAATCTACCTGCCAAACTTATACAAACCAGGTGGAATGTTATTAAAATATGAGCTGGAAGAAATGAGAAAGGATGTTAGTAACTTATAGCAAACTTGGGCTCATTTATATACTCCTCCCTTCCTCGTGTCTATGCCACTACATGCTAAACCTTTCTTAAGCACCTCCTTGCAACAGACTCTATGACACAGAGTAAGGAATGTCGAGTTGAAGGACTGAAGTTGCCCCCAAGGAATTTGCAGCCTAGCAGTGAAGGCAGACATGGTCCTAAGGCAAGATGATTAAACAGAGTGTAATAAAATCTCTCAAAACCTTCCTACTATATTTAGAAGAAAATCTCAAATATTAAGCATGACCTTTAAGACTTTAAGTACAGAGATGCATCTCGTATTGTTCTGGCTACATACCAGGAAAGTATGCTTTCTTCCAGTCTCCCAAGTATCCGAACCTCTTTGACCTTTGCATTCTCTCTTCTACTTGGAGCACAGCTCCTCCATCCATATTCTAACCATGCACATGGATGCGCACGTGTGTCTGTGTGCGCATGCACACACACATGTACACACACACATACACACATTAAGCATGGACTTTTCCTGGGAGAATAAAGGAAGCATTTCCAGAAGAAGGGACATGCCAACTGGAATCTAAAGGAGGAGGTGAGAAAGAAAGACAAATGTGAGACAGAAGATCCAGTAGGTGGAGGTGCTGAACTATAAAAAGCAGGGCATGTTAGGAGGACAAAGGGAAGCATGGGGTATTGGAGAGTGCTGGGTGCAGGATAAAACAGGAGCAGCTTCTGAGGCCCAGTTCCCCAGGGTCAGCTGTCAAGGTAAGTCCCCTGCAATGAGCTGGAGCCTCGAGATGAGGAATGAGGGCATTGGTCTTATGACATTTGTTTTGAAAGAAACAGCCTCTGGCAGCTGTGTGCAGGAGAGACCAGAGCTGTCCAGACAGGGGAGGGAGGCTGGTGCAGGGGAGACTCTCTAAGGTTACACTTAGTGAGGACTGGCACTGGACCGGAAGCTGCCAGGGAACTGAGTCTCCATCTAACCTGTCAGAGCTCTGGTTAGCTTCCTGGTTACCTCACTAAGTCCCTTCTGAAATGGATTCAAAAGAAGAACAGTGCTCCTGCAGCTTTCCTTACATACTTCTCTGTGCAAAGCCAGAATTCTAACTAGCAGTAATTTTTAAAAGAGGGATTAACTGTATTACTTCCTCTCTTAGCAAAGTAAGAATTCTAACTAGCAGGATTTTTTAAAAGGGGGATTATCAAATGGATACCTTTTAAAAGACCCTTACACAGGCACTTCAGCAAGGAACAGAGCAGCAGGAACTGCATGTTCAGCCAGCACAGGCCAAGCATGGCTACTCCACTAGGGTGCCCGCACCTGGAGGGAAGGAGCTGCCTTGTCACCTTCCCTTAGAGGCTTGGTGGGAAGCGACAGCCAGTTTGTCTCCTGATGGCTCAGCAGACACCACTGCAAGAAAGCACTTCTCTCTGGAAGAAACGTAACCACAGCAATGACAGCTGTGAGTGAGCAGGGGGACTGTGGGCTATGCACAAATCATTTCTTCATGTTTCCCTGGTATAAAAACAACTCTGAAGATAGTGAAATCACTGGTTAACTGACAGGGCAACTGTGGATGACTGGGAGATAGAATTGTTGCTCCCAAAGATTCAGCAATGTTAAAAAAAAAAAAAAAAAGTGGGGGTTGTGGTTTGGAGTCAGAAATATGAGGCTAATTTCTGCCATATGAACAGCTCAGAGTCACATGCCTCCAAGCCCACATTTCGATTCCTTGCCTGCCACATGAGGAGAGTGGCCGGTCATTCACGGCACAGTTTTAAGGAAAAAGTGACATAAATGCACAGGAGAGGGGTCTAGAGCCTAGTCCTAAGTGATAAAGTATTAATAGTGGTAGCTAAGTACTAATATGGAGAAATCTAAATTAAGTAGGAATGCCATCTACAGTCCACTTAGGATTTCCTGGGTGGAGATGGGATCTAAGGGGGGACTGGTCAGTTGAGCCTCAGGGCTCAATGCAAGGAAAAGACACAGGGGACTCAGGGAAAGTCCACTAACCTGGGGTCCCCAAGGAAATGGAAATAGATGAGGCAAACCCAATTATGATTCTCCCTCTAGCAGATTACTTTGTGTTTATTTGTTTGTTGAAAAAATAGGTATTACCTACCTAGTAATATGCTGATATCAAGTCTGAATCCACTTTCCCGGACTTGACTACATTAGGGCCCTCCTACATAGCTAGCTCATCCTACATTTCAAAATTTATACGAAAACGCACGCCAGGACAGTTTCAGAAACTGGGAACTTGGCATGAACAAAAACAAAACAAAACTACATGCCCTAATGGGAACTTCCTCTCCTAAAACTCTTACCACCAGAGTAATTACTGAAATCATTATGCAATTGCAGTAACATCTTTTAATAATACTAAAGTCTTTCTGTAATTAATTATCTGAATGATCATCTATTGCACTCAGTTGGAAGATATATGAGAACAGAGAAGGGTCTGTGTCTACCACTACTAGTAAACCTGCAGAGCACAGCACGAGCCTGAACCCTGCCAGGTGCCCACGAAGCAAGTTCTTGGGAAGTTCAGATGGAAGACGGATGCAGGCAGGAATGAATGAATGCCATTGAAATTTCCACAGCATTTTATACAGGCTGATTTTAGAAATGGGTTAAGGAAAAGGAAGGTGTTCAAACAAGCTGCCATTGTCACAAATTCAAGCAGCCTGCCCTCTTTAAGGATTCCCTTCGATCTCTGCAGTGTGGTTCTCATATTTCTGCCAAGCAGAGGTACTTCAGAGCAAGCCGCAAGGTAGTAATTATCCCACCCAATATGCCTATAAATAGTTCTGGGCAGTCCTCCACCCCATCCTTATTTCACTGCTGCAATTCTGGGCTGAATTTGAGCAGCAGATTTTTTTAAAGCCTTGGCAATTTGCAGGCTGTTGTTGGCTTAAAGAGACTGTGCTTGCAGGTGCAAATAAATAAATAAATAAATAAATAATAAAAAATTAGCACACACAAAAAATACAAGGGGAGTCAGGCTAAATCCTTTGAAAATATGGCCTTACATCTTTTTACTTTCCTGAATTTTTGATGATAGATCTTTTGTTGGTGTGCTGCTCATTTTAATCGCAGGGTAGAATTTGGCAGTTCCACTTGGGAACTCATTAAAATGCAGAGAGAGGCCAGGGTTATAACTGTGTTTCCCAAAAAATAAGACATCCTCCAAAAATAAGACCTACTTATAGGTTTCCTTCTGAGTGAAATATAAGGCATCCCCCCAAAAATAATCCCCCTCCCCCCCTAGGCTAAACATGAGAGATTTGGTCCACTGATTCTGAAAGAAATGGAGTCACAAGAAATTCACCAGGAAATTCAGGAATTGGATTATGATGATGTTCCAGAAGATGATGACATGATTGTCATTGAATAAATGAGTAAATTCTTGATACTGTAGGATTCACAGTTTGTCTGGTTTGTGTTAACAACTACCGTACTACCGTACCATATACAGATAATAAATCTCCTTTATTTTCATTTAACAATAAATGTGTACCGTATTCTTCTTCATGGAAAAATAAGACATCCCCTGAAAATAAGCACATCTTTGGGAGCAAAAATTAATATAAGACACTGTCTTATTTTTGGGGAAACAAGGTAGGACCCCTTTACCTACATTCACTCTGGAAAATGAATTACTGTTGAATCACAATTAAAAATTGGAGGATGGGAGTGGAGGGTGGGATTCACACACTAAAATAATTTTTAAAAAAAAGGATGGTGTAGCTACACCCTTCAACTGAATAGCATTTTAGTTTAGAAAAGCATTTTTAAAAACACCCATCCATCATTTCATTTCATCCTCAATGAAACCATGTGATTAAGTTACCACACTGGTACCAATAATCTTTTATATATATATGTATATGAATCAGATCATGCAATTCCCCTCCTTTGGTAAGTTGAGAGGGAGCCTGTGTTCTCAGGATGAAGTGTAAGGCCAGGCTCCATACCTGAGTTTAACCCACCTCCACAGCTATGACTTCTCTCATCCATTTATTCTCCCATATTAAACATGTATGCATAGTCCTTGCTTGCCAACATCTCCCAGAAGGACAAGGAAAGACAATCAAGTTGAGCACAAGTCCCAAAATAAGGTGTCCTGATGGAAAGGGAACTTAAGTTGACCTCTGTTCTTTGAGATCTGAGCAGGGGGATGGCGTTTGGAAGAGTGGGTTGGGGAATAATGCAGAGATGTATTAAGGCACAGGATACAGTGGCTACAAAGGAACATGAAAAAGAACATCACCCACTTCCTCCAACCACAGCCACACAGAGTAACTCCCCCATAGTTTTCCACTTCACCAAGCTTTGCGCAATCTAACAGAAAGAGCCCTTCATTCTCTCTCCATTAAACTCATTAATTCTCCAGGTGACCTCTCACTTGTCATCTCCCTCTCTGCTTCTCCATAAGCTTTCCTTGTACCTCTATATCTTTGTATAGGATCCCTGAAGGCAAGGGCAGGGAAGTGTGACCCACAAGTGTGTGCGTGAGCTGAGCTGGGACCCACTACCTGAGACGGTAAGTGGGGGGTAGTTAGTGAGATGAGCATCAGTTGACCTAAGGACTGGCTGTGCCATGCTGCCCACAATGCTCCTTGCAATAGAACACACGACAGTGGTAGTAGCAGCTAGAAGACCAACAGGGTCAAGAATAAATTGATCTGGTATGATCTCTACTTGACAACTGAAAGAGGCCTCCTGAGTGACTCCTCAGTGGCAGGCTTACTGCTCTGTGGCCTTTGCATTGAACTGCACTGTCTCCTTTCCAACTCAAGCCCACAGCTGTGCACTTTTCATCTTCTATGTCTCTCAGTACTTATTTACTTGAAGGACATTACAAAACTTGTCCTAGTTTTGAAGAAGTAACATCAACATGGAGGCACATCTTACTAGATTTGACTCAACCTCTTCTTAGAGCAGTGCTTTTAAAAAGATGTCAGCAGATTTTTTTTTCAAGTTAAAGAATACTTACTTAGAAACCTCAAAACCTAAAAAGTTAAAACAGTTCTTTTGAAATGGGAATGATGGACACTGGGTGCCATTTTCTCAGACTCCTATGAGCTCTTACTCTTGAGGCACCTCCACAGACCTAAGGTTCCACAGAATAAGAAGTGAAAACATAGGTCTAGAAAAATACAGTGTTGGTATCAGCGGGCCTAACAGATTGATACTCAACCCAGATCTGAAATGGTAAGGTGAAAGATGTAGATTTACATTCACTGGAGTGTTCTTCCCACTGATTTGATGACGTGATCTTAGGTACATCAGTCATCTCAGCTTCCTAAAACCTCAGTGTCCCTCTCAGTATGGTGGGGATCATAATAAAGGCATTGCTGGAATTGCCTTGCAGATTAGATAATATGTACATAAAATATTTCATATAATAGGCAAGCAACAAATATAAGCTGAATTAGCATCTGTGATGAAGTCTGATGAGCTATTTATTACTGCCATTTACAATGACCAAAGCAGTCTTTCATTCACTGTGATTAGATATATGCCTAGAGGGCTATGAAAAAAGGCAATGAATCTTCAACACCCACCCCATTAAAATACGAATGGTAACACTAATTTTAAAGAGCTTTCCATGCAAAGAAAAGAAGATGGTTGATATAATTTCTTATGTGATACTCTCACCTTTGGAAAGTAAGGTTGCTTTGTGAGAAATTAAAGCCCACCCATTTCAGGGTGTTAATGGAATTTCAAGGAAAGGTGATCCTGTCAGAAGGCACTGGAGCCCTCGTGGATTCTCTCATTATTGCAGTGTTCCTCAGTTGTCATGAAGCTCCAGGGGAAAGCCCACCTGCGCTCAACACAAAGCAGGATTTGTGAGACTATCTAGTGAGAGACCAGGTCCCCATGAGCCTGGAAACTAAAGCCTCCCACAAAAATGGGTTTCCTGGCAGTCCTACCATAGCAGTTGCCTGGCTCAGCCTAGTGTCACTCATTGTTCTTTCCAAGGAATATTTATTGTGCACCTTCAATGGGCTCAGCATTGAGTTCAGGGCAGTGAACAAAAGAGGTGTGGTCTCCACCCTCTCTGTGCTTAATTAAGAGGCAAGCAGGAGATGGGGAACCATATGTCTTCCCATCAGAGCCCCCAGAACAGTCTTATGACTGAGAATCCAGATGATTTTCCTTCCTGGAAATAGAACTGAGAAAGACTGATCACCTACTATGTGTCAGAGACTGCAGGATGCTTAAATACGTGACCTCAACTATTTTTCACAACCACTGCAGATTTCTTTCTTCTTACTAATGAGAAAACTGAGTCTCAAGTAATGCAAGGTCCCTTGCTCAGGGTCAAACTATGCAGTAGCCTACCTGAGAGTGTCTGATCTCCAAGTCCAGGCCATTTCACTACGACATGCATCTGCAGCCCGCTGGCTTCACCAACCTAATTTCATTAATATGTACAATGTCTCCAAGCACATTCACATAGTGCAGATCGAATGGCTGCTACAAGGAGAAATTAGCAGATCTACATTTAGAAACCACATGCCTTTATTGGCTCCTCTCTCTCTCTCCTCTCTCTTTCCTTTAATGCTCCCTCCAATACCAATTGGCTTTATTCTTTTCAGTGAGCATTTATCCAATTTCAAGTCAATGAAAAATAATGAACATTTTCCAACAAGTTTACATTAAGCGCTGCAAAAGTGCTTATGTGCCATTTAGTGCTGATGGTGCTAGCGCAGGGAACAAATTTGAATAAGTCCTTAATTGAAGTCCAGAGGGGTTAGCAGGAGGCTGGTTTTGTTCTGTAATTTAGGTAACTAAGAGTTTGTTAGAAAGGCTTTGAGGGGTAAAGGGGGGAGACAGGAGGGATGAGGAGATGGGGAGAAAGGGAGGATGCTTAGTGAATGCAACTAGAGACTTTAAACTTCAGGAGATGATCTCTTTCATCATCACCACACCCCTCGCCCTCCCCCAGCCCCAAACCTGGAGGTTGAAATGACACCTCCACCTACCAAACAGCACTAACCCTACAGTCAAAGGATACAGGTTCTATTTCCAGCTCCAAAAAGTTCTAACTCTGACTGCCTCATGGGTAAATCTGTAAAATGGGAACAGTCTATAATTCTACACACACACACACACACACACACACAAGGCAGAATTCAACACAGAGGAGCTTATTTTTACTTCTCCTTTGTATTCAAATTCGTATCTCAGCATTGGTGTGTCTCCTTCCACAGGCCTTCATTTCCCATGTGTTGTCCATCTAAGTAGATGATTGACAGGCTGTGGCCTGAGGTTCTTAATTTCCCCCAAAACTTGTGTTGAAGCTCAGGTATGAATTTCTGATTCTTTCTGCTCTAAAGCCACTTGTGAATGTCCACAGTTGGCTCTTTTGCTGGCCTGTCTACTGATTAGAACCAAATTCCAAGCAAAGGGCTCTCCCAAGAGCCAGAATCTGGAAACAGGAACACACTGGTGCTCTGAAGTCAGAATGACCTGGTTTAAACTCCCCTGCAGCCTGAGCCTCACATGTCACACAGGTCATTGTAAAAAAACAAGTGCCATGCTTGGCAGACATTGTCTGACATGTGCTGAGCACTCTCATGATAGCCACCCTTAGTTTTATTATTAACAAAGACTATTTGACCAAAACCGGTTTGGCTCAGTGGATAGAGCGTCGGTCTGCTGACTGAAAGGTCCTGGGCTCTATTCCAGTTAAGGGCATGTACATTGGTTGCGGGCACATCCTCAGTAGGGGGTGTGCAGGAGGCAGCTGGTCGATGTTTCTCTCTCATTGATGTTTCTAGATCTCTATCCCTCTCCCTTCTTCTCTGTGGAAAATCAATAATATATATATATATATATATATATATATATATATATATATATAAATAAATAAAAGACTATTTGCTTCAGACATCATGGAAATGCAGAGGAGCAACAAAGCCCTCTGGACCCTCTCAGCTGGCCTGCTCCTTTTTAGCCTTCAGTAGCCACACCTTCTCCACTGACTTACTTAGAGCACTGTACTCAAACCACCTGCTTCTCACTCACCCCTGTAGGTCAGTGTTTCCCAAACTTTTGACATACGTGTACCCCTTCTATAATTTTCGTAACACTGAGTACCCCTTGTACTCATGAGAATGTAGAATTAGGCCCAGCTAAGCATGGTGCAGTGCATATCACCACCAAACTACAGTGCAACTTGTACCTCCACCAAACTTTTCTTGTACCCCTGGGGGTATGTGTACCACATTTTGGGAAACTGCTGTAGGTGAAGCACCCAGAGCAGTATCTGGCACATGATTTAATAAACAGCACGTGCTTATTAAAATAATGAGTTCACTCTTACCCAGTGCTCTTTATACACTGGGACAAGTATATAAAGCAGAGACTTCAACACCGAGGGGCTTATTGTCATGGCATTTTGCTTTCCTAGTTTTTATGATATCCCTCTTTATTAATGTTTGTCCCTATTTTATAGGTAAGGAAACTGAGGCCTGGAGGAATTAGGAGGTAAAGGCTAAGAATTCCAATGTGGCAAAACTGCCTATCCAGCATGGCTGAGTGGTTGAGCATCGACTTCTGGACCAGGAGGTCACTGTTCAGTTCCCAGTCAGGGTATAAGCTTGGCTCAATCCCCAGTGTGGGCTGTGCAGATGGAAGCCAATCAATGATTCTCTCTCATCATTGATGTTTCTGTCTCTCCCTCTCCCCTTTTCTCTGAAATCAATAAAATATCATTAAAAAAAAAAGAGAGAGAACAGTTTCTCTTAAAAACAACACACCAATATGGCAAAACCTAGATTCAAATTAGAATCCTTTGATTCCAAAACCATGTCCATTTTTGTGCAAGGCTGTGAAACAGAAACCTGAACTATAGGGGGTGTGTTCAGGCAGGGCTACAATGAATTTTAAGTGCATTATAGGCTTTGGAGACAAATGCACAGTGTCATAGGCCACATGCGGAATACCATTCAATCACTAGTTCCTCCTGAGAAGATGAGCTCCAGATGGCAGAGCCCTTCCAAACTCACAGGGCCTGGCACAAAGTATGTGTTGGGGGGAGGGGGAGGCAGGTACTGAACAGAGCAATGAGTAAGTGACTAGGAGATAAATAGCAGAATGAGCTAAAGGGATGTGACAAGATGAGTGCTGCCATGAAGGATGACGATTCAGCGTTCAAGTGACATTATTGCCCTGGGTGTCTCTGACTTGGGTTTTTATTCTTTTTGTTTTTTATATGCTTTATTGATTTTTTTTTTTACAGAGAGGAAGAGAGAGGGATAGAGAGTCAAAAACATCTATCAGAGAGAAATATTGATCAGCTGCCTCCTGCACACCCCCCACTGGGGATGTGTCCACCAAGGCACATGTCCTTGACAGGAATTGAACCTGGGACCCTTCAGTCTGCAGGCCAACTCTTTATCCATTGAACCAAACCAGTCAGGGTGGTTTTTATTCTTTTGAGCAGCCTTTATTGAACACCACCATTTTTAAGGAAAATTTGGAAAGCCTGATCCATATAATTATACGTATTGTGTGTTTTTTGTTTGTTTGTTTGTTTGTTTGTTTTGTTTTTCTGCACAAACACATGCTCTTCCTATGCTGCAAAGACAGTTCCATGAATTGAGGGAACTTTGTGCTTTGCAAGGCAAACTGGGCCTGAGCAGTAGTGAGGGCTCTACTGAAAGCTGGACCTCCACCATGGAGATGCTGGTTGCTGTCAATAATGCCTTTCACCTAGTCACAAGGGAGGATGGGTGCCTGATGGTCAGCTTCAGTTTCATTTCACACCTTGGTCTTGCCCGCTATGGGGACCACCTGTAATGTAACTCCCATCTCCCATCACTGAGCTGAACAGATCTGACAGCTAACATTTTGCTGCTTTATTTGACCTTAATCTGCTCTTGAACTTTGACTACTGTGACTGGGTAACCAGCAACTGCAAAGTGGGAAAAACGAATGGGTAATGCCTGCTTCCAATCCTACTGCCCTCTTACTATTGCTTAATTCAGTGGCTCTCAACTGTTCCTCTCCTCTGGTCCCAACACGGCATCCTCTATTGTCCTCTCATACACACACCAGGCACTTCTCAGCCCACTTGGTCTGCTGTAATACAAACAGAAGAAAATTTTATAAAAGAGGGTATTTATATGATTACAGAAAAGCCACAGATCTTGGGCTAATGGCACCTAAATTGAAATCTCAGTTTAGTTTCTTACAAGTGGTATGGGCTTGGTCAAATGAATTCTCCTCTTTAAGCCTCTGATCCTCATTAAGAAAATGGAGGGAAAAAATGTCAAAAATCTAAGATGATTGTGAAGATGAAATGGGAAGGTAGAAACCCTGTCTGAACCAGGGCTTTAAAAACGTGACCTGTGGCAGCTGTTCTCACTAGCACTGGTATTAATATTAATAAGCATGGTGTTGCCAGAGTCATCATTATTAAGTGATTTAAAGATAAAACATACCCATTAATATTTCAGAGAATATGTATAATGCTATGATTTTGAAAACATAACCCAAACCATATTGAACATGACAATAAAAAGGGACAGTCATTTAACATTTTCCTGCCATAAAACTCTTGAAAATAAACTGTTCTTCTGAATAATGATAGAACTCAAGAAAAAATTTCTGCCTGTGTCCTGCTAGGTTAAGTCAGCAGGAGCTCCCATATCCTCCTTGTTATGGGGCATGGAGATAGTGGGGTAGTGATTTCTTAGTCAATGTTATAAAAGCCTCATGTCTCCTAGACCGCTGTGTATCCTCAGTGGTATATCAAAGGCCTCATTTGTCAACTTCATGTCTCAAAAAATAATCTAAATTTCATGGAACACTATAAGATAAAATGTACCTAAACACACACACATAACCCATGCAGATAAAAGTTCATCTCAAACCAATAGGCTTATGGGTAAATTGGATGAAAACACCATGTGGCTGCAATTGAATTCATTTGGTTTCAAAAGAAGGGCAAAGGAAGAATATTTACATTTTAACAGGTAGTGAGTCTAATTGCCAACAGAAAACAGGTAACATTAAAATCTCAGGCCAAAGGATTTGGTTTTCCCTGTCTGTGCATGACTCTGCATGTCTATGAATACATGAATATACAAATGATACATTTTACTACCAACCCATTAAAGTTTAAACATCAATCTTCATCATTCCAATTTCACAATATTAGGCTCTGCCATTCTAATCTGGTATTGATAAGAATGAACAAGGCCTGGGTTTTACACCTGGGTGCATTTCATTTTGTTTCTCTCCAGTGACAGAATTCGATACGACACAGCTCAGCATGACAGCATCAGGCTGGGACTGTCACCTTAGGAGCTTATACATCTTTAAAATTCTCACAAAAGTGAAACTGACTGACAGCGAAGCAAAATGATGCTTTTAACTTGCGTTGAGAGATCAGAAAAGTCAATGAAAACACTCAGAGTTCGTTTAGGATCTTCAGTGAGGGGTCTCTGGGAGGAAGGAGCACAGACTCTCAAGTGCTCAACTCTTGCACCCCACGGCCGGGCTGGGGGCTCTCTTCATACAAAGGGTATGGAGTCGAGAGTGGTGGAAGTTACACCACAACTATTTACTAAAGAAAGGTTTTTCTAGTCTCATCCTGTCAGACATGATATGACATGCTGGGAAGAGGTGAATATTCAAATCCCTGCATCCCCCCAGACAGAAGACCCAAGGGACATCCCTTAACCACTGGTGTCTCCATATAGCTGTCTGCAAACTAGGGGTACAGAAATACTAACATCAAAGAGTTGTGGAAATATTAAACCAAAAATGTGGTGTGTGGCCCTCTGTCCTCCCTCCCTCCAGGGGCTCTGCTAGCCAGGGCAAGTGCTTCACTGCCTGAGGTCTAGGCCATGTGCTCCCAGCTCCGAAGGGCCCTGCTGGATCAGGAGTGGACGCTGGTGGTGGTGAAACTAGATGGGATGTAGCAGCAACTCTTTGGGGAGATTATCTAGTGTTTTGAGAGGTTGCGCGGGGAGGGCAGGTTTCAAACTGGTGGGGAGGAAGATGCTGCAAGCATTGAAAAGCATCCTTGCTGAGCACTGCCATGATATTTGGAGGCAACCCCTCTACCCAGCCCTTGTCAGCTACCTGGGCCAATGGTGGCCATGGTCTAAGAAGGCCCCAAACATGGCCCACACCTCAAGGAACATGATACAACACACCAACTTGATGAGATTGGCTTCAATGCCATCTAAGGAGACAGAGTATCACCAGGAACATCACCACTCCAGCCACCCTGGGGAGGGCCCAGAGAGAGAGCCAGCTGTGGTTCTAACAGTCAGCTGGCAATTCCCAAACTTAGGTCCCCTATGCCCTAGCAATCTGTGCCTGCCATCATCTCTAAGGGGTGCCTAGAAATCCCCTTTTATACAAATGTCCAGACACCTAATGAGGGGGACCACATGGTCCAAGATCAGAGGGTTAGAGGCAGGGTTGGGTAATGACAGTAGAGGCAGGGGTTGGGTAATGACTGTGATATAATTCTTGTCAATATTACATGTACATGCCACTTTGTTATTTACAAAGCACATTCACATGGACTAATTCCTTTTAATTTTTATCTTGATACTACCCTATGGGACAGGTAGGGTATTACTATCATCCCCATTTGAAACAGGGGGAACCTACCCTTCAAAAAGGGGTTCTGACCTTCCCAAGTTTAAGTGACTAATCAGTGGCTGCTGAGTTTGGACTCAAAGCTGGATTTGGCTCCAACTTCAGACCACCTTCTGCCACTCCTATATCAAGCTATAAGGCACAGAGCAAAAGTAGCATGCGGGCCCTGAGCACTTGGCCAGTGACATGTGGCAGAAAGAGGGCTGGGTAGTGGCTTGCCCCACCCTGGTGATCTAGAGGGCAGCAGGGCAGCAGGTGGGATATGAATAGAAGTCCTGAGGACTGTGCTGTCAAGGGCCCAGATAAATTTCAAGCAGTGCTGTCCAAAAGCAATAGAATGTGAGCTACAGATGTGCTTTCAACTTTTAAAAATTTTTCAACATTTAAAAAGGTAAAAAAAAAATAGGTTGGATTTTACTAATATATTTAATTTAACCCAATACATCCAAAATAGTATCATTTCAACTGTCATCCATGTAAAACATTAATTAAATATTCCACATTCTTTCTCTCTGTGTGTGGTGCACTTGCATGTGTGTGTATGTGTGCACCTCAACATGCACTAAGGTGTTGAAATCTGGTGTGTATTTACACTCAGAACAGATGTCAACTTTGACTAGCCGCATATCAGTGTTCAACAGCTGCCCATGGATAGTGGCCAGCCTACTGGTCAGTATAGATCTAAAGACCAAGGTGGACAGGGTCCTGACCTCTAGGCCCCGGGAAGATCCAAAAGGAAGGAGCACAACACTTTTCACAACCTCCCTAAAGGTCCAGCTACCCCATGGAGAATGCTATTGCTTGAGTTTGATCCTGAGCTGTGATCTCATAGCTTCCCACACCATGATGGATGTCTGCCATTAGCTTGATACAGAAAAAAAAGGGAAAAAAAGAAAAAAAGAAAAGGAGGGACAAAGCAATGTTTTCTAAATCAGATGAAGGGTAAAGGCAACCCTGGAATAATCTGTAAGTAGAAGCTTAATAATAAAAATTAAATAAATAAAAATAAAAAAACAACAACACTTGTTCCCCAGGAGGACTGGCTTGGACAAACTATTTCCACATCCAACATTGTACACAAACTGTGGGAGAAGAGAAAGCAGGAACGCCACCCCTCCACATGCTGAATGACCATCCATATCAGCTTCCTGAAGCCAGAAACTTTCTGAGTACAGATTCTTTGAGTTTTGGGGGGGAAATGTCTTTGTGTTGATCCATGAATTTTGTCTTCAAGTACTCTTTATAGAAATCTACCAAATCCCCATTAATCCAGTGTCTAGTCAGCTCTGACCATCTCTAATAATGATTCTGTAACCTTTCTGCGAGAAGGTCATCCCACTCTAATGGAAACACAGTGATCACCGAAAGTAAGAAACTGCCTCCTTCCCCCTCCCATATTCTTCCCCGAGTAGACCTTTGCACATGCTTGGTTTCTTACCTACTTTCTCCTGAGAAAATTCAGACTTGTGCTGAGGGATGTCAGTGTGTTTCAGAAAGTTCCTTTTGGACAAGGAGCAGCCCAGACAGCTGTGTATGAAAACATAGGTGCACTGAAACACCCCCCGTTTGTCCATATGTCCACAGAGGGCTCCAGGATCCCTCTGGGATTCACAGAGCAGGGCCACACTGACTGGAGAACCAGAAAAGTATGACCAGAACTGGTAGATGAAAAGGCTTACCTTTAGCATTTTAGACATTCCCATTGCTGTTTGCATGGGGCAATGTGCCCGCTTTAAAAAGAGGCTGGAGGTTGAACAATAACTTAAAAGTCTAATATGTTCACTTAGGTTTTGTTCTACAGTTTACTTGCTCTGTAACCTTGGGATGATTACATACTCTCTTTGATACTTTCAGATTCCTCACCTATTAAGTAGAGTGAATGCTCCTTTTCTGGGACTGCTGCAAGAATTAAATAAATGTAAGGTCCCCAGCATGGTGCCTAGTAGTCAGATAGTCAAGAAAAGTCACTCCTTTATCTAAGAACATATACCTCCATTTCTGCCAACCCTCATTCAGGCAATGGCAGGATGCCAGACCTTATAAGGGGCATGAGAAGTTATAGGTGTGCCTTGGATTTCTTGGAATGGCGTCCTTTTCAAATAGTCTCTTCAGTTTCACTGTAAAAATGTGTCTTTAGCTTGGCTCTGGATAAGTTTTTAAGCATGGGTTTAGGTCTAGCCTCTAGGGGGAAAAGGGGATGAGCATCAGAAACACCTATAATAAAGTGCAAGGTAATAAGACACAATGAATATGTGTATAATCACCCCTTTTATTTATATACCACATCATAGTTCACAAGGCATATATATATATATATATATATTCCCTTGCAGAATAACCCTGAAAAGTATTTTACCTTCCTCATTTTTACATATGAGAAAACCAGGAATCAGAAAAGTCTGGAAACTGCCCAAGAATACTTGATAAATAGCAGGACTGGGCTTTCCATTCAGATTTTCTTCATTTTAAAGCCAGTGCCTCTCCTGATGTCCCTCTATAATGGCTCCAAAAGAAGTCCAGGCTGTGTAAATTTCATTCATTTGTTCAGCAGACATTTACTGGGCTGCCTACCTACGCCCTTCATGTTCCAGTATTGTGGTGAGATTCTCATTCCACCACCAGCTATGCCCTTGGGTCTAGGGTGGGCTTGCTTCTGTTTCATGGCCTATAAAACTGGCCTTCTCAGCTGGCACCGATAATACAGACTGGAAGAGTGCCAAAGAGAGGAAACTAGCCCTCATAAAGGAGAGCATCGCTTTTAATCTTCTCCTGAAATAGCCATCATTTCCTTCACAATGCTTAAGCGACCCACTATCTTAATGGCCTTCGTAAAGCTCCTCTGAGATAGGAATATTTAAATGAAAAGCTATGTATTTAAGTTCGATACTAAAGTGCATTAGGGATTCTGATCTGAACTCTGATCCTGCTTGGTCAGTCTGTGACCTGCGGGAATGTCAACCTGCCAGACCGGTCCTGGCAAAGGCAGGCTCTCCAATGGCAGTGAATGCACAAGCTCTGAATAGCACTTCCCGATTGGTTCAAAATGACAATGCACTAACTTTCAATTTATGCCACCATAGCTGCCAGCTGCAGGAACTCAAAAAGAACGTATGAAGAAACACTGAGAAGCACAGCCCAGAGACAAACAGCCTTGGTAGGTAGAACAAGATGACAGAAGGTATCTGGCAAACCTCTGGTGAAGATTCCTGGAATCACGGGGCTCAGAATGTGTAGGCGGGTAGTCATTTTACTACTTCACCTAAGTCCTACCTTATGGTGTCACTTTCTTATCCAGAAACAATGACCCCTCGATCTGAAGAATAAATTATTGAATTTCCATTCTAACTCCTCTAAGATGTGATCACATCTACCACCATCACACCCCCCCCCCCCATGATATCCAGCTATGCCTCCTTATACACCTTGCGTTCAGGTTGCATGGGCCAAATCATACATTGATTCATTATTCCTTTACCCAGACATGGTTACAGGTGCCAGACACTGCTAGGCACCGGGAATGAAAACATGAATAATAATTCTTGGCCTCCAGGAGCTCACAGTCTAGTGAGGGAAATCCTCAATTACAGAAATGTGACAAAGTACCCCAAAACTGAGTTACACCCTGCCTCAAGGATGCAGAGGAGGGTGTCTTGAGCTGTCTGAGCAATGTGTAAAAGGAAATGGGGTATTCATCGAATGGAACAGGCTGGGGAAAGGCTGAAGGCAGGAGACACAGCATGTACAAAGGCCACAGGACAGAAAAAGCGCTCCCCCATTTTGTATCCTCTCATTTGAAAGCCTTTATCTACCTGCAACATCATCTTCACTACATCTGCCTCTTGAAATCCTACCCACTTTATAAAACTCTGCTCAAACAATCCCTCTTATAAGTAATCTCTGTATATTATCCTGGGCAAAATTATCTTCCCTTCCTTTTTGTTCCCATAACCTACATTTTAGCATATTCCAAAGTCCTCTGTGTTCAGTGACTATAATACAAAGTGAATGAGTGTCCTGCAGAGGGGTGGGTGCTAAAGAGAGGAGAGTAGGGGCTATTTTGACAAAGCAGCATTGGCTGAGCTAAGGGATGTTGGGGCCTTAGACACATTTCCCTCTCTCGGGATAATAAAATGGTGTTGAACAAAATGTTATTCAAGGATCTGTGATAAAACTATCATAAAGAAAGACATCTCAACACTAAAATATAGTTGGATCATCTAAAAATAAAATATAGCCTTTAAATTCAATATGGCTTTCCAAAAATCCCATACCACTGTACTTATTTTCCTCATTTCAAATCAGACCAGTTCAGAGAAGGATAATCAGCACTTTTAAATATCTTTGTGTAAGACCCAATCCAATACCATATGTGGCCAACCCACCCTAAGGTGACCCACAATGAGTCATGTCATGCCCTTGAATAATTTTCTCCTCTTTTAGTGCTGGCAGGTCCTGTGACTTGCTTCTAGTCAACAGAATATGGTGAAGGTGATGGGTTGGTCACCCACATCAATCCTAAAAGACTCCATCTTAGCAGGCTGGTGAGAGATTCTCTTGCTGACCTTCAAGAAGAAGGTGTGAGGGGGCCCTGAGACAGGGAACTTCAGGAATTTGATGAGCTGCGTGTACCCGCTGTATGACAGTCAGCAAAATACTGGATCCTCAGTCCTACAACCATAGGAACTGAATTCTGCCAACAGCCATGAGAGCTTGGATGAGTACCCTAAGCTCCAGAAAAGAACAGAGCCCCGTTGATACCTTTTAACCCTGTGAGACCCTGATAAGAGGATCCTGGTAAATTAGGTCCAGATTGCTAACCCATGGAAACTGTGAGGTGATGTGTTTCAATCAGCTAAGCTTATGTTAAGTTATTATGCAGCAATAGCTAAGTAATGCACCACACTACAAGATTCTGGTGAAGAGATCTTTCAGGGTTTAGAATGGCTATCTGCACATAAATGCTAGGGAGTAAATGCTCCAAACTGATGGGACTAGCCCTGAGGATGTCAGTGATGCTGTCTCTGTTTATCGGGATGCAGAAATAGTGGAAACATGCAGTTGGAACTGTTACCCGGTGGTCTTCATAGCTCCGAAAGTCCTGTGGGGGTTCCTTTGGGCTGTGATCATATTGCTAATATCTTTATGGAAAGCCAAGGGGCTCTCCCCAAGGACACCAGTGAAACAGAATTAGTTCACTGTGTGCTCTCAGTTGCAAATCAGACATTCAGCAGCACAGTTTTATCCTGAGATCTAAGACAAAAATTCCCAAAAGGGCTGGGTGAGGTGATGCCTGATGTGGGGAATCCATATCATAACAACCATAACCATGATTGACACACAGATTTCATAGCAGGCTTCCTAGCATCATAACATCTGATTGTTTCAGCAGTCTTACAATATCAGGTGTTATCATTAGTATATTCATTGTACAACCAGGGATAGTGATGTTTAGCAAAGTTACAAAACATGCCCAAGGTCACCTGTTAGGAGACATTTCTTTGACACAAATCTAGTGCCATTTTCATGAACAAAA
The DNA here is from genome assembly GCA_036971965.1 of Nyctalus aviator. Lineage (NCBI taxonomy): Eukaryota > Metazoa > Chordata > Mammalia > Chiroptera > Vespertilionidae > Nyctalus > Nyctalus aviator. The sequence continues at coordinate 158,015,969 of CM072923.1, read as the reverse complement.
CCACAATGCTCTGGAATGAGACCATGCAGCATTCATGGGGCTTAATTCCACAATTTATGGAAATCCTAATCTCCCTGCCCTTCCCTCCCATGCTAATAGGTGTGAGATAAGACCTCTGAGGAGGACAGCACAGGAATACTTAAACTGTTTTCAATAGAAGCATATCTTCTCTACATTTGCCTTGAGAAATAGAGACATCACCTGTGGTGACTGTTCTCAATGAAGCATAAACAAAAAATACATCTTTTTCTTTTCCTGTCACAAAATGCCCTAAACATTATGTCCTAACTGCAACGTTATCTCTGATTCATATTTGAAGAACAAAAATGTTGTACCCTAATGTAGATGATAATTAAACTTTGATTTTATTGTTTGATCTTTTGATTCTTAAATTTTTTTATTTATCTTTATTGTTGAAAGTATTACAAATGTCCCCATTGACCCCCTCCACCCGCCTCTCAAGCCCTTCACTACATTATTGTCTATATCCATGGGTTGTATATATAAGTACTGGGTTGGGAGACACCTACTGGCTTCTCTGAGGAGTCTTGCAGAGTTCCTTCTAGCAGACTACAATCTCCCCTGTGCTGCCTTTGAATGCTCCTGCAAGAGAAAACAACCAATGCCTGACATTCCTGGGGCTCCTCACATAATCCCTCTGCCACAAAATCGTCTCTCCTACTTCAGTCCAAAAGAAAACAAAGATGAGTGCTATTCAGAGCACAATCAATGTCATCAGTTGTTAAAGAAGCAAAATGGGGAAGGACCCGGGAGGCCGAAGGGAATAAACTGTACTGCCAACAGTGGAGGTTTCCAAAAGCTTATTCAATTTCATTTTTAAAAGAGAGAAGAAAACGGGTGAAAATAGACTTCAAAACAGTAGGTGTTGGAGAAGAGGGTACTTTGTTTGTGTGGTCATGGCACAGCTTTTGTCCACAGACAGTACCTTGGACCATGTGGTCCAAGTCCTTTCCCAGACACTAGAAACATGTCTGACTGGCTTGGAAACAGACAGCTGGTCACTGTCATTCCATGTCTGTCACCTCCCCTTCAAGCTACGGGTGACCAGACAAAGGCCCTGTCTCTACTCCATCTATTGAGCAGAAGTGGGCATTCATTAAGTAGAATGAGGACCTGGATATCTCGGTTTCCTCCTCCTTGTTGGCAGTGTAGATGGAAGCCCAGCTGGTTGCAGAACACACTGCCTCAGCAGGCAGTGGGCAGAGCAGACAGGTGCTGCTGGAACCCCTGGGGTGTTATGGGGAACTGCAGTGACCAAGCAGAACTCTCTTCAGGGTATTCTGCTTAGAGGCTCTTCCCAGCTCCACGCAGTCAACATGCCAACATGCCAATCACCATCCACCAGTAGGCAGGGCTGGGGTAAGTCCTAGTGCCATTGCCCCTGGGGCTGGTGAACCAGGACCCACAGCCTTTTGCCTTCCCACCACCCTGTTTCTTTAGGCTTAGCACTGTGATGCTGTTGAGAAAATTAGCTTTGAAGTCAGAAAACCATGGGTTCAATTCTGGACTCTATCTTTTATTAGCTCTTTGACTTCAGGTAAGTTACCCCTTCTCTGACCTTCCTTCCATGCACTTCCAAAAAATAAAGTCTTAAAAACAAAGCACAACTAAGTGATAGCTAATTCTAATGTGTGCCACTGAAAATCAACCCTCTCTGAAAAGCACAATTAGATTAACAATTTAAAGAGATGAATGTGGAAGAAATAATTTTTTTTCCTGTTGTGTATTTTTTCCCCCAGAGGGGAAGAGAGAGGGAGAGAGAGAGAGAAACATTGATGATGAGAATCATTGATCTGCTGAACATCCTTTTCTGGGGATTGAGCTGCAACCAGGGCATGTGCCCTGACCGGGAATTGAACCATGACCTCCTGGTTCATAGCTCAAAGCTCAACCACTGAGCAGGGCCAACCGAGTATTGTGTTTTTGTATATATTTTTTAATCTCATTATTTTCCTAGGTCAAACTCTACCCCATCATTTACTTTAAATAAAAATGTGCAAAATTATTTTCATTTAACCTAATATTGATAAATTCTTTTAAAAATTATTTTAAATCCTCACCTGAGGATATTTTATTGATTTTAAAGAGAGAGGAAGGAAGGAGAGAAACATTAATCAGTTACCTCCCGTAAACACCCCCACTGGGGATTGAACCTGCATCCAGGGAATGTGCCCTAACCCAGAATCAAACCTGAAACATTTTGGTGTACGGGATGACACTGCAACCAACTGAGCCACACCAGCCAGGGTGACATTAATCAAGTCTTAGTCCTGTCTCACGTGATGTGCCAGCAGCAATGGAGACAATTGGTCACTCTCCCTCTTGGAAACAGCTTTTCTCTTGGCCTCTTTCTCTCTCAGATTTCTCCTCCCTCATTGGCCATTCCGACACATTTTCCTTCACTGGTTCTTTCTCATCTCCCCAACTTCTAAATGTGGAGACATCCCAAAGTTCAGTCCTCAAAATCCTTCCCTTCTCTACCCAAACTCATTGATTAAGCACTCTCATCCATTCAAATGGTTTTCAAAAGCAAGCTACATGACCAAGCCTCCCAGATGTCCACTTTCAGCAGATACCTCTTTCCTGAGCTCCAAGTCCCTTTATGCACTCCCTGCTTCATAACTATGCTTGTGCATCTATTCCATATCTCAAACTGAATGTCCAAATGTTAGTTTGGACAGCCTTTTGCTCCCTCAGTGCTTCCCACTCAGTAAGTGGGTGCTCCATCCTTCTCAGTTTCTTAGCCCCATTCTCATTGCTCTCTCTTTGTTATACACCAAAGTCCTAAAAAAGGCTCTATCTTTAAAATGCATTTGGAATTTAGTTGTTTCTCAATGCCTCCACCACTTCCTCTCTGCTCCAGCCATGTCTATCTCCTCCACATCTCCTTGTTTCCACATGCACGCCCTCATTACAGTGATTCTCAACACCCACAGCCTCCAGAGCAAGCCTTTGAGAAAATAAGCCAGACCTTACAACTCAAGAGTGGTAAGATTATGTAATTTTTACAAGTGGGGAAACAGGCTCAGAAAGGTTAAGTAAACAGTCACACCACCTATAAGTCATGGAATAGGAATGATTTAAAACCAGTTCCTCTGAATCCAATACCCATACTCTTAATTATAATCCGTACTGTCAAGAAACCAGTCTGTGCTTTAAATGCAAATGCCTTAGTGGAATTGAAATATAATATTTCACACACACAAGTTTTAAAGTACATTATAGATTGACTTATTCATTCATTCACTCATTTATTCATTCATTCATTCTACAAATACTGTTTGAAAATTTACTATATGTCTGGCATTATTCTAGACCTGGTGATTCAGCAATGAACACAGAAGAACAGAAGACTGTCATCACAGAGCTTATAATCTAACGAGAGGTCCGGTGCACAAAATTCATGCACAAGGAGAGGGGGTCTCCTCATCCCAGCCTGCACCCTCTCCAATCAGGGACCCCTCAGGGGATGTCTGACTGCTGGTTTAGGCCCAATCTAAAGAGGCAGTCGGACATCCCTCTCACAATCCAGGACCACTGGCTCCTAACTGCTCACCTGCCTGCCTGCCTGATCACCCCTAATTGGCCCCCCTAATGACCTTGTCTCCCCCAACTGCATGCCCTTCTGGACTGGCTGCCCCCAAAAGCCCCCCTGCCAACCTGGTTTTCCCCAACTGGCTGCCCTGCTGACCTAATTGCCCCCAACTGTACCCCTTTCAGGCCTGGTTGCCCCCCTAGCCTACTGCTCATTTTTTTTTTGTTGCCCCTCACTATCCCCTGCCAGCCTTGTTGCCCCCAAGCAGCCTGTTAAACTACAATGGTCACTTAAACTTTTATTATTATAGACGAGGGAGACACACAATAAAACAAAATAGATAATGTCAAGTATTAATAAGCAATAAAGAGTAATAAGGCTGCATAAAGACATAGGAAGAATGGAGAACAACCAGTAAAAAGAAGAGGAGAAAGGGATATTCTTAATGCAAGGAAGAATTAGGAAGAGGCCAGCTACACTAAACCAGAGTTAGTGGGAGGTGAATGGTGGGGATACATTATAGTTGATGGTGAATGGTGAGCTTAGAAGCATTACTTAAATCACCTATCATGTAACCTGAAGCAGATGCGGCAGAAATTCTTCTTGCTCCTGAAGCATTAAAGGAAATGCTTCTAGCCTTTCATTGGATTAACAGATTGAAATGTCTACAATGATGCCTGACATATAGTTCATAATCAATAAGCCTTACTATCTGACACTTGTTCGACTTCAAAACAGTCTTCACTATTCTTGGACACTTGCATTTTTATATAAGTTTCAGAAAATCTGTCAAATTATAAACATACCCACACGTTAAGATTTTGATCTAAGTTTCACTGAATGTATTACATTGTCTGCAAAAACAGTAATATTGATAAAGAAACCAAGAAAATATCTGCATACAGAACACACAAAGACCTACATATCAATAAAAAAGAGAACCACTAAGATAACATAGGGCAAAGCACATGAGCATGAAACCTAGAAGAGAAAGCGTGCATGACCAATAAACGTGAAAATAAACTAATCTCCAATGTATTCAGGCAAATGCAAATTAAAACAGAGATGAAGAATCATTCCATACCCCTCATATTGGCAAAAACTAAAAGCCTAACACAGTACCAAATGATTTCATTATTGCTTTTTGCATGGTGTGCAGGGAACTCTCATAGCCTGCGGGTGGGTGTGTAAATTGGGAAACCCACTTTAAAATATTATTTGGAAATACCTATTAAAATATAAGATGCATAGATAGTAAGATTCAACAATTTGGTCCTAAATATTCTTCCTTGCAGCATCCTGTCACATGAGGCCAAAGGGATAGATAAAGGAACAGTTATGAAAGCTTTTGTTGTTAGAGTACAATATTGTAAACTACCTAAATGCTCATCATCCAAAGACAGGGTAAATATTGTTACTTTCATTTAACCAAATCAAAGTACTTGTTAAAAGAAATAAAACTGAACTACTTATAGAAATGGAACAACATAGATAAATCTCAACAATGTTGAGCCAGAAAATGTAAAGTGACATGATCATGTTCCATGTGGCTGCATTTTGGAAAAATTTTAATACCTATTTCCTGAGGTACATTTTGTTTTAGATAGATAATATATAAAAACACTCTTAGAAATGTTAAACACAAAATTCACAATACTGGACTCCACTTAATGATGGAATAGATTCAAGCAGGAGCACCACGGAGGGCTTTACTGGTATCTATAATACTTTAATCCTATATAATAAAAGCCTCATATGCTAAGTGTCCGGTCAACTGGTTGGCCATTCAACCAATCAAAGTGCAATGTGCTATTGATATGCTAAGGCCGCTCAACTGCTTGCTAAGACATGCACTGACCACCAGGGGGATGACACTCCAACTGGTAGGTTAGCTTGCTGGTGGGGTCTGCTTGATCTGGACTGAGTGAGAAGGGCCAGACACACCCTAAAGCCCTTCCTGGTTCCCTCCCTGGCTGACCAACCTCCTGTGCCTCTCCTTAGCCCCAATTGTGCACTGATTGTCCCTCAGCCTGGCCTGCACCCTCTCGCAGTCTGAGACTCCTTGGGGGATGTCGGAGAGCCAGTTTGAGCTCCATCCCACAGGCCAGGCCGAGGGACCCCACTGGTGCATGAATTTGTGCACTGGACCTCTAGTTCTTAAATAAAAAAAGTCTAAAGCAAAAAAGATAAAATCTTAAGCTTTGCCAATATTGGGTAGTAGGTACAGTAATGTAGGTACTTACATTATTCTTTACATTTATCTGTAAGCTTAAAATAATTTTCAAAGCAACAATAAAATATCTGGATAGTTTTACTAGTTGCAAGTGAGGTTTTTCTGCATCTTGGTGACCAGCTGTAGAAATATATGGCCTTATGTATCTTCCCATAATTAAGTTTCTGCTTCCAAGCAAAAGAAAATACACTGTATTATATTCATTGTCAGAAGACTGAATTTGCTTTTTACTCCACGTTGGAGTCCCTTGGAGTCGAGTAAGTGTATTTCTAGCGGACCCAGACTGGAATGGGAGCCCCTGACTCAACTTGATGGCCCAAACCATCTCCCCAAATATCTACAGGGAAATTTGCATGAGACTGAAATGGCTTGAATTATACTCAGTCCCCACTTTCCCTATTTGGTCTTCATAATCAAGACTTGCTTATTGAAGTATATGTTTCTCCTCCCTAACATGGAAAGCACAAGACTTTTGCACACCATTCTATATTTCAGTTCTGAACTCAATGAGTATCCTAGTAATCTTGCACATGATTATAGATGATTTCTCTAGCAACCTAAAATTGAGCTTTTTAACTCTCATCTGACAGTGCTTATGCTATCTTTTTTTTTATGGAAGCTAACAGCTATTCTGAAAATGTGTAAGCTACAGCTCAGAATTTGCTTTAACCATTTGTTTTGTTTTCAATATTGGAGATATGTATAAAAAAGGGAAAATTTTCTCTGAAAGATAACAACTACCACCCCTTCAGAAAGAAACAAGGCAGCTGCTCCAGATGTTAAGTGAATTAAATGACAACATCGTTATCAAGAGTACTTATCAGATCTTCAAAAAGAATGTCATCTGATAAGAAAATAGATTCATTAAAATTGAATGATTACACCGAAATGAACAAACATCACTTCCAATGTTCTAATTTGGATCTGCAGCTAACAAACTCAACCATGCTATTTCTCTTTTCTAAATAAAGAGATTTCTGAAGGCAACATGATGTCCTTATATAGAGTATGAGCTTTAAAAACAGACAGAAACAGTCATAACTCTGCAAGTAATTAGCAGGTGATCTGTGGACATTACTTAACTTCTCTAAACTGCACTTTCCTCCTTTGTAAAATGGGGGTGATGAAAGTGTTATGGGATAAAAATACGTATATATGTTATGGAAATGTGTGGGGAATTAACTGAGATGATGAATGAAAGAGCTTAGAAAAATGCTTGTTACATATTAAAGAGGAATGAATAATTATTAATTATTAGTATTATTCTTAGTTGCCATAAATATTAGTCATTATCATCACTTGATGCACATAAATAACACTGGTGAGACACTGATGCTATTTTTCGTGGATCATCAATCAAGAGGTCCTGATTCCTACAAGGCAAATGTAGAATTAAAACTTCTAAAAAGAAAGACTGCACAACACATACAAAATATTAGAGAACATTTTCTTTCCCTAAGTTGAGGTTAGAATAAACATCTCCAAAAAAATTGAACAGAAGAGCAATGGATGCCTTCCTGACTCTCCAAAACAGAAGGCAGAGCTGAGGATTTTTTCTCCTGGACACTCAGAGTTCATGCTTTAAAAAAAAAAAATGTTTTTATTGATTTATTGATTTTTAGAAAAGGAAGGAGAGAGAGAGAGAGAGGTGAATGCTAAACATTGATATGTTACCTCCTGCATACCACCTACCAAAGATCGAGCCCACAGCCCGGGCATGTGCCCTGACCAGGAATTGAATTGCAACTTTTCCATGCACAGGATGACACCCAACCAACTGAGCAATACCAGCGAGGACTTCAGTATTTCTAATATAGATAAAACTATACTATATTGTCATTTACTGTCTTCTTTACTGCTCCCTGTCAGCTCTTTCCATTCAGCTGAGGGCTCCAGGAGTGAAGAGATGGTCACTTTCTTGTCTTTACCACTATATCAAGCACAGTGCTTACCAAGCTCAATGAATATTTAATGTAGGACTAACAATGAGAAAGCAAAAACAAGTATTTTCTGATCACCTGCTGTGTGCATACACAGAACTACTAGGTGCTTTTTAGACACCACATGATACAGTCTTCGTGATAACACTATGAAGTTGGCACAATCATTAGCTATGATTCAAGATGGAGAAACCCAAACTCAAGAGACATAAGTCATTCAGGATTGTTCCACTTGTTCTAAGTCTAAAACCCTTACTTTCTCTACCAATGAACGTGATTTAGGGGGAAATACAGGCAAATCATCACTTTCAGGACGAAGATCCTCATGTGTCAGCCCCAAGAAGCAGAGCATTCACATCTGCCCCATCCAGCCTGCTCTGAGGCATCAGGTTCTAAGCCCTATCTCTCGGCTGCTTTTCCCGAGTTTCTCACTCATTCGCCCTGTGTACTATCTGTCCAGGTCTGTGGAGCCTATTGCCTTTCAGCTCTGCAGACTTCAACTCCCACCTGAAAGCTGAGGTCTGGGGGAGGCTCTGGGTTCTGAGTTCTCAGGGCACCTTCAATGCCCTGCCAAGGTGTCAATCGGGACACGTAATTCATTTAACTAACAGGCAAGACTGAGGATAAGACTAATTGTTTAGGGGTCTGATGAGCCAATCACTACACATCCATTTTCGCTTTCACAACCCCTCCCCCAGCTCATATACATTTCAAAGGCAGTGCATTAGCTGCCTTTGTTTGGTATGAACTTTATCAAAATGGGCATAAATGACAATAATATAAGGTGAGGGTTTCTTCACTCATTTTATGGACATTAGTGCATTCATGTCATTTATTCAATCAGTGAAGCATTTATCCAACAACTATTTATATAAAACCATTACCTGCTGAGCCTAGTCTGAGGCAAGAGAGATAAAACAGTGAACAAAACAGATGTCCTTCCCCCATGAGACTTATATTCTTAATACATAATTGGAGCTCTAACAGATTAACTGTACCTTAGAGATTATCTAAACACACTCGCCAGGTTTTAGGGAGGAAACTGATACTGGGAATTCAACCAGCTAGGAAATGGCACTTTCCCTACCATTCCCCATTGAAATCTCTTTCCAGTACACCAGATGGCGCCCATCTGATGAGCAACCTGTGAGCTGACATTTATTAGGCACCATGAAATCAGGGACATTTTATCTGGCTTGGCATGCAGGGAATGGAGATTTTTTTTTTTTTCAGTCCTCAATGCCATTGTCAGCAGCTCCACCAGAAACAAAGAAAGCTAATTTGACAGTGTGGTGCCATTTCTTTGGGAAGATAGCAGAAGCCCCATAAATTTTTCAGAAAGGGACTGTCATTAGCATGGCTGTGTCCGGTAAAATGTTCCCAAGTAGTGGAGGTTTCCAAGGCATTTCAGCTGCCTTCTTTCGTCTCTTTGAAGCTTCCCATTGCATAACACGTTACTAGAACTGTGTGGGCTGTCTTCAGAAAGGGAGGCTATTTTAAAAATAGAGCCGAGTAAGAAAAATAGAAAGACACTGGAACCCACTCCCAAGACGAAAAGAAACACCAAACGCCAACGCTCTGAGTTGAGATGCTGCTCTGAGTTATGCTTTTCTCTACCTTTTCCAGATCTGCCCCATCAGGAAGGATTCTCCCAGCTCCAGTTTCTGCTCCCATTCTGAATCAACATATTTTAAACCTGAGGCTGTCAGGTGAATGGCAAGGCCTCCTCCGCAGACTCTAAAAAGGAACTACATGCTTGACTGTGAGTGGGGAGGTTGGAGCTGGGAGCTGATTCATAAGCTTTGAGAGCTGTCAGATATAATGCATGTTGGACTCCCACTGCCAGCCACCAAGATGGGGCGATTTAGGAGAAAGGTCCTCCATTCTGGCCCACAGGAAGTGCCTGATATACATTAGCTGCTTTCTCCCTGGAGCTCATGCTTTTTTTGTGTGTGTTTTTGTTTTTGTTTTGTTTTTAATAGATTTTTATTGATTTCAGAGAGAGGAAGGAAGAGGGATAGGAAGATATAAACATCAATGATGATTTCCTCAAAGAATTAATATGGAACTGCCATTTGACCCAGTGATCCCACTTCTAAGAATTTATCCTAAGAATTCTGAAACACCAATCAGAAAGAATGTATGCACCCCTATGTTCATAGCGGCACAATTTACAATAGCTAAGATCTGGAAACAGCCCTTAATTAGATGAGTGGATAAAAAAAAAAAAAAAGCTGTGGTACATTTATAAGATAGAATACTATACAGCAGTAAAAAAGAAGGATCTCTTAAAGCCCTTTGAGACAGCATGGAGGGACCTGGACAATATTATGCTAAGCAAAATAAGCCACTCAGAGAAAGACAAGTTTCACTACGATCTCACTCATATATGGAGTCTAATGAATAAAATAAACTGAGGAACAAAATAGATCCTGAGACATAGAAACATAGAACAGACTGTTGAATCTTAGAGGGAAGGTGGAGGTGGGTGGGTGGGTGGGAAGAGATTAACCAAAGAACTTGCATGCATATATGCATAACCCATGGACGCAGACAACAGGATGGTGAAGGCTAGAAGGGGACAATGGGGGACAAAGAGGAACATTTGTAATATTTCCAACAATAAAGATTTTTTAAAAGAAACATCAATAATGAGGATCATTGATCAATCAAGTCATCATTAATTGGCTGCCCCTTGCAAGTCCCCTACTGGGGATCAAGCCTGCAACCTAGGCATGTGCCCCAACTGGGAATTGAACTGTGACCTCCTGGTTCATAGGTTGACACTCAACCACTGAACCACACCGACCATGCTGGAATTTATGTTTTACATGGTGGTATGTCATTATCTCATTTAAGCATTACAACATCCATATTAGGTAAATGTGTTATTACTACCTGAATTTTACAAATCATGAAGGTTCGTCATTTGCTTGATGTTCCTCATTAAAAGAGAGCAGAGCCAAAGCTCAAACCGGAACTTTAGTCCCTAGTTCTGTGCTTTTCATCCAAAACTTTCAATAAACAATCACCCTGCTCATGGCTGAATCACATCTGTTGCACCAATCACTGTAAGCAGAATTCAGTGGCTTGCATTTTAAGCCCCTTACTAACCTCACTGAATAACGCAGACTCATCACAATGCCAGTGTGCCACCTTGCTGCAGTGCACAGCTCAGAATTTATGGCCCACTTCATTAGGAGTACACACAGAGCCTGTTAGCAACATCTGTCTAAATAGAAGCCAGCATGTCACCTTATCCCCTGACCTGCATTATTCTTAAGATGATTAACTCATCCTGTGGAGCAGTGCCCTGCTATCTGGGTTAACATCCTGAGTTCAAAGGTACTTGGTTCTCGTCATGGAGAGACCATCCAGACTTTTACAGCAAAGAATAAAACAGTTGGGCTGGGGGTCTAAAATGGCATTTTTCCCCTTCAAATTATAAGAGGAAGTTTATCTAGAAGTTACAGAAGTAGAAGAAGTAAGCCCTAGAAGAAATAGATTGAGGAAACAAGTTATAGAAGCAAAAGAAGGGAAATAAAAAAGCAATGTGCCTGAGGATAAGAAGAAGAAGGGAAACAGAAAGGCACAGGAGATGAGGGGGAGCCCAAAAAACGATTTTATAAAGCTCTTTAATTCACATTTGGCCTGGAGAGTCTAGTCTATCATTAACTCACTCATTCACTCACTCACTCACTCACTCACTCACTCACTCACTCATTCATCTATCCATTTGCATGGCAGTTTCTCCATTCATGTGGGAATCCATTCAGTCAACATGTCACTTTCACTTCCCCTTTTATCAGAGAGGGGGCAAAGAAAACCAATACAATTCCTGCTCTCAAAGAGCTGCAGTGGAGTAGAAGAGGCATATAAATTACTAAATTACAACAGGTCTTAAAAATGCTAAGGAACTGTCATAGGAGGCTGGGGAAGGCAGGGGCTGACTTTTAGGAGACATTTAACCAGGGCTTTAAAATTAAAGGATAAGCACAAGGAATGTGGATACAAGGGAAGGGGCTAAAATTAAGGGGTGCATTCTAGGTAAAGGGCTAGAAGAATGGAACGACAAGGCATGGCTGAAAAATGGTGAGCTCCAGATAGCAGTGGCACACATGGGACATGGGACAGGAATGGCAGAGGAGGAGCACACAAGAGATGGACTTTTTATGTCAAACTAAAGAGTTTATCCTTTCTCCTCACAAGCAGAAAGTTAAGAACTCTTTCCTATCTCAGGTGGGAAATTTGGATATTTTCGAGGAGACATATACTGTTCTCGGGATAGAGGGAGTCAAACTGAAGGGGCGGAGAGCTGGTGAGAGACTGATATTATTGGCCCTGTCAGGCCATAAGTCCCCTCTAGAATGTACAGGAACCAGACTCTCAGACTGCCCCACAGAGCCCCCTCCCTGATGGAAACATCTGTGCTGTCTATCAAGGAGCTTTGGGTCATGAAATGTGGTTAATGCAAGTCAGGCAATGATCTTTCAACTTAAATTAAGTTTAATTAATTAAAATTTACACTTGCCATATGTGGCAAGTGGGGACTGCTTTTACCAGAAAAAGGACCTGGCCCTGAGTGGATCTGCCTAGGCAGGGGTGAGGAACCTTTTTTTTTTCTGCCAAGGGCCATTTGGGTATATATACCAGCATTCAAGGGCCATACAAAATGACCAAGTTAAAAATTAACCTGCTATATTTGGTCAAACATTTATCCCTTATGCCTTGGCAGAGCCAGACCAAATGATTTCACGGGCCTTATATGCCCAGATTTCTCCACCCCTGGCCTAGAGCCAACCTGTAAGGTGTGGGTTCTGGACTTCGTGTAGGAAAAATTTAACAACATGAGACCAGGTGAATTTTAGAAGACATTTATTAAAGCTGGACAGTGAAATAAAGAAGGGCTGAGGAATGAGCCTAGACTAGTCTGCTTTGACTCAGAAGTCCCAGGAAAAGAGATCTGGGGGACAGGTTTGGGAGTTTGCCCTGGATTGAACTGCCACTGCCACTGCTCACTGCTCTGCTGGTTGCAAGTCTCGTGATCCTCACAGTTTAGGAGACACACACCTGTGATGGAGGACTGGGGATGGGGGCCACCGGCTTGCCGCTGGGAGGGAGAGATGGAGCTGGAGCTTCCTTTTGGAGGGGTTTTAAAGACTGGACGTGTAGGGGAGCTCTTAGTGGAAGATCTCAAAAGAATACTCATCAGCTTTATGTTGATATAATAAAATGAGACTTATTCTCTTAAATTCATCTGTCCTTGGGTGTGGTTGTCAAATGGCACTATTGGATTTCTGCTGTCTCCCTAAGGCTGCTTTAAACTATTTACCCTCTGGTTGGAGATAAGTGTAAACCATTGATTTTTAGCTGCCCTGGGTTTAGGGAAGTTAGGATTTACTAGATGGCTGCAACTAGTATCAAAACACATTTAATAACTCTCTGTCTCAGTTTCCCTATTCTGCTTGTCCTGGCCTTCTGGCCTGCCTCACTGTGACTGGCGAGCAAAGTGTTAGAATGTCCTCAGCTGCTTCACTCTCCATTTCCTTCTCACAGGTGCTCTAGCCTCTCAGTCTTTTGGGGTGAGACAGATTGTCCCTTTAGGGGGCATGGCTGATTCTCTATTTACTAATTGCCGCTCATTGGATTTCCGTCCTGGGAGGGCAGGGGCTGTGTTTATTCTGGGTGAGATATCCCCACAGTACCAACCCTGGGCTCTGACACAGATAACACAGGCAGCTCTAACAGGTATTGCCCCTTTCCCCATGGGGAGATCATTCATCTCCTAAGGGAGCCTTACAATTAAACACCAACCACTTCAGAAACTTTGTTAATAGCCCAGAGGTAAGCCAGATTAGAAAATAAATTATTCCTGTTACCTTGTATATCATTAATCTAGAGGAATTTATTTCTTTTCACTCTCAGGGCTCTATGCAGAGAAGTAAGCAGATTTTTTTTCATGGAATGGCACTCCTATTTTCTACAGCTAACTAGCTAAGTAAAGAGAGTAATTATTTTTTTTTCTAATATCTTATTATAAGAAATCCTCTAAGAAAAAAGAGTAGTTCAAATAACCATGAACAGCCAAAAAGATACCAAACCAGAGACAGGTGGACCTGCATTGCCGCCATTTGTCCACAACCAGATCTGAAATATCATGGCTGGCATGTACAAATAAGGAACTATCTGGCATTGAAATTGGGACGCAAAAGAACTGTTGGCCCAGAAAGGAACTCACTACAGACTGATTCATTTGCCTCTCAGAATAACCATTATGGCTTGTTGCAGTTTAGGTTCTTACAAGGATATTTCTTGGATCACATGATCTCACACATCTAGAGGAAATAATAAACAACAAAAACAGACCCAGAGAAAGAGAATCAGCGATCAGACTCTCAAACCTCAGAGGGAAAATAAGGAGGGGATGGGGGTAAGGGGAAGAGATCAACCAAAGGACTTGTGTGCATATATATGGCCATGGACAACGGTGGGGAGGGGGGCATATCTAGGGAGGGGTTTGGGATGGGAATGGGGGAATAAGGACAATTATGTGAGACCATAATCAATTAAAAAAAAAGAAAAAAATTCACCTTCCTATAAAAAATGTTTTATTTTTATAAAAATAAATAAAATGGACCAATGTGGGGGAAAAAAGAGAGAGAGAGAGAGAGAGAGCTTTGTGTGAAACATACAGGTTTCAGTCTAGCAAGTCTAAAAGTCTGTTAACCAGAGCAGAAAACAGATCATCAGCCTCCACAATAAGCTGAGCCCTTGCATTGGTCATGTTGCCTCATAGACCTAATACCTATTGGGCTTGGAGTGAGGTTATTTCCTGGATGAGTGATTTATCTTTTATATATATATATATATATATATATATATATATATATATATAAATTTAACCACCTTTTTTTAATGTATTTTATTGATTTTTCTTATAGAGAGGAAAGTAGAGAGATAGAGAGCTAGAAACATTGATGAGAGAGAAATATCGACCAGCTGCCTCTTGCACACCCCCTACCGGGGATGTGCCTGCAACCAATGTAAATGCCCTTGACCGGAATCAAACCTGGGACCTTTCAGTCCGCGGACCAACGCTCTACCACTGAGCCAAACCGGTTTTGGCTGATTTATCTTTGTGTGGTGTTGGCCAGTGAACTTGGACTACACTGACAACATTTCCTTACCTGGAACAGGAATACAACCCATTTATATAGACTGCAGAGTCTAGCCCTTGGCAGATGCTGCCCTGGGAATTAAGAGGCTACTTCCCTTACTATGAGCTCTTGGTTGGGTTCTGCCATGGAAAGGATGCCATGAGGCTAATTCCTCTCACCTGTGAAGCTTCTCACACCCATGGCTTTCACCTTCTGCAGAAAATCCCCATGGACCACATTAAGCCCAGGTTTGCAGGTGCTCTGTGGCTTCTGTGTACTCATGCCTCCAGCCACAGTCAAGTGACTTCACCTAATCCTTTTACTTCTCAACCTCACATTAAAGTCTTAAGACATCTCAAGGGCAAGCCTGCTTGAGTTATGACAACCATGCAGTCTTAGGTTTGAGGGAGCTAGTTTGTCTTTTATATGCTCTTTATATGAAAATATATCACAAGTAAGTGATTATAAATTCACGCTTAAAACTGGGAGGAGCAGAGTATATTTTACATGCCCAACTCCAAGGTCCTAGGAGTTGGGCCTGTAAAATATCCTAAACTTTTTCTAAGCCTTCAACTTATCCTAAACTTTTTCTAAGCCTTAAAACCATCTTTATCATTCATTTTTATCTTCAGGGACTCAGAGCATCTTGGTGACAAAAGCATTTTCAGATGCTTCTCTTCTGCCTTTAATCTTCTAACTCTGAGCTAAGGGGTCACTGAGGGCCTTCCTTGGGCAAAGAGATAAAGAGATAGAGACTCCTCTGGAGTGGAAAGTGCCATGCCCTTTCCTGGGAGATGAAGGGGGGAGGGATGTATGTCAGGAGCTACAGTAGATGCCTGCTTTTCTGCAGGAGGCACTCAGAATTACAATCCCTTATCTCCCTTCTCAAGGAAAAGGCAAAAACAAGAGGAAGGAAGAAAGCAAAGACATATACAAGGACAATAACAACTCCCACATAATTTCTTTTATGACCCCTTGCTGGTTGCTTTCCAATTTTTAGACATGCTTCTATGTAATTTAGTGTGTTTTCCAAATCCATGTAACAGTTTTTGCAGTCACTATTAAGAATTCTGATATATATCAGCAAATACTAAAGGTCATAATCTACTCACCATTCTTAAATCAACTTTTAAACCTCCTTTTCATTTGTAAAAGAAGCCAAGTTCTCACTAAGCATTTAAAAACACATTTAAACAGAACCCATGTTTCACACAGTTTCCATTTGTAATTCCCTAGAGCCATGATTCTGAACATCACAAAGCAACTGGAAACATTTTAAGCACAATTTCCGACCAGTATCCTTTTTGATCATTGTTATTCCAGCAGCACAATTCATGTACTTAGTAGATGCTCAATAAGTACTTGTATTGATTTAAAATGGCTTGTCACCAGCTGCTAGAGAGTCCTAAAGTGGGTGCTATGAGGCTCCTTCTGCGGAGTTACTCTAGTTTATGTGAGAGCCATCACACTACATTAACAGCACTAATTACCCACCAGCTAAATGGGAAAGACATGATTGACCGCCAGGGTAGATCAATACTTACATGTTTATTATTATTATTTTTATTTTAATCATCCTTACGGGTTGCCTTACTGGTATAATTACGAGTGGTCCCTGAAATCACTAAATCACTGCGGATGAATATAGCAGCTGAGATGTACTTAGAAAAAATCTATAGAGGATTAGTGGTTAATGGTGCATCTCTCCAGCACACTCTCATATACATGGACCTACACAGTAACTTCTCCAGAGACTTTTTGCTTCCAATACTGTGTCTTTTACTAATGACTAAACTAACCAAACTCTAAACATCCATCAAGCTCCCAATAAGCAGAAACTTAATCTCTTTCTCTCTCCATCTCCCTCCCCCTTCTTCCTTCCTCTTCCCTCGCCCCCCCCCGCCTACAAGCACACATTCTTCCCCCTCTCCCCCCCCCCGCCACCCCGTGTGTGTGTGTGTGTGTGTGTGTGTGTGTGTGTGTGTGTGTGTTTTGGGGGAGAGGGAAGAATGTAAAGAATGGGGAAAGGAGAGTAAACTATCAACCATTCTCAAAGCCAATGCCTTGGTTCCCCCGACCGCCCTTTTGTCCCTGCTCTGTACTCTGTTGTTCACCATTTCCTCTGTTCTTGCATCCATCCAGTTTTTGACCCTACCTATTTGCATGTAGGCCTGCCTGCTGGACCAGGCAGTTTTGGATGCACTGGAAGTTTACTCCTTGGTCAGATCCTGTCATCTTTTGAGCCTTTGGAGAGATAGATCCAATGGGAGCAGATGGATCCTGGCATTGCCTACCATGTGACAGAAGCAATGTTAGTGGTGGCTTCTATACATCAAGAATATTAACCAATCACAACAACTCCAAAGGAGTCTGGCTTATCGAGGCAAATGAAAAGGACATTGAGGGTGTGCCTTTCTTAAACATTTCCAGCCTTTCCACATCTGCTACTCCCCACAGTCATCTTCTAGTCAGCTTAAAATAAAAATCCAGCTTCAGAATCCTCGTTTTCTTAATCTTTACTATTTTCTCTACCAAAATATTCTTACTGCTCCTTCCTTAATGTGGAAATACACCACTTCCCCAGTCTATGTATTCCCTTTTTTTGCATCCTCTCCTGGGCTGGTCTTTAGTGAAGTTGATTGTCCCACCTCTTACACCAATTGCATTTTTGTTCCATGCCCTTTAAAAAAACTAACAACATTTTAATTATCTTTTTCTTTGTTGATTCCCTGACTAGACAGCGAGCTTGTCAAAGGCAGGCACCATATCATTTTGCCTATAAGTTGCAAATATCAAACATGTTGCTAGGCACATTCAACAGGCACAATAAATATTAGACAGATGAAGAAATGAACCAATGTTGGAAAGTTGGATATAGATGGCAAATGACTAAGATAAGAGTCTCTGCTCCATGCCTTATAGTTAATGAAGCCACACATCATCAACAATTTGGTAAAGGACAGATTAAAATAAGGACTGATAATCTCCTGCAGAAAAGTATGTGTTGAAAAGTACAGGTCACTACTTGTTGCTTTGTTACTCTCAACCAGTGAAAATTAATTGCCTTGTAAATTATGGACACAAGATTGCATCAAAACTGATGAATAAAAACAGATCCAGAGGCAGAGAAACATTGATCAGAACCTCAAACCTCAGAGAAAATAGGGGAGGGTGGGGGTAAGAGTGAGAGACCAACCAAAGGACTTATATGCATGCATATAAGCCTAATCAATGGACACAGAAAACAGAGGAGTTAAGAGCTTAAATGGGGGCGGGGGTAATGTGGGAATAAGGACACATATGTAATACAATAATCAATAAATTAAAAAAAAACCATTCCTTTCTCTTTCAACCTGTGACTTCAAATAAACACCATCCAAAATTACTTACAACACCCAGTCTCTATTTCTTCTTTTGTAAAATGAAGATAATGACATATAATTCATGAAATTATTTGGAGGACAAAAAACTATAATTTATGTGGAAGTATAAAGCAAAAGGGTGATCACCTAGTAGTCAATAAATTTACATGGTTCTCCTTTCGCTTATATTGCCAGGGATTTGGATCCTAATATATCTTCTGTAATAGACTGCTATCAGAGTTCACAGGATACTCTCAAAGCCAAACCACATTTCCCAGCCTTCCTTGCAGTTAGGTGTGGCCTTGTGACCAGTGCTAGCCCATGAGATATAAGTGGAAGTGATGAGTGCCACTATCAGGCCTGGCCTTAAAGATCGCCTATGGACAGGCTTCCCTTCCCTTTGTCTCTTCCAGTTTTCCAGAATGGAGGTCAGCCCTAGGAAGGGCTTGAATCTGCTGTAGAGAATGACAGGGCCTCCTTTCATCTGTGTTCCTGAATGACTGCATGGAAAGAGATGCTCACCAACCGGTTCATCTCTCCAATACTAACATGAGCAAGGACTTAACGCCAACTTTTCTTCAATGACTACACATTTTGCATGAGAAGGTTTGGAAGTCCCCTAAGTAATACAACTGCACCTCCTTTAGGGCAGCACCCACAGCACTGAATACACAACAGAACTAGATCAGTGCTTGCAAATAGCAAATACTCATTAAGTACTTCTAAAAGAAAAAAACTGCATGGCTATATCTATCAGCTAACAAGTGCCAGTGCTAAGAACCTGTCCTTGAATTTGAATTCATAGACTTACTCAAAATTGACTATAAACACAGTGTTCAGAGTATTATAGCTACTAGCTTTCCTACCATGTACTTTTCAGCACATATTGATTTTGAAGCTCAAATCTTTACAATTCCCTGATAATGCTATTCCTCAGAAAAATGAAGTTGGAAGGTCCCCGACACCCACAGTTGTACTGGTTGCATAGGAACTGTTATTTTCTTTAACCACAGGTATCTGCGTTTGCTCAGACTCTCATTACAGTGCATGCAATGTTTTTTTAATCTCCAATGCATCATTCCCAAGCACTTTTCCTCCTTCTTGTGAAACCCAGTCGTGTCCCTTGCTGAGGCTGTATTGGTTTGACTATCATGTTTCCCAGGATAATTCTCAGCATCACCCCACCTGATTTCTGCTGCCCCTTAGACAAGGGAGATATGATCCATAGATGTGGGCCATGCCAAGTCAGACCTTCCTATAAGGTTTCGCACAGTGCTTCAGACTTGACCCAATTACTCAATTGTCAAATAATCAAAGAAATATAGTCATTGAATTTTTAAAAACATTTTAAATAGATTTTTAGAGAGATAGGAAGGGAGAGGGTGAGAGAGAAACATCAATGTAAGAGCAGAAATCGAACAACTGCCTGATCCTTACCAGGGATCAAACCCATAACCCACACATGTGCCCTGACTAGGAATTGAACCTGCAAAGTTTCAGTGCATGGGATAATGCCTGACCAACAGAGCTACATTGGGTAGAGATAGTCACTGAATTATGATGTGGAACCTTGTATATATGGAGAAAATATCCATATTTGCATTATGCTAAGTTATTTTCCATCACCTATTTGTTTGTTGAATATCATGTCCCAGGACCCTTTTTTGAACTGGGGATATATCATTGAATAAAATAATGCCCCCACTTTAATGAGCTCTCAACAGAATGCTTCTACTTATAATTTGATCCAAACATATCATTTCTTTTTCTGAATCTGCACAGGCTAACCTTCTGCCTAGCATAACATACTGCTCTTTCCTCCACTCCATTCCCCTACTCCACTCCATCAATACAACTCTCTGCATTGACACTTATTCTGTTCATTCAGATTTCTGCCCAGGCATTTCCTCTTCTATTATGCTGCTCAGATCATCTATCTTTTTTAGACTAAAATATGTTCTTCTCTGGGTGCCTTGCAGTAATTTTCTTTTTGCATTTGTCATGTTCTAATTAGAAATGTACAGACCACCTCTTAAAAGGTAGTGTTGGAGAAATGGTCCATGTGTTATTAATCTGTAGGTCCCCATGTGTCCAATCAGGACTGGTACACATTAATTCAACAAACTATGGCTGTCTTGGACTCAACTTATAAGGAGGAAGTCAGAGCCCAATGTAATAACAGTGCATGCCTATGATCACTGAACTAGTTAGCAGTGGAACTGAGACTAGATCTGTGCCTTTGCCCAGATAAATAAAATTCATTGCCATGTGGTTTGCAGGAATTTTGTATGGAGACAAATGTTAGTTCTGCACCTCAATTGGCAGAACACAGTGCACCAATCTGTCTACGTTTGATAGTGCGATTATTTATGTTACTAATATTTCAATATCTTTTGTGTACAGGCTATAATTATTAAGAAATAAAAATATGTAAAACTAAGGCAATACCTTCACAGGTGGTCATAAACTAGGGGAGACAACAAACATATTAAAAACTATATTTATCTTCCTCTTTCTAACCCATGTTGAAATCCTGGAAGGGTAAACCTAGAGAGATTGTTTTTTGTGTGTGTTTTTTTGTTTGTTTGTTTGTTTGTTTTTTGAGATTTTCCTGTGGCCAAGCACATATTTAGCACAGATACTAGCAAATCTAAGATTTTTCATTTTTTCACATTCTAGTAAGAATCCACAGCATTTCATAATTTGTACTTGCCTACCATTACAAAATATTGGGCCCATACCTAGGAAACACTCCCTAACCAACAGCTTTTCACTAATTCATTATTTTGGCAAATACACTTATTTAGTTCTTTTTTGTTACCTCATTAAATCACTAAATGCTCTGTCTGCATAATTTCATGTAATCTCTTTAAGGAGAATACTTCTAGTTCTCATTTTATAAATAAGAAATCTGAGACCCATAGAGGTAAAGTAATTTGACTAAACTCAGTCAGATAGCAATTTTTATTTTATTTTTTATTTATTAGTTTTTTATTTTTTAAATCTTTATTGTTGAAAGTATTACATATGTCCTATTTCTTTTTTCTCCATTGACCCCCTCCAGTCTACCCCTGCACACCCTCACCACTCCCCTTCCCCAGCCTATTGTCTATGTCCAAAGGTTATACATACATACATACAAGTTCTGTGGTAGATCACCTCCCACCTGCCCACTCTTCACTGACTAGAATTTCAACTTGATTCTTTCTGATTTCAAAGCTTATATTCTTTTTACCATATCAGAGTTCAGAAATTGTGAGCATAGTGGTTCGGGGCAAGGGAGGGAGAGGTAATATTAATTGATGGAGGGGGGGGTGATGGTCATTGAATTTATTTTTAAAAGTATACATTATTTTCTTTTTACAGAGAGGAAGAGAGAGGGATAGAGAGTTAGAAACATCGATGAGAGAGAGAGTCATCGATCAGCTGCCTCTTGCACACCCCCCACTGGGGATGTGCCCACAACCAAGGTACATGCCCTTGACTGGAATCGAACCTGGGACCTTTCAGTCTGCAGGCCGATGCTCTATCCACTGAGCCAAACCGGTCTCACTATACATTATTTAGATAAAAAACATTAAGATGTCTAGTTGCTCACATGTCATTCTGAGCCAGGCACACACATACAAAAAGGCCTTCAAAGTGTCCCAATGAGAATGATGGTCCATTGAATATGCTAGTTTAAATAGTCAACTGTCTGTACAAACACAATTTTTTTTTTTGAAGTGAAAGGTTTTATTGCAAGAAGTAAGAGAATGACTTTGGCCTTACCCTCGTGCAAGGCCATTTCTGAGAACCCATTATCATACTGCCTGGGTATCACTGTCAATCACAAATGGCCTTAAAACATATTGAAATGCTGAGATTTGCAGAATACTTTTTCGAGAACACACACAACTTCATCTTATGCCCAGACGGCTCCTTCAGAGACAAATCTTTTATAACTAACTGTCTTGCCTGCTAGAGCTGAATAATTTTGTAACGAAGTATTTAAAGGTTTAGCGTTTTATACAGACAATAACCACAAGAACACAGAGGCAGCTACTAAGAAGCTTAAACATACTCTTGAGGAGACAGAGAGAGGCATCATTAGACAGGTGCTTTAACTGCTGCCCCCTTGATTTTCTCTTTTGGGGACTTTCATCAGCTCAGTTTCAACAGAAGGCAAAGAAAAAACTCTTTCCTTTCAAAATGCTTATTGAAAATAGAAAGGTGGTTTTTTTCTTGCTGTCCCTGATACCATTTTCTTACCAATAAAACCTGCTGACAGCAGTTTTCCTTCTTACTTTGGAGACAGTGATTTTGGAAACAGAAAACGTTGGACTTCCTATGTGATCAGAGTGTTGGGGAAGGCTCACGATTTGCCGTTGAAGCCATACTGACAGGAAATGACCTCATGTCCAGCATCCCTACTCCACTGGAACTGAATACACATAAAGAGAGTCCCCATGCAAGATGAAAGTGAAACACCCCTCCAGCTGTCTTCCTTTTCCTTTAAGTCCTTAAGGATAAATCACAGCCATTGTTACCCCATGTTAGTGAGTCAAAGACTTCAAAGAAGATTTCTGTGTAACTTAAAAGAGTAGATTTAATAATAGGGGGAAATTCCATTTATGTTCAATGTAAAGATGCATTCATTTGCCCTTCCCTTATATTTAAAAATAACTTTTATCCATTACTAATTCTCAGTGAAAACCTGGCCCATAGCCCATATTCTCTTATTTGATTCTGTAGTGAGGTGGGCAAGATTTCAGCTAAGTAAAACTAGTTCTCACGACCTAAGCATTGGATTTGAGAGTCATGTAGGTTGCCTGTGAAGGACCCTGGATGAGGTGAGAGATCTTATTCTATATGACTCCACTGATACCAATAAACCTCATGCCTGGTTTGAGGTATCTTTAAAATAATCAAGAAATAATTAAATATTTTTTTAAAGAAAAATAATCAGTTTGGAAACTTCCTTTCTGTGTGATTCAATGAGAAGCTTATTGTTCTATTTTTCCCCCCATTCCTGTATGAACCCCACCAAAAATTAATTGAGTGGCTACGATGTGCCAAATTTGAGGTCTCACAAGTCTACTTGGAGAGATGGAGGAATATACCAACATATTCTATGTTGTGATAAGTAATGCAGAGGATAAAAATAGATGCAGATGCATTGGTCACTGTAAAGGGCGCCCAACCCAGGAGAATGGGAATGTTTTTTAGAAGCAAATGCTGAGAAGGCAGACCTGGTGTAATGCCCTATGGACACACAGCTGGGTCTGGCTGGGGCATAGTTATAAAATGGGTGGTAAATGGTAGGCACATCACAAAGTAGCTTAAAACCATGCTAACCTGAAAGATGAGAAAGCCTGAGTGGCAGGACCAGTTTTGTGTCGGGAGGTGATTTCAAACAGCCAGAGCCAGACAGATGGACGGATGAATCAAGTCTGAAGGGAGAAAGATGCAGGCAGCCCATGCAATGGAACCTTCTCTGTCTTTCAAACAAAGGGAAGGAAACCAGCTCCTGCATCCCTCCCCTACGCTTCTTGAGGGGGCAAGCACACAGGTGTCAGCCAGCCAGGAGAAGCCCTGACTCTGCCCTATCCTTGGCCCTGTCCCTTTCAGGAGGGGCAGCTCAGAGGGGACATGAGAGGGATACTGTCCTCATCTCCATGATCAAAGAAGACCTCATTGTGACTTAAACAAAGCTCCGGGCATAGACTTGGAGGGCCAGAAGGAGGAAGCCAGCCCAGCTTTGGAAGCAACATGAGGGAATTTGTATCTCTGCTTGGTCCCTCCCTGGTTGGCAGTTGGCTCAGCATGCAGAGGGAGAGGGGCAAGCTTTGCCAGCCCTCCCAACGGTTCCCCTGTAAGAACCAAAATCAAGCAAATGACCAGGGATGCAGAAGGAGAAAAGAGATTGCAGACATTCTGACAGTTGGATAAAAGATGTGATCTCAGCAGTAAGAAAGGACATAAGGTCTTTCAAAGCCTCCACAAAAACAATGCAATTAAAACACCTTTACACTGAAGAGAAAACCCTGTAATTTAACATTCTTATTTCTGCATTTCTTCATATTGTTAGTGTATTTATTTTCCACATAAAACTTTCCCCTGTAAAAAAAAAAAAAAAAAATCAAGACTGTCTTTGGCTTCCCATTTATTTCAGTCTCTGACGAAAAATAATTGCTTTGAAGGGGGAGGGGGCACCATGTTTGGACACCCTTAATCAGCGCATTACCTGATAGGACATTTATTAAGGATAAAACGTTTCTTTTATCCCAATAGCTGCCTCAGCAGTTGTTGAAATGAGGAGGGGGAGGAAGGGAAAAAAAAGCCTTTATCATTTCCTGATCTCTCCAGCAAATTGCCAATTTATGCACAGAATATTACAAATACTGCTGAATTATTTGAGCCTGGAATTAATTTAGAGAATCTCCCCCTTCTTTGAGTGCCCAGGGATTTGGCTTATCTTTATTTGCCGAAGGAACCATGTCACTGAAAGCAGTCCCGGGATTATTTCAAGTGAATGAATAATGAAATCACCAAGCTTTCTAATGGTTTCCCAACTCCAGGCCCAGCTCAGGGGCTCTTGTGGGCGAGTTCACAAGCTAGATTCCCTCCAGTGGAGGAAGCACACCCAGGCTGGGACCAGGCAAACACAGGAAGGGCTGCCCACTGTCACTCGGGTTACTGAAGGCAGCTCTGGAAAATGAAGAGAAGATATTTCATCCTTCAAACAGTATCATTAGGGTAACACACACAAAATCATTGATTACCAAAAGTAGCTATTTTTTCAATCATTCTTCACTAACATGAAATCCCTTCATCATGGCAGAAATCGTGGCTCACATAGAGTGAAAGGGAGGGGGAGAGCAGAGAGAGAAACATCAATGTGGGAGAAACACATTGACTGGTTGCCTCCTGGACACATACACTAGCCAGGGCTGAGGACCCTGCAACCAAAGTACGTACTCTTGACTGGAATTGAACACACTACCTTCAGTCCAAGGGCTGACATTCTAACCACTGAATAAAACCAGTCAGGGCTCATTCTGCTTTTCAATTTAGATCATAAGAATTTTGTCAAGTCCTTTACCATTTACAAACAAAAAACAAAATTTACAGCATAAAATACTCTATCTTATGTCCATAACATAGAATGTAAGAGACTACTTTTTTTTAAACAAACAAACAAACAAACACTATTGAACCCCAACACTCAAAATAGTACCTGGCAAATAGGAGGTACTCAATAAATATCTGATGAATGGGTAAATAAAATAATATAAATAAATGAATGAATGAATACATGGATAGATGATTTTCCCCTTTGAACAGCTGAATACTAGTGAGTCTATCACACTGACCCTCCACAGACCAGTAAGTCAGAAGCACCCTCCCTCATCATAATTTCTTGAGTAAATAAAGTTAAACCTGGTTTTCACTGAAATTGCTGCTTCAACTCATTTTATTATATACTTTATACATATTCTATGAAACCCAAACAACACATCACTTCTCCCATGACAAGTAATAGCCAGCTCTTCTGTTCTGTTAAATAAAATTGCCAAGTCTTTTTTTTTTTTTTAAAGGAGTATTCTGGTCTCTTAGTCTACTGACTAAATTAGAATGTTTCCCAACACAGTCACACCCCTCTGATAACATTCTGATAATTTTACTGATCTAGCATTTCAAGGCATTAAAATAAATATAATCTGTCATAAATACTAGTATCTACTGATTACACATTAAACCTAGGATATAAATTTGCTGTGTTCAAAGGGCTGCCATTTCCTGGCTATTCAGCTCTTTAGGTGCAATTTTGATACATTTGCCTTAATGTGCCATTTATGAAATGTATACTTTAAATCAGCAGTGAAATGAACCTAGCATCGTTAATTCAGCAAAAGTCAGGGGACTGCCACATGCATTATCCTTCCCCGTGCAATGTTACCAGTATGTTACTTCCCAGGCTGTATTACAATTGCTCGATATTATCCCTTATTACTTTAAAGGCAATTTTACATTTCACATTCAAATTAATGGCTACTCTCAAAGGGTTTATTATTTTTAATTACTTCTTATTTCTGAGTTCTCCCTTTCTCCCTGAACATTCTTTCCTTGAATGATGGTCAAAGGCTCTAGGTGTAACCACAGAACACAAAAGTTGTAAACTGGATGCTAATTAGATCAGAGGTGGAATCTGGAATGTATGCTCTTTAAACTCAAAAACAAAGAGCCTCAGAGACCTATACAAAGGTAATGTCTGATCAGTTTCAAAACCTGGCAGAGGACAAAGGTCCTAGGCCCATCAGAACCTTCTCAGACCACCGAGAGCACTGGCCTCCTGCACACCCCCCACTGAGGATGTGCCCACAATCAAAGTACATGCCCTTGACCAGAATCAAACCCGGGACCCCTTAGTCCGCAGGCCTATGCCCCATCCACTGAGTCAAACTGGTTTTGGCTCAACCTCCTTCTTAAAAGGCCATTGTACTTAGGCCCCACCTGAATAATCCAGGATACTCTCCCTCCTTCAGAACCTTTCATTCAATCACATCTGCATTGAGATAACATTCACAGCATCTGGGTATTAGGACATGAATATTTGGGGGGATGTTATTCAAAATGCCACACCAATAAACAACCCATTTCCAATTTTCTAATTTCTATTCATTGAAAACATGGGATTTTTTGGGGGTAGGGGATATTATGAATATAAATTTAATATTCATAAAATTGAATTTACTGAGTTTCTAGAACAAGATGCATTTTTTCTCACATCCATGATCTCCTATATTCATCAATGTAGCAGGAAAGTGGGCATTAGTCTGCTAATATAACAGGGAAAACTGAGGCTCAGGGGGAAATATATTCTTACCTCTTGCTGAGGGGTCAACAAGGAATTAGGTGAAATAAGAACCTAATAAATGACCGTGACTGCTTCTCTGGCTGACCAATCACCATTTTCCCCAGACCATTCTTCCCAGATCACTGTCTACCCCAACTATTTCCTTTCTTATCTCTAGCAGAGAGACAGGACCTCTCTTCTGTACTCTAACCAGTTAGGGAGTCATCAGTCCTCTGTGTACTCTGCCTCCATTACCCAGGGCCATGCTGTTTGTCCTTCTCTTCTAATGCATCGACATGATGATTTCAATGAGCTTTTCTTCCAAATCTCTTTCCTCATCCATAAATTGTCTTACTTTCTCCCCTTGTAATTAGTCTACATTTTTGTACTTTGAACTACATTCACCATCTGCTAGCCCAATTACGCAAATGATCCAAATCCTTTTGAATCTGGTTAAATTGTTCAACTAGATTTGTGCAGTCTTCACTTCTAAAATCATCTGTGAGCCTGGATGTGACACAGCAAGTCATAAATAGATGGGAGTTGGAAGGTGGGAGGGGGTGGAAACCTGTCAGAATGAAGCCAGGCAGAGAATGGGAGGTGTAGGGTTGATGAGGAGAGTAAATTCTGTACCTACTCCCCCAAGAGCCAGGAAGCTAATTGCATCAACCTCGGAATATGCAGGATCAGCACCTTTGATGTCTCATTTTTTCATGCTACAGGAAAAAAAAAAATGAGTTTTTCTGCTTTCTTGCTTCCTTGGAAGATTTTTGTGAGGGTTAATGAGATGGTTTTGATTAAGCACCTTGGAGAGCAACACTCCACAGATAATTGTCACCTGGATGATGGTACACACATTTAGCTGCTGTGTAATAGAAGCTCAAGACAAAACTGCCTCTGCCAACCTTCTATCCTTTGGTCCCTGCCTTCTCTGTGTAGTATGCTCTTTGTGTCCAGGATCCTGTTGGACCTCTTTGGGTTTATGAACTATTCAGCCAACACAATATGTTAAGTAGCAGCTGGAAGATAAGGAACACAGACCCAGCCTTTATCCTTGGGAGACAGACTCAGTTTATACAAAGGAAAGACCAGTAATGAGGTCATTGAAACACAGTGACAGGAAGCCAATAGGGAGGGAAGCAGAAGATTCCAAAAGAGGAGAAAGGAAAGTTACTGATTAAAACTGGGGCTCAAACTGGGGCTGGCCTGCCAGGGCATTGACTCCAGAATGTGGAGCTGAACTAAGTCTTAACCAGCAAGCAGTTGTTGGGGAGGGGAGAGAGAGAGAGAGAGAGAGAGAGAGAGAGAGAGAGAGAGAGAGAGAGAGAAATATCACAGGCTAAGTGAATAGCATGTGCAAAGACCTAAGGAATGAGAGGGCATGGAATGTTCTGGAAGGTTTGAAGCCTTGCTGGTTCCTAGTAAGCAGAAAAACTGCAAAGCACATGGAGTAAAGGACACACCTGTGAAGGGAGCATGATTTGTCATTCACTTGGGTCTCAATGAAACTAGCGCCTAGAGCACAAGAAGTAATGAAAAGAATAATAACCAGTGTTAAGAGGAAACTGTTCCTTCTGCTCACTGCTGCCCAGGACCTCTGAGCTTCTGGACCCTGCAGTGAGTGGAAACTGACTGATTAAAAATGGCCAGGAAATCAAACACTGTCTTACAGGGACTCCCCAGGTCCCCAGATTTTTTGTAAATATTGCCCTCCATTTCTTGTTTGCTAATATACTGAGAAAGAGAAGAGAGCGGTGATTAAAAAAACAAAGGAACCAGTTTGCAAACCTGTAAGTGTAGTCCTGATTATCCAAGACTGACAGCATCCTTAGAGACTGGAAGCCCTCTGCAATACAAGTTACAATGACCCCGGTACACAGAGAGCCTGGCCCAGAGTAGGCCTGCTGACCTGCTCCCCCAGGGGAGACCCAGCCATTCAAAGGCTTCATCCCTCCACTCACAATATGCCAACAACAGGACCTCACTAGGTCCTGCCCTCAGTGCCTAGAGATAGAAAGAGGATGACATAGTGCCTGCCTTCCTTCAAGATGGTCATATGTTAGGGTGGGTGAGCCACAGAGACCCCATCTTATATAATAAAAGTTTAGGTGGTGTCACACCCTTGTGCAACATCAACACAAGATGGCCACCCTCAGTTGCCGTAAGATGGCCATCACAATATAGCCACCACAAGATGGCCATCACAAGATGGCTAGCAGGGGAGGGAAGTTGGGGGCAACCAGGCCTGCAGGGGAGGGCAGTTGAGAGCAACCAGGCCTGCAGGGAAGAGCAACTGGGGGTGACCAGGCCATCAAGGGAGGGCAGTTGAGGGCAAGATCAGGCCATCAGGGGAGCAGTTGGAATGACCAGGCCAGCAGGGGAGGGCAGTTGGGGGTGACCAGGACTGGAGGGGAGGGAGTTGGGGCAATCAGGCTGGCAGGGGAGGGCAGTCAGAGACCCTCCAAGAGGTCCCAGATTGGAGATTGTGCAGACCAGGTTGAGGGACACTACCCCCAGTACGCATTTCATGCACCAGGCCTCTAGCCCTATATAATAAAAGGCTAATATGCAAATAGACCTAATGGTGGAACTACCAGTCACTATGATACTCACTGACCTCCAAGGAGCAGATGCTCTATGCAGAAGCTGCTCCCTGGTGGTCAGTGCGCTTCTACAGGGGGAGCATTGCTCAGCCAGAAGCCAGGATCACTGCTGGTGAGTGCAGCAGCAGTGGTGGGAGCCTCTCCTGCCTCCTCAGATTTGGACATTCCATGAGGGCTCCCAGACTGCAAGAGGGGACATGCTGGGCTAAGAAACCCCTCTGAATGGATGAATTTTGTGCACCAGGCCTCTAGTGATACATAATCCTGGGGATCGGGCCTAAACCAGCAGTTGGACATCCCTTTCACAATCTAGGACCACTGGCTCCTAACTGCTCACCTGCCTACCTGTCTGATCACACCTAACTGCCCCCCTCTGGCAGCCTGTTCACTCTTAACTGCCTCTGCCTGCCAGCCTGATCTTCCCTAACTACCCCCCTGCTGGCCAGTCACCCCCAATGGAATACCTACCAAACTGGTTGCCCCCATCTGCCCCCCCCCCCGGTGGCCTATTTGTCCCCAACTGCCACCCCTCCCCCCATTGGCCTGGTCACCACCCCCTACCAGCCTGGTCACCTTTACTGCCGACCCTGCCCTGGGTGCTTCTCACTAGAGCTGAATAAAGATTGTGCACCAAACCCACAAGCCTGCCCCCATTTGCAGGCAGGCCACCAAGCAGGGCTGGCATTGTTAATTAGCTGGCAAGTCCCCAAAGGAATATTTCCTTTTCTTTAGTAGTCAGTGGTTTTAGTCACACATCCTTTCAGCAATTACCCAGAGCTCTTTGTAGGAAAGTCATTTGCATCTCTAAGAGACTCATTTGCATCTAGTCTGACCACTGGGGCTCAACTTCTCTGTAAGGTCCTGAACCATCATAAGAAATGTAATCAAGAGCACCCCAAAGCCTCTTCCTTTGGGTACAATAGGCAGGAGCACACCATCCTCATAATCCCGGCTCCCAGCCAGAGTCTGGGAGAGAAGGTCCCTGGGAATTGCTCTCTAGTCCTGGGAATATGGCTTCCATGATCCAAGAGTACCAGGGCAGGCCCACCTACCAGGTATGCCAGAACACATTGGACTTGAGCATGGTGTCACCAGCCAGGCAGTATTTCATGAGTATCACACATGTGTGAGTCATGTGTCAGATGCTAGGAGGCCTTCTTTTACCTGAAGAAGCTCATGAACTAGCCATGTTCCTCACTGGCATCCATCTCTTAAGCAAAATGTGACCTGGGAAGTTACTGAACTCTTTAGAATCTTAAGTATTATTAACTGTAGAATAAGAAGACACTTTTGTCACTGAGCTGTTGGTTAGATTCAATGAAGTGATGGATATAAAATGCTTTGGGCAAAACCTAGAAAGTAAATGCTCATTAACAATAGCTGGGCACAGCAGTGGTGGTAGGTAGCAATGACATAGGTGGTGGTAGATTGGTAATAGCAGTCATGGAGTAAAGGGAGGGAGAAAGAGCAAGGATGGCCATAGTGGGGGCAGTGAGGGAGGCAGAGGCAGAAGCAGTGGTAGCAGCCACAGGAGTAGTAGTGACAAGGTACTAGACCACTTAAGTGCTAGGAGAAGCTATGAAAAATCATTATTAAAGGCAAGGTACATGAAGAAGCAGCATTTATGTCCAGGTTGGAGAGATAAGCAAAGGAATAGTGGTGGATGGACCTATCATTCACAGAGTGCCACCTTTTGTGACAATAATTTTCATTATACTTGTTATAACATTAAATCTTCACAATGTTTTTCAAAAGAAGAAAATGGGGGTACAAGGGATTAAGTGACTTACTCTGGATCACAGCCCTTGGATGGTGGAGTCTGAGTTGAAGACTCCAATGCTATACTCGTGGTCCTACACAAGGAGTGAATTGTGGATAACAGGAATAGGGACTCCCCGAGAGGTCCTTCATCATCATGGACCTGGCTAGGGGAATACCAAACTATAAACTCTGAAGGAAAATAGTCTCCTCTTCCTTTCTGCACCCCAGCACCTGCTCTCATTATGTCTAATATACAACTGATTTAATTCACTAAATATCTATAGTTTACTGACTAGGGTCTCAGAACTCTCCTATGCACTTGAGGCACTTCAGTGAACAACCCCTTCCCCGCCCCCCACCACCACCAAAATAAATAAATAAATAAATAAATAAATAAATAAATAAATAAATTCTTGCCTTTGTAGGACTTATATTCTATCAGTAGGACACAAATAATAATAGGAAACATAAATAAATATGATTATTGAGTGAGGTTAATGAACAAATGAGTGACAGACTAGAGGATGTGTATCTGACCTGCCTATGACCCCTGTCCAATCTGATCATGATCATATTTTTAATCATGAATTTCATATTGGCATTCATTACACTTTCCAATGCCTGTCTGTGATTTTACCAGATTTTATAACAGTCCTGTGGGGAAGGTTAATTATAGAATCATGTGCCCTATTCTGTGCAGATAGAAACTGAGGGTCAGAGATGCCCTGGGCCTTGAACAAGAACCTCTAGAGAGTAAGGACCCTGAGCATGGAGCCTAGACATTGAAAGCAGTTCTCCTCATCTCCAGACCCCAACTTCCCAGGCTCTCTCTCCTTCAGTGCTGTGGCTGAATTTCCTGCTGTTAAAAGTGAGGGAAAGTCCAGTTTTATTCTCTGGCACATCTCTCTGATCAGCTGATTGATCTTAAAGTGTGTTCTAATCATCACCCTATCTCTTCCCGGTGTATGTATCAACACCTCTGCTGTCAATATCAACAATGGTAATCTTAGTAATAACAAACCAATGATTCAATAACTTAATGTATTACTTAATGTAAATATATGTGTTTTGGAGACCCACACGTTGAGAACCGCTAGCAGGGTCACCTAAGACAACCAGAAAACACAGATATTTACATTATGATTCATAACAGCAACAAAATTACAGTTATGAAGTAGCAATGAAAAGAAATTTATGGTTGGAGGTCACCACAACATGAGGAACTGTATTAAAGGGTAGCAATATTAGAAAGTTTGAGAACCACTGGTCTAGACCAGTGGTCGGCAAACCACAGCTTGGGAGCCATGGGTGGCTCTTTGGCACCTTGAGTGTGGCTCTGCTTTAGAACCACTTCTTCAAAATAGACTTGCCCAGGCCGTGGTATTTTGGTATTTTGTGGAAGAGCCACATGTGGCTTTCGAGCCTCAGTTTGCCAAACATGGTGCTAGACCATTGTTACTGATCTCATTTTGCAGATGGGAAAACAGACTCACATCCTGGGGGTGAGGATACAGTATGCCTGAGCCAGGATGAGATGCCATGCTCTTCTCCAACATCAGTGGGTTCCCCTCCACCTCCAAGCCCCACACCTCGCTGCCAGGTACAGTGAATTTGCTCCCAATGTCTCATTCACCACCTCCTCCCTGCTGACTTCCCATGAGTCAGCCAGAGTTCTGCACTCCTCATCTTCATGTGGCTGAGCCATGCAGGGTGTGTGTTCTTGTGTGGAATCTTGTAAAATCTATTTATGGACCTAATTGTCAGTTTTCATGAGTGACAGACACACAGTGCTTTGACTACCCAGCCTAATGTGTCTGTATCTGACATTTTAAACAGAACTTCACCCCTCCCCAGCTCTTTTAGGAAGTAAATTGAGATAGCAGATATTTTTAAATTCATATATCTTTAATTATATCTACACAACTGTCAGGGATTAATGATTTCCTCAATCTGGTTCTTCTTAAAAGGAGAATTCTGAACTTAAGAAACATTGAGGAGATGCTGATCAAGTTCGTGTTCTTGTCCTAGATTAATTTTGTATGGCATTTCTATGAATTATTGAAAAGCAGCACCTCCTGTGGACGGAAACATAAATAGATCTATCTACACATGTAAACCAAATAAAAAAAGCATGCGACAGATGGAGAGCAGGTTCTGTGTGGAAATATACCATGCCCCTGGGAAATAAGCAACAATAGGTCCCAGGTGGTATCCGTGGATTTGATCCCAAAAGGAAATCTCACCTTCCATGTAAGCAAACCGAATCTAGGAGCCTGAAGTCAGGGAAGCCTTCACAAATAATCTTATCCAGCTCTCCTGCTTGATGCCAGAATTTCTACTGCGATAAAACTCATCTAACAAAGATTTGCTCAAAGCCTTTTGGGCAAGAGGCACAAGGCAGGCCAGGGGTGTTAAGCACAAGACATCAAAGAGCTAGAATCAAAGGACCCTTGAAGGACCAGCAATTAAGCAAAGAACCAGCTGAATAAAATAGAAGAAAGGTGTTGAGGGATCTGATCTCTTGCTATCAGAAAGTGCAGAAAACTAGGCACAAGGTCTCAGGCTGACCAGGTATGTGATCCTGGGAAAGTTAATTTCTCTTTCCTCCCTAGTAAAATGAGGATAATCATTTTTCCCTTTGTGAGTACCGAATGAAATCTGGCTTTTATTCCTATTGGTCTCTCATTCCAGCCACTCCCCAACAGGAGCCACATGCTTTATCATGCAAAATGTCTCCCTACTCCTCCAAACATCATGATTCCTTATGCTTTATATGTGAAGCATCTCAGATAGCCCATGCATGGCTTCCTTTTCCTCAATAAACTTCTGATCAATGTTCATAATCTAGCTTGAATGACACTTCTTCCAGGAAACCTACTCCAATCTTCCTGATACTTATTGTTCCTCTCACCCCTGGTAAAAACCTTCATTGAGGAGAAGTGGGCTATAGATCTTTCACTGTCTATTCTCACAACCAGCTTGTGTCTCAAGAAAGAAACTGTTTTATGTTTTATATCCTCTAGAGCCTAACTAGTGCCTGGCCCATGGCAGATAGGTATTCAAGAAACAGTTGTTTACATGAATAGCGAATTAATGAATATATGATGAGTAATATGTATAAATAAAACCTTGTAAAGGTTACTTAAAAAAAAAAGGCTATTGTTTAATGAATGAGTATCATATCCTAGTCACATAGGAACATGCCTATATAATTTTAATCACCCACAACATCTCCACAAAGTAGACTTATTTGAAGGAAACTTATGATATGGGCACTGGTCAATCAGAACTGTTTTCAGTGACAGCCCTTTAAATCACATAATGGGCTGAATGTCAGCCCCCAAAAAGATGCTATCATGTCCTAATCCATGTGAATTTGACCTTATTTGGAAAAACTGTCTTTGCAGAAGTAATAAAGAATCTTGAGATGAGTTCACCCTGGATTATTTGAGTAGGTCCTAAATTCAACGGCAAGTGTCCTTATATAAGACACACAAAAGAGAAAGCTATGTGAAGACAGAATAGCAAGAGATGTGGCTGTTAGCCAAGGAGTGCCAATAGCCACCAGCAGCTGGAAGAGGCAAGGAACCGATTCTCCTTTAGAGCTTCCACGGGAAGCATAATTCTGAGGACACCCTTATTTTGGACTCTAACCTCCAGATAAGAGAGTAAATTTGTTTTGTTTTTTAAGCTACCAAGTTGGTAGTATGTGCTACAGCAGTCTCAGGAAACAAATACAGAGAGGACTTGCACCTCTCATATGAAGATGAGGAAGCTGAAGTAGAGAGAATACATTAGCTGAGGTGAGATTCAGACCTGGACCCATCTTACCCAGAAGCCCCCTGCAGCCTCGATAGACAGACACTGCCAGTAGTTCTCATTTCAAGCTTCTGACATATATAGGTACCCAGCCCCGGCTATGGAGATGCCCACCCATTGGAGCTGGAGGAGGCGCACCTGTATTTTGGGACTAATGCATGGGTGGTTGTGCTACATAGTGCAATGGAATGCTACAACACTGAAGTGCTGAGTTTTTTTCCCCCCACAGTCCAACCTGAATGCCCACTTCAAACATATGCCAGCTAATGCATAAAAGGAAATTCAAAGAACAAACCAAGCCCCAACTTAAAAGTCAAGGTCTCCCTCTCTTCCACGGGCATCCCACATTCTTCCATGTTGCTGGTCATTAAAAAAGTAGATTGGGGTTCAGGAAACAAATATATGAGTTGGTTCTAAACCAAAGCCATTTCAATTTCCCAACGAGTTTATTAAGTCATTTGTAATTCCAAGAAGCTGAGGTAAATATTTAATATTTGATTGCTAATCCATAAATATTTACAAGTAGGGATTTCCCCAAAGTCGACAAGCACACCAGAGTTTTCACATGTTTAACAAGTGTGACTATAAAATCTTGCAATCCTTCCTCCACACCCGCTCCCCAAAGCAAGCAGCAGCCAGCCACTCCCCAGAAATTCTGATACAGGACAGTCTATGTGTGCCAGGGCCAAGCCATGGCCACCGGGGACTGTTAATAGACTAAGCTGCTGAGCAACTACTTTAAGGAAGGAGAAGATAGAGTGACCCCCCCTTCCTAGTCCCCCCAAAAAAGGAGAAGAAAAAGAAGACCAATGCTATTACTGTAATAAGTATCTTCCAAAGGTTCCTGCAGTATTTTCTATTCCTTAACTTCCAGTGTGAAACTATTGATAGAATTTCTCTAGAAAATCCAGTAAACTCTTAGTAAATCCTCCTTTAGGAATCTTAGAATGATTCTGGGAGATTCAACAACTTTATTAAATTTATTTACTATATTAAGTGTGTGGCGTCCTGCTAGGAATTAAAAACTAAAAAGCCTGAGTTCCTTCCTTGAGAAGTCTTTACTCTCTTCCTAAATGATTTGTCATATAAAACGAAGACTTGCCACTCAGTCAGTACCTACATGTGCAAAGCCCTCTTTTAGGTCTGTACCTTATCCTCTCTGACTCTAAAATCCCAGTTGTGTGGGTGAACAAAGAGGCTCTGAGGGTAATCAGCTCATCCCAAGTTATATTTCTTGTACATTGTGGAGAAAGGTTTCAAACACAAAGGATTAGGCAAGGGCCAGTCAGACAGACCAAGCCCTTGCCAGCTATGCTAAGCAGGAATTTAATGTGGGGAGCCCTTCCAATGATGTTGGAAAAGCTAAAAAGCCCGGGGGAAAAGAAGTGACCTCGGGATTACAGAGAGCAGGAAGCTGCTGCTATCAGCCCCTCCATTGGGCCAAGAAAAGGTGGAGAGGTGACCAGATGCATGGAGAAGTGGCTAACTCTGGCAGGGCTACCCGGGCGGGTGGAAGCCCAGAAAGGGGGGCCTCTGGCAGGACCTGTATCCTCACAGCAGACGCAGTGACTGCCAGAACCTCAACCAGAGCAGAGCGAGGGGCAACAGTGCCCTGACTTCTCACCTTGCCCCATCCTCCACTCTCCCAGGAGCTCCTTCTCCTGGCTGAGCCCAGCGGGAAGCCATTTGTCAGACAAGCTCAGAGAAGTGGAGATGGTGAATATTCACTCTCTGGAACTCATAGAACACCCTGCCGTGCACGGTGGAGAATGAATCAAAGAGTGAACAGGTGAGTGAGCGCCATGCCAGGCCTGTCTTACTTCTAAGTCCTTGCTCTTGCTGACAGGTGAAACTGAGGCCCAGTCTCTGACATGCCATTGCCCATCAGGGGTCCACAAGCAAGTCACGCACACCTGTGCCTGTTATGTGGGAGCAACTTGGAGCCATGAGCAGCCTCATCCAACCAGAGAGCTGACTCGAGGGTCACACAGGATGGCATGCACGATGGTGCTTTGTCAAGAAGCAGGCCAGGTGTGCTTCTGTTCACCTCAAACAATGTGGTTGAGTTTTCTTTCACTGGATAATAATGTATATCCAGACTCACCTGCCCTCCCTTTTAGAATATCCCCATTCACCCCTCAGCTGAGATGTCCCTTGCCTCTGCCCCAGCAACTTGTTTAGTCAGCTCTTTTCTTTCCTGCAATATTTTTCAGGGATGAGAGGACCAGGATAATTTCCTATTAGAAAGAGCCTGTCTGTTTGGCGAGAGAAAGGTTAAAGGTGGACTGTGCATGCTGCCCAGTAATCCCCTTTAAATCATATATGGCAAGTAGGAGCACACAATAATTTTGTGGGCCTGAGACAAGATCAAAGGATCAAGAGGTTTGGGGTAAAGAAGGGTTAGTATTTGGTCTGGAGAATTATGAAAGTCAGTCTCCGGGAGAGCGGTTCGCTAGGTGCACATCTGATAATATGGCCTTGGATGCCTTTGCAAAGCTTGAGTTCTTTCAGGTGAAAGGCGAAGGCAAGGCCAGACCACTGTGTGTCTGCCCATGAAAGTGCTTATCACACCAAAGCTGCAGACAGCACCCTCTAAAAGCTGCCCACATCTTCCTGCCCACTGCCCGGGAGATGGTGGCTACTGTCTGAGCCCTCTGGCCCTCCAATTAATGATGATGGCATCACCCCTCAGGCACTGAGCATGGAGATCAGCCAGCCACGTAGCTCTGTACACTGCATCACATCATTCCTCATCAGAACCCTGTACAACAGGCAGAGCATTTCCATGTCATAAATGAGAAAACTGAGGCATGGGTGTCAAGCAATTTGTTTAAAGTCACTCCATTAAAATAAAAGTTATTGTCCACCTGGCATGGCTCAGTGGTTGAGTGTTAACCTATGAACCAGGAGGTCACATTCGATTCCCCTTCAGGGTTCATGGCTGATTTGCAGACTTGATCCCCTGTATGGGGTGTGCAGGAGGCATCTGATCAATGATTCTCTCTCATCATTGATGTTTCTATCTCTCTCTCCCTCCCCCTTCCTCTCTGAAATCAATAAAAATATATTTTAAAAATATAAAAATAAAATTTACTAAGCACATCTACTGTTTGATGAGTACTTACTATGAACCAGACACTTTGATGAGTACTTACTACCATGTTTCCCCTAAAATAAGACATCCTCCGAAAATAAGACCTAGCACATGGAAAGATAAGACATCCCCTGAAAATAAGACCTAGTGCAACTTTGGGAGAAAAAATTAATATAAGACACTGTCTTATTTTTGGAGAAACAGGGTAGTATCAAAAAGTACTTTACAGGTGAGCCCCAAACCACGAGAGGCTCCCTCATAGTCAAGGATGAGGGACCAGCATCTGAGAGAGACGTAAACTGCCCATGTTCAGAAGCAGAAGCCAGATTCAAATCCAGGTCCCTCAGCTGCTTTTAATTACCATTCATCATGTGTTACCTCATTCATTCATTCAGCAACTATTTCCTGGGCATGTACTATGATGGAGTTGGAGGTGCTGGTCATACTGCTTGGTCCCCGCAGTGTTCTGAGGGAGTGGGCACTCACAACGGTGACACTGGAATGTGTTGAGTGACAGTCCCTCCACCAACATTCATTGAGCACTTCAGTGACAGGCATCATACTAGGCCCTATCACATTGCTTTTCTGTGGAAAGGCCACTTGGAATGTCACCCATGTGTTGTCTCCAGGACTAACACACCACCTTAGCCTCAGAGCATTTGCGCTAATGGGTAGTGCCCGGGTTGAGATGGGTGGTGGTGGAGGTGTAAATATGGCGTGGGCCCAGGCTCTGAAGACATTCATGCCAAAATCTTTAGGCCACTTGCCCAACATAAACTGAAAGCTGGGAAAAGCAACAGCGAAAATGCCTTTGTAAGGCTTTCCCCAGAAAGGTTAAACCCTCCTCCTTCCAGTTGGCTTAAGCAGCTCAAGAGACT
The DNA here is from genome assembly GCA_036971965.1 of Nyctalus aviator. Lineage (NCBI taxonomy): Eukaryota > Metazoa > Chordata > Mammalia > Chiroptera > Vespertilionidae > Nyctalus > Nyctalus aviator. The sequence continues at coordinate 157,976,727 of CM072923.1, read as the reverse complement.
TGGGCTGAAGTGCTGAGTGAACAGGTGCCAACTCAGCTCATTAAATCCCCAAAGTTTTCCTCTTTCCCAGGCTAATTGGCATTAATGCACGGGGTGCCTATGGCTCATAAATGAGTAGCTGCAGAAGGCTCTTTAAGATGCAAAACCTAAAGGAGTTTGGGATCAAAGGCACAGACCATGATGGTATAAGACAAGAGGCCGTGAGGCTCTGCTTCCTTCCTCACTGATGTTCACTGCACCTTGTGAGGGGCGGGTGTGTGTGACAACTGGTTTCTGGCAAAACAACTGTTTTTGTTTTCACTGGGAATACTTATTCTGTAGTGCTGTTATTTGTCTGTTTCCCCAGTGGTACTCAATTCGTAACATTGATAAGTACCCACTGCGTGGCAGGAAGTGACCTACAACCAGGGCTTATAAAGAGAAAGTGGATCCAGTCCCTGCCCTCAGGAGGCACCATCTGGTAGAAAGATGGAAGTGGGGCTGGGTAAAGTACAGCACATCCTGAGAGCTACTGTAAGAGAAGCTGGTGCCCAGAATCTGAGTGGTGCAGGGGAGGGTCTAAGCATTCTTGTTCAGCTGGTTTCAGGAAGGCTTCACGGAGGAGATGACATCTTAGCTGAATCTCTTTGGGAACTGTGTCTGTTCAGTCTATGCCTCACTACTTAGTATACCGATCCCTGTCCATGATCACAGAAAGGGCTTTAATACTTATGTCCCCAATTCTGAAATGACCACTGTCAGAGCTTGGCTGAGCTTCACAGATTTTCTTTGCCCAAAATCTGGAACTGGGACCCTGTCAACTCAGAGTTAGTTGGGATTTTGCATGGAGAATCCATTAAAGCTAGCCATGACCACAGTGACCAAGGTGGGACCGGCTGCAGACAGGGATAAGCAAAAAGCAGGTCCTGAAAGAGCAAAGAAAGGTAGCTCTGGAGAGATGAGAGGAGGGGTCCCTGAGTGTCTGGCTACCCAAGGCCAGGCTGCAGGATGCTCCCTTTCCAGATTGCTTCTTTTATGAGTGGTTCTGTCCCAAGCAACAATTGCTGTGCAGGAAGGCCAGTGTGAAGGCTGAGCCAGGATCTGCAAGGAGCACAGAGTGCTGAAGGACCAGCAAGTAACACTGGATGGCTAAGTGGTAGCCTCCAAGATGGCAGGAAAGGTGCAGCTGTTGTCTATCTACTGCCACCCCTGGATCAGATCCAGAATGGGCACATACATGCACAGGGTCCCAAAACTCAGCCAGGGCACCTGGGCTTTGGTTTTCCCATATTAACAAGAGCAGAAAACTAGCATGTCAGCACATATACATCAAACACCGTGCTGGGGCACTTACCTGTATGCTTTCATTTGGTCTAAATTAGCTTCCCAAGAGATGGGTCCCATCACTCCTGTTTTATATCTAAGGACATTAAGGCTGATAGAATTTAGAAGTTTCCCGAGGTCATATGGATTAATTACTAAAAAACAGAGCTGTGACAGATCAATTTGTAATTCTGAAGATAATAACACAATCACTAAGCTATACTGTTAAGAGCACATGGGTTGCTATGAGGTTTACAAAGTTGACTTAAATAAGGCCCCATCCACCCTGCCATCAGAAAGATGCTCAAAAAATGTGACTCCCCAGCCTTCCTGGCATTTAGAGGGGGTTCAACGGGGTGGCCATTCTCCTATTGTAATGGAAGAACATTAAGTACAAAGAGGGTTACCTTCTTGGACTATCAACCCAATCACTGCTTTTGGTTCCCTCTTGTTAGGCTTTGCACGCTGTTATAATGCAAAATATCCTGGGGATTGCTGGATTAACTTGGCCAGAGAATCTGGGATCCTGATTTTAATTAGCACCGCCTTTAACCTACATTGGCCCACCTTTGCCTGAGGGACATGGGGTGACATAGGGAGAGGAATCCAAATTATAAGTCTGCACCAAATGGTGGCAAGCTGGAGCCATTAGAGAGGACATCTCAGAGCACCCTATACATGTGAATATCTTGAGCATCCATTTGGTGCAATGTGAAATGCATCTTTCAGACTTCTGGCGGCAGAAAAACAAACTGAGCAAAAGCCCCTAATATTGCCCTCAGAAAACCATCTCTGCACCAAGACCACATGTCTCATAGGCTGATCCCAGCCAATGTCAGAGCAGGGGAGGGATACTCAGGCAGGTCCATTCCCAGGAGACACAGGGCTCTTCTGATGATCAGCTTTGAACTGATCAAGAACTCCATAAAGGCTTTGCTTAACATGCTCCCACCCACTCTTCCTTCCTTCTCTTTCACTCTGGGCCAAACCTATATTGTTATCGGATGGCTTCCCTGGATTCCTCTGGCTCCCTCCACATTTTTTTTTCTCCCTCGCAGGCGGGAGGAAGCCTTTTCATCTCCTCATGACCTCATCCTTATGTCCGGCTAGAATCCCACCAGCCCTTGCCTCCCATGCTGCTGCTGACATTGGAGCCTGGTGAGCAAAGGCTGAAAGAAAGACCTTCAGCCTCCTGCTATAAATGCAAAAGTCTGACATAATGGTTGCAGTGGGACCATATTAAACATGGGCCCTCAGATGCAAATTTTCCTCCATTCATTCTCAGCACTGACTTAGCTGGGTGTCACAGGCCTTTTCTGAAATGTACCAATCTCTGCAGCCAGCTTCAGGGGGGTTTTAGAGATGATTTTACCCATCGAGACAGGTAATCCTTCAGCTTTGAGATGGAAGATCATAATGCTCTGCCAATTTACTCTGATCTTAGAGAAAATGGACCAAGAAAAGAAGGTGATTTCCGTGTGGTAAGCCACACCTTCTATACCAATCTGCTAAAAATTAAAACTGAGCAAGGCATAGCGATATGACTTTTCAACCTGTCATTCTTTTAAAAATAAGGATATTAAATAAATCCCAAGTGTTCTTGTTGAGGACAGAGCCGAAGTTGGAAGCTGGAGCTCTCTCCCTCACTCAGCTTTGGGCCTTGAGTTAGTTGCCTCCCATAAATTTTAGTTCCCTGTTTTAGAAATCCACATATTATCTAAACTACGTTATGACAAATCAAACACATAGAACATTATATGGTAAGTGTTCAATAAATATTAGCTATCACAATATTAATAATAACTGTCATTATCATTGCTTTATTGTTAGATGAACTGAGATAACAGTATCTACCACAGTTTCAGGCCCTCAGTGAATGTTTACTTGTTCTGAATCTAAATCATGGATTTCAACACTTTAAAAACAAGTGACTAATGTAAGTTTCTTTTTTAAGAGGCAGGGGAGGGGAAGAAGGAAGAAGAGAACTAATATTCAAGTAAGGTCTGGTGTAGGGTGTTTGTCTTCATTTCCTTTCAAGATCTCTATTGCAGTTTTTGTTTGATTGCAAGCAGTTCTGATCCTTCTGATGGATATATGTGCTGTGCTCTCAAGAAGATAAAAAGAGAGAGAAAGAGAGAGAGCATAAAACTACACACACACAGGCAATGATGGATGCCAAGGACAGAACATTTCCAGTAGACCTGGTCTATAAATTGTCATTTAAATTTGCAATTTAAAAACACCGTCTGACTTTTTTATTTAGCTGACTGTATAGGAGAGACAAATAATGGAATCCTAATAAGCAAGGTTTAAATGGCATCTCCAGGCTCCCAGACAGAGAGGGCAGCAGAAGAATTCTAAGAAGAGAAAATAAATCTACCAAGAATAGGAAAGACGACCAGAACTAAATAGTTGCACTAATCACTTGATGGCAGATACCAGAAAATGTATTTGGGGCTGTTTAAAATTCGAATCCTTAACAGGCGAGGGAGAGGTTATCAGCTGAAACCCCTGTGGTCATTGTGAGGGGACAACACGGAGCTCCATTTTTACATTTCATCACATTAAAACAGATGAACCAAAAAATCAAGGCACCAGTACAACATATTAAAGCTGATCAGCTGAGGTTAGAAGGTTTGAATGGCAAAAAACCACTGGAGCTCAGAGGCACCCGCTGGCAAATCATAATGCTAATGCTTTACTGGAGGGGCAGCCCTTAGGGGTGATGCTTAGGAAGGGGAGCCCACCCTGGAGTCTGGGCTTCTTTCTGCTGCAGGAAGCCCGTTGGGACCTGCCAGGCCAACAAATACAGAAGAGAAACACACACCAGTTCAAGGGTGAAAAGAGGATGCATCACTGACTCCTGAAAGCCGATCTGTCTGCCTCAGCTGCAGCACAATTTGGGAAATTGGGGAATGGACAGTGAAATCCAGCACCAATGGCAGAAGGGTTGGCAGAGAGGCTTTGTGAGTAAAAGCTAAGGGGAATTAGACCACGTGACCTTAAAAAAAGGATCATTGTAAAAATGTGTAATGACACAGGGATAGCTTCAAGTATAAGGCTTCATAAAAACGTTCTGTAGAATTAAGTCTACAGTGAGATCAAAGTAGGAAGCATGTGTTTGCATGCTTGTGTGTACATACTCATGCGAAGGGGCCGACGGGTGTGGAGGGGGAAGATTGAAAGAAAATATACCTGAGTGTTAACTATTCTCATTCAAAGCCAGGATATGATTTCAGAATCCTCTACCTAGTGCTTAAAGCAGCCATCAAAATCGACCAGCATTAACAAATTACACAAAATCTATTTGCAATCTATAACTCTGGTAGCAGAGGGAGAAGCCATAGTAATCATTACTTTAAAACATTAACAGAAAACTAATGGAATATAAATTACAGATTCTAGGAAAATGTAAGCCAAAGGCCAAAGAATTACCTAACTAATATAGACTATTCCATTGTTCAACAAATGCTTAATGAGCACATACTATATGCCTGTTTCTATGCAGAAAAGGAAATAAATAATGTATGTATATAACTTGAAAGAGCCTCTAATCTAGCAGAGCTGGGGGGAGGCAAGTTATTGCCAAGCAAGATTTCTAATCCGCTGGTCTTTCTTTTCACTGGAGGACAGGTTAGAACTTATTTTTCACAGCTGTGGTTTTAAATCTAATAGGTAGACAATGTCTAAAATACTAGAAGATATTTCACAAAGCATGCACTGAGTAAAAAATAAGTAAATCTTAACTCCAAGAATCTTTATTTACCTCACCTACTCTCTGAATATCCTTGGATGCTTGGTTATCTTTGCTCTGGGATTTCACCTTACTGCAACAAACTATAATTGCTTCTCATTTGTCTATCTTTCATATTAGATCTTAAATTACTTAAGCCAAGAACATGTTTATAATCTTCTGTGGCCAGCACTCTACCTACTTTCAGAAAATTCTCAAAAATGGAGTGAAGGAAAGAAAAAAGGAAAGAGGAAAGAAAGGAAGAACTTCTTAACCATTACATAGCCCCTAACAAAATTAACTTGGGGAAAAAAAGACCATTCTTGATTTGACTAATATTTCTTGACCATCTACTATGTGCTAAAGGCTGCTGCAGGCATCCTCCTTCACATATGCGTTCAGTTGTTTTTATTATTACTATTTCAACTCCCAGGAGGTCATTTATTAACGTTACTATGGATAACAAAGCACAGACTTTGAAATCAGACTGTTCAGATTCAAATCCTTATTTTGCTAGTTTCTAGCTGTAGGCAGGCTACTGAATCTCTAGGATGCTGGGTTTCTACATATGTATGTAAATGTGAAAATCTAATGAGATTAAATATTTAAAACTAGAGACCCAGTGCACAAAATTCATGCACAGGGGATGGGGATGCACAGGTGGGATAGGGGGAGGGGTGTCCCTCAGCCAGGCCTGCACACTCTCACAATCCGGGACCCCTTGCGTAGGGTGCCTAGGTCTGGCCAGTGATCAGGGCTTATCGGGGCTTTCCTTCCTCTGGCTTTCAGCAGCTGGCCCCGCCCCCACCACTGCCACTGCTTGCCATCTGTGTGGTGGTATGTACCTCCCTCTCCCCCACCACTGATTACCTCCCTCTGCAGGCAACAGGTGTGGGGTGTGATCGCTTGGCTAGCCTGGGCCTCCCTCTTTGGCGTGATCAATTGCAGTGTTCCCCCAAGCAATCACATGGCTGGTCTGGCGCCGTGAGTATCATAGTGTGATCTTCCGAACATTCTGCTGTTAGGTCATTCAGTTGATTTGCATCTTACACTTTTATTATCACAGATGCCTGGCACACTATTCTTCTTCTCCCCATAGAAGTGGTTTTATTCCCTATAAACCTATATCACATACTTTCCACTATTTAACCACATCTCCAGCCTGACCAGAGCCAGTGGGCACATGGCTAAGATAGCAGGTACAAGTCTTACAGAGCCTCAGGAATCCAGGAATAAAAGGGACCTCAGCTTCATTGCACATTATCCACCTGCTATCAAGCATCAAGTTACCTTTCATAAGTCCCACCTGATTCCAGCTCATGGCCATCCATCACAGCTTCTTCAAGACACCCAATGTCTTTAGCACACGCTTTCATATCGCTGTTAATAAGGGATACGGCAATGATCATTTCCCCAATGATAGGGGTCCTGATCCTTTTTAGGATCACACAATAAGAACATTTTTCATTGTTGGAGATAATTCCCCTTCCCGTGCACATTTGTCAAAGGCAGTTTCCCACAGTCCGTACATCATTCTGAAATACACGATAAGATTCAGGTCTGTTATTCATCATCTGCTGGGTTTCTTCCAACGCGAGCTCTTGCCTGGCTCTTCCTGCCTCTGGTTTAAGGATCAGATGGCAAGGCCTCCCCGGAGCAGTGGCACCAGCCAAGGAGGCTAGAAGACCAAGTGATAACATTTCCCCATTGCAGGGAAATGGGTCTACAAGGACAATGTAGAAATTCGTTATAAAAATAAACTGTAGATATCGCTACCACTTGACCACAGGAACCAGACCCCAAGCAAATGAACTTCCACTGACGTTTTACTCCATAGCCACTGATAGAAAACAGCAAGACAATGCAAAAAATCCCATGTTTGGTGTCATTCAAACCTCAGTTTAAAATTTCTGTTCTCGCCAAGACCGGTTTGGCTCAATGGATAGAGCGTTGGCTTGGGGACTGAAGGGTCCCGGGTTCGATTCCGGTCAATGGCATGTACCTTGGTTGCGGGCATATCCCCAGTAGGGGGTGTGCAAGAGGCAGCTGATCGATGACTCTCTCTCATCGATGTTTCTAACTATCTATCTCTCTCCCTTCCTCTCTGTACAAAATCAATAAAATATATTTTAAAAAATAAATAAAATAAATTAAAAAAAATAAAATTTCTGTTCTCCCTGGCCAAATAACTCAGTTGGTTAGAGTGCCATACCATACTTGAAGATTGCCAGTATGATCCCCAGTCAGGGCATATATACAAGAATCAAGCAATAAATGCATAAATAAGTGCAGCCACCAATACCCCTTCCTCTCTCTCTCTCTTTCTCTCTCTCCCTCTCTCTCTCTCTCTCCCCCCCCTCTCTCCCCTTTTTACCTTCACTCCTCCCTCTCTAAAATAAAACCAAAACCAGAAATCTTCCCATTCTTCCACTTACATGATGAGTGACCTTGAACTTATTTGAGAATTTTCCTGTGTCTGAAAAATGGGAGCATTATCAACCACAAAATCTCTTACATTCTCACTATATCCTCTGGCTGCCTTTAGTAGTCAGGTAATTAGTGTCATTCCCCATGTTTTCCACTGGGAATTCTAAATTCTCCTCCTCCCAGCCTTTGAGAGAATACAATGATGCACATTGTCTGTAATATCCAGTCTCTACTTGAGACTCAATCTAGCAAAGAAGAAAGACATATAAATACAATTCTAACTGATGGAAGAAAAAAAAATAGAAACTTTGTCTGGATTAAATTAAAAAACACACAAAATGTTGACAATCTTTGAGGAAAGGGGGCATAAATCAAATCACACAAAATGTTGACAATCTTTGAGGAAAGGGGGCATAAATCAAATGGGAGGAGAGGCATGCTAAGGGAGAGTTTCATGGACGTGCCATCTGAACTGGGTCTCAGAGGCCCGGAGGGGCAGGCCGTTACAGGTAGATAAGAAACTGGGATTTTTTTTTTCAAGTTGAGAGGAGAGCTGAATAAGACTCAAGGAGGGTCCAGAATGTCAGTGTGTTCAGAACATGCCAGGTGCGACCTATGGCATGTGTACCATTTGCTAAATGGATGGGTGAGACAGAACAGACATTCAGAGCATAGGTTCTGGGGCCACAGAACTGACTTGCCTAACCTCTCCAATTGCCAGCTCCTCATCTGTTGTCTGGAGATTTCAAAAAGGAGCTCTCTTGAAGGGTTGTTCTGATTGAAAAAAAAAAAATACATGTAAATGTTTGAATATATCACCTGATATTTTGTAATTACTGACAGATAGCAGCTACCCTCATCACCAGCATCTTCATTATCATTTCTGATGTGGCAACGCCTCCTGGAAGGTGAAATGGGCTGATTATAATATTCATAGAGTAGGAGCATTTGTGAAATTGGAGTGCTTGTTCCAAACTAAGATCTAGAAATGCATTTTGATTTATGCACAATCAGAAGCATTCAAATTCACATAGTCTTTACTCTGGATACCTGGAAAACATAGAGTAACTGACATCCTTGGAAAATGGTTCCTTCTCAATCATGCTCAGCCCTCATGTGTGACAACTCCACACATGGTGCCAAGGAGGATGAAGAGCTAGGGCTGCCTATGCGTTTTCACTCCCTCTCTAACTCCACCACATTATGTTATCACCCTTTCACTTGCTGAGGCATCTCCACCTCATGGTGCTACTCGTAGCATCTGCAGGAAGATGTCGTGCAGGGCAGCATTATTTGATATCGGGGAGGAGCACACACCATCCAGCAGGGAGCAGCTTAGTCTGGTGTTAAGTATGTGAACAGGCTCTGAGGCCAGAGAGATCTAGATGCAAATGCTTCCCTATACTTACATGTTGTGCGGCCTTCACCTCTCTGAGCCTCAGCAGCCTCCCAAGTAAAAATGGGAATACTTGCCTAAAGGTTGTTTTCCAGCTTAAATGAGATAACATGAACAACAGGCATTATTTTCTCTTTCACCTCCACGCCACCCTCTTCTGCCTTTAATCCAAGGCGCGCGCGCTCTCTCTCTCTCTCTCTCTCTCTCTCTCTCTCTCTCTCTCTCTTTCTCTCTCTCTCTCTTTAACCCTGACCCAGGATATTTTCCCCATTGAGTTTTAGAGTGGAAAGGAAGGGAGAAAGAGGCAACCATTGCTTAGTTGCCTCCCCTAAACACACCCCATTAGGGCCAGGGATGAACCTGCAACTGAGATACGTGCCCTTGACTGGGAATTGAACCTGTGAACTTTTGGTCCATGAGCTGATACTCTAACCACTGAGAAAAATTGGACAGGGCTCTTTTTTAGTCTTTAATTTAATTTTATTTTTAATCTTTATTGTTGAAAGTATTACAGATGCCCCCTTTTTTCCCATCAGGTGCTCTCTTGATGGACTGCAGAAATGCTCAGGCTTGAAACTCATGTACCCTGACCATCCCAGAAGCTGTACTGCAATGGGAGGAGGCTGTTGACATTCCAGAACACCAGGCATGGCACCTGCTTAGAATATCCACAGAGATCATAAAATCCTCTGCTCTGGAGCATTTACTGATTATCTGCAAAGATGAGGCCTCTCCAATCCCAGGAAGGAGTGCACTTTACCTGACTCCTGAGACTTGGAGGGCTAATGTGCAGAGCTTTGTTCTCCCAAATATCAAAATTCAGGCCCAGCCACTTCCAGAGGCAGCACACTGGGCTTAATGAAGCAGTGGGATGAACTAATATGGCAAATCTTACAGCTCTTACTACCAATATGGCCCACATCATGCTAAATTACGGCACCAGACATGATTGGACACACATCACAAAATGAGAAGCAGCTCACAGAATGGAGGGATTTTTCAGAGCAACATTATCAAACTCTCAAGAGCCAGCATTTAGGGGAGATGTGAGTGTTTTTAAAATTTCTTTCTCTGAGTACAAATCATTCTCCCCCATGCATTATGATAATTAGTTCAACAAACATTTCCTGAGTACCTGCCATGTTCTGGGTGCTGTGCTAGGAACTCACAGCTAATCACAGAGAAATAAGTAAATGATTAGGGGGGGTGGGGGGGAAATGTGGCAAGTGTAATGGTTTGAATAAGTACCAGATGGTATGGACCCCTCACAAATCCAGTCAGGGAAGGCTTCATTAGTCATAAGTTCCTTTATTAATTCATTTATTCATTCAACAAACAATGCTGTGTGCCTACATCTATTAGCACTGTGCTTGGAAGAGCTTGGGGATTGGAGTGAAGTGGTTAACAAGACAGGCATAGTCCCTATACTCACAGAGCTCAGCTAGTGAGTGATAAAGAGGAATCAAGAGATAGTTAAAATAATGTATTATGATGGGCAAAATGAGGTGCTTTGAGACTGCACAGACCAGTCATAACCCACAACTGGGGGTCATATCTGTGGGCTGCAATAAATCACCAGAGCATTTCTGGGAAAAGTCATATCTAACTTTAAACTAAATCAAAAGTGGAATTAGCTTTGAAAAGAATAAAGAAAAATGTATTCCTGGGAGATAAAAAAGCACTTGCAAAAATCCAAATGTGAAAGATCACATGGTAGCGTCTGGGAACTGAAATTAGCTCAGCTGAGCCAGAGTGGAGGAAGTATCATTGTGGAAGAGTGGTGAGCGATGTGACTGGAAAGATAAGGGGAGGTCATACCAGATGGGGCCTCTTTGGAGCCAGATAAGCAGTGGAAGCAGTGAGAGCTGCTGACTGAAAAGTCTGAAGCAGAGATGGGACTTGATCAGAGAGTATCAAGAACAGCCTAGAGATGTTTAACAGGAAACTGGAAGACCACTGAGGCAGGGCCTGATAATCCAGACAGCCTAAAAGACCATAGGACAGGCAGTGAAGAGAAAGAACAATGGGGTTTAAGAGATACTTAGGAGGTAGCAGGGGCTAATGATTGGTAGTTTATTAATTGAGGGAATCTTGAACTTCCAAATGTTAAGGATGATGGTCCAATCAAATGGTTGCTGAGTTTTGAAGGATGGCTCGGAGTTAGCCAAGTGAAGAGGGTGAGAAATGTGGCTCAATAGAGAAAACGGTATGCAAAAAAGTCAGAGCTGCACCCTGGGACCTGAAGCTCTGTATGTCTCAGTGTGACAAAGGCACAGAATCAGTGACAGGAACCAGATCTCAAAAGCGTGGTAGGTGTGTTGTCCTAAGTGGCATGCTTCTGGGTATATAAAGTAAGATCAAGGGTGAACAGAGGGGTGGACTTGAAGAAAACCTAGCTTTTCCTAAGTCACTTAGAACCAGCTAGAATGAGGCCCTGAACAAGGTCACCAATGCAACCTGAAATGAGTTTGTCTTCATGAAATGACCACAGTGGGTGAGGTGTCCTGTAATAAATTCGAGACCATGTGCTCATGAAGAATACACAAGTCTTTCCCAACCACACATCATATGTTCTGACAGGCAATCTTACCATTAAGTAAGAACTTCTTGACCTAAAATAATATTCCCTCCCTCCCCAACCCTTCAGCCCACGAACTTTATGGATCCACCTCAGAGAGATTTATATGGTCTTGTAATTAAATCCTTAATTTCGAATTTCCAAAGCCTGCAAATCACAGTTAGCAGAGAGCAATTAGCTCACCAAGATCCAAACCCCTGCCAAGCCAGAGGCGCCATAAATTTACATGATGTGGCTGATCTGCTTCCATGCGCAGCCCCTAAAACAGTGCAGCCCCTGTAATTTGTTCACATTTCCAAACCCCAAGCATCAGGATGATCCCACAGAATGCATTCAGAGAACACGGCACAGACTTTCACATGAGGCAGACAGTGCTCTCTAGCTCTGGACAAGCCATGTGACCTGGGAAAGTCTCTTGATCTCTCCAAACATTATTTTCTATGTGTTCCATGAGGTGATGTAAGATTTGGGCCCATTAGGGACAATTTATCTAAAATGTAGGGTAATCAGGAAGCATGCAATAAATGATGGTTATTAATAAATGTTTGTAGCTTGACAACATGGTCCATTTTCCTTGGTACTTCCTATCCACTTCCCCAGTTGTTCTTCGAACAAGTATCCATTTGAAGATGGACCTGTTTTTTCTCACTGGCTAAATAGCCCATGTGACTCTGAGGGTAGGGGTATTTTCCACTTCTCTTTATACCTGATGGTACTAAGAGAAGTGCCACCTCTCAGGGCTGGTAGGAAAGATGGGGCGGGGGAAACAATTTCCTTCTCTTGAGTCTATGTACAGATAATTGTGTTAGGTGTTTTAAATAGTTGACTCATGCAATCTTTATTACAACACTTTGAGATAGGTTTTGTTTTCCCCACTTTATGAGTGCAGATGAGACTCAGAAAGATTATGTGGCTAGCCTGAGACAAATAGAAAATGGGCTGAGCCTTGACCCAAATATAATTTTTAATAATAAAAGCATAATGTGCTAATTAGACTACCAGACATCCTTCTGGACAACCTTCCAGACAACCTTTTGAACAAACTAGGGCTGCGAGGGAAGCCTGGGTCCCAGGTGCCAAAGGGAAGCCAGTTCCGGCAGGCGGGGTAATGAAGGCCTACTCTTGCGCGAATTTCATGCATTGGGCCTCTAGTTTTACATATTTCTAAATCATGAGCTCTTCCAGGTGTCTTTGGTGTAAAGAAGAGGAAACAGGCTGACCAGTGTGGCTCAGTGGTCGAGGGTCGACCTATCAACCAGGATGTCATGGTTCAATTCCCAGTCAGGACACATGGCTGGGCTATGGGCTTGATCCTCAGTATAGGGCACACAGGAGGTAGCTGATCAATGATGCTCATCATTGATGCTACTATCTCTCTCCCTCTCCCTTCCTCTCTGAAATCAATTTTATAAAAGAAAAAAAAAAAGAAAGAAAAAGAGGAAATAAAATACCCAGAGATTATTCCTAAGAGTTTAAGTAGTCTGAAATCTAAACACCAGCCAGGGCATCATTCCTGAGTTCCAGCTCTGGCTCTGTCAGTCACCAGCTAAGTGACTGTAGTCATGTCACTGTCATGTAAGAGGAAGGGGCTTCAGCCAACCCCAACAATAATCCCTTAGAACCATCTATATACTTCAACATCTAGTGAACCCATTTATGTGTCCATGTGTACAGACTTCCAGAGTATTGTGTTACTTGTGTTTATTAAGATGAAATCCATTTTCTTTTGGCCAGAAAAGCAGAAAAAAAAAAGTGTTTTAATTAGAATTTTCTTTATTATGATAAACATGTAATATTTAATCAATACGTATAATTTTGGAGTAAAAGTTAAACTAGTTTTATGAAGAGTAATAGACTGAGAATAAATAAAAGTTGCAAAGTAGGGGAAACTTTTTTTTTTCCCCAGAGGAGGGTGAGACATAAAAATCCGAAGGGGCTCCAGAGGTAGTGGTACCTGCACTGACAGGTCACACTCCCCTCACAGGTGCTTCTCTCCCCCAGGACATTGAGGCTGCCAGGGCTCTTGGCTGGGCCTGGATAAATGCTTGTGTACAAAAGAACTCAGCAGCCTGGGTGAAAAACAATTAATGTCTCATCTATGTTTCACATTGGCCAAGCAAATATAATTTCTCTATCCATTTAGTGCCTGAGGAAAGTAAAGCTTAAAAAGTAGAAGTGACTTGAGAGAGAAGAGAAAGAGAGCGGTGGGTATGAGGTCTGAGCCCAAATCCAGTGTCCTGACTGACCGCAGACTGCCTCTCTGCAGGACAATAGCAGTGGATAGAAGCAATGAAACAGCAGCTCTGCCCCATGGGCCTGATCAAACGTATTTTTTTAATTTAAATTAATCTCCCAGGACCCCAAGGATCCAATCGGGTAATGAATACAACAGCACCTTATAAGCTCCTAAGTGGCAGACCACCATTAACACAGATTATTTTCCCAGGCTGTCTGGCCAATTCAGGGATCATACTTGAGTATGTCAGTATCAAAACCACTCCTTAACCAAAATTGACCAGAATTTTCAAAGAAATGTCCAAAAATGTTCACAGCTCCTGAGGCACATAGCCAGTTTCTAACTCAATTCCATCTTGAGTCCCAAGCTAAGGCGCTGCCACCTGACCACCAACTTCTGGATCCCACCAGAGCCTTGATGCTTGTAGCTGCTTCTTTCTGGGAGGAAATACTAAGCAAGCATGTTCTTATTGCTAACTCCTGACCCGTGGATACAATGCTAACATAAACATAAGGAAAGTGAGTAAGTTTATCTTCAGGTGTTTCAATAAAATCAGGAGATAATGCTGAACTGTGGTTTCAGAAGGAAGAGAACAAAAAAACTAACACCGGAGCTCCAGTGGCGCAATCAGTTAGCGCGCAGTACTTATAAAAAACTAACACACACCAAACAGGTGCCAGGAAGCAGATCCCAAGCTGCCCTTTACCCACGACATATTCCCTGCCCTTCTGATGACAAGCTTTACACATACACATACACACACACACACACACACACACACACACTCTTAAAGACAAGGCTCAAAGGCTAAATAACCATCTCTGGTTACACAACAGATAAGGAAAGTTAGTATTAAACAACCAGGTGTGTCTGGCTCCAAAGTTAGTATTCTTTTCCCTACACTAAGTTGCCAGGTGGAGCTGAATGGAAACCCCAGTTACTGCCTCCAGAAGTGTCTGCATCTGCTTTATCACTGATCTATTCCTCCACTGCAGTCTTCCACTGGGTAGTCTGATGCCAGGATGACCAGTAACAAGAATTGTGTCAACTGCTCTCCCCTTTAAAGTTAGGTAGTAACCCTGAAAATAAGCATTCTCCTCTTCCAGTCCTTCACCCAACCCCACTCCTGGAATGTGCACTTTTTGACAAGCTGTATGTGTGGTGACACAATCCAATAAAAATGAAATAAAGAAAACAACTTTATTGCTCACTATTTTCACCTCTTCCTTATTTAAACTGTGAACATTCTTGTTATTTCTCATACATGGCCTGTCTAGAAACTCATTTGATTGGGAAACATGCCTCTGTGTGACTTGCATTTAAAACTGTCTGACTCAGTTTCAGCAGCCTGGGTGAAGAACCGAGATGACAGGTTTATGGGAAATTTTAAGGGGCTTCTCAACTTTTTTTTAAGTCACTCTTTCTCTCAATAGGTGGCCCATGTCCTGATATATTCTCTTTTAGGAAATAAAATAGCTGCTCAGGAACTATCTGAATTTTGCCAAGAGGAAAATAACTTTTCTCGTCTATAATATCATGTAATAATCTAAAAATGTACTTACAATATAATGTCAAAAATAAAGAGGATATAAAACTGTATGAATAGTATACTCTCAAGCCACTATGAAAGGTTAGTCCATAAGAAAAGGACTGCAATATTAACAGTAGTTACTTTTGATTTATGGAAATATGCATGTTTACTTTTTCTTTTCTAATTTTTAATAATAAGCTTATGTAGCTTTTTAAAAAAGAAATTCACTAAAAAATAAATATATATATTTTCCCAGAAAGAGACCTACATATGATTCAGTGTTTCTTACCACAGAAAGCTTTATATAAACTTTGACTAATACCAGGCACAAAGACTGTTCCCAAAAAGAAAGTTACCTATCAATCTTGCTAATGAATATAGATATCAAAATCCTAAGAAAATATCAACAAATAAAATTCATATATAAAAAAAATAATACACCTGAACCAGTAGAATTTACCTCAGAAATGAAGATTAGAAAATCTATCAGGGAAATCCACCAAAAGATAAATTAAAATAGTGAAAATATGCATTGATTTAAATATAAAAAGGCATATAATAAAAATTCAACATGTAAATTCAAAACTTTAAAATAGACTTCCTGAAAAATCATAAATGAAGGTGAACTAATAAATAATATTTCACTTGGGGGAGAAGGGTAGGGATTGCGTGGAAGGGAGAAAAGGGGGGGAAATGGGAAATATCTGCAATACTATCAACAATAAAAAACATATTTTAAAAAATGTTTAGTAAAAAGTTAGATATCACACTTACAGTAATTTAGAAGCATTTCTACTAATTTAAGGACAAGAAAAGGCTACCTACTATCACTAAATATTGTATTGACAGACTAACCAATGCACTATGATAAGAAAAACAAGTACCTAAGGATTGCAGAGGAAGACAGAAACCTACTTACAAGGTTATATATTGCTTCCACAGAAAATCAAAGAGGAGATGTAGAAAGTATTAGTAAGAGTTTAGCAATACAATTATATTTAAGATCAAGATATATACTGTTTATTCTTTTTCAAGTTCTACTTGTTTAGGCCCAGTTACCAACATTCGTTTAATAGAATACTGACCATTGCAAAGTCAAAACTGAAGAATAATAATAAATTAATCCTGTTATCAGCATATTCACTCTCTTGTTTTAATGTATGAGTGTGTTTTCATAGTGCTTGGAACAAACACATTATCAAGAATAAAGATTTATCTCTGTTACATAATTACAAACCATTTTTAGCTCTTGCTCTGGGACAAATAACCTATTACATACTTCTTAAGATCCCTTTGGCTCTTCTTAATGAGGTAAGAGAAAATAATGTAATAAGAGGATGAGGATGATGAAGGTAGAGAAGACAAAGAGGAGGAGATGGGTAGAAATGGAATAAGAGAAATGGAGAAAAGAAGTCAGAGAAGGGAAATGAAGAAAGATGATAGAAGAGGAAGGGGATAGGAAGCAGTAGGGCAAGAATGAGGAGGAGAAAGGGGGAGAAAAAGGAGGAACAAAACTAAACTTCCTTGAGCCTTTAATATAGGCCAAGGACTATACTGAGTGTTTTATTTGCTTTATTTCAATTAATCTTCATGGTGAGCCTTTGAGGTCTGCAATATTATATTTTAATTTTATAAGAGAGAAAACTGAGGCTCTGAGAGTAAATTAATATTCTAAAGTTACATAGTTAGGAAATAGGATAGCCAGAATTTGACCTAGATTGACTTGCTGAGACTCTGTGGGATTAGCCACTCACTAGAGAATACTCCTTGCATATGTATTGTGCTGGTTTTAGGGCTTATTAGGATATGAAGATCAGGAGGAGATAAAAAGGTCACCTTCACACTCCCCTTCCAAATCCTCCACTAAGCCAATGTTCTGAAAACCTGAATCCTCTCTTTAGAATACTTCTGGGTTAGCAATGTTAAAATTAAGAATGAAAAGATGTGCACTAAGATACAATTTTTAATGTATTAAGCATTCAAGAGTACAAGTTTAGTGGGAAGGTTAAATTTGAAGCAAAAATATAACCTGTCAGTTTCCACTGAAAAAGGATTTAAATTTTAGTACATAACAGATTCTGCAATGTTTTTTTTCCTATGTAGCAGTTCTCCCAAGACCTGTTTTCTCACCAACTTGCTTTTCTTCTATTACGCTTAGGACACAATGCATAAAGAACGAAGTTTACATTCAGTTTTAGAGGTTAAAATAGACTGCTATTTTTGTGTTTCCAATAAAAATCTAAAGTATAATGCATAGTCCTCCCTGGGGAGTTGGCTGTCCGAAAGCTGCCTATGTATTACATGTATGTCCCTGTTCCCAGAGCGTCAGACAAGTGCCATCACCAACATGACAGGGCAGGCACAGCGCAGTCCCAAACAAATCACTGCCTCACAGAGCAACCAGAGGCATCGGGGTTTGCAAACTGATATTGACAGATCTCAAGACCTGAAAGAGAGCTCTATTAATCCTCCTTCGTGCAGCAGAAAAGATGGGGGAGGAGAGACGTGAAACCACACACACACACACACACACACACACAACGCGCAAGATGCTGGCATCCAATTACAACAGACAGACACATTTCCTGAAAGGGACAGTCATAAAGCAATAGGACCCAAATCTTCAGAAAACGTCAAAAGGGATAGATTAATTTGATCATCACATTATGCACGCCTGTCTTCATTCCCAGAAGGCTATGTGTTTACCCAGTGTCAGCATTTCCCAAGTGTTGGGAGTGAAAGGGTGAATATGAGGTCCAGGTCTGAAGGAGTGTATGATAGAGTTGACAAACTAAAACACAGGACATTTTTAATATATTGAGATAGTAATGAAGTGCTACTGAACAAAACAAATGAGCAACTGCCCCAATTTAGGGAGTAAGGAAAGCTTTACACTCCCCAGAGGGTCCCACTAAGCTCAAACCTGAACAATAAGGAGCAGTCCTTCTAGAAAAAAGTGGAAAGTGATTTCAGGCTGGACTAATAAGAGTCCAATGACTCTCAAAGTCTGGTCTCTGAACCAATGGCAACAGCATCATATGTAAACTTGCCATAAATGCAAAGTTTCGGACCCCATCAAAGATCTGGGGAACCAAAATCTGGGGATGAGCCTAGGCCATCTGTGCTTTCACCAACCTTCCAGGTGCTGCTGGTGCTGCTGGCCTCTCCTCTGAGAAGAGGTGAACCACAGGGTACAAAATGCCTGGAGGATAAACAGTGATAAAAGGAGGGATGGGGAGAGAGGGGGAATGGGTAGGCAGATATTGCTGGAGGGATGTGAAGAAGGTATATATCATGAAAAGATTTTAGATTTTACCCAGAGAATAATGGAGATCCATTAAAATATATTATGAGTACAAAAATATCCAATCATGTGACTCTAAATATATACGTGTGTGTGCGTGTGTGTGTGTGTGTGTGTGTGTGTGTGATTACAAAGATGGAAGATATATCATTACAGAAATAAAAACTCAATCCAGCCCTAACCGGTTTGGCTCATGGAAAGAGCATCAGCCTGCAGACTGAAAGGTCCCAGGTTTGATTCTGGTTAAGGGTATGAACCTTGGTTGTGGGCACATCCCCAGTAGGAGGTCTACAGAAGACAGCTTATTGATGTTTCTCTCACATAGATGTTTCTAGCTCTTTCTCCCTCTCCCTTCCTCTCTGTAAAAAATAAATAAAATATATAAAAACAAACAAACAAACAAAAACTCATTCCAATACAGACAAGCAGCCACAAAGAAAGGAACACAGTCACTCCTACCTTTCTTTCTGGAGTCTTTCTTGGCGCTGGTTTTCACAGCTACTTGAAGTTCTGTCTCAGTTGACATCCTACTAAATCCTTAGTCCACTGCACACAGATCCAGGGCCTCGGCCAGGCGCATGAGGGACTCCTCTCCCAGAGAACGACGCCTCCCTTCAGAAATGACGCCCCGAGCTGCACATGTCATTCACTCCTCCCGAGTGCTGCAAATCAAGGGAAGAGAATAATTAAGGTGGTCATTCAGAATAGTCACTCCTTTGATGTTAAACAGAAATGAGGTGGGAAAAGAGTCATACAAAACCCAGAAAATCTTGGCCTCCATGTACAAACTGCTCACATGATTTCCTCAAGTCATGGACAGGGTTTATAGCAAAAGGAATGAGAGGCCTATATGCAAAACTCAAAACCATTTCTCAAACCAGCTGACTCAAAATAGGTCTTTGGAACTCTGGATTTTCAAAGAAGAACAAGCCCAAATCTTTGTTGTCCATGTTTCTTATTTTCAAGAAGTGGATATCACCCAGAAAAACACAGCAAAGGCATATTTCCTGAGCAGCCCATGCAGATGTTTCCAACAGTAGGGCACCCATCCATCAGCCAAGCTTGATCAGAGCCTTGGCAGCTAAAGCAGATCATAGGGAAGTGGCCTGGGTCTGCCCCTCACTGGCAGGCAGGAGGCGGGACATGGAGTTGACATACAATTGGGCTCCAAGGGTAAGGTGACAAATGGGACTGAGAAACTTTCAGCGAGCCAATTTGTATGTCAGCTTGTCCCCCAGCTATAAGAGCAGACAAGCATTTAATGTGGGGAGAAAAAGAAGCAGGCAGACACACATTTCATTCATTCTTTCTCTAATAAAATGTGTTGCACAGTGCTCGAGAGTATTAAGTTCAGACACTGTCCTGGGAAGAGAAAACAGTGATAATACAACCACTTCAATTACAGTTAGTATTTACTATGCACTTAATATATACTATGCCCTCAGTGACTGCTTCACTTATATTATCTCATTTGATTTCATTCCACTGAATGAATGTATTCCCTGTGACAAGTCAGCAGTCTTTCCCAATGACTACCTATCTAATAGTTACATCTAAGAGTTTAGTGTAAAATAAACATTTCACTAGTTACCCATTTATAAATAATATTAAGATACTGTTTATATAAAACTAGATCTGGAGCTGCCAAGACTCTGATCAAGTTAGGCTGATCAGGTTACTGGGAATGGCTCTTTAATTGTGTAGACAGCCAATGCTTAGCTCATCCCACAGATCTAGAATAGTTTAATCTAACAAGGCTGACCTTAAATGCCAGTTTCAGCTCAAAATGGATAATGGCCCAACCCTCTTACTCATGACAACTAAAGATGGTTTAACTAGAAGTTCTAAAATAAAAGCCAAATGAAATTATAGTAATGCTTAAATTGAGGAAAATTTCCACCTTATCCAAAGATATCTGGTTAGGTGTTTGTATTTTTTTTTATTGACTTCAGAGAGGAAGGGAGAGGGAATGAGAGAGAGAAATATTAATGATGAGAGAGAATCAATGATCTGCTGGCCCATGCTGGAGATCGAGCTCACAACCCAGGCATGTGCCCTGATCAGAAATCGAACCATGACCTCCTGGTCCATAAGTTGATGCTCAACCACTGAGCCATACTAGCTGGGCTGGTTAGTTTGTTTTTAACAAGCTATTTTTTAAAAGGACACTGGCCCTGAATGAAAGGAGCCTTAACTAGAGGATCTAAGATTACAAGTAAGGAAAGTGAAAAATGGTCTTCCTAGAATGGGGTCCTTAAAATTATTCATAAAAAAATGGGAACTTTTCTGCCACTACTGTGCCATATGTGCACCATGCCACTCAGCTAACCTCTCCCCTCCCCAAGAGACAACATTCCATGAGAGATGACATCATAAAATTCAGTCATATATTTACATAATTTTATTAATAATACTTATCATTTCATAACAACAAATATCTACTGAGAACAAACTATGGGCCAGGTGCAAATCCTGGCTCCTTCCTGTCAACAATACTGTGTAACCATACTGGCCAAGAGTACTGAGGCAAAGTCTGACTCCTGTCCTCAAAGAAGCTCAGCCTAGCAGAGGTGTGGTCACGTGAAGGACTGCAATACACACAGCCCAAACTAAAACCGACATATACCTAGCATGCTGGGGCACACAGGGTCAATGATTCACCTCTGCCCAGAAGAGTCAATGAAGCTTCACAGAGAAGAGTATCCTGTGAGATCCTACAGAGTGATGCTTCAGTCCAGTGGGTGATAAGGGAAAGAGCCAATGAGTACTAAATAGATGCATGCATAATAAAGGAATGAATGGCTACTTCAGGCAGAAGGGCCAGAATGTGCAAGAAGGCTTGACATTGACAACCAAACTAATAAAAGGAAGCAAAGTCTAGTAGGGAGGTAATGATATATGATTCCATCTCCCCAATTTTCCCTTGTGTTGCCTTTCCATAGAATCTTTCTTTTCAAGTCTTCCTTGATAGTCCATTGATCCCCTCAAGCTTCAGTTCAAAGAAATATCTCAGGCAGAAAGATTTTTCTGATCCCTCTATTCAATGGGATCTCTCCCTATGTATGTTATGATCTGACTAGGGGCCTGGTGCACAAATTTGTACATGGATAGGATCCCTCTGGGTGGCCTACAAGGCTCAAGCCAAAACCCACAGTCCAATGCCGCCTGCAGCTCCTACCTGCCACTCCCACTCATCCCAGCCCAACTGTGCCTGCTATAGGCTTATGCCCAATCAGTCTCAATTGGGAGAGGCCTGTGCTGCTGCAGCAGTACTCATCAGCCACAACCCCTGTGTTTGGCGCCCTCCCAAGGGGAGTGGACTGTGGGATCTGGCTGAAATAGGCTCTCTGACATCCTTTGAGGGGTCCTGGATTGCGAGAGTGTTCAGGCCAGGCTGAGGGACCCCACCGGTGCACAAATGGGTCAGGGAGGGACTCCAGGGTGTGTCTGGCCTGTCAAGCTCAGACCCAATTGGCTGGACCCCAAGTTGCAAGCTAACCTACCAGTCGGAGCATCAGCCTCCTGGTAATCAGTGCATATGATAGTGGCTGGTCGACTGCCTGCCCCCTGGTGGTCAGTGCACATCATAGGGAGTGGTTGAGCAGCCCTAGCATATCATTAGCATATTACACTTTGATTGGTTGTTTGGTTGTTCTGCCGTTCAGCCTATTTACATATTGCCCTTTTATTATATAGGATGTTTGGCCAGCTTCATAGTTGGAGCCACATACAAGCGATGGGATACTGAAGAAGTTACTCAACCTTTCTTTGCCTCAGTTTATCTACCTTTATAGTAGAGATGACAATATCAATTTATAAGGCTGCTATGAAAATTTACGTGTGATCATATGTATAACATGCTTAAAAGTATGCTTGGAACATTATCTGGCAAGTACTTGGTAAATATTAGGCAATAATACAGGGTGTCCCCAAAAACTGTATACACACTATGAATAACTATAAGGCAGTGTTTATTAAGATACATTTTATTTTCAAAATGTAATAAAATTTACAGACAAAGTGTGCATAAATTTTTGGGGGGAGGACACCCATAGTTTCCTATATTAATTGCTCAAGGTCACATGACTAGTATGTGAACATAAGCCCATATTATTATTATCATCCTTTTATAAAAGAGCAAACTCAAGCAGTTTAAATTCACTTTCTAAGGACAAATTGTAAGAAATGATAGACTTGAAGATATTCCCATTATGTTGGTCTTGCACACAGTAGGTACCTAATCCCAAAATACAAAAATTAGATGAAATATATAGATTTTACACAATTTCAAGAAAGGCAAAACCCAACTTTTTGTTTCCCATGTTTCGTATTTTGAAGTGCTTGATGCCACCCAGAAAATATAGCAAAGGCATATTTTTTGAGCAGCCCATGAAGACATTTCCAACAGTGGGGCATTCATCCATCAACCAAGGTTGATCAGAGCCTTCAAAGTCAATGTATGAACTATACTGGATTTGGGCCCCTCCTTCCCTTCAATGTTATAGGCCAGAATAGAGTACCTATCCCTATTCTGTGGGTATCTCTAGTGCCACTGTTCAACCAAATGTGATTGTGTTCAAGTGTTATAAGCATTACTTGTGATTTTCTGAAGTACATCCTTACACCAATAATGAAAGGAAACTGGCATCATTTTGAATATAAAAACTTCAATAAGAAAGCAGCAGTACAGAGAGAAGGTACTACAGCTGAGATCCTGGCCTCCCCCTTTTAATTTTCCAAAAGCCAGAGGTTGAGCAAAGGCTGTGAAGTAACTCCAAATTATTTAGGAAACTCATTTCTTTGTAATTAAGAAGATTAAAGTCCTCTAGGGCCAGAAACCATGTGACAACTCAAATCATTTTTCCCAGCAAAAGCTGTGAAACCCTATCAGTGAAACTCAGGCTGGCCGAGAATTTAAAATGCTTCAATAATGTTTCTTTGCCCCACACAATCTGCAGTAATTTAATATTCCTGAAGTGTGTCAGGTTTTTATAATGAGCTCTTCAACTCTAAATGTGAATTATGTAATATTCCACTACAGACATTTCATCTAGTGAACTGCTGTTAAATGTAAAATCCCGTGTTCAGTGATTGGGGGTGGGGACAACACCAAACCACAAGCAGAGAAAGCAGATAAGACTTAAAAAAAAAAAAAAAATGACAACAAAGCATCAAAGGTTTGAACAGCCACAACAGAACCAACACACACTAGAACACCTACTGTAACCCAAATCTGTGCACCACCCCACTCCTCATACAATTCTACGGAAAAATAGCTAATGTTTATGAGGACCCACTATTTACTACATACTAGACTGTCAATTTCTCATCTATTACCTTATTCAAACCTTCAACCACTTGAAAGTTGGGTATTATTATCTTCATTTCACAGATTAGGAAAGTGAGGCCAGTTTAGTAGTTTATCCATGGTCAAAAGACTAATAAGTATCACAGGGCAGTGTATAAGTCACTCATGTCCCCAGCTTCAGTTAGCTGGTGAACAGGTAAAAAATGTGGTGTATTGATACAATGTAATATTATTCAGCCACAACATGGCTGAATAATACTTGCTACAATATGGATAAACCTGGAAGAAGCATGCCAAGAAAAAGAAGTTAGACACAAAAGATCAGATGTTTTATGATTACATGTATAAGAAATACCCAAAATTGGTAAATCCAGTGACAGGAAGCAGGTCAGTGGTTGCCAGGAAGTGGAAAAGGGCCAGTCACTGATCTGATCACTAATTACAGTGCTTAATCACTAATTATAGGGTGGGGGGGGGGGGGAGAGAATGGTTGCAAAAAAAAAAAAAAAAAAACCCACTGAATTATACACATTGAAATGTTTAATTTTATGTTATGTGAATTTCACCTAAACTTAACAAAACAAAGAAAACCCCTCCCAGCCAAGTTCTACATTCTGATTTAAGCCTTATGTGATATGCGAAGAACAGTACAAATTCCGGTCTTAAAGGACTACCCATCTTTACAAACCAGTCTTCCAAACCATGACTTTGGGTTTGAGTGGCAACAATTGCATAGCTTATAAGGTGCATATCACTACCTCCCTGGTTTGTGATTTGAGGCATCTTAACCAACTTCACCCAACCTATAAAGCACAGAAAACAGACCATTTATGAACATGGCGCAAAGGTTGCAACAGTGCAGATGAGGAGCCTCAGTTTTCTCATCAGTAAAATGGGAATATAACCATCAAGTATGCAAGACTTGGAAGGTTGAGAGATTGGAGCACTTCCAAAGGCTATTTCAATGTACAGCATGTTTCCCTTTGTGTAAGGCAGGAGGAAACATAAACCTAATTATCGTTACAAAAAGAAACACAGGCCAAGCAAACAAAAAAGCAGTGAAGCTGCCTTTGTCCATGTGGAGATCCTGGGTGGTGGAGTGACTGGGTGACTAGGTAGAAGGACATGGCAGAGGGCACTCCCTCTCAGAGTATAGCTTTTTTGCATAAAGCCACATTTGGAAGCATACTAATGTGCTACATATCTGAAAAATAAATTAATAGGGGTAGAAAGTGGAGGAAAGGCTAAAACTAAAAGTGGACTTAAACAAATTAATCCAATTGTATTTCAAATGAACTTCATAAACACAATCCCTGAAGGGGTGGGAGAGAAAGAACTAATCCAGATAATTTATGAACACAGGACTTGACTATTTATACTCAGTTGGGCAGGGTTTGGTCACAAGATGCTGCAAACAAACCTCAAATCCTTTTTCTTTTTAGGCTTTCTGGCTAGTATTACAGGCAAAGCAATTATAAAACTATTTTAGATGTATTATAGGATTGAACAAAGAAGTAAATGTTTTTATATTCTTGAGAGCTAAGTTTCTCACTGTTGACGAAGAGATTAAAATAAAAGGGAAGGCAGGAAATAACACAGTGGGGATAGATTAGAAATTGGGGATTGCAGGGTAAACTCATGATTTATAAAATATGAATGCCTCTGTACATGTGTGTATGTATACAGGTGTTTACAGGAAGATATCTCCTAGCTCTGTCCACTGAATGGGTCTAGGAGCAAGGATACCCCAGTAACAATGTGATACCTAATACAGAGATTTTGGTTTCTACTACGATTCCAAGTAAAATGAGCAGGGAGAGGGGGGCTGTCTGGAGAAAAGATGATTCCAAAGCTGAGGCAAGGCAAGTATAAGATGAGCCTGATATATCGTGTTATTCCAGAAAGTGAGAAAGTGCTCCAAAAAATACAGCTGATGGGAGAATGTCATAAGGATACAGAGGGCACCTGGAAAGAGCTCTCACTATCTTCGTCTGGAGCAATAAAAACACTTCTATAATTTAAGGATGGTATTAAATGATAAACCGCTGAAAAAATAGGAATCCATGACTCCACATTGATAACAGACAGATAAACAAACCAGAACATGTACTGCCTGGTAAATACAGAGGGAGCACTGAAGTATAAAAATCACCATTCAGCAGCCATCAAAATAAAGTTTAGCCAGGCAGGAATCACCAATAAATGCTAAAGCCAGGGCCAAGCTTTGATGAGAAGCAAGATATCTGCACGTCTTATAGTGCCTTCTCACTCACTGTTTATAGCTGCAAGGGGGAAAAATCTGTGACTATACAATGGAGAAATTGAACGACACCTTAGTTAGGTTATCAAAACTAACATCATCAAAAAGGGGCAGATGAGTATCATGTGACACTTGAGAAGAACATATCAGTATCATGTAGTATTCTGGCCAGAAATCTATTCAGATTATATGCTTTTCCTTCCTTTTTAAATGGGGTAAAGGACTGTATTCTTCAAATATGTAGTAGTAAAAGACAAAGATAGGCTGTGGAAATATTTTAGATTAAAAGAAATTAAACAGATATAACAACCTAATGCAACTAACAACTACAGGTACAGACAAGATTCTATACTGAAGAGAATAAAATGCTACAAAGGTAATTTATTGGGCCAATTATTGGGTAAGTTAGGTAAAAACATTGTTTCAATGTTAAATTTTGATTTGATAACATTCCTGTGGCTGTGTAAAATAATATTCATTTTCTTAGGGAATAGTGACCATGTATCTATAGATATAAAAGCTTAAGTGACCATTACAGTGAAAGGATCAGAACAACTGGTAGCTATGATGCACAATGACCACCAGGGGGGCAGATGCTCAACACAGGAGCTGTCCCCTGGTGTTCAGTGTGCTCCACAGGGGGAGTGCCACTCAGCCAGAAGTCAGGCCTCTCAGCCAGAGCAGAGCTCATGGTTGGCAAACACAGCTGCCATGGCTGGAGCCTCTCCTGACCCTGTGGCAGTCAGCAGCAGGGGCAGCGAGCTGGCCCTGATTCGGGCTCTTCCCTGGCTTCCCACCACATGGTGCACGGCTTTGGGGGATGTCCGACTGCTGGTTTAAGCCCAATCCTGATGGCATTCTCTGTAGAAGGCAGTCAGTCTGAACAACTCAGTGACTCAGAAGTGCAGGGAACTCAGGGTGAGCCTGACTCCATGTTTGACTCACTTGACTTGATGGTGTACGCAGGACAGACTATGGTGGCCCAGCCTGTGCATGTGCAGCAGATGCTGAAGTACAAGCAGCCAGCCATGCAGCAGCAGAAAGCCATACAGCCACAAGCCAGCAGGTGGACATCCCCCAGGGGTCCCAGACTGCGAGAGGGTGCAGGCTATGCTGAGAGACACCCCCTCCCACCCTCAGTGCATAAATTTTGGGCACTGGGCCTTTAGTTTAGGAATAAAGGATTAAGATATACACATCTTACTTTCAAATGATTCAGGGGGAAAAATATACATGTATGTATATGCATGAATGCATATATGCATGTATATATACATATACATAAGGAGGGAGATAATACACAAATGATAAGGCAATAAGTGAATCTAAATAGAGAGAACGGTATTTTTCCAATTTTAAGATTTCCAAATTTAAAAAAAAAAATTAAAGGAAGAAAAAGTGTAGTTCAGACCCTAATGTGCAGAGATATGGAACAAAGCTACGTCTGGCCTGTCTTTGATAAGTTCAGACCCATTTCACCTCCCTAGAGCATGCTTTCTAATTCCCAAGGCAGGCTGAGTTTAAAATTAGTTTATGGTTGTCACTTTTAATTACAGATTCCAACTTCACTGAATATCTTCCCAGACTACCTGACTTGGCAGAAGTCTCTGGACCAAGACTGTTTTGAGTAGGTCTCTTCTCCATCGAGCTCAAGCCTTCCTCTCCAGACCACCCTCCTGCCAGGAATCTGCCCACTAAGGCCTTTCAGCAACCTGCCCCACACATCATGGCAGGTGCATTAAGGAAAGGGGAGAAAAATCACAGATTCAGAAAATATCTCTTGGCCAGAGAGCTCATCTTCATTATGTTGCTTGTTGGCTATGTTTATCTGATGCTATGAAAACAGAAAAAGAATTTCTGGCAGTTGAAAGAAAGCTCTATAGAAAGCCATTCTCTATAACAGGATGTAGGTAACAAATAAGTAAAACTGAAATGAAATGGAACAAAAGTTCATGCTCAACTAAAGTTTTTTTTTTATTCCTTTGAATCTATAAACTTTCATAAAATCAATTCCATGTGTTATAATGAGCATTAACATCAGTACTAGCTCTAAAAATATCCAATAGAGAATATTCAATGTCCCTTAATTTATGTTGAGAGCATAATCTAGTACTAATACTTTTAAATAGGGTCAAAAATGCCATCCAAGTAATTTAAAAATTCTCTATGAACAATGCTTTCTTTTAGAAACTAAATTGAAAAATAGATAAGTGGGATATAGCTCTCTTGTAGTCTGGCTTTTCTAGGGTAAAATGTAGGATTTAAAAAAATATTTAAAACTCCATCAGTTTTTCCATCTATAAAATGGGATAATGCTTGATAAAACTTATGGAATTAAAAGAATGGCAGCAAATGAACTATATGTGAAGATACTTTTGGAAAAATAAAATGCTATGTTTCCAAAGGCTGGCACTGTTATTATTAAGATATCAGTCATCCATCAGCAAGATGATGATGGGAGGAACAAAAATGTGTGTTTCTAATCAAACTCAAAGCTAACAAAAGCCAGAACCAGGTTTCAGCAATATGAAGGAATTTATGTGAGAGCAACATTCATACTTATGAACATTTCATTTAACTAATGGATCACACAATTTCATTAAGTATTTATTGCACCATGAAAATTCATTATATAAACTCAGAGTATCAGAAAAAAAACAAGCATATAAACTGAAAATAATTCCATTAGTGTTTTCAGTACATAAGACCCTACTGTACCCATTCCTCACTTGCACCCCCTAGCTAGGTGAGGAGGCGGGTACACTGTGTATTTGCGCTTCATGACTCAAGTCCCTCTACTCTCGTCCCTGTTCTCTCCACAGTGTCTTTGAATAACAGGAAATTACGGCGTTCCGCAGGGTCTTGCAGAAAACAAGACGAGTATTTAATGAGGACCTCCCCTTGAACAGGATTTTAAGTAAGCAAATGTGGCATTTGGCAGCTTCACCTGCTGATTTTCCTAAAATATACATGGCCATTATTTACTCATTCTGCAAGCTGCATTTCATTATCTTCAAAGTTGATAATGGGAAAAAGAATATCTGTACAAGGCAAGCTTGGGGAGCGTACACCAGATGTCCCCACACTGCCTAGCTTTGAGAGTGGCCTTGCACAGGGCTCATTCCAAAGCCCTCTACATTCCATTGGCAGTCTCCATCCCTATCTCCATTGCTCCGTTTCCCCAGCAACATCCCTTCCCCTTAGCCCCACAAGAGGTCTCCAGCAATGGATACCATTTTCCTGCCCCACAGCACCCAGACATGGGTGGCATGTTTTCTCTCATCATTGACATCCTATATGAATTCTTCTCATTCTTCTCAAATATTTCGTTGTAACCACCCTTTTTTAGAAAAGAAGGGCAGGTCATCTTTCTTTGATCTGCTAGCCCGGTCTCAATTACTATCCATCTCCATCCAAAATGGGGGACAAGGATGGCTCAAATTTTATCCACAAAAGGATCTGGATTTGATGGGAAGCAACCCAATTTCCACAATTATCTTCCTCACAAAAAGCACACACAACAGTGATAACCATGGGGCTATGTTTTCCTAAAGCCACAAATGGGGATGGATGCTCTGACAAAGGAGCTCTGTTTTTTGTTTGTTTCCCGATTTGAGAATGTATTTATTTCAACTGTCTCACAGAAACATAAAATTCAATCACACTGGGCAAATACTGAGCAAGTCACCAACAGGGAAAACATGATACACCCTCTTCACTCTTACCCCAGCAAACTCCTTGAATCCCAGTCCAAGATCCCCTGCTATAGAAGGTTTCCCTGACCACACACATCCTTCCCTCACACACCAGCCTCACAAGCATCCTTCCCTTCACACACCAACCTCACAAGCACCCTTCTCTCTGCACACCAGCCTCACAAGCAGCCTTTCCCTCACATACTAACTCACAAGCATTTTTCCCCTCACACACTAGTCTTACATGCACCCTTTCCTGTGCACACTAGCCTTACATGCACTCTTCTCCTTGCATACCAGCTTCACATGTACCCTCCCTCTTGCACACCAGTTTCATATGCACCCTTCCCTTGCACACCAGCTTCTATTGAGGCATAAGGCAGCACAGCATACTGCAGCTAGGCTGCCTGGTTCCTTCTGAGACTGGGGGGAAATTCCTCATTGCTAGCATAGCCCTAGAGTGCCACACTCAGCCTTGCAGGTAGGGGTCACGAGGCGAGGCTATAACCAATAGCCTGGGGCTCTCACTCTGGTGTACTTACCTCCACCTCTCATCTGAACCCTTAAGTACTTCACTAGGCATAGACTGGCTATTAAAGACAAGACGAAAAAACATTAACATCACATTCACAGACTTTACTTGGGTTTTCAAATAAAGGCTCCACCATGTGCCAAATATATGACCTTTGGCAAGTCCCTTGAAGACTTTGGGCCTCACTTGCTACCTCTGCAAAGCTGGGAAATAGGCAACTTACCCCTGATGGTTGTTGACTAGAATGCATGAGATGTTATGTGTACTGCCTGGAACTATGGGAGTATCATTATGTAGTAGTTGATACAACCTCCTCACTCTTATTTCCCTTCCTCCTATTTCATTTGCATATAATTCTTTGGAAGGAAAAGAGAGAAGTTCCCAATACTTATTTCCTATTGCACCTACCTATTAGTTTTTCCATACATAACTGTCAAAATGAGTCAGGAAATAATCACCTACAACTATCTCTGCTAGGATATGAAATCACCTGACCTCAGGCTCCACTCCAGCATGCCTCCCAAACTCCCAGCTGAGCACCTCCTCCCCCACTCCACTCCCTGTCTCCACACCACCCCCCCCCCCCCCACTTGCCTCACAAAAAATACTAATACATGCTACAGCCACATTATGTTGGGCACAGACCCCAGGGCACAGCCTGGTCATCTAATGCCACACCTCCTCACCTCTTCAAACTCTGCCCACCCTTTGAGGAAGCAGATAACAAATGCAAAATAGGGTTATTCCAGGAAAGTTAATACAGGGATTATTTACACAAGGGTGAGCTGTGTTGAAAGGAAACTCCAAAGGACAATGCAGTATCCCAGGGAGAGATTAACAGACCTTTACATCTTCTATAAAGAAGGGATTAAAGAAGGGAGAGGCAACCAGAATTTGGAGGAACCCTGTAGAGAAAACTGCCTTAACAGGAGCTTAACCTTCAGT
This sequence comes from Nyctalus aviator, assembly GCA_036971965.1. Lineage (NCBI taxonomy): Eukaryota > Metazoa > Chordata > Mammalia > Chiroptera > Vespertilionidae > Nyctalus > Nyctalus aviator. The sequence continues at coordinate 157,945,480 of CM072923.1, read as the reverse complement.
GTAGGACACACCAAACCCAAGGCAACCCAGCCAGGAGAAAACCCCAAGGTGGATCAAGACACACAGCCTTGGCCCTCCTCCTCCCTGCCCTTCAGTCTCCTGCTGGAACTGGGTATTGGCTGGAACTGAGAAGAGGCCCCATAGGTGCAGTCCACATAGGTCAGCCCTCAGGATGGTAAAAGCGGAGTGAAAAGCCGACAGTGCCTCAGCAGAAATCATCCCCCCTGCCCCAAGGCCCACGTGAAGATCTTCCTCCCTGAAAAATATTTGGTCACAGTCCCTGTTCTTCAAAATCCCCAAGAGACTTCATCAAGGCATGGCTCCTTGTGACAGCATAAAACAGAAGGAAACAAAGAGGGGGAAGTTGAATTACATTTGTGAAGACGTGCTACATGTGCCGTGTTCTGTGCTAAGTAAGCACCATGTCCTGTGCCTCCCTCATCTCATTCATCTTTACAAGTTGGGCAGGTACGCATTATTATCTCCATTTTATAGTAGTGGAAACTGAGGCACTGAATTGATGAAATATCAAGCCTGGGTCCCCTTTCTAGGCTGAATCCAGATCTAGAACCCCAGGGCATCCTACTCCAAATATGTGTTTCCATGAAACCATACTTCTTTGCATGCACTGTCAATTTCAAATCTGCTTAACCCTGTCCCTGGAAGAGTGTGAAGGTCATCTGAGGGCACAGGTGCTCTTCTTTTCCTCTGGCATCTCCTCCTTCCCCTGTGCTAATGAGATGCAGAAACAGTCCACATATCACTAGATATATAAAAATCACAAAATCTTTGAAATCCCCACAATCTTATTTTTACTCAGTTTAAAAATAACCTGTTTTGTCAAATATTCAAAAACTTCTTCTCCCTCTTTACATAGAACCTTTTCTTTTCTAACACACATCTCATATTGGGATTCACATCTCAACACTCCCACAAGAAATACCCCCAGGCTCCCTGTCTACTCAGGCAAGCACTTGGTAAATTTGGAAAACAATTTAAGATTAATTTCTGCCTGCCAAGTACAGGGATTCTGGGTAGTCTTCTCTTACACCAAGTTTTAAAAAGAACATTGTGTGTTTCCTCAATTATATGCAACAACATTTTTTAAAATGGACTCCTCAGTTAAAGTATTTATTACTAACTAGAGGCCCGGTGCATAAAATTCATGTATTGGAGGAGTCGGGGGGTCCCTCAGCCTGGCCTGCAACCTCTCCAATCCAGGACCCTTCAGGGGATGTCAAACTTCCAGGTTAGGCCCAATCCCACAGGGCAATCAGGCATGTCTCTTGTAACCCGGGACTGCTGGCTCCTAACCGCTCACCTACCTGCCTGCCTAATTGCCCCTAACTGCCTCTGACTACCTGATCACCCCTAACAGTCTCTGCTTACCTAATTGTCCCTAACTGCTACCCTGCAGGCCTGATTGTCCCTAACTGCTCAACCCTACTGGCCTGATCACCCCTAAACATCTCTGCCTGGGCCCCTGCCACTGTAGCTTTGTCCGGAAGGATGTCTGGAAGACATCAGGTCTACCAGGTCTAATTAATATATTCCCTTTGATTAGTATAGATAATAAACACAATAAAGTGATTAATGATACAATCATGGCAGCTCCTATAGCTGACATCAGGTGCATGTATTATTGCTTGGTGAGTATTTCCAGAAGCCCCCTAGTGCCCTTCTGACATCTCGTCATTTACTCCTTTTGCCTCCTCTAGAGGACAGCCAGGGTGAATTGGTGTGAGCTCCGTGTGGAGGCTGAGGCCTGAGGCCCAAAAAACCGGCTTCCTCCATTCCACACTCACCTTCCATTTTCTTTCAATGGGGAGACAACAAAAGAGAGCAGCAGTGAAAAAGAAGGATCTCCAGCTTTCCTTGGGAGTGTGCCCTCATGCTGCCCCTTCATCTATGCATATGAGTGCCATTTCCTTCCTAAGGACTATCAAAGGTTGCTAAGCTCATTCCTGTCCATGCACTCACTTCATCATCATAATAGCCCAGTAAGGTAGGTATTGCCATCCCTATGTTATCGTGGGTGGATGAGGAGAAGCAATATCTCTAATCACAGGTTTCCCAGCTACAAGTATTGAAAATATGACTGTAGTCCATATCTTCTTGATTCAAAGGTCTTTATTTGTACCTTGCACAAAACTGTCTCCTGAGCCTTTATCATGCTTTCTTATAAATTATCAGCTCTAAGGTTAAAACCCATACATGGGGTGGGACAATAGTAAGAGGGCAGAATCTGTTGCTAGTAGGTTAACTGGCCATACCCCACTCTGACTTCTAAGCTGCTAAAACCACATATCCATCATCTGCTAATCTAGACCACACCTCCTCCTGTCCACTGAAGCTCTGTACCTTTGCACAGCCATCTTGGCTAAGGCCTGTGGTGCCACTGACCCAATAATGATGCTTTTTTCCTCTTTGAAGGGAATTTCAGTCTTTGAACATTCAAATTTACAGTCTAAATTAGAAGTATCCTTTAGGGATAATAAATAAAGATAAAGATAACAGAATTAAAACTAAATGGTTTCCAAGAAGCACACTGGTAAATGAATTACTCTAGAGTTTTAATTGGGTTTATCTCTAAAATGTGTGCCCATCTAGACTAAGTCCCCATTAACTGGCAGTTTTCAGAAAGCAGCTAGTCCTGCAAACAATCATTCACTCGACATTTGTTATTCTCTGGGCATTCACAACTAATAGCCATCCAAGGAGGGAGGGATATATGATCAGAAGAAGCATGAAGAGATCTCTTCCCTCTGGAATTCCAGGGGAAAACACCTACAAAAAAATCACAGAGTTTAAAAAACAGGATATCAAATACTCCTTTGAAAACCTTCATGAAAGCTAAGAATCCCTTCTCCCCTCGCTGGAGTCAAGAACTTAAGATGTCAGGTAGGGATTTAAAAAACAGAAACAAAAGTAAAAGGCAGAAGGAATATATTTGTAAAGCACAATTTAAAAACTGTCAAAATGATGTTCAATGACTCTTCATCTTTTAACATCTTTATCTCCCTATTTTATTGGCACACTGCCAGAAATCACAATAAAATAAGAAGTTGCTTCTAATAATATTAGGACTCTACAAGTGAAAATGTACTGTCACATCTGTGTGTCCAAATAAAATTCTCTTAGTTCCCGTGGGAAAACACAAAACAGGAATTTCTGAACCTCATTTCAAAGATTGAGAAACTGGGGCTCTGAAAGGGAAGGTGATTACCCCACTCCTAACAAGCGGTGGTGTCCACTTACAAGGGCATTAGGCTTCCAGTCTAGAGTTTTAAAGTAAGAAAGACTCTTGGATGTCATCTGGAGTCTTCCTTTTGTAAAAGAAGAAATGTGTCTTAGAGACATTTCTTCAAAATGGTTTGTCCCAAGTTGCCCAGTTAGCAAGTCACATAGAACAATTAACCAAATCACCTGATTCCTAGTCAATTTCTGACAGCTCTGTGATCCAATATGTGCTCCATTCGGAACATCAATCATGGAAACCACATCCATGTTTTCATATTATTAGACAATTTCTAACATCAGTCACTCTCATAGGATTCTTGCCCCCAATACAAGTTATTTCTGAAACATTTCAAAAAGCATAAAAGAGACATTTAAAAGGATTACAGGACAATGAAACGTTTGCCCCCACTATAGAAGGAGCCCTCTGTTCAGACATAATTTCCCAAGACTCAGCTTCATAGAGTGACATTCTATAAAACACTTCCTTGAAACTTTAGGCACAGGTGAAAAGCAAGCACTACCCAACAACCTGAGCAAATTAATTTCTAATAAACAGCTCAAATCAGAGATTTAAAAAATTAAGTGTTACATTACCCCTGTGATCGTGTTGCAAAGTGTAGTTCCTGGAGAGACAGCTGTCCTGGCCCTTGTGGGAGCTAAGAGTCATGCCACAAAGGAGGAAGGACAAAGTACATCGACAGACGGGACTACAATGAGGGAGTTACCAGAGGAGGAGCTCTCAGCAAAGTGCCATCATGTGGGGAGAATCAGGTGTCTTCTGCCCTGAGCACCATCAGGGCAAGGGGCATCCAAACACAGGGCCCCTCCACTCTAAACACAGTTCTTTACTCATTCGATCAGCACACAGGTTAACTTAACTGCCTACAGACTATCTGCCTTACAAGGTTCAACATTGAGATTGTAGCTTAGTTCTTAGTGGAGGGAGGCAGAGAGGCACAGATGAATATAGAGTACACAATAGGTCAGGTGCTAGAAAATGATATGAAGATGTCCTGGAGAGAGGATTAAGAAGTGCTGGGAAGGGGTATATTTTTTTAAATGCATACTCAGGGAAGGTCTCACTGAGATGGCATTGGAGCAACTTTTTAAAAGTTCAAGGTGCATGCCCTACAGAAAAATATCTGGGGGAAGAGCATTCAGGCAGAGGCAGCAGCAAGTCCCAAACCCTTAGATAGAAATAAGTCTTTTCAGAGGACATACTGCTGTGAATATAGAGGAGAGGAAGACAGAAGGAAAGGGTGAAGCCAGAGAAAGAAGCCAGAGTCAGGCCCTGGGGCAGAGAGAAAAGCAGTCTTTGCTCCCGGGGAGACCACAGCAGTCATTCTGCCCAGAAGGCTTGGTGTTTCAAAGCCAGCTTCTCATTCACTAGCCAGGTGACCCAAGAATGGAAGACTTTTGTGGGGCTCCCTTTTTTTAATTGGAAAAATAAGAACACTCATAATCTCACCTCCTCTGTCCCTTTCCTCCGGGTCCCAAATCATTTCCTCAGGTGACTCCTGCATGTCATCACTCTTCCTCCACAGAACAACCATGTGGATTTAATCTTAGCTTCTCCTTGTCACAGACACATAAGAATTAAGTGTTTGCTCAAGAGAGTATAGGGAGTGTCAGAACATGGATTTTATTTTTTTATTTTTTAAAATATACTTTTTATTGATTTTGGAGGGGAAGGGACAGAGAAAGGTAGAAACAGCAATGATGAGAGAGAATCTCTGATCAGCTGTCTCCCAACACACCATGAGGATGAAGCCCACAAACCAGGCATGTGCCCTAACTGGGAATCAAATCATGACCTCCTTGTTCATTGGTTGATGCTCCACAACTGAGCCACACTGGTTGGGCCAGAATTGGAATTTGAACACAGGTCTGTGGGACTCCAAAAGCCACAGAACTGCCTGTGTGAAGGTGCCAGGAAAATGATGGCTAGAAGTGACATGCAGCATGAAACGGGCATCAGGGCCTCGTGGTGGCTGTGGCTGTCCTAGTGACAGCCATGTGAGGCTATGGAACTAAGTGCTCTATCCTTCTCTGAGGACTGGATAGTCCCACGTGGGGACACCTACAATCAGAGGGTTGCAAGATTCAATGTATCTGGCTTCTCCTGTTAAGTTTGTGTTCCAGAAATCTGACCAAGTTGGGAAACTGAGGAAGCCATCCAGGTTATAAATGCCCCACTTAAAAGTCATACTTTGAAGGAGAAGAAAAGTAAAAGAGAGAGACATCATATTCAGGAGCTGCCAGAGTGGCAGCAGTTATGCCTTCTCTACAGAAAGGCTTCCTGCCTGCAGCTCATCCAGAGAGGAAAGAACTCAGTTATGTTGATAAGCAGAGGTTTATTGCCCTGGACCTTGCTCCCAATAAGTGGAGATTCAGTTGGACACATTAAGAGAAGCTAACATTTTCTGGTTGCTTTTCTTCCTGGAGTGAACTATACCTTTAATTTCCAACAGAATCAATATTCAGGCAAATTGAGCCAGGGGACACCTCATCTCAAGTCTACTGCACTGGAACCTGGCTGAGTTAGTGTGCTGCCTGTATGTCCGCATCTACCTTCTCAATTGACTGGAAAATGGCAACAAATAGTGTGATGATGATAAAGATGATGATAAAAATCACAGAGACCAAAAGTAAAGTTTAAGCTTAATTCCTGGCTCTAAATTTTACTGTTTCTTAACATCTCTGAGTCTAAATTCCTCAATTCTGAAATGATAATGCTGATACTTATATTGCAATATTATTACAGGAAAAAAAGTATGTAGAGTCCTTGGTCCATAGTAGTTCCTCAGTAGCCAAGAGCTGTTACCAATAAAATAAAGTGAATAACATTTTCCATCCATGATCACACTTGATCCCTACAACAAATCCCCAGACCTTAACTTAGGGTCTTTCATATAGTAGTCACTCAAAAGATAGACTCTAGAGCTAGGGCAGAGTTTACAAATAGTGATCTAAGCATCTCATTTTATGAATGGGGAAACTGAGGCTCAAAATGGGACATGCAGTTTTATCCAAGCGAGTTACCTTCTACAACAATTCAGAAACTTCTTGATAAACAAAGCCAAAGACAGAATGGCATCACAAGCTCATTGCCACGGGCATGGATCAATGTATCTGGGATCAAATCTAGTTGCTGTGATATTTTGAATCACCCAAAGGTTAAGTTCATTTTACACTGGAGAGTGGAGGAAAGCGCTGTGGGTCTTGAATGGAAAGTGACCCCATTTACATAGGACTCAGGCTCAGGGAAATGAACGTCAGAATTGGCAAAGGTTCCGATTTACAGAGTGGCTGGTGGGCAGAGTGCTGTGTTCAACTCCAACGTGGCTGCTTTTCCCACTGGCTCACTGCCCGAGGGTTCCGCAGGGCCAGCTCCACGCTCAGTCTAAGTGGACAAGGGCACTTCTGCGGGAGTGAACTGCCTGCTTTCATAGGGCAGGGACAGCAGAACAGGACTCTGTGAGGCCCTTGCTCTCAGCAGGACCATGGGCGGGCCTGTGCAGCTGCTCAGAAACCCTGGGAGGAGCCTCTCAGAGGGCTCTGTGCCTTTCTGTCTCCTTTTCCCAGAGCAGATGGGGTGCTGACATGATGGGTGCAGTACCCAGTTTTCAGGCAGCGACTGTTCCTGTGGGAAGAATGCTCAGGCTAAACCTTAGAGAGTGTGGGAAAAGGCAATTGGGAATGTAGCATTGAGGTAATGGAGAGAAAGGACGTGGGTTTGTGTCTGTCTGTGTCATGACCCCACATGGCTTTGAGCAAGCTGCCACCTCTCTGAGCCCTTTCATATTCCCCACACTGTGACCTGTGGAGGTGCCAAGCTCTTCTTCCGCTACAAAAAAAAAAAAAGAAAAGAAAAATGTTGAAAAATTACACTCTACAAATGTGTTGGCCTAAAGAGAAACATAATCTTTGGCCTTAAAAGTTCATTTCCTTCTCCTGATTCTACAAGAAAGTAAAACATGTTCTGTGTTTTATATTTAAAAACTTAAAAGTACAGGGTTATCCAAGGCTCTGCGATACTGTGTTTGTTAATGGCTAAATTGGCCACCGTTTCCTTAATTGAGAAATGGGATTATTGGCACCTACTTCTCAGCATAGTGCGAGCATTAGTAATTTAATCTTTAATTCTCATAGCGCCATGACTAGTATCCAGCAGAAAGACAGTCAGCGGCTCTTAATATGACATTATTGTTATTACTCAGAAAATATAACTTGGCTCTTCAAAGGAAACAAGATTGTGAGCATTTTGGAAGAGGAGACATGAGCTTGTTCTCTATGTCATTTATTCATTTATCAACCCCTCAGCATCACCTAACAGCTGTAGAACATGGTCATTGCTCAGTAGCCACCGTGAGCATCAAAGGAAACATTTTCCCACCAAAAAGATACTTTACCAAAACTGTCCTGTCTTGTAATTTTTTTAAATATAAAAATTTCGAGCACATAAAAAACATCAATGGCCCAACCTCAGTAAGCTGGGCCTGCAGCGGGGCTGTGGGGTTCTGGGAAGAGCACTTAAAGTGGAGGCTCACGGGGACTCTGCAGGTCCCACTTGCTCCCATCAGAGGCATGGCAGGTCCCTTGCACTCTAAGCCTCAAATCCCTTATCTCTAGCATGAGAAACAGCCCTGCCTACATCAGAGATGCTGTGAGGCTCACAGGGTATAACAAAACTTCACTAAACAATTCACCAGGGCTTCCCACAAAACTCTCTATTCCTTAAAGATGTTCTTTCAAATAATAGAAGGAAAGAAGGAAGGAAGAATGGGAGGGAGGGAGCAAAGGAGGGAGCGATATGATTAAATCGTTCTGAAAATACCTCAAAATATAATGGTCTTTGATACCTTGAAAAATTTTAATAAATATTAGCATATTAAAAACATTGATGGATCCTCTGTTAAACAAACAAAAAAAACCTGCTTTACCTTTATGACAGAAATTCCATCATTTGTTTAAGCAAATTTTCTCCCTGTCATAACTGTATCTCCTCTGTTCTGGGACTTGCTCACTCACCATCCTGTCCTTCTTTCTGTTTGGTTTTGTTTTTTCCTGCTTCCGGGTCCTTGCAATTATGGTTCCTTGGTTCCTTCTCTTGGTTCCCTCTTATCTGACAGACTCCCCTCAAATGCCACCTCTTTAAAGTCCCAGCTCACCCAACCTACCACATCCTCCCATGTCCCTCCCACCAGCTACTCTGTCATTTCAACCTCTATTTGTTTTACAGTAGCTATTTCATTTAAAACCTATCAAGAATGTTTGTTCATTGTCTAGTCCCTTGAGGGCAGATAGTTTTCCTGACTTGTTCATCTTTGTAGCCACTGCAATGAGAAAAATTATTCAGAGTACACTTCAATAAGTACTGGATGGATAGATGGTTTGGATAGATGGATGAGTAGATGGATGATGAGTAGAACATATTATATAACTAGAGGCCCAGTGTGTGAAATTCATGCAAGGGGGCGGGGGTGGCGCGGGAAGTCCCTCAGCCTGGCCTGCATCCTCTCACAATCTGAAACCCCTCGGGGGATGTTGGGCCTAAACTGGCAGCCAGACATCCCTCTTTCAATGAGGATGCTGCATGCACCAGTGATCATACTTTTCATACAGGTGTAAGGTATCTTGCTGTTGTATGGGCAGCTACATTTTTTTCCTGATTATAAAAAGTAGTACATAACATGATCCTTCTTAGGCAGTAGTACCATTTTCTCCATCTTGTGGGTAGAAAAACTGAAGCAGAGAGAAGTTAAGTAATTGGCTTTGTCACAGTTATAAGATTCAGAATCAGGACTAACCACAAAATTGAGTCCATGTGTGTCATCACTACCTCATTCTGTTTTTGTAGTGTTAGAGTAGCCTTGCCAGGTTTTAATTTTTAAATCTAAGAGACTGTTCCCAATATATAGGGTAGGGTCCCTAGTCAAGGCAGGTGATTAGGACTATCTGTGGGGCAATGGGCAGGCAGGGTAATGGTGGGGCTGGGGTTGGGGGACCCTGCTGGCAACCACCTTTGCTGGTGGCCTGGCACCACCAGCAGGCTAGCCCCCCCACCCTCCCTAATCTCCGCTGCTGGTCATCTCCCTCTTGGGGGGGGATCTGCAGACACGCTTCATAGCCACAGGTCATTGCACTGATCATTCTGTGGTTTGGTTGATTTGCATATTAGGATTTTATTATATAAGATCTTTAGGAAACTCCTTTAGCCTTCTTAAGTTCCTCCCAATGTCATTATTGAACTTATACAGCTATGAAGACACTATTAAGTATTTTCTAAGCAGCAAGGAACTTTTCCTGGCTTTACTTAGTTTAACTTAATCTTTAAAACAATCTTATGAGAGAAGTATTACTATCCCAGTTTAAAGATGAAAAATGAACAAAAACTTGAATTCTTTACTGGTAATTGGTAGAGCCCACTGCCCAGTTTTGCCAGTGTTTCTTCTGCATCATAAATCTATTAGCCAGAAGGAAGTGGTGGCTCTCACTATTAAAAGACATGTGGCTGCAGAAGGAATGGGCATGAGGGAACAGGTGAGGCATTTTTACACATAATTCAATTCAATAGGTCTCACTCCACGCCTGGGAAACAGGAAGCATTTTCCCAAATCAGTGGAATTTTTTAAAAGCCTAAGTTTTGATCTATCAACTGGTTTCCATATTTTTAATAAAATCTTTTGCATTTCATTCACAGCATGCATTTTAAATCATCTCTATACATGACAATCAGGTGGCATCCCCCTCCCCCTTCACATGAAGAGTTTATTTCTCTCGGAGAGCAATTACTGACAAATGCCAGGCTACAGAAGGTGTTTCTCCAGCAGCAGCATCTGGCTCCTTGGCAGGCTCCTCAGGCAATTTTACTGGCAGCATTCAAATGGCCGGGGGGTCAGTCAGAGCTCAGCTGTCCGTGAGCTCTCAAGTGGCCCGTCTGCCTCTGCCTGAATGCCTCTAAGAGAAGAAACAAGCTTGGACCTGCCACAAAAGTTACAGCCCAGTGCAAGACAGCTCTGCTCATCAGAACCTTTGGGGCCAAGAAATTCCCATGATCCTCTTGGCTAAACAACAACCTGAAGGACATTAGACACCCAGATTTAAAGGGAATAGGCAAATATATGCTCTGGTAGGCAGTATCTAAAATGGCTCAGAGAAACTCCTGCCTCACAGTATTTCATTGCTATGGGAATATCTTCCTTCTTCCTGGGTGTGAGCCAGGCTTATTGGTTCAGTTCTATTAATTAGAATATAGCAAATGAGATAAGTTGCCACTTAAAAATGAGGTTAGAGAAAGACTCTAGCTCCTTCTTGCAGGCCTTCTCTCGTCCTCTTGACTGTTAGTTCCGATGGAAGCCAGCTGCCATAATGGTGAGATGCCCTATGGGGAGACCAGGTGACAAGGAATTGAGAGAGACATCCAGCCACCAGCCTGTGAGGAACTGAGGACTGCTGACAGCTATGAGTGAGCCTGGAGACAGAACCATCCCAGGCAAGCCTATAGATGAATGCAGCAGCCCTGACCACATCCTGGTGACAGCCTTGTGCGATACCCTGACAACAGTACACAGCTAAGGCACCCCACTGGAGCACTGAACTAATAAATGTTTGTTACTTTAAGGTGTGAAGTTTGGGGATAATTTATTATGTAGTAGCAGTTAACTAACAGGTGTTCTTAAAACAGAAAATATATCTTTGCCGAAACCAGTTCAGCCTGCGGACTGAAAGGTCCCAGGTTCGATTCCGGTCAAGGGCACGTACCTTGGTTGCAGGCACATCCCCAGTAGGGGGTGTGCAAGAGGCAACTAATTGATGATTCTCTCTCATCGATGTTTCTAAGTCTCTCCCCTCTCTCTTCCTCTTTGTAAAAAATCAAAAAATATATATATTTAAAAAGTAAAAGAAAAAGAAAATATATCTTTATAAATCATGACAATACAATGACCTCTTCTTAATCTACCCAAATGTCACCTCCTTGGGTCTATTGTGATCAGCCTATAAGTCACTTCTAACCCCATTGTAAGTCACTTCTAACCCCATTCGCATGCCACCACATACTGCACCAGCCTTTCATATTTCCCTAATGCTTAAACATTACCTTTGGACACTTTGTGAAAGTGTGGACTTTGGAACAGCAGCATCAACATCCCATGGGAGCCTGTTGGAAATGCAAATCTTTGGGACTATTCCAGACCTACTGAGTCAAAATTTGCATGATTGAAAGGCAACTTAGGGGTACATCAATATTTACAAAAGACTTTTAATGTTCTAAAAATATGTATTATTTTTTTCTCTGCATTCTATCATCCCTTCAAATCCCAATAAAATGTGAGACATGGAAGTTATTGTTGATCCTGATTTCCATCATTTGGCAGTACCTGGTCTGCTCTTGTAAAAGTAAACACAGAAATGAAAGACACAGAGTCACTACTCTTAGGTACATTTTACAATCAATGCCATTTTGATGTAAGTTGCTTTGATCTAGATTTCTTTCTCCTTCCCAAATGGTAGGTGTCAGAGCCATTAAAAATCCTATACCTCACCTCTCAGTTTGTCACTAGTGAGGGGCTGACCAAAATCTCTCTCCCAACTGCAGCTCAAAAATCCTAGAGAAGAATTTGGTTGGTCTTAAAACATCATTTGTATGCTCCTAGAATAGACAATTGTGTCTACGTGGCTGGAGCTGAATGGTAGCTCCATTGCAACCATGCAGTGGAGTTGGTAAAGAAGTACTGAGAAGGGAAGTGCTGAGTAAACAAAATGTCAGATGCTCCTTGCATTTTACAACTCTATGCCATTATCGTATTTTCTGGCGTATAAGACGACCCCCTAATTTTACAGTTAAAACATAGGTTTAGGCCTATATTTGCTGTATAAGACTACCCCCCACTTCCGAGGCAACACCAGTTCTTTTTTTAATAGCCCGCATCTCTAACTCAGCCAATCCAAGCAGGCTTTTTATGCATGCAAATTATACATGTTCTGTACCCGAAGCTACACTGTGTTCTAGTAAAAAGCCTGCTCAGATTGGCCAGAGTCAGAGAGGCGGTCTATTAAAAAAAGAACTGGTGTTGCCTCAGAAGTGGGGGGGTAGTCTTATACAGTGAATATAGGCCTAAACCTATGTTTTAACTGTAAAATTGTGTGTCGTGTTATACGCCGGAAAATATGGTAGGTGCTGTTCCTGCACCAGAATACCCTACACAAATGACCTGACACCTCCACTACTCTATATTTCATTCTTTATTAGAAAAAATTATTAGAGCAACCCAGGGTATCTTGACTCAGTGTGGTACATGTGCTATTAAAATGTCAAACTTTTATTTATAAATTAATATGCAAAAATGAAAACACAATTCCCGAGCCTTGGATTGAGGGGTTGAAATGAGGCAAGGCTTGGGCTTATTATATAGTGTTTTCACATTTTGCATGTTTATTTGAACATGACTACATCATCATACTTCTGTGGATTCTCTGCCTACCCTTGAGGATAGCACAGTTTGCCAAAACTGTGTAAAAATAGTCTCTTCCATCAACAACAGACACGCACACTCCATGTCCACCTGTTTGGCTTTTGTCCAAAATCTCCTAACTCATGCCCCCTAACTGCTCCAGGTTAAAAGTCTCCATGTCGTTAGCATTGGGGATTCCCACCTGTCTCTCCATCTGGGAAACTCTCGGGGGTAGTGACAGATCTGATTGAACCACCTTCTCTTTTTAGAAGTGTTGCAAGGCCCCAGGGCTGCTGCTAATTACTAGACCTGTTACTACTGCGTGTGCTGCCCCCCCCTCCACCCCCTAGGATCAGCTTGTATGGAGAGTGGGGGGAGCCATGGAGATGGGTGTCTTCATCCTGGCAGAGCTCATGGTCCAGTTTCCAAGTGCTAGTATCAGCAGCTGAGGATTGGGGGAGGGCGGATTTGGGTCAGAATTAGCGCTGCATACAAAAACAATTGGCTAACCATTCCATGACAGTTTTTCTACTCACATATTTGGACTCCAAGCCCTGCCTCTGTATTACTCACCAATGAATGACACCTGCTTAGAGTAAGACATCTTGAAGGCATTGAAAGCTCTACCTGATCCCCCTGTTCCTTTCTCAGGATGTTGTCTGCTTCTTACCAAGTATCTCTTCCTCCCTCTTCCCAGCCCTGACACCACCCCCAACCACCACACCCTCACACACACACACACACACACACACACACACCACTCAATACTTTGTGTGATCTCTCCATGTCTCCGCAGCACTATGCTCTCACAATTCCCTGACACTGAGAAGCTGCTTCACCTGTATCTTCTCCCTGCCCAGTCCCTTAGAGACTCTGAAAAGTCTGATACTTGCTTTCTTGGCCCTGCTTCTGGCTGGAAGTGGCACTAGGATGAAGTTCTGGAAAATAAAGAATAAGAGGGAGACCAGAGGTAGCTTGCTTCCTGGGAATTTCTTCTGGGGAATTGGGTTTTATTTTGTTTGTTTTTATCTCTGATAAAAGATAGGAGACAAATAAGGAAAGCTCTATCCTATCACTTGGCTACCTGGATTCTTTCTGTTCTCAATGATTATACAAAACCTAGAGGCCTGGTGTATGAAATTTGCCTAAGCCTTCAATAGGATATCCTTAATGTTGCCACGGAGGTGGGAGAGGCTCCCACCACCGCTGCTGCACTCAACAATTATGAGTCTGGCTTCTGTTGGAACGGCACTCCTTCTGTGGGAGCACACTGACCACCAGGGGGCAGCTCCTCTGTTGAGCTCTGTCCTATGGTGGTCAATATGCATCACAGTGACTGGTCATTCCACCATTTGGGCAATTTGCATATTAGCCTTTTATTATATAGAATGTGGTATTTGCTCCTATGGCTGCTGTACTGAGACCATGAAGCAATTAGTCTAAGGATGACAGTGCAGAAAACTTGAGCCCCGAAATAACAAATCTAAACTACTGCATGGATATCAGGACCACCCTCTTCTGATTCTTTGTTATATGAGATAACAAAATGACTTTATTCCTAAAGTTGCTATGAGCGAGGTGTTCAGTTCTCTCTTACTAACAACCTCATGTTCTACTTTGAAATTCTTATGCTAATACTTCCTAAACTTGGTAAGGTCACAGAGCAATGAATGGAAGCATAGATAATCTCCATAAAAGTATGCACACTTCCAAGTTTGCCTACGATGTCAGGAGCATCACAGATGCTCTGCAGCTCACCTATGGGCATTCCCCACTCATTCACTGCCTGCTCATATGGAAACCTACATCTTATATACACATATAATGGGATTATACAATCAACATTGATACATACAATAAGGACCCAAAGGCACTTTAAGTTCTTCAGTCTTACAAGATATGTGTAGCATCTTCATCATTACTTGTGAATGTTTACTGTGTCTAAGATCCCAAAATACCTTTCTAAGCATGATATGCAATCCCGTTTGATCTCTAAACCCTATGAGGTAGGCATTACTATTATCTCTACTTAATACAAAAGAAACTGAGGCTTTGGCATGACTAAGTAAATAATCCCAGAACACAGAGCTAGCAAACAGTGAAATTAACATTTAACTCTGGCAATCTGACTACACAGCCCTTCTTTTAATCTCTACTGTATGCTGTCTCCATTCTGTATAGTAGACTCTGTATTACAGTGAAGAAGTACATTAATAAAGCTTAGCAACAAAATAGCTTATAGTATTAAGCTGAAATGTTGAATTAACTAGGAATTTCATGTGTGTGTGTGTGTGTGTGTGTGTATAATATATATATATATATATATATATATATATATTATATACTAGGTGTACCAGTTAATAATGTAGATTTTTCCCCAATAAATGGAGTTGCACATATGTTGATATATATGCAATTTGATATGCATGCTATTTTGTTGTATTGACAGCAAGCTTCAAAACTTCATATGTCAAATTTGCTGAAGGTGTTAACATCAAAGATATTTTTATGCTTAAAAAAATGTCGAATTTCATGCCCAAAAAAGAGCATTTGTGGGAAGTTTTAATTCATTACTTTATTTTGAAGAAAAGTGCCGCTGAATACTTTGGGAAGCTTATGGTGAACATACTCTATCTCAAGATACTTGTGAACACTGGTTTAAACACTTTCAAAGTGATGATTTCTATGTGAAAGACAAAGAATGTCCAGGTCAACTGAAAATGTTTGAAGACCAATAATTAAAAGCATTATTGGATGAATATTTGTGTCAAACACAAAGCAAATTGCAAAAAGATCAAACATTGCTCAGCAAACAATTTCTAATCATTTACAAGCAATGGAAAAGATTTTGAAGGAAGGAAAATGGGTGCCACATCAACTGAACAAAAGACAAATGGAAAACTAAAAAATCATGAGCAAAATGTTGCTTCAATGGCATGGAAAAAAGTCTTTTTTGCATCAATTTGTGACTGGTGATGAAAGTGGATTTATTTTGAGAATCCCAAATGCACAAAATCATAGGTTGATCCAGGTCAACCATCAACATTGACTGCAAGGCCTAATCGCTTCGTAAAGATGACAATGCTCTGCACTTGGTGGAATCAGGAAGGTGTGATGTCTTATGAACTTTTAAAACCAGGTGAAACTAATACTGGTCACTACTGACAACAAATAATCAATTTGAACCATGTTTTAAATGTAAAACAACCAGAATGGGCCAGAAGACATGGCAAAGTAATTTTGCTTCATGATAATGCACCATCACACGCTTCAAAACTAATTAAAGATACATTAAAAGATCTTGCCTGGAAAGTATTAACCCACCCGCTGTCTTCACCAGACCTTGCTCCTTCAGATTACCACTTGGTACACACACTTTCTGAGGAGCATTTCAAAACATATGAAGAAGTAGAAAATTAGATCTCTGAATGGTTTGCCTCAAAACAAGAAAAGTTCTATTGGGACAATATCTCCACAAATTACCTGAACCTGGGGGAAATATGTAGCTAGCAATGGACATTACTTTGAATAAAGCATTTTTGATGTTTCTCCTGATATTATCATGTCTTCTTTGATTACAAAATCCGCTATTATTAACCAGTACAGTGTGTGTGTGTGGGGGGGGGGGGCTGAATTCTTATAGTATGGCTTGAATAAAGTGACAACTGAGTATCCTAAGTAAACTATTCCATTTGTGCTACTTTAGGATTTACTGAGATTTAATAAATTTGAATATAAACACCAAATGCTTATATGTCAGCCACTGGTTAAGCACTTTATTTGCATTTTTTCACTTCATTTTCATGATAAACCTAGGGGGTAGGTCGTGTTATCATCTCTATTTAACAGATGCTAAATTTGAGGCACCAAAGGTAATTTGTGAAAAGACACATAGCTAGGGACTAGTGGTATGCAGATATCAACCCAGGCAGAAGCTTTACCTTGACCCACAACTTGACTTGCACAGTCTCCATCTAAAATCTGAAAATTGATAGAAGCATTCACATTTTACTGGGCTAAACATCAAACTCCAAAAATGCAGTAACAGATTGTCCACTCCTTCCTTATTAGAAAGTAGGACTCACAGTTCTTCCCATGGCTTTGAATGTTCCACAAGCCCATACTGACCTCTTCTCTGCAATCATGACCTTGGGAATCTTATTGACCTTCACCTCTTGATAGAGAATGCTTAAGTGTACATCTGCCATCCTGACCAATCTCTCCACCCCCCAAGCCTTTGTGTCCAGCTCTCCAGAGGACCATTTCCACATAGATGCCTCAAATCCAGTGTCTGTATACACTTGAAATTCTAAGATCTCAGAGACAGAGGGACCATAAAAGGAAAGTGAAATAGTTTTTAAGAAATTATGGATTTTGAAGTCAGAAAGCCCAGAGTTCAAATCCTAGCTCTGAATCTATTTCCTTTTTAAAATGGATATAGTTATATAATCTCATTTTCCTAACAGCTCTTGAAGAATTAAAGATGATAATGGATAAGGACTTGCCCAGCAGTAGCTGGCACTTCATAGGCACTCAGTATATAGTAGTCACATTTACAACCATTATCATCATCAACAAAATTTTTGTTCATCCACCGAATGCATAAATCTTTCCACAATACCCACAACAGATGGCCATCCAGGCTCTGCTAGTACATTTCCAAAGATAGAGAGCTTGTGCACTCGCACCATCTCCCCAGGCAGCCGGTTCTATTGTTGGACAGCTCTCACTGGCACACAGTCTCTTCTACGTGGAGCCAAAACCTGCCTCCATGGGCTCCTTTGGTCCTAGCTATGTCCTGTGGAGCAGCACAGCACAATTCTGCTCTCTTTTCACACAACAGTCTGTCCGGAAAAAAGCAATCATGTCCTTACCACATTCTCTTCTCTAGCCATTCACTCCCATGCACCCATTCCCAAGGCATGATTTTATCCACTATTCTCACTACTTCCTCAGATCATGGCACCCAGAGGAGATACAGAAGCCCAATATCTTGTATGAGTGAACACTGCACTTCATCAATGCATTCCAAATTCACATATTGATTTTCTGAGAAGCCAGATAAATATCACTGTTGCATCATTCAGGGTTTGAAGTGAATGAAATCTGTTAAGTCTGCCCTCCCCCTAATAAAAAGGATCATGCTAAGTCTCCCCATTCTTCCTTGAAGTATGGGCACCAGAAATTTGACTTATCCTGTAGTCTCTGACTTTGGTCAAGTGAGAACATTCTGAATCATTTTTTCTGACATCTGTCTTAATAATCATGCATCAATTCTTCATCCTATTGATAGTATATTTCAATAAAATTGATGGAATGTCTTCAAATTCAGCTTCCACTCAGGTTCATTTCCATTCACTTTTTAAAACAAGTATTTATTGAGAGATACTGTAATAGTGTCTCAGGCTGTATAAGGGAGCTCTTATACCCTTAAAAGGAAAAGGAGAAAGGCCTATAAATGAAAAAGATAATTCCACCTGGTAAGTGAAATGATGGGGATATAGCAGTTGGAAAACACTAGCCCCGAGGCAGGCCACACATGTAGTTTCATAATGGCATCACCTTGAGAGCTTTTAAATGGGCCACACCCCAACCAATTAAATCAGAATCTTTATGGGTAGGACCCAAGCATCAATACTTCATAAAGATGACAGGTGGATTCCAATGTTGCGTCAAGTTAAAGAAGCAGTAGCCTAGATAAGCCCGGTTCTTCTCAAGCTTTAAAGTGCATGTGAATCATCTGGGATCTCCTGAAATTCAGGTGCTGAGTCTATAGATTTGAGGTAGAGCATGAGATTTTGCCTTTTTAATTCCCTGACAGAAGATGCTAATGCCACTGCACTGGTTTACTGATCACATATTGATAAAGCACAGGCCTGGGATATACCATCTAATTCTCCCTAAATTCACTCTCCAGTCTTGCCTTCTTATAGTATACTGCAAGTTGAACCCTTCCTTCCAGCTAATTGAAAGAGACAAATAAATAGTAAGATAAACACAATGATGAATTATGAGGAGCTATGAAAGCCCAGAAGAGGACATCTAATCAGAAAAGGGTGTGGTGCTGGCCAAGAAAGGCTGCCCAGAACGAGCTGTAACTTCACTGAGTTACACAGAGGAAAGTTATTCCAAACCCAGCAAAGAACTGGGCATAGCCTTAGAAATGGGGGATTGGGTGGGGGAGGGAGGACAGAGGCAAAACAAAACACAGGACCTATTCAGCAAACGTAAGTGTTTCTTAGTCTCCTCAGATTCCATCACTCATCTAACCATATATCTGACCTGGGTATTTTTCCTTTCACAGTTGAGTTGAACCATTACTTAACTTTCCATACACTTAATCTAGAATCACACTATGACCTCCTCAAGGACCAAACCAGGTTCAACTATATTACATGCCCTCAGTACCAAACAGGGTGTCCAGCCCACTACAGATCTCAGAGTATGTTTGTAAGATAATTATAAATTGTGATTTTTAAAATTGATCTTTCAGTTCCAATATTTCACTGAAGCACAGATTGGTGTAAGACATGACAGTTATTTACTGAGATTTTGAAAACAATGTAAAGCAGTGCACCTGGGGTGGAGAAATGCCATCAAGGGTAATTAGAGAAGAGGAATGTTTCTGAGAGAGGTGTGAAGCAGTGCAGACAATGAGAGGATGATGGGGATATATATATTATATTTTTGGAAGGAGAGTATGGTTTGTGACTAACCTGAAAGCAGCACACCCCAATGTGCTCAGATGACTGGCATAGAGGGGAAAATATTATCCATATTTTGGGTAAATGAAACCGCAAAGGGCTAAGAGAAAGGAAAGTCAGCCTAATTCAATCTGACGTTATTATAGTCAGCTTTGGTTAATTCGAGATAATTAATACACCCGTTTTCATGCAGATTAACACATTCCAAATGAACAGGTCAATAGCACTCATATGTGCTGAATTTGGGCTCCACCAGAGCCAGGTGAACCATTATGTGAACCAATCTGCACTTCAGAATCAGAGGAGAAATCTGATTCTCAGAAATTGGCACTCATCTCAATTTGGAATGAATTGCTCACATTTTTCTCTCATCTACAGATATCCTAATTTAAGACAGATCTATGAGGCTTTCTTTATGACAAAAGACAAAGAAAACATGAATTATTCATTAGTAAAGGTATCACTTTATCTGTTTATTTTCCAATTAGGCAAAGGCAGATAAAGAAGCAGTCAATAAAAGGAGATCTCTCCCATTGTATGGAATTAAAAATAGACAGTGTTAATGTGGGTCTTGGAGTCTATGAAAAAAAAAAAAAATCCATTAGCAGTGGGTATTGGAAATGAGACCACTAAGAAATGGGACTGGCTCATATTTTAAATGCCTCCATGTGACAGGGCTCTGAAGGTTCCCTAGGTTGGTCCCCCCCAGCCTTTCCTCCCTCTTGCCTCACCTCTTCATGCATCAGTAGCCAGTCCCACTCTGACATCCATCCTCCTTATCATCCTCTAAGCCTTTGCTCACACACCACCCTGGTTTAGTCCTCTCTTCTCTGCTCCCACTGACTTCCCATTTAGCCTTTAAGGCTCTGCTCCCCCCTCTGCATCCTGTGAAAAAGTCCACAGTATACTCCTGCAACCCTTCTCTCGTCCATGCCCCATCACTCTGGCATTTGGGTTTCAACTGACTCTTGAGAAATATTTCATAGCTGGGCTGAGATTTGTTCCTCTTCTATTTCCATACCATGCACAGAGCAGGTGCTCAACTGAAGTTTGCTCCATCCCCCATAAGCTATGCATACCATGTAGATCCTATAGATCCTGGAGCCAGCCCCTTTGGTCTCTTTTCTCACCTTTCACTTTTACTTTCCAGTGGAGCCAGATTTCCCTGTGCTTCAATTCCAAGTTCCTTTTTAAAAACAAACATTAAATCTTTATTGTTAAAAGTATTACATATATCCCTCTCTTTCCCCCATTGACCCCTTCTAGCCCACCCATCATCTGGTCATCTCCTGACCCAGGCCTCCTATTGGTTGATCTCTCCACCCACCCACCCCCACCAAGTTCCTTTCAGGCCAGCCTTGGGCAGAGGCAAGAAGACAAAACGAGGGAGAAGAAACAGATCCCATGACTTTGGCACAAATCAGCTGCCCCTTCTCTGGGCTCTTAGACTTGGTGTTGTTACTGCAGCCATAGGAGATCCACCTGCTCTGGTGTGCATGCATGATACATTGGGAAACAAAGTGAGGATCAAAACCTGGCCCTGATGCTTTGAACAAATCACTTAACCTTTCTGAACCTTGGTTTTCTACCTGTACAAAGAGGATAAACTTCACCTGAATATAGGTTTGGTATGAGGACTACAGGAACTACTATATGCAACATGGCCTAACATGGTGCCTGGTACCAAGTGGGCACTCTTATTATAACCAGATGTTTAGTATTTTACTATCTATGTGACTGTGAGCTTCTGAAGGACAAAGATTGTGTCTTATTTACCACTTTTCCCTCTAGCACTCAGAGCCAAGCGACTATAGACTGAATGTTTGTGCCCCCACAATTCATGTATTGAAATCCTAACTTCCAAGGTGATGGTATTAGAAGGTGGGGGCATTTGAGAGATGATTAGGTCATGAGAATGGATCCCTCATCAATGGGATTTGTGTCCTTATAAAAGGAACCCAGAGGACTTCCTGCCCCTTCCACCATATGAGAAACATGGAACACCAGTCTGTAATACTGAAGAGGGTCCCTCTCCAGCACCTGATTATGCTGGCACCCTGATCTCAGACTTCAGCCTTCCCAGAGCTGTGAGAAATAAATCTGTTTGTAAACTACAAGTCAACGATTGTAAGTAGGTATAATTGTTGTTGAAGTAAATAATTAAAGGTAAATGGGGATAAAGGGCAAACACAATGTGTGAAATATCTTTGGCCTCTCTCAACATTCCATTCTCAAAACACCCCAACCCAGAGAACAGAGGCAGACAGAAAGGATAACCTCTGAGGAGTGGAGGGAGGTGGAAGATGGTGGCAGATCTTGGGTCCCATATCTTAGCCAGGGCTAGGAGGGCAAGTAAGTTTTCATCTCACTTGCCAGGTTCAAACACCTAGAAAGTGGTACTCTGCATCTTGTACTAGAAAGTATTTTTAGGCTGCACATGGAGTCAGTGGAAGAAGGGCACAGGAGATTAGAGATATCCACTGTCAAAGTGGTCTGTGGTCTCCCAGATGCCAGGGTCTTGATAGCCCAAGGCTAGAAGAATCCTACACATTTCACTGTGTTTCCCAATAGCGAGTACGTCATTTTCTTGTTCAGGTTTATTTCAAATGTTGTAAGAATATGGGCGGGAAGACTTTATGAGGTTTAGATTATTTGACAAAGGTCCCAAAACTAATAACTGGAAATGAAGGACTCCATGCTAGGTCATCTGATGACCAGTTCTCATTCTATTCCACCAGTTTCCACAACTGGAGGCCGCAACAGGATTATTTCCACCACTGACTTAAACTGACTGGGGAGGAACTTGGACACCTGCTTGAAGTTATGTCTGTCCATGTGGTTTATGGGATGAAATAATACATATAGATTATTACTTTGCAAGTTATAAATCAATTTATAGCTACCAGTGATAAAATTATCAGTAATGACATTAATCTATGAAGAATGCTAGTGGCTGACATGAAAAGGAGACTTTAGGACAAATTATTTATGTTGACAACCCTTCAAGAAACAAATTCCAACTCAATCTTTGGATCTAAGTAAATCTGCTATCCCAGCATCCCACCTTCCTATAATTTCATAGTTCATATGCTGAAACCCTCACCCACCCTTATAGAACAATGCCCACAGAGCAGCCAGAGTCCAATGCAAGGAGAACTAGACTCTGGTCAAGAGATGTGGGTTAGCAGACCAATTAATCCTAAGATCACAAAATGAATCAGTATTATGAAAGAAGTGGATCCCAGGCAGCCTGTCTTCCAATTCATACTTCTTCCTTTCAGGACAGCCCACAAGAGGTCTTTGAAAGCAGAATATTTTGTCCCATAACACAGGCTAAATGGACATAGTTCTATACCACTTTCTAGTTCCTGGTTATGAAGTCACTGATAAGTAGGCTTTTATGGGCTATTATACTCATATTTTACATTTTCACCAATTTTGCAACCCATCCTCCATTTCCAGGGTTGCCTTTCTGCTTTTTGCATATTTAAATAGTGATTAAAATTGTGTGCGCTTGATTATTGGCCTCTGTGACAGCCTTCTCAACTGTCATCTGCAGTCTGAGCCTTTTTTTTTTAAATGTGTAGATTTAGCTAGGTTATTTATGCATCGCGTTCATTAATTCCAGGATGCTCTGCAAATTGTCTCTCTCAGAATATATGTATATACCCATACACACACACACACACACACACACACACACACACACACACACACCTCTATATTCAGAGGACACTCATAACAGAGAAAGCAGGTGCCAGTGTGCTCAGCATTAAATCTTCTCAATAGTGAAAAATCTACTATTAAATAGTCTGGAAGAGGTCAATCAATAAGTAAATAATTGATGGTGCTATATTAGGTTAAAATATAACATATGATATTCATTAAACCGTCAAGAAATATTGCTGGAGTTAAACCACGGCTCTCAAATGAGCATTACTGGTGTTAATTCAAAAGGCAATAGCAGTTACCCAGGGGATGTTTTTTATGTTTTATGTTTTCATCACGGTGGTGTTTATGGAGGGGTGAGCAGGGCAATAGGATCATATTTAGGAAGGCAGCTGGGTGACAGCTAAGGCATTGCACTACAATCAAGTCCTCTGCCTTCACTTAAGTACCATGGACAGCTCCACTCCAGCTAAATCAGGGTGGCTAAGAACTGACAAGCTTGTGGAAATTTACTGCAGACCTAAAGGAGGAGCTTTTCTTTCACCTTAAAATAAAATGAACCACCCATTTCCCCCCAGCCCCTGATATTGATATTGCATCTGGCTTTGAAATGCTCTGGGATATTGCTGCTTTTCATCACCAGGGTTGGTGCCTGTGGTACCACCCAGGTTTCCAGAAGCAGTGCAGTGAGTGGAGCACAAGAGTATGAGAATCAGAGAAACCTGAATCAGAATCTCTGCTGCTCCACTCACCAGCTGGGCAGTTCTGGACCACTTGTTTAAACTCACCGAGCCTCAGTTTCCTAGTCTATAAAAGGGAGAGAATAATAATGACCTAGATTCTAGGTCCTAGAGGTTCAACAAAACCATGCCCACCAAGCATCTAGCCTTAAACCTGGCATAGAGCAGCTGCATTAACACAATTTAGGCCTCTTTCACTCCCCTCTCCCACTTAGCAAATGAGAAGACTGAGTGTCTGTGGGACAGGCTTCTGGAGAACAGGGGCTGCACCTCACTGCTCACTGTGTCCCTGAGGCCAAGGGCAGCACCTGAGACAAAGGAGTCACTCAGGAATCATGCTCAAGCCTGCTGCATGGCCTTGCCCCCACTCAGCCTGTTGGAAATAGTTGCAGCTCCCCCTACAGGTGTGACCCTTCTGGGGCTCAGCACCCACTGAGCAATATGCTCTTCCCTTGACCAGGACTACCCTTCCCTCTCCTCTTCCCTGTGAAGTCAGTCTCATTTCCTTCACCATCTAAAAAGCACCCTCCTTCTGTGAATGCCCATCCCTTCATCCCTGACTACATCATCCTTGCCCATCTCTTCCTGTTCACTGCCAAGCACCCTCAGTCCCTCCCTCACCTAGGCTACTGCTAACCCTTGCTCCAACATTACACTTAACATTGGAAATTATTATTGACAAACAAGTCTAAACAGATGAGCCTCTATAAAGCAAGGCTGTGTTGTTTAGTTTGACTCTCTGTATCCACACATATTAGCAAAGAAACTGCTCGCAAACAAGTAAAACAGTAAAATTATAACAGTAATAACAGAGAACATATATTTAGTATGCACTTACTGTATGCCAGACACTTTGGCAATTGCTATGTGAAGACTATATTGTTTTATCCTCCCAATAACCCTATTAGTTAAATACTCTCATTATTCCTGTTTTAAAAATAAAAGTAGCTGTCATGATCTGCTTATTTATTTGTTTATTGACTGAGTCCCTAACTGGAATGTGAGCCTCCTTAAGGCAGACATCTAGACTTTTGGTACCCACAAGAATCTTAAAGCTGGAAGGAGGAAGAGAGGAAAGAACTTAAACACACACCTGAATAGAGCCGAGCTGCAAACCACCTAGAGGCTCAGGGTCTGAACATCCTCATCTCTAATGTGAAAATGGGCCTACTTACCATATCAGACTGCTATCAACATGGGATCCAACAACATGAGTAGAGGATGTAGCCCTGTGCCTGGCACATACATGCCTATAAACTTTTGTTCCTGCCCCCTCTTATTCCTCCACTCCCTGGCTTCTCCTACAGGAGCATGGCGTTAGAGGAGTTCTGCTTAATTAACACAGAGAAGGATACACAAAATTGAACATTTACAGATCAGCCAGTTCTGCCCCTCACATCTATCCAGCTCTCTGCAGACGGCAGTCTGCTCACTTATCTGTAGTTTGCAGACAGTGTTAGTACCTATTGCCTAGTGATGCTGCACGGATTCGATAAGTTTATATGTATTCACTGCCTAGAACAGTTCTGGCACACAGTAAACTCTCAAAAAAATGTTTGTTCTAATCTGTGTCTGTGTGGACCAATCTAAACAAATCTGATCTTTTCCATTATCACTGAATGTCTACTTCAAAACGAACTAGAGCCCATCACTATCCTATCATTGTCCTAAGCTCTTATGTTGGCAAAGCACACTGTACTGGGAATAACAGGGTAGAGGCCGGGCTGGAGGAGGTAGGGAAGGCAGGCAGTGATAGAGCTACAGCAGGTCTTATGCGGGAAAGAAAACAGAAATAGGTCCCCAGGATTTGGACCATTTCTTTGAAGTAGGAAAACAAGGAAAGTGGACGCTGTCCTGGGGGGTGTGCATGGCACCGTGTGACATGGCCAAGGTCTCCATGGTGAATATGGAGGCTGGACTAAACTGTGCAGTCCTGAGTGTGAGCAAAGAGCCTGGAATGCAGCTCAGAGGACACCTGTCTAGAGTGGACTGACTGCATGCCCAGAACGCTGACGCCGGAAGAAGCCCAAACGGGAAAGGCTGCCTGCTTGTGGCTACCCTGCTCTTCCGTTCAGACTGCTGCCCACTCAGTGACTCCCCTGGGCAAGTGACTTATCCACCCAGCCTTTGTCCTCATCTGTACAGTGAATAAACCCCCTTCCTCAAAAGTTGCTACATACAAGGATTCCTAACATTAAGTCTTATATACAGAAAGCATTTAATAAGAGGTAGATAATGAATAAATAATATCATACACTCAAAGGACTTACCACATGCGAGGGTTTGTTGTATTTCACAAATATAATTGAATTAACCTGCAAATAACCCTGTGAGGAAATGCTAGTATTAAGAAGAATGATGATGATGATGATAATATAATAGGAAACATAAATAGCACTTCCCTCAGACCAGGCAATGTTTTAAGCTTTCCATATATGAACTCTGACTTAAAACAACCTATGATTATACCCACTATATAGATGAGGAAACTAAGTCAGGGATTTATTAACCTATATGAAGCTTTTGGTTAGCTAAAGTGGAGCTGGACATCTGACCCAGTTTAGTTATGATACCCCTCAAAGGATAAAACCTCATGAAAATCTTAAAGAAAATGAAGGGACACTGTCCTTCAAGTTTATAAAGAAAGAAAGACTCACATAGCTGGAGACAGGAAAACTGACTGTTACTTTTTTTCTTGATTATTCTAATGATACAGCCTTTTGATCTGTGGTCCAGAATAGTCTTTTCAATAATCTAATACGTTAGCAGAAACATGTTCTAACTATTCCTCCGAGCTGGCCTGAAACCTGTAAATGTGAAAACTTCATGGAGGGGCTTCCCAGCTTTCTTCTGGAATCAAGTGAATACACCTATGTGAGGCCTGGGTAATTTTATTTTTAAAGCACAATGTTAAAAAGCAACTTCATGTGCTCTGATAATTTAAAAGAACAAAATACATTTGACCCAAAATGGAATGTAGTTTAGCAAACCTGGGGGTCTTCAATCATTTGGTAATGCTAACATGCCAGCTGCCTGATTAAACACAATTTGTATTGTCAATAAAAAATGCAAATGACTATTTTACTGGCAAATACAACATTAGACTTTGCTTGATAGGGGGATTAAATTGCATTTCAAGAACAATTCAGGAGGTCAAATTATAAATGAACATCCCCTTCCATTGTCCTTAGGTTCTGGAAGCCAGGATAGGAAATACAATAACAAAAATAATTGCCTGCCACTATGTGCCATTTCAGTTCAAATAAAATCCATGCCAGTTCTGCATAGTGGAGAATAACATTTAAGCCCCCAAATGGGTACTGTAATTTATGCACAATTCGTTCAAATTTATATGGCACACTCCCACTCATCTGAATCAACTGATAAAACTCTCTCCTATTTGTATTAAAGAAAAGGGGGATTAAAAGGTTGAGAATCCACACTTTGAAGATACCGAGAGCCGGGCTCCTGTGTAAAATCTTTCAGTCAGTCTGGACCCACGCTGAATCAACTACCGAGGAACCACATCAGGCTGCAATCATTCTCCGGTTACAGATAGGAATAAGACATGCATTTTGCATCCTGCAGAAAAATATGGAATCACAGATGTTGCTTTTGAGCATCTTTATTTCTGGAATTACAAATAATCACTGTTGGCATCTGTGATAGGGAAGACTGCAAAAAAGCAGAGAACTACCTCATCACCACATTACGATGTGATAAAACCTCAGGATAGCAGCCACCTCCAGTGAGGCAGTAAGGCAGTGGCGCATTTACATGCAGAGCCGCTCCTGTCGTTCTGGTTAAACATCATTGCCCAATTTTCCAAATTCCCCCTCGTTATTTCCTTCCCCACATTTTTCACATTAACTTCGAGTAAGACAAGTTTACACAGCCTCTACGAGTTTGTTGCCGCTATTGTCATTTTCTTTCTGAAGGCTGGGATGCATTGTTAGGGCTGAGAGTAAACATGACTGGTCCAAGAAGAAATAAAAAATGCTCTTATTAAACAGGGAACCAAATACAAAGATTGGGTTTCATTGAATTTGTTTAACCATTAAAATTTGGATTTAGAAAACATGGAAATAAAAAAGTGCACTGGAATGGGCATAAGGTGTCTCAAAGGTGCTGATAATGATCTGAGGATATTTGGACCCACTTCCGAGGGACTCAGACCTCCACTAGGGACCAGTCTTGATTACTGTGTGTCAGGCAATGTGCTACATAGGAGACCAGTTGATCCAGACACAAGTCCCAGGAGGTGTACCACCTTTCCCATTTTACAAATGAGGCCCAGGAATTTGCCCGTGAGTACAAAGGTATGTGTTAGACGATGTCTAGCTTGTGAGTCTGGGCTCTTCTGAGTCTGGGCTTTTAATCACAGCACTAAAAGCCTGGTGCACAAAATCTATGCACTGGAAATGGGTGGTCCCTCAGCCT
This sequence comes from Nyctalus aviator, assembly GCA_036971965.1. Lineage (NCBI taxonomy): Eukaryota > Metazoa > Chordata > Mammalia > Chiroptera > Vespertilionidae > Nyctalus > Nyctalus aviator. The sequence continues at coordinate 157,917,232 of CM072923.1, read as the reverse complement.
GGCCCACATCCTCTCTCAGTCTAGTAGCCTCTCTCTTTATACGGTGCTACTTAGCACTGCCGGGGAGGCAGAAGAGGATCCCACCACCACCACTGTGCTCACCAGCCATGAGCCCAGCTTCTGGCTGAGCAGTGCTCCATGGGTGGAAGCGTACTGACTACCAGGGGACAGCTCCTGTGTTAAGCATCTGCCCCCTGGTGGTCAGTGCACATCATAGCGACTTGTCATTCTGGTTATTTTGCCATAATGGTCATTTAGGCTTTTATTATATAGACTAGAAGCCCAGTGCATGAAATTTGTGCATGGAGGTAGGGTCCCCTCAACCCAGCTTGCACCTTCTCCAATTGGGGGGATGTCCGACTGCCAGTTTAGGCCCAAACCTGGGGATCATGCCTAAACCTGCAGTTGAACATCCCTCTCACAATCCAAGACTGCTGGCTCCTAACTGCTCACCTGTCTGCCTGCCTGATCATCCCTAACTGTCCCCCTCCCTGGCCTGGTCACCCCTAACTTCCCCCCCCCCCCGCCTGCCTGATCACCCCTAACTGCCTCTGCCTGCTGGCCTGGTCGTCCCTTACTGCCCCCCTGCTGGCCTGGTACCTCCCCAACTGCCCCTCCCTGCCAGCCTGGTCACCCCCAACTGCCCCACACACTGACCTGGTCACTCCTAATTACCCCTCCTGCTGGCCTGGTTGCTCCAATTGCTCACCCCTTATGGTCTGGTTGCCCCTCACTGCCCCCCCCAACCCCCTTTGCTAACCACCAGCTTTGTTGCCCCATGCAGTCTGCAGTTCAGTCATTTGATCATCTTTCACTAACCCTCCTGCTGGCCTTGTCACTCCATGCAGCTTGCTGTTCGGTTGTCCGTCCGGTTTTTTTGGTTGTGATAGTCCATGGCTTTTTATATATTAGGATATGTACAGTATCCGCGCCCCCCCCCCCACCCCGCCTTATCTGAGGTTTCTCTTTCTGCAATTTGGGTTTTCTATAGTCATCAGCAGTCTGAAATTTTATATATATATATATATATATATATATATATATATATATATATTTAATTCCAGAAATAAACAACTTGTAAGTTCTAAGCTATAGGCTGTTTTAGTAGCATGATGAAATCTCACACCTCCCCACTCCTTCCTACCTGAGGCATGAATCATTGCTTTGCCCAGCACACCCACATGGTGTGCTATCCACCTGTTATTCACCTAGCAACCACCCCAGGCATCAGATCGACTGTCTAATCTTTTGTTATTGTTGCTTATATCTTGCTGTACTCAATTTATTAACTAAATTCTTATCATAAGAATGTGTATACAGGGGAAAAAAAACATAGTATGTACAAGGTTCAATACTATCCTTGGTTTTGTGTATCCACTCGATGTCTTGGAATGTATTGCCAAGGATAAGGAGGGATTACTATATACAAATAGAGATCACCTTACCCAATATAATAAAAGGCAAATATGCAAATTGTCCCATTGATTGAGAGTTCGACTAGGGGTTCAACCTAAAGTTCTACCAGGGGGCAGGGCCAGCTGGCCAAACACCCATAGCCCCTCCTTCCGGCTGGCCCTGCCCCTGGTAGGCCCCCTCCACCCCAATCGGGGGTGGGGGTGGCCTGCCAACCACCTTCAGTCCCTCCTTCTGGCTGGCCCAACTCAATTGCCCACAAATTCGTGCAACAGGCCTCTAATTTTACAAATGAGAAAATAGTCTCAAAGGTTAAATGATTGCTGTCCAAGGCCCCTTTTCTAGTACATGGCAGGGCAGGATGGGAACTTTGGAGGCCAATCTCCTTTTCTTACAGAGCACTGCTTCTCCTCCCCAGTCACAGGCCCTCTAAGGCAGCAGTTGCCAAATGGTGGTCCATGGACCACTTGTGGTCCATGAAATCTGAAAGGTTGGTGACTGTTGGTTTAAGGAAACCTTTGGAGCAATGGTCACCAACCAGTGGTCCGTGGATCACTGGTCGTCTGTGAGGTCCGAAAGGTTGGCGACTGCTGCTCTGAGGAGCCTCTCAAATCAAGTGTGTGTTATTTACTCACCATTGAAGGACACGATTCTTCCCCTATCCAATTCCCTGTTTCTCAGTGCCTGACACCTAAGTACAAACTCAATAAGCACTTAAAGGACTCTATAATAGAAAGTTCCCAGCAGCTGCAATGCTAACACTCTGCTTTCTATAAATACATCTCTCCCCACCAAACCACCTTTATTTCTCTGACTGCCTTGACCATCATTATTGCCTGTTCCAGCCACCATAGCTGTTAGGCCATTCCTCAAACACACAGAACATGCCCACCTTTGCCTTTGCTGCACCCTGCCCAGATATCATGACAGCAAGCACCCAAAGCCTCCTTCCAGACTCTGTAAATATGTCACTATCATAGGGAAGCCCTCCTCAGTGTCCCCATTTAAAATTACAAACCCCTCCCCTGAGCTCCCAATCTGCCTCCCCTATGTACTTCTTCATCACACTTTCTAATATACCATGAACCTTATACACGGATTTCGTTTACTGTGCAAATCTCCCAACTATAATTGCAGATACTGTTTGCTTTATTGCTGTACTTTCAGCACCAGGGACAATACCTGTCCCAAGAGCAAGTTCTCACAAACACATGCATGAAGGAGCAAGTGAGGAGAGAAGGAAGTAGGAGGCACAGCTCAGGCTTCCCTGAGTATCCACTGTACTCAGAGCCACCCAGGTTTCCCCAGGGACTGCTACAATTCCAGGGTCTTCCTGTTTGTGCTTTTTTCTTCTCTCTTTTTCTTTCCTCTCTATCCATGTCCCTCCTTGCATTCCTGATGTCCCAACTCAGGACATGTCCATAACCTTAGAGAGGCAAAGGGACCTAATTAAACACACACATGTACCTATTTATGCTTAGCTTTATAAAGGAAACTATAAATCTAAGCTTGTAACTTTTCACATAAATATCATTCAGTGGGCAATGTAATGCAGTAATGTTCAAATGTAGTCTTTGAGGTCCATAGTCTTGTGTACTAATCATGGCCTCAACCCTTACAGATTCAGGGACCTTACCCAGCCATTTCAGTTGTGTTATCTCAACCATAAAGTTACTAAGAAGTCCTATTTCCTGAGTTTACGGAAAGGAACAAATTAGATATATATTTGTAAGTAACATATAAATGCTAGTGTGTAGAAGCTATATTACCTTAGACAAATTTCTTACATTTTTTTAAGCCTTGGTTCCCCCAGCTGTAGAGTAATTTACTGCTGAGTGAAAATTAGAAGAGAGAATGTGCTTAAGAAAGCCTCCACACGGCCCCTACTCAGGACACATTCATAATGTTTCTGCTCTTCTTCTCCCTGAATTCTCTTTTCACAAGCCTTTCACAATGCACTCTGTTATATTCTTATCACTAATTTGCTAATTCTAAGGGCACACTCAAGAATGTAAAGTAGGGATGACAAGAAGTGACTGCAAACCAACAAATTTAGGCTGACACATTAATTGAGCTGATATGTTTAAGGTACTAATAGTCTCATTTTTCAAAAAGCCACCTTTTAATCAAAATCCCACTAGTATTTGCTGAACATACACAAGGTGCATGATGCTACCAAATTAGATGCCATAATAGTTGTCAAAGATTATAATTAGAAATGTGTTGAATTAAAAAATGAAGAAGTGGCCCCTCATCACAGCTCTTACAATCTAGTTATGACAAAATGACATTCAGTGCCAAAAAGTTCAGTGTCAACAAATGGTGTGAATGTTTAAGCAATAGGGTCTATTATTCTAGAGCAGCACTCTTGAATGTTGTAAGGTGGAGATGGAGCAGGGTGTAGGACACTTTGCACTCATAGCAGATTTGTCCTGTGATGGAAACTGCCAATGCTGGTCACTCAGGCATGAAGGGAAAACCTCAGAGAGCAGAAACCAAATCCTTGTGCCCTTCAAATACCCCAAGTTGAAAGGAATTTGCTCAGTATATATGACTGCAAACTTGACCACATTTGATTCATTTGACTCTATAGACTGATTCATATGCCTTTCAGCATAATGATTACTGCTTGTCTCATTTTTGATTCTTATAAGTATATTTCCAGTAGGATATGATCTCACTCATCTAGGGGAAATGGTGAACAACATAGACTGATGAACAAGAACAGACCCAGAGATAAGAAGCCATGGATCAGACTGTTGGACCTCAAAGGGAGGGTGAGGATAAAAGGGAGAGATCAACCAAAGGACTTAGGTGCATACATATGAGCTTAACCAGTGGTCGAGGACGATAGGGGAGTGGGGCATGAGTGGGGGGATGGGGGATTGGAATGGCGGGTTGAGGACAAATATGTGATACCTTAAACAATAAAGAAATTAAAAAAAAAAAAAAAACAAGCACTGGAACAACAGCTAAGAAACTACTTATATGTCTTAAACCCTTTTGCAAAAAAAAGGAAATCCCCCCAAAATCACCTATCACAAAACTCTGGAAATCCTGATACTGAACTAAAACAAATTCATGCTTGTAAGCAAGTATAATCTTCTTGATTACATTTAAGAGTGTGTCCCTGTTGTCAATTGGAATGCATTCTGTGCTGGAAAATAAGCACCCAGGATCTCATGAAGAGCCAACAAGGAATTCCATCCTGCTATGGTGGCTGGGGCAAACCACTGCTTCTGTGAGCCATGGCCCATGAAGTCTGTCTATCAGGTACACTGCACTTGAATTGATCGGGCAGCCATCTGGACTGATTCGTGGGGCCTCCATAGAGACAGCCACTGTGGAGGCAGCCACTGAAACCTTTTGCTAGGCTCCACAGAGACACAATTTACATTTGCTTCAATTCCTTCAGGGGCTGCAGTATGCAGACCATTTCTGACCAGTGGGCTCAGTACATAACAATAGGTCACATTTATTGAGCAGAATTCTCCTTGGCCTTGAGCTAAGTGAAAGTGTTACACTGTTTAACCCTTACAACCACTGAGGTGTGTGCACTGAGGAAGCTGAAGCACCAAGTTTGAGTACACAAGGAAGACTTCGTGGTTAGTACACAGGTCAGTCTGACACCAGTATGGGAAGGGCCTTCTAGGCCAAGTCAAGTCTGGGCACCTGAGCACCTACTCACTGTACCTTTTCATCTTTCTGGCAGTTCTGGATGATGGCATAATGATAACAGGAATGGAGGCTCAGGGAAGGTGACTAATTCACCCAAGAGAAGTCAGAGTTGGGTTTCACCTGGCAGTCAGCAGGTACACAGCCCTTCCTAGACCAGGTGCTGTCCTAAGAGCTTCATGCAGTAACAGTCAGCAACTCCATGGGTACAACTGTTCTTCATACCCCCTGTTACATATAAGGAAGTCGGGGCCCATGTAATCAGCTATGTGCCCAGGGTTACATAGCTGGTGCATGGCAGAGCAGAGATCCTGATGGTCTGATCACAGAAGTGTGCTCTTAACTCCTATGCTACATCTCTGATCAGAGGCTCCCTATATCCAAACCCTCTACCCTCTACCCTTTTACCCCATTCCTCCCTACATTCAGATCAACCCATTCTGTATGCTTATTCTCTGTCACACAGCTGGGAAGGAGCAGGGTACCAAACCCTGGTTTTAAGGCTAAGCAATCAAGCCATGGGACTTATTTCTGTGCCCTGGGATTTTTCAGTTGTCCACAGACACCTATACAATAAAACTAGTAGTCTTATGAGTATCAGAGATGAATTCAAATAAACAAAAGGAGATTCCTTCTAATTCTTCAGATTCTAACCTCTCTGAATGTGGCTTTTTATTCAAATGTCAAGTATTGATGTAACTATAGAAAACAAGAGTCCCTAAAAAAGAGAGGAAAGAGAAAAACACTTATTTTGCTTTTTTTATTTTCTTTTTTAGCTACAGACTCTTACCTGGTTTAATTTCTTGTAGACAAGAAAGCAGAACTTGTCTGCAATAGCTAACCACTGCATTTCCCGAACCTTAGAGTACAATGTCCTAAGAAAAGATTACTACCAAGAATTCACTGAAAAGAATGTTTCCCACCCCTGCAGTGGTCAAATAGGTTCAGGTAATGCATGTAAAAAACCATTATGATGCTTCAGAAGATACAAAGCTATTATGAAACTCTTGAGAAGCTTTTTTGTAATGATACCTGTTGAACACTATCCCACACTACTTAATGTCCATTGAAAACATTCTCCTGTACTTTTTGCCAGGTATTATTCCAAGTGCTTTCCATGTCTTGTTTCATTTTATCCTGACAACAGCTCTATGAGGCAGCTACTATCATGATGCTCATTTTATAGGTGAGGGAGTTGAGGCAGGATTACATAACCTGCTCGTATGGTTTGCTCCAAACCTTTGGAACCACTCAGAAGTTCCAGAATGAACCTGGCTTATCCAGCCTCTTTGCCTTTGCCTAGGCTATTTCTTCTGCCTGGAAGTCTCTTTCAGCCCCTCTTATCTGAATGGTTCCTACATAGATTTAGAGGCTCTGCTTGTCCCCAAGGTTTTCTCTTCCCATTGCCTCCAGGGTGGATCATCAGCTCCCTCTGGGCACCCCTGCTGCACTCGTCATGCTGTTGTATGACAAGGGTGTTTTTATGTTTGTGTCTGCCTCTCCTTCTCTCCGGGGCTGGGCACGGCACTGGGCACAGGCTCAATAAATGTTTCCTTAGGGAAAGAAAAAACTCCCTGCCTATGTCCCTGACTATTGTTTGCAGGAAAACAAAGTTCAAAGATGATATCAATAATAGCTCTGATTGACTAAGATCCTCTGATGTGTCAGCCACTATGACAAGCCCATCATTTCACCCTCACCAAAAATCTTTCACACATTTGAAATATTGCCTCCATTTTATAATGAGACAAAGTGAGGCTAAAGCAGGGTAATTAATCTGCCCCAATTCACACAGCCAGTTTGCAAGAACTAAATACTGCAAGATGCTCAACAGAACGACATTCACCCAAGACCCTCCTATTCCAAAGTTCCTGCTCCTCACACACCCTGTTCCATGCTGCTATGGGGTAATTTGCATATCTGAATCTTTTTGTAACCAGAGAACTGAGGTCTCTTCTAGAACATCAATCCCCTAAGAACACTGCCTCTGTCTAGCCTCTTCTCTAACTGTAAGAGGAAATGAGCTAAGATAGCCTTCAGCTATGCCATCGTGGTGGTGGCTGGAAAAATTAATCCTGTGCCGTTTCGCATTTGCTGCTTGTGAATCAAACTGTGAAAGCTAATTTAAAACTTTCACACTTGGTTTGAATGAGGACTGTCAGCACTTTGGGAATGCTAAATTGTACACAATTAACTCAAATGCTGTTACTTTAGGCATACCCAGCAGCCTCTCAAACGAGAAGCTTGGTCATCCCAGTGAGCTGAGGGGGAAGTCAGAGAAGGATCCAGCAAGAAGAGGTATAGAGACATGTCAGTGGCCCACAATGGGAGTGTGTACTGTCCCAGGCTGTCATCCCATTAAGGAGGCATTTCCCCAAAAATCAATACTGCTTCGCTGAGATCTCAGACTTTGGGGCACACAAGCCTAGGTTTGATTCCCGCTATGCTGCCTACAAGTTACATGGCCTGGGGTGAATTGTGTAAGACATGAAACCTTGGTTTTGTCATCTGTAAAACTGGGATGATAACAACACAGTCATCATAAAGCTTTGCTAGAATTCTTCAGCATGTGGGAAACACCTAAGAATAGTGCTAAGAATAGTGAATGATAAAATATTCATCTATTCATCATGTAAGAAGCCAGTCAATATTTGTTATTGTTACGGTGCCTGTCATTACTACACTGATAGGATGTGCATACCCTGAGGGCAGAGACATTGTCCTGTTCACCTCGATGCTCTGGCATGTATGTATCATCCTAGGTCCTAGTCTTCTTCAGGATGATTATTCTTTTATTGTCATCCATAATAATGTTAGTAGTAGTAGCAAAACAGTCTGGACCCTGAGTGGGTCAGAGGTCTTGCCTGACACCTGGGCAGAGGGTAGTAGTAGAATAACTGAGCAAAAAGGAGGTATAAAGACATGTCAGGCTGGGGACCTGCATTTCCACCCTGGATCTGCTGTTCCTCCTGGGCAGGGGCAGCAGTACAGAGCATTTGATAGCCTGGCACGGTGCCTAAAATATGGCACGCCATGGGTAAATAAATGGATGTTTAAAAATCCTCAACCAAGGATATTTCTATTGATTTTTAGAGAGGGAGGAAGGGAGAGAGAAACATCAATGTGTGAAAGAAACATCAACCGGCTGCCTCACGTATGTGCCCCAACTGGGATTGAACTCGCAACCCAGCAACGTGCCCTAACTGGGAATCAAACCTGCAATTTTTATGGTGTACATACGGGGTAATACTCAACCAACCGAGCCACCCGGCTAAGTAATAAATAGCTTTGATGAACAAACAACATATATGAACCTTTATTTTCTCATTGGAAAAAATAAAATAACAACTGCTTCAGAGCAAACAGACATGAGGGTACTCTGCAAGAGAAAAGTGTAGTACTCAGAATAGGGGATGAAGGGAGAGTCAGTAGAGATGACAGGAGAGCCACCGCCTCCCTTCAGGCTCCACCTGACCAGCAAGCCTGTGGTGGGCAATGTCACCTTTCAGAGCTATTTCTGCATCTAATAATCAGAGTTTATATCTAAGTGACATCTAGTGCCCAGTCATCTGACTCAGAAACTGTACAATCTTTCATAACTATCAAAGGGGGAAAAGGGCTTAATAAAAGAATTTCAATAACAGCAGTTCAATTTTAAGGCAAAAATAACTGCAGTTACTTGGAGCCTTCTTAATATCTAAAATCTGATTAAAACATGCCATGTGGATGAGCTGAGATGGTTATCATGTATTTTGGCCCTGCAGTTACTGCTGGTGCCTAAACAGAAAGAATCTGGATTGCTTCTTCTTACCATTTGCATTGTATTCTAATCCCTTAATAATAAGGGCAATATTAAGGCCCAATAGATACAAAAGGGGAACGCAATGAACATTTGTTGAGCTACTGTTGGAGAGGACAAGAATGAGTAAGCCTGTTCCAAACACAGCTAATGGAGATATTGTTATCATTTAGAAAATGAAAACCAGGAGATTGCAGAAGATAACTAGCCCAAGGTCACAGAGGTAAGTGAAACTGGAAACTCATGCTATTTGGTTGCTCAGGATAGGCTGAGTAATGTCTACCAGTAAATCAAGGCTTCACACAGTCAGTTCCTGAGTGGCAGTTCTTACCAATCTCCAAGGAGAAGGGAGAAAGGAGATGGGAGAAAGTGGAAGATAAACCCACAACATGCCAGATAATATTTCACCTTCAACTTCATTTCATAAATGAGAACTTAAAAGCCTTCTATGCATTTTACTTGAGGAATGTGACTTTAGATACTTTGATGCAAAAACAATTAGTATTTTAAGACAACCACCCTTTAAACAAATAGTGAATGATAAAATATTCATCCATTCATCAAATGTTGAGAGATCTTCTTGGCCACCTCATACAAAAGGATATTCCCATATTTCTCAGCTCTGTTTTGCTTTCCTACTAAGTTTTAATAATAATATATATATATATATATATATATATATATATATATATAATTATAGTAGGCATAAAGATGCAAATTTATAAATTCATTCATACATTCAATTTATTTAGTGACATCTTGTTTACCAAAAAATGGAAACTCTCCTCTGACAAGAATTCAAGTCTTTTTACTTCAGGTCCCCAATGTCTGGAACAGTGTGGAGAATATAGGAAGCTCTCTGAACCATTTGTTCAATACATGAGTAACTTAAGTAACAACAGAGGTTACAACAGAGTAAATGAATAGGCCATTTTATTGGGCCACGTGACCAATTCTCAGCATACCAGTTCTCTTTTACTCTCTTTCCTTAAAACTATCTAAATTTCCATTTACTTCCTTCAATTATTTATTCAATCATTTACCAAGTATTTAGTGAGTATCTATGGTGTGTCAGGCACTGTTTCAAGTGCATGGACACTAGGTGTAAACAAAACAGATTAAGTCCATGAAGTTATTCTGGTGGAGAAAATCAACAAGTCAAAGGAAACACACCTTCTTAACATTAAAAGGTAATAAAAGCGATGGCATCAAAGAGGGTAAAGAGAGAGAGTACTGGGCAGAGGCAGGAAGACAAGAGGCTAGTTTAGTAAAGGACAGGGAAGGCCCCTCTAGCAGGTGAAGTTATCAACAAGGATGGGTTATTCACACCAGGGGAGGAGTTAGAGTTAGCAGGACCATGGCAAAGTCAAGTTGGCTCAAACATTTCTCATTTTCAATCCTTGGCTTCCTTATCTGTCACAGTAACAATACTAACACTTGTCCTTCCACCTTGTAAAATAGGTCTGCTGTGACCATCCAATAAAACATCCTAGTTTCCAGAGCAGAAGGAGGAAACAAGTGAAGGTAGTAAAAAGGTACAAACTTCTATCATAGGTAACAATATTGTATTGTATATCTGAAAGTTGCTGAGAGAGCTGATCTTAAAGTTTTCATTAAAAGAAAAAAGAAAAAAGTAACTAGGTATGGTGATGGCCATTAACTAAATTGATTGTGGTGATCATTTTGTAATACGTCCAAATACTAAATCATTATGTTGTACAGATGAAACAAATATGATGCCATATGTCAATTATATCTCAATTTGGAGAAAATTTCTGGTTGTTTTCTATACTTCAATTGGTAGTACGTAGATTTTAAAATATAAATGGCCAAGTTCAAAAGATCCCCAGTAGCTCGCCGTGATCGTATAGTGGTTAGTACTCTGCGTTGTGTGTAAATGGCCAAGTTCAAAATGATTCATAAGAAACATCTATAATAAAATACAGGAATATCCAAATAAAGTTGTTTTGAAGTAATTAATAGCAGTTGTAATTTTCTAGGCATTTTAAACTAATTTTATTTTATTTTTTTTAAATATATTTTATTGATTTTTGTACAGAGAGGAAGGGAGAGAGATAGAGAGTTAGAAACATCGATGAGAGAGAGTCATCGATCAGCTGCCTCTTGCACACCCCCTACTGGGGATATGCCCGCAACCAAGGTACATGCCCTTGACCGGAATCGAACCCGGGACCTTTCAGTCCCCAAGCCGACACTCTATTCATTGAGCCAAACCGGTCCCGGCTAAACTAATTTTAAAGCAACAAATAAAATAAAATAAAATAAAGTAAAACCGTTCCTCACCCATAGATGAAGGGTTTGCATTACATGACTTCTGTGACCCCTTCCTGCTTTAATTTTTTAAGATTCTATTGATCTGAAAGAGCCTTCTAAACTCTAATTTGCTGCACAAATGTGTGAGATAATGGTCATCACAACCAGTTTTATCATTATTCCAATGATCCACTTTGGTTCTGGAGTTCAGAGCCCTCAGTATCAAAGCATTCTCCAGACTCACTTAAATGATTTCAAGATCTTACTGAAAATGTAAGCTGAATGGTAATTTCATTCTTAGAGATGTTTTGTTGTCTAAACCTAATTTAAATGCCCATCCTTAATTCTGCTAATTATCTGCACTAATGAAAGACAAAAATAGCTTATCCAAAAGGCCTATTCTAATTTAGTTTTAGGCAGTATTTTAGTGTGTGTGTGTGTGTGTGTGTGTGTGTGTGTGTTTTAAGTATCAGAGCTGCCTTCCAAGTCCTATTTAGTTATGTAACTGCAAAAAAAAAAAAAAAAAAAAAAAAAAAAAAGCGCAAATTCCAGGTAAGCAATGACTCTGGATAAAATGAGGAGTTAGCACACTATTCTCCCTGGATGGGTCTTGGAGCTCCATCACTCCTTTGACACTACAGCAGAACTCTTCTGTTTTTATTCTAACCTCAAGGAAATATATTTGTAAATTTTCCATGTGACCAGTTCTCAAAATACCAGTTCTCTTAACTCTCTTTTCTTAAAACTATCTAAATATCCATTTACCTCCTTCAATTATTTATTCAATCATTTACCAAATATTTACCAAATTTTTTAAACTTCTCAATGGAGCACTTGACCCTTTGATCACCGATACTTAGAGCCATCAGGTAAGGTATCCCAGGGAGAACAGTAATAAAAATTTCCCTCCAATGACACATCAACACAAGACTGAAGGCCAAACTGATGCATTCAAAACTCACCTGTGTTCCTCTGTGCCAGACAAGTTACTGAGAGAAGGGAATACAGAATGGAGTACAATTGCCTCCCCCTCCATTATCCATGGGGATAGATTCCAAGACCCCCAGTGGATACCTGAGACCTCAGAGAGCTCTCCATGCCATACATACTGTGTGCTTTCCTATACTTACATGCATGTCTATAATGAAGTTTAAATAATACATTAGGCACACTAATAATAAAATAATTATAAAATAGACTATAATAAAAGGTATGTGAATGAGCTCTCTTGCTTTTTAAATATCTTATTGTCCTGTAATCACCCTTCTTCTTGTGATGAGACGAGATACTAAAATGCCTGTGTGACGAGGTGGAGTGAGAGGAATGCCACACACATGTGTTTGACCACAGGGAGCTAAAACTGTGGAAAGCAACTCCAAAGATAAGGAATAATATAGAGGCTTTTCCCTGCTTTCTGGAAGCTTGCTGCCTACTGTAGGAAACGGACCATCAGTGACTTAAGAAATCTGCTGAACTGTCATAGGGCTACAGCCAAGCTGGGAATAGGGAAAGGGAGGGCCAGAGTGAAGAGTGGCTGTGTCTGGTGTAGAAGGTGGGAGAAGGGGAGAGAGGTCACAGGGTTGGGGAAAAAGGTAAAGGGTTAAGAAGAAAACGAACACCTCATAGGCACAGACAACAATGGTGATTACCCAAGGAAAAGGGGGTTGGGCAGGTAGAAGAGGATAAAGGGGGATAAATGGTGATGGAAGGAGAGAATTCTGGGTGGTGAACACACAATACAGATGATGTGTTATAGAACTGTACACCTGAAACCTATACAATTTTATTAACCAGTGTCATCCCTGTAAATTCAGCAATAAATAAAATAAATTTTAAAAGGTGAGAGAACTTCCTGTAGGAGGTAAGCCTTAATCTATAGTTTACTATGTAAATAAATTGCTCCAAAATACTGGAAAGGTGGCCGAGAAGGATGAATGTCTATGTGTGAGGCCCAGCATTACTAGTGTGTGTCTTATAATCTTTGCCCCATTTAGGTTTCCATTATCCAGGTGAAGTAACAGATGCAGAAACACGCTTGCCAAAGCCAGCAATGAAACCCTATCCACCCTTAAGGACACTGGCTGGAATGCTTTCTCCACCCCAAGTACCCCCATGACACCTTCTCAGCATCTCAGTAGCACCAACTTTCTCTGCCTGTCTGACTAAAACAACTATGCAAAGCTGGAGCCACGTTCCTTAGTTTCTCCCCTCCGGAAACAGCTCTTGTGTTTAGCACTCCAACCTGTGGCATGAGTTCCTTTCTCACTCTAAGAAGATTCCAGAGAACACTTCACATCATCCTTACATCTTCCCAAACACATTGTTTGGCCACAAAGGTAGAAGAGTCCAACCATCAGCAGCGCGGAACATGAGAACTACATATACAGGGGTGGATAAAAGCAGGTTTAGGGTTAGGGTTAAGTTATTCCTATGGAAAGTAGTGCAATATTAATAAATAGTAATACAGGGGGGAAAAAGTCTATGTTTCACAGGCTCATACCTGTATACCTATTTCTGCCCAGCCCTAACATTCAGATCCATTTCCTTCCCATCGGGGAACATAGAACCTTCAGTCTCCCTTCTAAAGGAACTGGAAATTTATTTCACCCACTAAAAGCAAGTTTTGGACAAGTGATCCTGGCCTTTCCCACCATTCCAAAGAGGGCGGGACCTTATTCATTGGTTGTATTAACCAGTCCCAAAACAGTGGGTCCTTCCACGCATTCTTTGTTTCATTTTCCTTTGATTTCATCTCTCCTTCATAGTCAAATTGAGAGAGCTCCCAACTCACACCATCAGGCATTGGGGGGACTTCCAAGCACTTCTCTAACCCTTGCCTTGCTTTTGTAAAATAACCACCACATTTTGGGTAGAGGACTATTGTGGGGGGGTTTTTGTATGTGGGTGGCAGGACTCTATGATCTATGCTATACAGACCCCACACTGACTGAGCATCCCACATTTAGCCTTGAATTTTCTGACATTAAGCTCCCTCTACCAGACTTAGAGCCGCATTTCTATATCATGGAAAAGTATGGTAACTTTCCTCTAAGTAGGTAAGAAAGGAATTGCCCTGAAGAGGGTCCTCAGGGTTTTAAAATGTTTGAAAATAATCTCTTTTGCATTAATGCAAGAGGAACACATTTCCCCTGCTGCTAAATGACACCTTTCAAGACTGATGATTAACAGAGAGCTGCACCACTTAGGCACCCTCAAGGGGAAAGCTGCATGTATTGCTTCAGTGTCTGCAGTGGGATTCTCACAGAGGGGGAGGGTCCTCCCTCATAAGGGAAAAAAACACAAAATAAAGGTCTGGCCCAAAAAGAATTACATTCATCTGTACATTGTCCAAGAGTCACTCCAAAACCACATACTTTAATTTGACTAAGTTGCCGATCATGGCCTCTTTTCCTTAACAATTATGCCTGTGGAATTTCCCCATTGGGTGGGATTCTGAGACAGATACATTTATTCATGGCTAAGAAGTGACAGGCATAGCATACTACGTCTCTACAGCAGTGAGCCAATGCAATGGACACACATCTTCCTAAATAGAACTAATTCCTTGCCGAAGCCGGTTTGGCTCAGTGGTGAAGCGTCAGTCTGCGGACTGAGGGGTCCCGGGTTCCATTCCAGTCGGGGGCATGTGCCTTGGTTGCGGGCACATCCCTGGTGGGGGTGTGCAGGAGGCGGCTGGTCAATGTTTCTCTCTCATCGATGTTTCTAGCTCTCTATCTCTCTCCCTTCCTCTCTGTAAAATATCAATAAAATATATTTACAAAAAACAAAAACAAAAACAAAACCCTAATTCCTTAAATGGCCACATGGCCAAGAGCCCAGTGTGCTTCTTCATAGCCTACCAGCACATCATCCTGAAGGGCTGTGCTGATCAGCAATTCTTTATCGAGAATTTATCATATGCCAAACCCTGTGATAACCTAAACATCTCTCAAGTCATTCAACCTCCATATTTATGAGGCAGGCATTACTTTTATCCTTTTTGCATATAAGGACACTGAGGCACAGAGAGATGAAGGACTTCCAAGAGGTGCATCCAGTATTTGAACACAGATCTGTCTGATTTCACCACTATCTATTATTCCGTACTTGCCATTATCATTCACTAATAGAGCTGACCAATGCTACAGATTCAATGTTGTGTCGTAACAAACCACACACTCACACGTGTTTGATTGTGTGAAGTGTTTAGTGAAAGGTGCCCAGGAAAAGCACAGTGCAGCCGAAACCAGTTTAACTCAATGAATAGAGTGTCGGCTTGTGGACTGAAAGGTCCCAGGTTCGATTCCGGTCAAGAGCATGTACCTTGATTGCAGGCACATCCTCAGTGGGGGGTATGCAAGAGGCAGCTGATAGATGATTCTCTCTCATCAATGTTTCTAACTCTCTATCCCTTTCTCTTCCTCTCTGTAAAAAATCAATAAAATATATATTAAAAAAAAAAAAAAAGCACAGTGCAGCTCTCACTAGACTTGAATGGAATGAGCTTTCTCTGCACTGAGATCAACTCTATAGGATGTCTCCCAGGGAGAGAAGCAGTAACTCTAAGTTCGTGCCTGAATGTGCCAATCAAAGCCCTGCCTGTATCTCTGCTGACATGAAAAAGGGACCTTGAGAAAAAAAACAAACAAAAGGTATATAAGTTTCAGATTCCAGATGACTCCATGCAAAGTCTAATCCTCTGCCATCAGATGTCTTCAAAAAAATATAGCTGTGCCAGTCACATGTCCAAACATGACATAAAAGATCATGGTGAACTTGGTAAACCGGAACCAGTGGGTTTGGAAAATGATTCTATGGACTCAGCTCACATAGAATTTATTAGAGATTTCCTGAGCATGCTGTGCTAGAGTTAGAGACACAAAAATGAAAATGTGTGGGGGTTTTCTAATTGACTTGAGAGAGAGAAGGGAGAAGGAAGCAAAGAAACAGAGATTAGCAGCCTGTGGCATGTCCCCTACTGGGGAATCAATCCCACAACATGGGGCATATGTATGGATGGGGAATTGAACTAGAAACTAATGGGTACATGGGATGATGCTCAACCAAATGATCTACACCAGCAAAGGTTAGAAATACTACAGCTATAAATAGGACAAGGCCTCTGACCTCACAATGAAATAGAGTGACAAACATATTGAGGTAGCCCCACTAGCATCCCACTTCCTGTATACTTATCACAGGCCAGATACTGTGCTAGTTGCTTCATGCTTGTTACCTACTTTGTTTAAAATTTTATTTTTAAATTATAATTTACATTAAATATTATTCTGTATTAGCTTCAGATGTACAGCATAGTGGTTAGACAATCATATGCTTTACCAAGTGATTTCCCCCCGATATTTCAAGTATCCACCTGGCACCACTCATAGTAATTTATCATTGACTACTTTACACCTCCATGACCATTTTGAAACTACAAATCTGTACTTCTTAATCCTTTTTCCTCTTCCATCCCCCCACCCTCCAACCATCCCGCCCCTAAGCATCAGTCTGTTCTCTACATTTTTTAATCACTTGCTCAAGTTTCAAAATTGAATAAATAGTAGAGCTGGGACTGAAACCTAGATTTTTTTCAGATCCCAAAGACTTTTATCTTAAGCACTAAGTTGGGCTGGCTCCATGTTCAGAAATTCTATTGAAGCATCATAAGAGCAACAACAGAGATATACACACATCCAAGAGGAGCCACCAAAGAGAAAAGGATCCATTTAGGAGGTGGAAAAGAAAGGCAGGCAATCAATCCCTCACCTATCATCAGGGTGATATCTAAACTAGGTTTTGAAGCTAACCTAGGAGTTCATCAGGCAAATAAAGAAGGCAGTTGAGCCTTGGCTAGTGTGGCTCAATTGGAGAGAGCTTCATCCTGAACACCAAAAGGTTGCACATTTGATTCCTGGTTAAGTAACATACCCAGACTGTGTGTTTGATCTCTAGTTGAGATGCCTGTGGGAGGCAATCAATTGATATTTCTCTCTCACATCAATGTTTCTTTCTCACTCTCTCTCTCTCTCTCTCTCTTCTCTCCCACACTTCTCAAAAAAAAAAACAAACAATTATTAAAGGCAGGAGTTGAACATTCAAGGCAGAAATAATTCAGTAGCCCAGAGACACAAGAGATCATAGTCCACCAAGGAGCTGCAAGAAATTCTATACATAAATTATATAAAGTGGTACTAGGATTAGGATAACAAGTTGGCTGAAATATAAGCAGTGAACAGGTTACAGGATGGTACATATACATGTGTGTACGAACATTACACACATCATCTTTTTAGGTGATTTCCCAAGAACAGGGACCAGTTTGAGTTTTATTGGATCTCAGGTGTGAGTGAAAACAAGCAGAATTCAGCTAAGGCCCTGATTGACTTTCATGGGGCCATTCAGCTGCAAAAAACGAAGCCTACTGACACTTAGCTTATATCAAACACCTGCACGTGTTTACTTATCATCTTCCTGCTCAGAAGTAAATACCCAGCACATATAATGTGCATGTTTTGCACCTGTCATTTTCTAGGGGAACTGACTATAATAAAAGAGGAAATGAAGCAAAGTAAATGAAAACAAATCAAAACCAAATGAAAAATGGGAGTACCTATAATCTCTTTACATGAACAGGAGACTATTAGAGTGAGCCCCCCAAGTGACTGTATTTTCAAATGCAAGTAGGCAGTAAACTTAAGACTTGGCTGACTTTGTCCCAACCAACAACACACAGGCATGATAAGATGGAAAAGGAATCAGATGAAGAAGAGTCAAGAGAATTCTGCTGGAGCCCAGCCAGTGTTACTCAGTGGTTAAATGTCAACCCATGAACAAAGAGGTCCCTGGTTTGATTCCTCCCAGTCAGGGCACATGCTGGAGTTTTGGGCTCAATCCCCAGTAGGGGGCGTGCAGGAGGCAGCCAATCTATGACTCTCTTACTGATATTTCTGTCTCTCTATCCCTATCCTTTCCTCTCTCACTCTCTAAAACCAATAAAATCCTTTGTGTGTTTTTAAAGAGAATTCTGCTGGAGTCCCTACCACTGAGCCACTGTATGGTATGGAGGATATCATTCAACCTCTTCAAGCCTTAATTCATCATAAATAGGCACATATATGACTAATGACATGTTTTTGATAAAGATCAAATCCCAAAATATGAGAAGAGTTTAGGCTTGAATTGGATATGCCTCTGCTTAAATGCTTGAGTATTTCTAATACTTCCAATCATAGCACTCTGGTTTATGAAGTGCTCACTCACCATAACACCTTGCACTTTCTCGCTTGAACTTTACAATCACTCTGTGGAGCAGGCACTATTATTACCTCCATTTTATAGGCAAAGAACCCAAGGCACAGTAATTCAATGACTTGCCCAATGATAACACAGATAGAAATGGAAGGAGTCAGAATTAAACTCAGATATTCTAGTAACTTGGAGCCTTCCCTAAGGCATCTGTTTAGACTTCATTACTCCCAGGGTGGGATGGTTAATTTTATGTGTCAGCTTGGCAGGTGTTTTTGGGTGAAAATAATATTTATTTATTTATTTATTTATTTTAAATGTATCACCCATTTTCTCTCCCTTTCCCCTCTCCTCCCAGTCCCTCTCCTCCCTCCAGGTTTTCAGTAATGGACAAAATGAATTGACCAACAAAATAAGACCCGAAGCTTGGAGGCATGGAACAGACTGACATACCTTGATGTGGGGTTGGGGGAACAAGAAGAGATAAACCGAAGAACTTATTGTAGAGGACCTCCTGGAAAGGCACATGGACATTCTTTAAATTGTCAGCTGAGCCAGAGGCACTGGCAGAGTCCGTGTCCCTGGTTACACACTCCCCTCCCCCCAAGAAGGCATGTTATTCAGTTTCTGACTTAGCTTTGTCCAGGTGTCAGCAGGGGCGGGTCTAGATATGTAAATCTAGTAATGCTAGAGCCTAGTTAATAATGCAAATAAACTCCTTTGATCCTAAGTTTTGGTGTTATTTCCTGGTATTTTGGGATATAAAAATAAACCTGCTGCATGGCTCAGTGCTTGCTGCCTCTCCATCAGAGAGAATGGCAGCCCACCTAGCTCCCAGCCTTATGAATCTATTTCTGCCTTTTGGTTTCTTTCTTTAATTTCTTAATCCCCAGCTCCTCCACTCAGGAACCTGACTGTTTCCTTTTCCATTACGGGGATGGACACGGAAAAAAGAGAAACAGCCCCCACACTTATTACTTATATGCATAGCCCATGGACACAGGCAATAGGGTACAAAATAACATTTAAATTGTTGAACCATGACTAAGCAAGCTACCCTTCCAGAATGTGGATGGGTTTAATCCAATCAATTGAAGGCCTTGCTAGAACAAAAGGGATCAGCCTCTCCAAACAAGAATGAGTTTCCCAGCAGAAGGCCTTCCGACTTCATCTGCACCACCTGGTCTTCAGACTTGCCAGACTCCTTAACTATATAAGTCAATTCCTTGCAATAACTCTCTTTCGATACATACACATTGTATCAGTTCTGTTTCTCTGAAAATCCTTGACTAATGTATAGGTTTAATTTAATTCTACCTCCCACCTCTATTCCCCTTCCATGCCTTGTCTTTCAACTCAATTGATTCAGCCGATATTTTCTGAGTGCTCCACCTGAACCAGGCACTGCACAAGACTTGATGGCAAGGTCAAGATGATACTCTCCACTCAGTCCTATTCTCCCCATGGTGTCCAACCCTTTTTAGTCCACCCATCATCTTTCTGGATTACAAGATCCTTGAGATGTGTGACAAGTCTTTGTACAACATCAAGTGCAGAGCTTCAAATAGACACAGAGTAAATGCCCATCCATGTTGACAAAGTGACTACTATCTGTACTTGCTTATTTTACCCTTTCCTGAGCATGTGCTGCACATTCACTGCTATCTCCTTTTGTCTCAGTTTCAAGGAGCAGGAAGAGAAACACTGGGAGGTTATATCACCTTCCCGAAGTCACAAAGAGTAATTCACACCTAGGTCTGCTGGAGCCCAGAGCCCTTGGACTTCCCCCACTGCTTCTGCTACAGCTCCCTGCTCTAACCCCTCCCAAGCTACAAACAACAGATGAATAGGCACCCCTAGAGCTCCAGGGCCTTCAGCCAAACTCCACAAACATACAACTTCAGCGCTTATATGAGGTGAAGTATTAAAAAAAAATGAAGGCAATCGAATGTTATCTATAAATACCTCAAAGCTTCTTTCCTTCCACTTAAAAATTCTCTAGTAATTGTTTTTACCGCAGTTAATCATAAAAATGAATCACCTCAAAATTTTAAAAGAAATTCTCCTTCAAAATATGTCAACTTTGTGCCGTGAATTCATTTATTATGAGGCCACATGATGCCTGCAAGTACTGCATTTTATTTAAACGTGACATTTTTTTTTTCACTCTGTTTTGATTCCACATCTGAAAAATAGCTTCTATCAATCTTTCACTGGAGCCAAGCATAACTGTTTTGCTCACTGAAACATTAAATACAGACTCAGGGCCCGAGAATCAAATTAAAAATAAAATATACTAGTGCCAGGCTGACATTCGTAGCATCAGACCAAAGAGACCATGGATTTGAGAACTATGGTAAACCCACTTCCCAGGTACAAATCAATCCACCCTAATCCTTCTGGGTCTTCGATCATGTCTAAAGTCTGAAGATTTT
Source organism: Nyctalus aviator (assembly GCA_036971965.1). Lineage (NCBI taxonomy): Eukaryota > Metazoa > Chordata > Mammalia > Chiroptera > Vespertilionidae > Nyctalus > Nyctalus aviator. The sequence continues at coordinate 157,896,388 of CM072923.1, read as the reverse complement.
ATGTGGGTTGATTTTTCTTTCAATTTTAGAAAGTGTTCCCGACTTGATTTTGAAAGGGCTAGACATTTTCAAGGAAATCGCCAGGCTCAGTTGGGGCATCGATTGTGATCGATGATTTTCCACATCAGCTGCCACTGGACTGGGGGGTGGGGGCTGAGATGCACACTCTATACTTACCTTCCCCATAATGCATCATTCTCCTTCTACACACTGGCAACACACAGACATATCCAATATTGTACTGCTTCCTTCTTTCACTCATCCTACACAGGTCCTGAGAGTCTGTAAAAAGAAGCACTCCCCATATTCTGGGGATGAAGGGAACCCTGACCAATCCATCATGCTTTGTCTGCTAATGATAGACTCATGCATAAGAGCCACCATAACTAGAGAGAGGCAGCAGGCATGAAAAGGAGTGGATCAACTGTCAGCGGTTGGGGGTCTGAGGGACTGCAGAGCTGTGATTAGAATTTTCAATCAGGACTTCCAGGATTCATCATGTTATGGGAGGTGGGGGAGGGGAGAGAAGTTTGCAGAGGCATATTCCTCCATCAGCCGCCTTCCCTTCTCCTATTAGCCAAATTAAGTCCTAGGGGCTCAGTGTCTTCCCCACCCAAAGAATGAAACTTGAAGAGATGTGTTAGGTGAGGCAGATGCGTGTCTGGATTAAGCAACTTCCTCCCCACAATTTCCAGATTGCTGTCTCTGAAATACAATTCTAAACTTCTCATGCCTGCTCAAAACACTGTTCTTCCTTTCCTCCTTCCCCTCCTCTGCTTCCCCCTGTTTTCCTCTCTTCTGTTCCTTCCTTTCTCCCTTCCTTTCTTTCTTTCTTCCTTCCTCCTTTAACTTCCTTTCCTTTCTAGCTTATCTTCCTGTTTTTCCCCTCCTTTCTTATCTACCTACTCACCAGTATGCTTTCCTTCCTTCCACACCAATTAAGCACTTACAAAGAATAACCATTCCCTAATGGGAGAACTGAGTCTACTGGAAGACAGACCCCTACATCTAAACAATCCCAATGTAGTGAAAACAAAACAGCAGTGCTGCAGAACACAGTAGTATGCGGGAAGAGTGGGAATGATGTTCAGAAGAGCTTCACAGATGAAGTGGGAATGTGTTGGCAGCGGATGAAGTAGCACGTGCAATGACAGCAAGACAAAAGGACATGGGCTTTTCGAAGAAAGGTGGATAGATCAGTAAAGTCGGAGCATGATTCATGGGGGATGGGGAAAGTGATATGAAGTCAGTCTGGAGAGGTAGATAAGGCCCTGTTATGAAAAATGTTGTACATAGGATTTTATGAAGGTAATGGAGAAAAATAATAGGCCATAAGCAGAAGGGGTGGTGGTGGTGGTGGTGACTAGGCTTTTAATTAAACCTCAATTACACACACACACACACACACACACACACACGCCCTCTCTAAGCACATTATTTTAAAAGTGCAACATAACTCACTATTTATCCCTCTTCCCTATTTTGTATTCCTCCACAACACTTATCACCATGTAGTGCCAGTTTGTAAAAATATAAACAGAGCCACTTCCACATGGAGCCAGAGCTGTCATGCCAGAAGAACAGCCCTGCACGTCTTACACCCCAAATCTCACTCATTTTATTATGAATCTGACACCACTGAAAATGTAAGTTCCATTCTGAGAGCAGGGATTTGAATTTTGTCCTCTGCTGTATCCTTACATCTAGAATACTGTTTAAAACTTGGCAAAACAGCCTTTGGGCTGGGCCTAAAGCAACATTGTGTCCTAAGAACTGTTTGCAAGGAAAACAAGAAAGCAGGTATTCTGACTACCGGACTGATGGCTGTGGGACTGAAAATTAAAAACACTTTAGAATTAACATCACTCTGTTAGCTCATCTGCAGCAATAGAAATGCTTTCCTCCTACAGATATAACTTCCCCTTCCCTTTCTCAGAAGCACACCTTGACTTCATGTACTAATCAGAACACTATCTGGGCTTCTGCATAAATCTTTGCTTCCTGAATAGCTATTCTTTGTTTTGATCTCGGATAAATGCTTGTTGCCTCTTCTTTTGACAGGCTTTTTATTTTTTTAGGTTAACAAGACTTACTTATTAATTTTATCTATCATGTCTCTGCCTCCACTGAAATATAAGTTCCATTTTGAGAGCAAGAATTTGAGTTTTGTCCACTGCTGTATCCTTTGGAGCTAGAACAGAATTACATACATAATTGATTTTTCATGAATATTGTTGAATAAAATAGTCTTTTCAAAGATAGCAAAGCCCAATGATCTCAGCATTTTATTTAAACAAAAGTCATTGCCTTTAAAAGACATATTATCAGTTAAACTGGCTTAGTCTCACTTCCCTCCAAGAATGCAGGTGAAATGCCTACTTTAAAAGTAGTTACAATAAAAAGTGATGTAACAAAACTTTGAGCAGTAATTGACTTTTAGTAAGTCCTCAATAAATGTCAACTATGGTTTTATGTTTTTGTAGATATCTTATAAATTCCCATCCCCTGGGAAGTGCTTGAAGACCTGACCCGGTCTTAGTCGGGGGCTCAATGAATGGTACTGATTCATCAGAAATCTGAACCATTAACCCAAAGGATCCTCTCTTCTGGTCTGAAGATTAGTAATTTCCCCAGAGTATTCTAGGCATCACTACACAGGGATATCTCAAAAGTAGGATTATAACTGTTCATATGGAAAATAATACAATAGCCCTGGCCGGTGTGGCTCAGCTGGTTGGGCATCATCCTGAGCACCAAGAAGTTGTTGGTTCGACTCCTGTCAGGACACATGCTAGGATTGTGGGCTTGATCTCCAATAGGCAGTCGACCAATGTTTCTATCTCTATCCCTCTCCCTTCCTCTCTCTCTAAAAGTCAAGAAAAACTTTTAAAAAGAAAATAATGCATTAATGAATTAAATAATACAAAAATAGTGTTTTGCATACTAACAACTATACACCTACTTTTGCCTCACCCTGCACACTCTTCAGAGAGAAAGAAGTCTTGGAAATGAAGTATGCTTTGTAGGACTGATGCTCAGCTGTGACCAATGAGGGCCCTCAAACCACTGAGAATCATCTTTCATGACATCATCATACAGCTACCATGACAACTTACAATATTACTTTGAAATTCTGAATGCCTCCTGCAGGGGACCACATGCATCCTAACAGAAGGGCACCAGTGCTGGGGAAGAGGCGGTGAGCTAGGGCCCAACTTCTGGGTTTGCATCCCAACTGCCACTTTCTAAAGTATGACTTTAAGGGAGTGACTTAACCTCTCTGTGCCTCAACTGCACATTGGGAACAATAAGAACTCTATTTCACAGACTATTTTATTCAACAATATTCATGAAAAATCAATTATGTGTCAAAGGGAGAGGCAACAAGCATGAATTCACAGAGTCAATCCTGTGAAGCACTTAGAACAATGTCTGGTGCATAGTACATGTCCAAAAATGTCATATGTTCTCCTCAATAAGTTTTAGAATGTAACAACAGATGCCCACAAGTGAATTGCTAGTGTAATAAACACATCCAAATTTCCTCTTACTTGCTCACTAAAAATGATAAGAAAAAGGTTTAGGTACAACTCAACCCCTATCCCTGCTCAGAGAAATATATATATATATACACACACACATACATACACTAGAGGCCCAGTGTATGGATTCATGCACCAGTGGGGTTCCTTGACCTGGCCTGTGCCCTCTCACAATCTGGGACCCCTTTGGGATGTTGTATAGCCAGTTTCAGCCAGATCCTCAGAGGCGCAATCCAGACAGGAAGGAGCCTGATTCTGTGTATTGAGCATCTGTCCCCTGGTGGTCATTGCGTATCATAGCGAACTATCTACAGGTCACTCAGTCTTTTGGTCATTCGGTAGCTTAGGCATATATATATATATATATACATATATATATAATGTACATGTACACATACACACACACACGCACACGCGCGCACACACACACACACACACACACACATATACATACACTGAGTGGCCAGATTATTATGATCTCTGAAGGCATTATAATCTGGCCAGTCACTGTCCGTGTGTGTGTGTGTGTGTGTGTGTGTGTGTGTATGGCCCTGTGCATGAATTTGTGCATGGGTAGGGTCCGACCAACCTGGCCAGGGGGAGGGAACATGGGCAGTTGGCCGGCCTTCCTGCTCGTTGAACTCCTGGTCAAGGGGACAATTGCATATTAGCCTTTTATTATATAGGATATACACTGAGTGGCCAGATTATTATGCAATCAGAGATCATAATAATCTGGCCTCTGAGTGTATATAGTAGAGGCCCAATGCACAAAATGCATGCAAGAGTAGGCCTTCCTCCCCCAGTTGCCAGTACCAGTATCCCTCCAGCACCCAGGACCTGGGCTTCCCCCCTGGCTGCCGGCATCCGGGACCCACCACAGCCCACTAGTGGGTGGCCTGGGCCTCCCTCTGTGGGGTAATCATGGGGCAATGGCCAGCCCCTGACCAATTGCATTGCACTCACTTTGGCTGGCCTGGTACCAGTGGGTGTCATAGTGTGGTCCCGGATGGTCATCCAGATGGTCATATGGCTGTTCAGCCATTCGGTCAATTTGCATATTACACTTTTATTATATAGTATATAATATTATATATACCTTGAGAGGCTCTAGCCCTTTCCATTTATACAATTTGAGGCATAACCTTTAGCTGCAGAGTCTCAATTTATTTACCTGTGAAACTCACTTGTGATCTAGGTTTGCCCTGTGGCTTATAGGAATATCTCGTGTTTTATAAATCCTAGAGCACTATAAAATATTAAGTTGTAATTACAAATTGAAAACCTCAAGAGACTCATCAAAATAGAGGGTTTAAAAAAAACATATAAACTAAAACCACAATGAGATATCACCTCACACTCACCAGAATGGTTATCATCAATAAATCAACAAACAACAAGTGCTGGTAAAAATGTAAAGAAAAGGGAACCCTCATGCACCGTTGGTGGGAATACAGGCTGGTACAACCACCATGGAAAATAGTGTGGAGTTTTCTCAAAAAATTAAAAATGAAACTGCCTTTTGCCCCCGTGATCACACTATTGGGAATATATCCTTCTAGAGGCCCAGTGCATGAAATCCCTGTACTTAGGGGGTCCCTCAGCTTGGCCTGTGCCCTCTTGCAGTCTGGGAGCCCTTGGGAGATGTTCAACTGACAGCAGGGAGTAGGCCTAAGCTGGAAGTCAGACATCCCTCTGGCAGTCTGCAGTCCAGGACCCCTCTCTCCTTATGGCCCGCCTGCTAGCTACTCCTTACCACTTGACTAGCTGCTCCTTAGTGCTGCCTGGGAGGCAGGAGAGGCTCCTGCCACCACCACTGTACTTGCTGGCTTCTGGCTGAGCAGCGTTCCCCCTGTGGAAGTTCACTGACCACTAGGGTGAAGCTCCTGCATTGAGTGTCTGCTCCCTGGTGGTCAGGGTGCATCATAGTGACCAATCGTTCCACCGTTCAGTCAATTTTCATATTAGCATTTTATTATATAGGATATCCAGAGAAACTTAAAACACTGATTGATTGGAAAGAATATATGTACCCCTATGTTCAATGCATCATGATTTACAATAGCCAAGATCTCGAAATAGCCCAAGTGCCCATTAGTAAATGAGTGGATAAAAAAGCCATGGTACATTTACACAATGGAATACTACATGGCCATAAAAAAGAAGGAAATTTTAACATTTGCGACAGTATAGAAAGACCTAGAGATTATTATGCTAAATTAAATGAGCCAGTCAGAGAAAGATAGGTACTACATGATCTCACTTATATGTGGAATCTAATAAAATAAACAGACAAAATAGAAACAGAGGCATGGATGCATGGAACATACTGATAGCTGTCAGAGGAGGGAGAGGGGAATTGTGGGGCTGGATGAAAGAAAGTGAAGGGATTGAGAAAAAAGAAAAAAAAAAGAAAAAACCATACATATAACACATAGACACAGACAACAGTTGTAGCCAGAGGGAAAGAGGGTGGGGCTAAGTGGAGGTGGACAAAAAGGGGATAAATGGAAACAGAGAGATACTTTGCTTTGGGGGATGGGCACACAATGCAGTGCTCAGATGATGTTTTAAGTTGTACACTTGAAATCAATGTCACCCCTATAAATTGAATGTTTAATAAAAGCACATGAAACTACTTTGTCTTCTTATATATGTGCAAAATGAAAATGACTCTTTGAAGAATCCAATTTTGATAAACCCATGTCAATACTACTAATACAAGCCATCACTAATGACAAGATTGATAGCTCAGAAGGGCGAGTCATTTCATGTTACTGTGCATCATGCTTAATTCACCAAAAGGAGTCTGTGTGTATAATTAATGCAGTTTTCTTCCTGGTTTCATTTGGAAACATGTAAAGGGTCCCTGAGGAATCCTGTAAGTTAGAAACAATTAATAAAATAAAACCACTTAATTAAAGAGAATAATTGAAGCCTATTTTACACTAGAAAGTGGAGGGATAACAATCACTTTGGAAACACATTGTGTAAAAATTGCTGAGTTTTCAAAGGAAGAACAATCTGCAGACAGAACATGTGTAAGTCATGATAGTTAACGGATGTCCCAGGCCCTTTGTTCTGGAATGATCTCAATCCAGTGGACCTGACATGTACATGGGAGGCAAGATTACAGGTCCTACAATGACAAGTGTCATTCTTCTGTAGGAAAACTTCATTTACTCTTTATTTCAATGCACATTTAAGGTCCTTTCTCTGCACCACTGGGAACCCTGGGTGAAAAGCAGGCCCTCTCCCTCTGCCTTCCAGAAACTCTAAGCCTAATTAGGGAAAGAGGGGAGTCCATATACAACTAATATGCAGAGGGATAAAGTACTATGAGGCAACAGAGGACCCGGAAAGCAGTGAAGGAGGGCTCCCTGCCTGTCAAGGAGGAAAAATATGCTTTCAGATGGCCTACGTTTTCGGGGTGGGGATGAATGTGTAGCAGCATAGAGAGAGGAAAATGCAATTGCAGATACAACATCATATGCTAAGTCACAAATACATGAATTGCTTTGGTAAATTACATAAAATCCAGTGTGTCCCAAGAACACATTATGTTTCTGGGAAGAAAAAGATGAAGTGGGAGACCAGACAGAAAAAGAGCAAGGACATGGATTCAGAAAAACGAGCTTGAATTATATAAATATGTAATCGGTATGTATGTAACATCTCCAGGTTTCAGTTTTCTCTTGCATAAAAATAGAGTTTTAGGAACACTCAGATGGTAGTATACTATATTCTGGTTCCCAACTATCTCTGAACTTCCCAATGAGGGGTTTACCATCCATATTTTTTGCCATATGATTGCCAGCCTCTCAAGGTAGATGGAAAATATCCCCACCCCAAGGTCAGGTTTGGCCAACTGGCTATCTTTGGCAAGTGGGATATGAGTGGACATAATGTGCACTGCAACCAAACAACACTTAAAGTGCACTTATATTGTTCAGTTCAGACATTTGTATTTCTGCCCTTTGTCACAAAGACCACATGGTCCAGAGGGAACTATTCTCAGAGCCTAGGTTTCTGGAATGAGAAGATCTTAGAAGAGAGTGGAGCAGAATTGTGGGACCTGAATAACTACTGAAACGTGAGGGTAGCTTCTTACTACAGCAAAGCTTCACCAAAACATAGATGAATGAATAGATCATAGGCTAACAGGAAGTCAAACAGCTAATGATATAGCAATCAGAAAAGTGCCGTGATAAATGCATGCATGGGATAGTATTGAAGAACCAATAACACATGTAAAGACACTTGTTCCATATTAGCGCCTAATATGGACATATTAGGCGCTAATATGGAACAATAACACATGTAAAGATGCTTGTTCCATATTTCTTCCTTTTATTCCAGGAAGAAATAAAAGTCTCAGAGCTAAATAATTATAATGAAGGTCATGTCAAAACATGAATATATTCATTTGTTCCATATGAGATACCTGCCATTAGAATTAATTGAACATATTCTAGCTTGACTCTCTTATTTACCTTGAGCAAGTCCTTAAGCTCTTTGTATCTATATTTTCTTATCTGTAAAAGGGATAGGTAGTTCTAGGTCTGCACCTACTTCAAACAGCAGTTGTGATTATCATATTAGTGCAGAGTCCTTCAAAGAGAGTCTAATATAATATGTGCTCAATAAAGGTAAATCATTGTTAGGATTATTATTATTATTATATTTAATAACTAATACCAGCTATAATTTACTGAGATTACTCCTATAGCTTCTCAGTGCCACCAAGTATAAAACAGCAAATTTTATTTTTGTGTTTAACTATAAACTGATGACCTTCCCAAAATATGCACACATACACAATCTTTTTTACTGTTAGAACTTCTGTCACCATATTTGAAAAATAAATATAATAAGAAAAATTGTTTTCAATTCCTTTGAAAAGACACAGTGGTGAAATATTTGGGCTAAGTACAGTATAACTCACTAGGTAGATTATCTTTTTTTTGTTTAGTAGGTAAATACCTTACAAAGAATTTCCAGTGAAATTTTACAACTCCAAAATATCTGATCATTTTAAAAGCAATTAATATAAGCCTTTAAAAGTTTATCCACTCATAAGCAAAATAGATATACTTCCCTGTCTTGAAAAGGCCGGCTGCTTTGTTTCCCCCCACTTTAACATCGAAGTCATTAAGGGGTTCTTAAACTTTTTGGGGTGACAGACCCTTTTGAGAGTGACAGAAACCTCGGGCACTCTTTCCAGAAAAATGCACATCAAGAATTCAGACTCTTGGCCACATTCTCCTCTGTGAGAGATGACATGATGGCCTGGTGACAGTAATGAAAGAGGGTGTTGGGAGGGGGACACCTCTAAAATACAACAGTTCCCAATTCAAAGTATGAACAATAGATGCCCCAAGAGATCGTCCTCAGAACAAGTCTCCAAATACCCTATTTAATGGGGATCAGCTGACCAACTGTACCTCAATTTTCTGTGTTCAATGTCCTTGTTGTAAAATGGGGGTAATCATAGTTGTTTTCTCATAGTGCCTTGAAAACGAAAAGAGATGATCCATGGAAAGTGCCTGACACAGTGCCCACACATTAGCTCTGAATAAATAGCAGCTACTATTCCCATGTTAGCATGCAGGGCCCAGAAAGAGGAATAACTTGCCCAAAGTTGCATGGCTCACCATTGGCAGAGCGAGATGAACCGCTGAGGTGCCTCAAGAAGTGAACATACAAGTGGGCCAAGTGCTGGAGCTCACAAACCAGGGCATCTAGAAATAAGAAGTGCTCAAATCAGCTGATATTTGTTTGTGGCTCAGCTGTTCCACCGCACCAGCTGCTCAAGACTTTCAGACGCTCCTCAGCATGGCACAGCAGGCCCCACCAACATTCATTCCGTCAGCCTCAAATCTAATTTCAGTCTCAGAGAGTTTTGTTTTAAGTAGGTCTAAAATTGAATATCCATTCCTATTTATAGTAAAGGGACATTTCCTAAGAAAGTGCCTGGTAAGAATTCGCATCCTCTTTCCTCAGCAGCCCCCACCCCAACGCAGGCCGCTTTGGGTCTATGTTGACTCCTTCACTCATTGAAACATGGAAACATGTCTCAGAGGCTTTCAGTGCTGAAGCAGTAGAAGCTTACCCATAGGCCCATAGCCATGGGGTGTGCCCAGGGCCAGCATTAACAGACAGGACCCTAGAGAAGCGAGCACTACCCAACTTTGGATGGGGAGCAAGTCAACTCCACAGCAAATGTCAAGCACATTCCTAGGAGAGTAGTGAAGAGCTAGTCTAAATAAAAATTCCCAACTTGTCATAGCCATAGCTAGGGAATAGCCATAGTTCTGTTCAAAATAAAACAGCCAACTATCAGACATGGTCTAATCATAGCAATGGGCCCAATGGGAACAGGAGACCTGGCTTACTGGTCCCACCTGCCATTTACTAACTGAGAAGCCTTGGGAATGACCTTGATTTCTTAGGCATCGGCTGACTTAGATAAGGAAACCAACTAGGCAGAGGCCAGGTGTCAGACCAAAGAGTCCCTAAAGACTGTTTCAGCTTAAGAATCAAAGTGATAGAAGTATATTTATAGCAACACATTTTCTAACAGCAAAATAGTAGAAACTAGCCAAATATCTCCTTTACTAGATAAGATCAACAAAGGGACAGTCTTAAACAGAAGACTACACAACAGCAAAAACTGATGAGCTGTACTTACAGGCATCTATGTCACGAAATCCAGGAAATATAATGCAAAGCAAAGACATGTGACCATTTTACAATATAATTATAAAGTTCAAAAGAAAACAGGATAAAATAAAATAACAAGTGGTTTAGGGATAGCTATGGAAATAAGCAACATGAAATTCAGGCTAGAAGGTTCCTGGGGGGAAGGGAGGGTGCTATCAAGGAAGAACCCTTAGGAAGCTTCCAGAGACTCATTACATTCTCCTTCATAGCCTGAGGAGTGGGTGGTTGGGTTCCTATATTAATTTTATCATTGTTCATTAATTATCTACATATGTGGTCATAGACTCTTTTTCACATGTTCTGTATTTCACACACAAAACAGGTCTAAAGGGAACCAATATTTGAATTAAAGAGGACTACTGTATTGGAACCAAATACATGCTATACCATTTAGCCCCACAACAGCTTGGCTTTATTTTACAGATGAGAAAACTGGTTCTGGGCAGTTCAATAAAAGAAAATGACCACGAATCCCATGGGGTCTCTTTGTCTGCAAAGCCCATGTATTTTCCATCCCACTGCATCAGGCTCTGGGTAGGCAGGGCAACAATTACTATTCCAGGCTACCAAGAAGGAAAGGTTCTCAGAAATATACAGTATTCAAGGTTGCCCAGGAGTTTGTCATTAAAAGAGCAGGATTCAATGATCTGACCTTAAAGTCCAGGACCCTCCCAGCATGCCTGGCTATGTCCTGTAAACTGCAGGCAAAGAGAACTAGTATTGCCAGGCTAGTTCCAAAAGAGAGGAAGCAGACTAAGCCCCTCCAGTTTATCTCCCCGATCAGGTTTGCATGAGGTCAGGGACTTTAACTTTGATACTTGCCGGCAATGGAAAGATACACAAAAAGATAAGAGTATGTTAATATGGCAGTCTGAATATCATTTTCATCTACAAATGTAACTTGCTCTTAGAAAGGCCAATTTTCTCCAAGGACACTATGTGCAAATATGTGCAAATATGTTCACGCCTTCCTTCCCCCAACCCCAAATAACAAAATGCCATGACTGCATTTCTGCTATCCATGGATTTTTCTCATTTTAACAGTGCTATTGTCTTTCCTGTTTATGAGTTTGTTTCCCATCTCGGGAAATTTCAACCCACACATAAGCTACAAATGTGCTTCCTTCCATTTTATTTCCATTACTCTTAATTAGGTAGTAAAATACAATCCACCTACGTGAACAAGATGGGTAAAAGAAAGTGAAAGCTAAATGCATTTTTCATTTCACACATAACAATCTGTAAGCAGAGTCAGAGAGTCCCCTGAAGCTAAACCTACAATGCTTCTTCCTGTGGGGATGGAGTCCAGTTGTTTACACCCATCACTCAAAGTCAGAGCTGAAAAGGCACCAGGATCCAGCCCATTACCTAGCACAGTGTTTGGCACATGGTAATGGCTTATTAAATGTCTAAAGAGTAAATAATAGCTCATAATGATAATAGCTAATACATATAGGAAAAGCTTATCATATGTCAGATAATGTTTCTAAGCATTCTACCTACATACATTAACTCACTTAATCTTGTAATAATGTCAAAAGGCTGGTATTGTTTTTATCCTCATTTCAAAGACAGGAAAATGAGGCTCAAAATGATGATGGCACTTGCCCAACATCACATACCTAGGGAGCGACAGAGCTGGGATCCAGGCTGTTGGCCACCTGTGTCTTCAACCCTCACATTATCCTGAACACCTCTTAGAAGGGATGGAGAGAATGGAGCCCAGGAATGCAACATGAGTATAAAAGTCACACACATGACACGCTGGAGAAAAGCAAGAGGCTTGGAGTCTGAAAGACAATTCTAATACAATTGCCCTACATATTTGGGAACCCGAGAACCCATATTCCCACAGGCTTACTGGGATCTGGCACCAGTAACTCCAAGAACTTGTTTCCATTTCCTTCACTGTACAATGATACAGTAACATCTACCTTGGCCTACTGCAGTGAGAACCAAAATCAGCAAAACAAGTCAATGCTCCCTAAATGGCAGCTACTTTAAGGAACTGTGTAAGTTCAAGTCTACGTCTCAGGCTATGCACTTGCCCTCTCGGTAACTATGGCTAATCCTACCCAAGAGGTATTTTTACACTCACCTCCCAAAACTAGTAAAAGGCTTACACTAGACACAAACTTAGAAAAAGGTCACACAGAAAAGTGGGGAATAGGTGAATGGGGATTGAAAGGATGTAGCTTAGGACTCTAGAAGAATGAGCACTTCCTTTGCTCCATATGGGTGCCAGAAAATGCCCCCAAAAATGAACTCAAATCAAGGAGATGGGCAATACTGCTTAGAGCTTGGCTGTAGAAGCTAGACAGAATTAGGATTGCATCCTGCCTCCTCCACTTGCTGGCAGCAGGACAGGCAACCTCTCAAGGCCTTGGTGTCCACATTCCTATTATAAAGGTTGTGATGAGCCCTAGCTGGATTGACTCAGTGAATACAGAGTCAGCCTGCAAACTGAAAGGTCCCAGGTTTGATTCCGATCAAGGACATGTGCCTGGGTTGTGAGCTCAAACTCCAGTGGGGGACTTGCAAGAGGCAGCCTATCCAAGATTCTCTCTCATCATGGATGTTTCAATCTCTCTCTTCCTCTTCCTTCCTCTCTGAAATCAATAAAAATATATTTTATTTAAAAATAAAGGCTGTGATGATTTATCACAATGGTGAGCACAGAGCAAGAGCTTAGTCATTGGGAGTAAAATCCCAACAAACCCTGTGATAAGGGAGGGACAGGAAGAAGATCCAACCCTTTATCTCTGGAGTTGGTACTCATGTAGTCTCAAGGTGATACAAATTCCAGAGATTATTTAAGAAAAAAGAATTAGCCCAGTCAGAGTGGCTCAGTTGCTTGAGCATCATCCTGTGCACAGAAAGGTTGCTGGTTTGATTCCCAGTCAGGACACATACCTGGTTGTGGGTTCAATCCCCAGTCAAAGCATCTATGGTAGGCAACTGATCAATGTCTTTCTCTCTCTCTCTCTCTCTTTCTCTCTCTCTCTCTCTCTCTGTCTTCCCCCACCCTTTCTTTCTCCAAGCATGTACTCTAGTGAGGATTAAAATAAAGTACTAAAGAATAAAATATATATTTTTCCTCTTACAAGCCCAAGGACTTGATATTCTTAATAAACATTTTCCTTTTCATATTTTATCCATTCACCATAAATAGAAAATTAATTGATGAGAAAGATGAGTGATACAAATATATATCCCCAGACATGAGCCTACAAATTGGACACAGAGGAAATTGTCTTGTATAGAACAATTACCATTCATGTAGTCTATACTTCCCTGTAATGATATCAACCCATTGAATATTCGGAAGGGTCCTGCACTCCCAGAGGCAGCACAGGCTCCAAGTTTGGCTCTGTAGTCAGACTTGAGATGAAATCAAGGCTCTGCTCTGAACCCATAGAAAACCACCCTCTCTGGAACATGGAGAAACCTCATGTGATCACAATGCTTTTCCAAGCAATTAACACAGGACTGGAGACCTAGTGCTCAGAAAAGAATGTGTGTGAATATAATGAAACTAAATCTATTCTATATAAAAGCCTAAGTGGCTGTCCATTCTATCATTCAACCATTTGACTGGTAGCTATGGCGCACACTGACCACCAGGGGAAAGATGCTCAATACATGGGCATGGAGACATGGAACAGACTGATGAATCTCAAGAGGAAAGAGGAGGGGGAGGAGGCCAGGAAGAGATTAACTAAAAATTTTATATGCATACTAGAGGCCCAGTGCACAGATTCGTGCACCAGTGGGTTACCTCTGTCTGGCCTGTGGGGATCAGGCTGAAACCAGCTCTCCAACATCTCCTGAGGGGTCTCAGATTGCGAGAGGACACAGGCCAGGCAGAGGGACCCCACTGTTGCACAAATCCATGCACTGGGCCCCTGGTGTTACTATAATGATTATCTCATTATCCCCAATGCAGACAAAACTCTGAGTGACTGAGCCAAGACCATGCAGTTGAGAAGTCACGGGCCTCTTCTGAATATGGGGCTGTTATCTCCCCCAGCACTCTACTCACTCTCCTTCCAGGCTCCCTGCCTGGCTCAGTGTTTCCTCTCAGCCACTGTGATGAGCAACACTCTGCCGGCAATGACCATCATGTTCCCAGGGTCACCTAAAACAGGAACCTTCACTGGCAGTTCCCACTCACAGCCACACAACACAGTCTTCTCACCCCTAATCATATGCTCAGTGGGCATTGTCTGCTGGTTCTCTGTTTCTTTACCAAAATCTGAGTTCCTGAGGGCAGAGACCATGCCCTGATGACTGCTGTGTCTTGTTACTCAACATAAAGCAGCTGGAAATATTAGCTTATGAATAAATGAATGATTCCCAAAAGAAGAATGCAAAATAGAATAAGTTGCATGCTTTAATGAAAGACTAACTGAACAGAGAGGACATCTGGGTTTAAGCTGCTGTCACTGGCTACCCGCTCCTGCCAATAGTATAATCCCCCATCTCTGGATTTCTGGTTTCTTATAAATTAAATCGAATAATTGCATTTGATGATTTCTGTGTTCTTTAAATATGTTTTTATTGATTTTAGAGAGAGAGGAAGGGAGAGGGTGTGAGAGAGAAACATTGATGTAAGAGAAACATCAATTGGCTGCCTCCTGCACTCCCCCACCAGGGATTGATCCTGCAACCAGAGCATATGCCCTGACCAAGAATTGAACCAGCAACCTTTTGGTGCATGATATGATGCTCGAACAACTGAGCCACACCAGCCAGGGCACAGTTCATTATTTCTTAAGTTACTATATTTTTTAGCAATCTAGGAAAACCACTGTTTATCTGTGCATGTGACTTTGGTTCTAATTTTATTAGTTATGGGTGTTGAGAAAGAGAGAGAGAAGAAAGGACAGAGGGAATGAGGGAGAGGGAACAGAAAAACCCAAAAGATAAGAAAGAAAAAAAAGAAAGAAAAAAAACCTGTGACCTTGGACAAGTCATTTGATCTCCTAGTGACTTCCAGTCTCCCCATCTGTAAATTGAGAGGGCTGAATCGGGTCATTTATACCATCTTTTCTGATTTTAACTGAGGGTTTTTTTAATTCCACTTTCCTGCACACGCCTTGTGTCCTGACCTAGAAATCCACTGTACCTTGTAAATGTTTTTAAAATTCACACCATTGTAAATGGTCAAAGCCTAGAGAATGAATTTAAATCTAAACTTTAAAAAGTGATTTCAAATACCTTCCAATAACACTAAATTTTTGTGCCATTTCAGCATAAATCTTGTGGAAGGTTGTTATCCTCTGACTTTTTTTATGACATTAAATGAAGCCCTTCAGAACAGAGCCATCCTTGGAAGACTGGGCATAGCTCCAGCAGGGCAGCCAGGAGAGGCCCGAGAATAAGAAGCACCTATTTGCACAGCTGTGATGACCTAGGAATGTAAAATAAAAGATTTCATCCCTCACCAAACCAGAGCATTCTCCCTCTTGCCAACAGGGTATCAGATGTGAAGGTCAAAGGGAGCAAAGGAAACAGGCCTTTCACTATGCCCATTTGTGGGTAACAAACTCTAACAACAGATCCTTGTAGTCACCCCTAAAACACATCTCTGATGGCATTGTATCATGAATGTTCTGTTAGTCATTTTAATGAACTATTTTTATGCCAGTGAACTTATCACCAACATCTACCAAATACCTGCTTTGTGCCCATTATTTGGACACTAGGTAGAAAACAATAATAAAGACACTTAGCTGAGTTTTATACAGAAACTAGTAGCCCTGTGCATGAAACTATGAACCAGTAGCTTGCCAATAGCTCACTGCCACCCTCCAATAGCTCGCTACCTGCTGCCCATCTACCGTCATAGCTTGCTGCCTTGCCCCCTCCTGTAGCCCTTCGATGCCTGCTTGTAGCTTGCTGACCCACCCTCCTGCTGATCCGTGATCTGGTCATTACCCTGTCAGTCGTTACACTTCACAGCGTAACAACCATTTGTATATTATATCTTTATTGTATAGGATATGTAAATATATCCATAGTACATATGTACATACATATACATAAAAACATATGCTTATGGAAGCTAAACATACATTTAGTGACAACTAATTGGTTTCTCTTATTCATCCAGCAAATAGTTACTGGGGCCCATACTTGGCCTGCAGTCCCAGGCTATAAGCAATACAGAAAACACAGCCCTGCCTTCCCCTCTCACTCTAGAGGGAAATCAGTATATGAACAATGTAACACTGAGGTTCCCAGCTACCTCCTGTTTTAAACTCTAAAATTCATTTCATTCTGCATTTAGAATGTCGACACATCTTGACTAGACACTCCTTTGAGGCAGTGATTCTCAACCAGGGTCCTTTTACCCACCAGGGGACAAGATCTGGAGATGTCTAGGGGTTCTCATAACAAGTGGGAGGAGGTGCCACTGACATCTACTGAGCAGAGGCCAGGAAGGCAGCTAACCATTCCATCCTACAATGTATGGCAAACGCCCACCAGGGTAAAATATTAAGGGGCCTGAGACTGAGAATTCCTGATTCAAGCCTGTTTGACCATTCTCAGATACTAGGGTTAAACTTTAAAAGGCGGGGAGATTGATGGAAGTGGAAATTTAGGAAACAAGCCTGAGGTTACATGAAAAAGAAAATTTAAAGAATCAAAATTATTAAATTGAATTTGCATGGAAATAAAAAAAAATAAAAATAAAAACATTTGCAGGACTGCATTAATGTTTGCCTTACCTGAGAGGAAATAGGGGGACATTTACAACTGATGGCAATTTCTTTACACATGACATAAAATGGTGTGTATCACTGGGGGAGAACAGCACCCTAGTCTGCCTTTGGGTTTTCCACGGTATGGGGCCCCACTTTTTCAGACCTTCCATCTCCCAGTTATAAAAAGAACTTATCTCCAGAAAGACACATGGACCCTGAGGCCCAATTCAAGGTTTGGAGGAGGCTGTAACTCAGGCATCAGACAATCAATGTTCCAATTTGGACATTAGCACTTTGGAGCCAGAACATTCAGAAACACAATCATAAAGGCTCTGCTTATGATTGAGGCCCAAGTCATATTTATAATATGATCACCTAATAAAAACGGTAATGACCTCAGGCTGACTTTGCAGGGCATGCTGTAGCACACAAGCTCCATAAAAAGGTTTTCACAGAAAATATATTTAAGTTCTGCCTTTCCTATCAAGACTAAAGAGCCCAGATAAAAATTGCCATTTTGCTTTCAGAGTACCAACACATGCTGTATGTACAGTAGATTATCTTGTAATAACATGATACTGACCTCAAGAAATCTTTCCGCTTATACATGTGACCTTTAAAATAAATATGTAATATGCTTTCTTGTCTATCCCCTTTGCAAGAAAAAAAAAAAAAAAAAAAAAAAAAACAGTCTTCTTTCCCTTCCAAGGCTACCTTAAAAAAATAAAAATAAATCAAGGTACCCACTGATGGATACACTAAGCTGCTGGTAGGTTTGCTCCCATCCCTCTACCTCCTCAGCTTCCATGACCCCTTAATGACTTGCAATGGTGATAAAAGGTTGACAACAGGTAACTCAGCTGATAAGCCAAGTGATTAGTTAAGGGCATTTAAAGTTCCCTGAAGATGGGAGTGTGAGTGTGTGTGGGGGGGATCTGGGTGTGTGTGTAGCAGAAGCAGTAGAAGCAATTCTGATACAACTCTCTGCCCCTCCAAGCCCAGTTGAAAGCATTTCTATTTAAGGGCAGATAAGGAAATTATCAATAAAATGAAAAGACAACCCACTGAATGGGAGAACATATTCACCAATACATTTAAAAGGAATTAATATCCAGAACTTACTAAACTCAGTACCAAACAAACAAACAATCCAATTTAAAAATGGGCAAAGGACATAAATAGGCACTAGAGGACATACCAATGGCCAATAAACATATGAAAAGATGCTCAACATTACTAATCATCTGAGAAATGCAAATTAAAACCACAATAAGATACCACATCACACCTATCAGAATGGCTATTGCCAATAAATCAACTAACAAATGTTGGCAGTTAGCAAGGATGTGGAGAAAAGGGAATCTTCGTGCTCTGCTGGTGGGAATACAGTTTGGTACAGCCACTGTGGAAAGCAGTATAAAGTTACCTCAAAAAATTAAAAATGGAACTGCCTTATGACCTAGCAATTCCACTTCTGGGAATTTATCCAAAGAAACCCAAAACACTAATTCAGAAAAACATATTCTCCCCTATGTTCATCGCAGCATTATTTTCAATAGCCAAGATGTGGAAGCAGCCCAAGAGTCCATCAGTAGATGAGTGGATAAAACAACTGTGATACATTTACACAATGAAATACTACTCAGCCATAAAAAGAAGGAAATTTTACCCTTTGCGATAGCTTGGATGGACCTGAAGAATATTATGCTAAGTGAAATACGCCAATCAGAGAAAGACACATACCATATGATTTCACTCATATGTGGAATCTAATGAACAAAATGAACTAACAAGTGAAATAGAGACAGACTCATAGAGAGCAGGCTGACAGCTATTGGGAGGTAGGGTAGAGAGGTTGAACAAAAAAGGAAAGAAAAGAAAATGAAGTCATATACACAGACAGTAGTGTGGTAACTGTGGGGGTGGGAGATAAAAGGGGGGATTCTGTTGAAGGGGATAGAGGGGATAAATGATAATAGAAAATAAAAACTTAAAAAGAAAAAGACAATGCAGAGCAGCTACAAGTGCAAAAACAGTGAAGAGATCTCAACTATATAAGTTTACCTACCTCTTAAATTTCCTATGCTCTACTTTTATTATCTATTAGAGGCCCAGTGCACAAAATTCATGCAAGGGCGGGGGTGGGGGGTTTCCTCAGCCTGGCCTGCACCTTCCCCAATCCGGGGACCCTCAAGGGGTGTCCAATTGCTGGTTTAGGCCTGATCCAACATCCCTCTCACAATCCGGGACTGCTGGCTCCTAACTGCTCACCTGCCTGCCTGATCACCCCTAATCATTCTGCCTGCCTGATGGCCCCTAACCCCTCTGCCTACCTGCCTGATGCCCTAACTGCTCCCCTGCTGCCTGATCACCCCTAACTACCTCAGCCTGTTGCCCCTAACTACCTCTTCCTGCCTGCCTGCATGATCGCCCCTAACTACCTCTGCCTGATGCCCTAACTGCTCCCCTGCCAGCCCGATTGCCCCTAATTGCTCTTCCCTGTCAGTCTGATCACCCCTAACTGCATCTGCCTCAGCCACTGCCACTTTGGCTTTGTCCAAAAGGACATCTGGAAGGACATTCAGAAGATGTCTGGTCTAACCAGTCTAATTAGCATATTACCCTTTTATTAGTATAGATTATATATTGTTTCTACATCTGAAAACTACCTCCTGACTATCAACAAAAGTGGATGCAAAAAATCAGCAGTTGCAAATTCTGGTCCAGCAGAATGAACCAGAGAGGGTGGCTCCCTTTGCCATTGGCATAGGCATGAACAGATTTCAAGAACATAATCACTAGCTCCTTGT
Source organism: Nyctalus aviator (assembly GCA_036971965.1). Classification (NCBI taxonomy): domain Eukaryota; kingdom Metazoa; phylum Chordata; class Mammalia; order Chiroptera; family Vespertilionidae; genus Nyctalus; species Nyctalus aviator. The sequence continues at coordinate 157,876,603 of CM072923.1, read as the reverse complement.
AAAATCCAAGTTAATTATTTTCCCATTGAAAATGAGGTATTTGCGGCACCATTCTGAAATGCAGATCAGAAGATACATTAAAGAAGAACTGGATATAATTTTTCTAGCCTTATTTCTATCTCTTCCAGGAAACATATCCCAAAGGGAAAAAAGAAGCATGTGTTTGTTTTTTTAAGCCAAGACAATTCTTGATTGCAAAGCCTTTCTATAGCACACGCAGGGAGACAGGTCCCTTGGCTGGGATTTGAATGTGCTGATACAGATATGCTAAGTGTACTCGTGACAAATTAGAACACACCAACCAAGCAACAAACAAAAACCTTTGCTTTAGCAGTAAATATTTGTTGAATAGGTGAACAAATGGATAGTTTATGATTGATGATAAAGCTAAATATTTTGGCAGGAAAGTAAATAAGAAAAGAATAAACAAAAAAGTCCTAAGAATAAATAAGCATTTTTGTCAAAACTATGTATAATACAGACCACCTAATGGGGAAAATTTTGTAATTTCAATGCCTTGTTCATTAATAAATCAAGAACATGTACACCATTATTAATTTCTTTAAAACTTCTATGTGAAGCAAAGTATTATTTCTTGCCAGGGAAAGCAATCTTTTGCTGGAAGTGAATAATCTTACAAATTACCATTCTACTAATATTTGACATAACAAAAAAAAACCACCCAGAGTAAATCACCTTTTTAATTATTTTGAATAAATTCACAGTTGCAATATTTGAAGATTAAAAAAAAAAAATAGAGTGTTTAAGTTCCAAAGAGCTTTAACCTCTCTGAGAGATCTGCCAAGTCCTTCCTCATTCCCTTACCCTCCCTGGACACTCTGACCTCTCCTCTCCTAACAGAACAGCTTGGCCACGCCCGCAGCAGGTCTGCCTGGGGATCTCTCACATCATGGCTGCACACTATAATCATTTATGGATCTTTTATAAAATATCTGGGTCATATCTTCCCCAAGACAACAATGTAATTACTTTGTAATTGACCTGTACATAGGTATTTATTAAAGAAGATCTAATATGTAATCAGTGCATAGGGACTCTGTCTCATCCCTGGAGAGTAGCTGAAGCCCACCCTTTAGAACTGGAAGGCTGAACGTCCCTCTCAAAAATTCCCACAGGGCTTAGCATCCCATTTTGCTAGGACCTTCCACTCTTTCCAAGGTCACAGCCTTCTGCCAGGTTTGAGAGAAATGAATCCTAATGTTAGTACCTTCATTTAGGACTTGTTCTGCCCCCCAACTCCCATCTCTGATTGAAAGATCCCCATAGTTCTGTACCCCTGGCTATGTTACAGAATGGCACATGGAGCATCTGATGGGGAGAAAGACTGTCCTTGGCCTACTCTTGAGCTTCCCTCAAAAGAAGCCCTACACACAGCAGGTGGCTGTCTCACCTCTGATCATTTCCTCCACTACAGCTGAGCATGCCAGGTGGTAAGTTCTTGGTGCTGTGCTCAATGCGTGATCAGTGGGATCTCACTGACCCAAAACAACTGGTCTCCAAGTCAGGCGACATTACCAGCACCACTTACGTAGTGGGAGAAATTGAGGTGACATCCTTCCCTCAGGTCATAGAGCCAGGAAATAGCAGAGGTGGAGCTTGGATCCAATTCTGATGACAAAGGCCATTGAGTCAGACCTCTATGACAAAATATCACAGACTAGGCAGCTTATGAACAGAAATATATTTCTCACAGTTCTAGAGGCTGGGATGTCCCAGATCAAGGTGCCAGCAAATTCCATGTCCAGTGGAGCCCACTTGCTAGTTGACAGACAGCTGTCTCCTATGAAGTGGAAGAGGAAATGGAGCTCTCTGGAGTCTCTTTTATAGGGTACTAATTTCATACATCAGGGCTCCGATCTCATGACCTTAGCGCCTCCTAAACCATCACACTGGGAGTTAGGTTTCAACATATGAATTTGGAGATAACACAAACAGTCTGTAGCAGCCATCCTTCTAACCACCCATTGTTTATTAACCACCATAACAGCCAACAGTTGCATAGCGCTGGTTCTGACCCAGGCACTGCTCCAAGCTCTTTAAGTAAATAACCACATGCATCCTATGAGGTCAGTCAGACAAGGATAAGAAAAGAACCCCTATACATGCTGTCTACAAGTGACCCACCTCAGAACAAAGGAAGCACACAGAATGAAAGTAAAAGGGATACATCATGTAAATGGAAACAAACAAAAAAGCCAAAGATAGCAGTACTTACAGCAGACAAAATAGATGTTAAAACAAAGGATATAATAAGAGATAAAGAAGGACACACTGCTGGCCCCAATGGGCCCTGATGAGAGCCAGACCATGAAGGGATGGTGAAACAGGTGAGTGGGCAGCACCAGGCCAAGGCAGGTGCTAGCAGGGGCCCGGTCTCCCCACCAATCACCAAATGGCAACCAGGAGCAGTAGTGGAGGTTGGGGCTGCCACCCAGCTCCCAGGTGCTGAGGAAGAAAGAGCAAATAGCAATATTAAAATATTTCTTCTAATATTTCCCTTTCAATGTGCATGAATCTGTGCAACGGGCCATTAGTCTAAATATATAAAGCAAATTTTGTCTATAGAATCAGCATCTTTGTGGAGAGGCACTCAGAAGGTGGCAGGTGATTTTTATGCATATAAACTTGAGAATCATAGCCACATGTATGTAGTCCTCAACTCTAGTTACTGCCAAAGGCATACCTGAAAATTAGACAAAGAGAACTACAATGCAGTGATGCACAGGACTTTCCCCAGAAGTCTCACTCTGACTACATGGCGAACTCAGAAATTTAGGCCATCATGGTTTAGTCTATGAGTCCTAAGAAACTTTTATCAGGGCCCAGCAAAACCTACCGTGTTTCCCCGAAAATAAGACATCCTCCAAAAATAGGACCTACTTACAGGTTTCCTTCTGAGTGAAATATAAGGCATCCCCCCAAAAATAAGGCCCCCCTAGACTAAACATGAGAGATTTGGTCCACTGATTCTGAAAGAAATGGAGTCACAAGAAATTCACCAGGAAATTCAGGAATTGGATTGTTATGATGATGTTCCAGAAAATGATGACATGATTGTCATTGAATAAATGAGTAAATTCTTGATACTGTAGGATTCACAGTTTGTCTGGTTTGTGTTGACAACTACCGTACTACCATACTGTATATAGGTAATAAATTTCCTTTATTTTCATTTAACAATAAATGTGTACTGTATTCTTCTTCATGGAAAAATAAGAAATTCCCTGAAGATAAGACCTAGCACATCTTTGGGAGCAAAAATTAATATAAGATACTGTCTTATTTTTGGGGAAACAGGGTAGATGAGATCCTCAAATTGGATAACCTTAGGAGAGCTTGATAAAGGGACTATTTGCAAAGGCCTTCAGGGAAGCCTCAGGCACAATGCAGACTACAGGGCTAGGAACCATGGGAGCTGTTATTGGAAAGCTATTACCACCCAAAGTCCTGAAGAGACACAGGAAGGAGCAGTCACTAGAACCTAAAGAATGAGAGACTGGCCCGGCCACTGGTGTGGCTCAGTGGTTGAACATCGACCCATGATCCAGGAGGTTATGGTTCGACTCCCAGTCAGGGCACATGCCTAGGTTTTTGGCTTGATCCCCAGGAGGGGGCATGCAGGAGGCAGCCAATGAATGATTCTCATCATTGATGATTTTATCCCTCTCTTCCTCTCCCTTCCTTAATCTGAAATCAATAATAATAAAAAATATATATTAAAAATGTTTAAAAGGGGGAAAAGTGGGTGGAGAGGGCCCTCCTATTGGATGGTGACCTTGGATAGAAGAAAGCAACCAGTATGCAGTGAACCTGAAATGAGGGAGATAGAGAATAAAATCCCCAACTTCACTCATGCCCTTCCATTGGCCTCTGCCAATGTCCCTACTGGCAAAATGAACCAGAAGCCAGAGGACAGAGATGCTAAAGGAGTCACACCTGTCAGCCATCCAGCATGCGGAGCAGAATGGAGGCAGAACCTGGAGGGGCAAACACAAGGTGTCCGGGACAAGCCCCAAAAACACTCAATAAGAACACTGTGAATCTGCAACCCCTCTGCCAGAGGAAAAGGGCCTCCAAACAATTACCAAGCAAAGTAGTCACATTCTCACCCACAGTCCCAAGGCTGGTTTGGCAATACCAACCAGAACTGCTAAAATTCCACCTCTGCCTAAAAATGAGACACAAGCCGTCAGCCAAGAAATGAGAGAAGATTTGGAGCTGAGGTCCTCGTTTCAAATCTTGTGAAATAGAGCCTCAAATTTGATTTGCTTTCTCAATGATCAAATGAGTATGAATAAAACCATCAGCTTCTCTGCCTGCCTTGGTATGTCTCCCATAATCATCATAGGAGACAGTGGGTATTAGGTGTCTTCGTGAAATTGCCAAGCCCTATAAAAGGTAACTTACAAGTGCCCCCACTTAGTACAGTACAGGGTGCAAATCTGTGCATTAGGAGGAGAGAGCAACCCATTTTGCTTTTACACTTGGATAATCTGTGTCCACATCAAAGGCGAACCACAACACATACTTTGGTGCCAGTGACCTTATTTTTAGCAATGCATCAGGGAGATGAAGGAGTCACTGGAATGTACAGAATTTGGCAAAGCAGCACAGCATGCCTCAGCAACTTGGAGGTGGGTTGAGAGCATGTGTTTAACAGCCCTTTTCATGAAACCAAAAGGAGAATAGTGAGGAATATCACTGCCTCCTAAAATTGTTGCTACTTTAAGCATTGCCTACCTTTGACTAACTTCCCTTTAAAGTAAATTCATTGTAGTGGGGGCGGGGTGAAAGGGGAATGAAAGAAATGTCCAATGACCTGGCTTTGACATGCTGCCTGTGTCACCAGCTAAGCTATAAGCGTTGGGGATTGAAGCTACTAACCCGGAGTTTTCAAATGATGAGGTAGATGGCCTGGGGTGATTGTTTTACACCTGTCTCAGGGCCGAACAGGAGGGCTCCTGAAGGTGAGGGGGAAAGCAGTGATCAGGAGGGGCTGCTGGCTGAGAGCCATCCCCAAGTCTTCACCAATTTCATTCCGCGGAGTTACACGTTAAATCTCATGTTTAAGCAGGTTTCCACTGCTTAAAACACAGCAAACATTTTGAAGTAGCTGATCTTTAAGATCCCTCAAAATGTGCCGTAAGATAATGTTATGAACTCCGTCGCATCCCATTGTATTAAAAGCTGTGACAATACGAAGTAATTGCCCAACTCTACCTTTTAGTTATAAAGCATGAACTAATGTATTTAATGAAGCTACCGAGTAACAATCATTCATTTAGAGTGAAATTAATACCATGGCTCTCAGGCAAGTTTGTTATGAATATTTGTCAGAATAAAGGCAGACTGGGTCTTCTCCCGCCAGGCATGGGTGAGCTACTTCAGCAATGATTTGATCACGACATGTTAGCAACAGCCTGTGGTTGGAAACAGGCAAGCCAGCCTCCATCATTCAACCAGGAGGGTGCCCTGGGTAACACAAATAAGGCTGTCTGCTCTCTGACCAGCTGGAACAACCGCCTCTTGTATTATGCAAATGAGGACAGACTCCACATCAATTCATTGGATAAAGGCTGATCTCCAAGTCACCTGTAGAATATGATTTACTACTCTCAGCATTTTGCAGACAGGAAAATTGACACAACAGAAAGAAATCAAGGTTGAGGACTTGCTTCCAAAAGTGGTCCACTACTCATGCGTGTCATGACTTTGGGTCAATTATTTCACCATTCTGATCCCAGTTCCTCTACTTGCCAATGGAACTGGTGACATTAGTGCATATGTAAACCCAGTTGACACTCTTAGAAAAGTACTTGGCACATAGTAAACACTCAATTAATACTAGGGATTGTTTTTGTTATTTTAGTTGTCAATAATTTAATATGCCAAGCACTTTGCATAGTATTAACATCCCAGTCATCCAATATTTATTGAGCACCTATGAGGTGCTAGATGTGGTTCATCATTTCACTGAACCCAACAACAACCCTTTGAAGTAGGTTATCATAATTTTCATTAAAAATTGAGGTTTAAATAAATTAATAACAATCTAAAGATCAAAACTGGCTGACACAACACTAGTATGCTCTATCTTCCCTGAGGCTACTGTGAAGCTGACATGATGTTATGTAAACAAAACATCTAGCCCAGAGAAGGTACTAAGAAATAGCACCTACTATCATAATCATTTATGTTACCATACTGCTGCTTAGTACATTGTTTCCCAAATGTCAATCATATACTACTAGAGACCCAGTGCACAAAATTCATGCATGGGGGGGGGGGATGAGGGAGTCTCCTCAGCCCAGCCTGCAACTTCTCTAATCCAAGACCCCCTGGGGCATGTCTGATCCCTGTGGGATTGGGCCTAAACAGGCCCAATCAGACATCCCTCTCACAATCCTGGACTGCTGTCTCCTAATCGCTCACCTGACTGCCTTCCTAGTCACCCTCAACTGTCCCCCTCTACTGGCCTAATCACCCCTAAGTGCCCCCCCCTCCCCCTCTTAACAGCCTAGTTGCCCCTCACTGGCTCCCTGCAGCCTAATCACCTCAACTGCACCCCTGCCAGTCTGGTTGCCCTCAACTGCATCCTCCCTGCTGGGCAGGTTGCCCCCAACTGCCCCCTGCTCCCCGCCAGCCTGGTCGCCCCACGCAGCCTGCTTGTTCAGTAGTGGGCTTTTTTTTTTTTTTTTTAAATATATTTTATTGATTTTTCATAGAAAGGAAGGGAGAGGGATAGAGCACTAGAAACATCAATGAGAGAGAAAAATCGATCAGCCGCCTCCTGCACACCCCCCACTGGGGATGTGTCCGCAACCAAGATACAGGCTCTTGATCAGAATTGAACCTGGGACCCCTCAGTCTGCAGGCCAATGTTCTATCCACTGAACCATACCAGTTTCGGCTTTCCAGTCATTTGGTCGTCCCTTACTAACACCCCTGTCGGCCTGGTCTAGGCAGCCATCTTGTAAGGGTGTGAGGGTCAATTTACATGTTACCTCTTTATTATATAGGATATTTATATAGTTTTTATCATATTTAACATTTATGTCTTTACTTACTGAATACTTTTATTTAATATGATCAGCACAGAATTCACATAAACTGCTTAGTACAAAATCTGGAGCACAGTGATGATAAGAATGAGAATGATGGTGATAATGCCTTTATTATAATTACTGAGTGCCAATGCTAAGGATACAAAGGTGATACAGCAAAGGGAAAGGGAGTGGGACAAATAATGAATGTGTTACAGCAAAAGATAAGATGTGTTTCTGTCAGGAAAAATCAAGGAAGGCTTCACAGAGGAGGCAGCCTTTGATTTATGACACGTAGGAATGTAGGATAAAGAAGAGCTTATTGAATACAAATTAAAGGGCACCCCTAACAGAGACGCTGTGTCTAAGTTCTCCTCAAATCCTTAGCCCTAGCACACACAGCAGCAACAAGCTGATCACACTGGAAATGTAAGAGTTGATGACTGTATGTCCCTTATACTTCTTCCAAGATTATGCTTCACCCCTCTCTAAAATATTTCCATTCCAGAAACTTCCAGGGAGTGGCGAGGAGAAAGTCTCTTGATTAATCTGCTTATTATAAAGCAGCACAAGGGACTGTCCCTTTGTCATCCCCAAAGGGAGGCTTCTACACGACAGGCTAATCACTTGCAAAATTACTGCAAGGAGCTGGATCTTAGTTATATACAAGCAGGACAGCACTCGGAGCATCCTCACATGGCTGGTTTTATAACTCAAGAAAGACTGCTCTGATTTAGCTTATTTTTCCAATTCGCACTCAGAAGCTAATGTAACAAATGAATAGTGGTACCTGTCAAATGAAAGGGAAACAGAAGTGAGGAAACAAGCCTTGGTAATCAATCCAGGCATCTCACATCTGTTCAGGAGGGAGTGTAATCATCGTGGAGTTCAGAGCATTAAAGCATAAGGCTCTTGCGTATTCTTATATAGAAGATGTTACTCTTACAATACTGATCTGTAGATTAAACACTGCCTGCGCCTCAGCACTGAGCATGTCACTCACACAGTCTGCTCGCTGCTCTTTCACGTGGAGGCCTCCATGCTGCACAGGTCCAGACGGCATCCCCTCCTCGCTGCAGCCAAGCTTTCAGAGGAACATTTCTATGAGGAAACCAGTCTCCCCACTATTTTCACCCGCACATGCCATCTGCCTTGGCTACCCTGCCATGCACTGTGGCTCCAAAATCCATTGAAATAAGTCTGTGTACGTATAATCCGTTCCCTGAGAAAGTGGCTTTATAACTCCTCTCTCTGTCCCAACCCTTAATGTTAACAACTGGGCATTCCTTCTGAGATGTCTCTAAGACAGGATGGTGTGAAATTAAACATTTAGCTCACTGCTTCCCAGATCTAATGACAGCTTCTAGGCCTAGGTGAGCTGACCCTGAGACCTTCCCCAAACCTGCTCCCAAGTCAAGGGTTGAAGGAAGCTGTGGCTGCTGCTTGAAGGTTACAACAAAGAATCTCCTAGATGGTCTGTCTGCCTGTCTGTCTGGTCTGGGCTGAGTTTTGCAATACATCTCCAGGATACAGGACATATGAAATGTTTTCATTCCCCTCCCTGCCTCACGTCTGAAACACATCCACACTACTGCCAGCCTTATCTGAAGGTGAACCGACATGCCAAGGTGCTGTGTGTGGCTGGAGAGAGCAATACCAAACCAATATCCTCTCACGCAACAGCAAAGAAGGAAACATAGGGCGAAGGCTGAGAGGCAGAGAGATGGGAGAACCTGATCTGCTGATCATGGATTGCAGCCACCCGCCAAGCTGCTTCACCTTGCAGTCTGTCCCCCTTTTTGAGGTTGTGGCCTTACCTGCCAACATTGATGGGAGGCTCGTGTACTCATTCTTTCAATAGATACTTATTGAGTGCTCTATTAATTTTCTATTGCTGCCCTAACAAGCTTTGTGGCTTTAAACAGATCAATTTTATGGTTTTCTGTGATACAGAAGTCCAACATAAAAAATGTTTAGAGGCTCCACTTGTAGTCTCTAGAGGAGAACCCACCACCTTGCTTGTGCCAACTGCCAGAGGCCACTGATTCCATGGCTGGTGGCCCCTCCCTACATCTGCAAAGCCAGCAATGGAGGCCGAGTCCTTCTCATGCTACACTCCAGTTCTCTGTAGGCAGGAAGGCCTCAGCTTCTGAGGGCTTATGCGATTATTCTGGGTCCACCTGGATAATCCAGGACAGTGACTTATCTCAAGGTCCTTAACCTGAGTCCTATTGGCCAAGCCTTGTTTGCCATATAAAGCAACATGGTCACAGGCTACAAGGATTAGGGCATGGGGATGTTTAGGGGGTGTTCTACTTATATCAAGCACACACTGTAGACATCAGTGGACAAGAGGAAGATCTTTCTTCAAGGAGTAAAGATTCCAGGGTCCATCAACATCAGACATAAAAAATAAGCAAAGAATTCAGCATGTTAGGGGGTATGAGTGACACAGAAAAAATGTAAACAGAAAATGAGGAAGGGAGAGGGGAATGATAAGGCAGGGAAGTGGACTCTCCTATTAAAGGTGAGGGTAATATGCATTAGAGAGAGTGAGCTGCTGGTCAGAGGGCAAATGCATGAAACTGAGATTATGGGAAATGACAAGGTCATTAATTTTCACAAATGTATTTAGAGAGCCAAGCATATACTTTTTTCTTCTCTTCCTCCCAAGAGCAATTATTTTTCAATGAAAAGCAAAAGCCTGTTAACATTTGTTCCCCAGGACCTTAGGCTGGGGTATCGTGGCCCAGGGTGAAGAGTACAGAGGCCCTGCTCTGCAACTAACAAGTGAAAAACTTGGGATATCTTCCCTCCCCGGACCCCAAAGTTTTCATTGGTCCACTGACACTTGACCCTGGAATCTCATGCTATTTGGAGAAGAATGATCAGTAAGTGTAATTAAAACAGTGTGGTACTGGGATAAAGGAAGGCCTACAGACAAAAAATAATGGAATAGAGAGCCCATAAATAAATCCTTGCATATGTATGGTCAAATGGTTTTGACAAGAAGGCCAAGACCATTCAATGGATAAAAGACAGTCTTGAAACAAATGGTTTTGGGAAAAATGGATAGCCTCATAGAAAAAAGTAAAGCTAGACCCTTACCTTACACCATATACAAAAATTATTTCAAAACAGATCAAAAACCTGAATGAAAAACATTACACTATAAAACTCTTAGAATAAAACATAGGGGGAAAGCTCTATGACATTACATTTGGAAATAACTTTTTGGACTTGGCACCAAAGTCACAGGCAAAAGAAGAAGAAAAATAAACAATTAGACTACATTGAAAAGGCACAATCAACAGAATACTAGTAAAAAGGCAAGGGAGAAGATATTAGTAAATCACAAATCCAATAAGGGTATAATATACAGAATATATAAAGAACTCCTATAAGTCAATAACAACAACAAAAATACAACCCAATTAAAAAATGAACAAATAACTGAATAGACATTTTTTCCAAAGAAGACACACAAATGGCCAACTAATCATTAAAGAAACATAATTCAAAACCACAATGAGATACCACCTCATACCCATTAAGATAGTTGCTACCAAAAAAAATACAAATTAATGCTAGAATGGATGTGGAGCAATTGGAACCCTTGTGCACTGCTGATGGAAATGCAAAATGGCTCAGTTACTATGGAATACAACAGCAAGGCATTACTCAAAATATTAAGAACAAAATTACTGTATTATCCAGCAATTTCACTTCTGAGTATACATCCAGAAGAACTGAAACAAAAGTCTTAAGAGATATTTGTACACCCAAGTTTTTAGCAGCATTATTCCAAATAGCCAAGAGGTGGAAGCAACACAGTATCCACTGATGGATGCATAACTACACAAATGTGCTATATACATACAATGGAGCGTCATTTTATCCTTAAAAAGGGAGGACATTTTGAAGTTGCTACAACATGTGCGAACTTGAGGACATTATGCTAAGTAAAATAAGCCAGCCACAAAACAACAAATATTGCATGATTCCACTTATATGAGGCATCTAGAGTAGTCATATGCATAGAAGCAGGCAGTGGAATGGTGGTTTCCAGGGGCTAGGGAGCGAGAGAAATGGGGAGTTGTTTAATGGATCAGTTTCAGTTTTGCAAGAGAAAAAATAATCTAGAGATAGGTTGGACAAAAATGTGAATATTGTTAACACTTAAAAGTAGTTAAGATGGGCCCTGGCCAGTGTGGCTCAGTTGTCTGGGCATTGTCCTGTGCACCAAAAATGCCCAGTTTCATTCTCAGTCAGGGCACATACCCTGTTACAGGTTCGATAAGTGGAGTGCAAGAGGCAGCAGATTGATCAATGTTTCCTTCTTCGCCCTGCTTCTCCCTCTCTCTTGCTTTTCTCTTCCTCTCTCTCTAAAAATCAATTAAAAACTTAATTTTAAAAGGCAGCTAAAATGGTAAACTATATATTATATATATTTTACCACAATCAATTTTTTTAACTTAAAAAATAATAATGTAAGATGGGTAAGGAGGTGTGTATACGATGTTTGTACAGCATGTTAGAAATGTAAACTCTTGCTCCCATCCTCCCCCCATCCACCACCACCACCATGAGGTGCTCTTTGCGGAAACAGTTGGTTTATACAGAAACACAAACCCCTCCCACATAATGAACAGCTCACAAAACGGGTTGGTGTCGGCCCAGAGTCACAGCAGCCACAGGATACACTTTCTCAAGGCAGACCCCACACTCTCACTGCCCAGATGAAGAACTGAGGGAAATCATTGCAAGTATGCTAGCATATTTTGAAAAGATAGAATAGAACAACCCTGAACACCTTTTTAGGTGTTCCACACAAAATTCTCCCTTGGATTTGTATTAAGCCCTTTTTGTTCTTCAGAATTCCAGAGAAATTCCTAGACAGAGGCATGACCTTGCCTCCATAAAACAAGATGAGCAGCAAAATCAGCTTCACAAGCTCATTTCTCCATGCAGGTCCAGGGCATAAGAAAATCACCTTTTAGATGATCTGTAAAGCATTCACTCAGCAAACATTTAGTTAGAAACTACCCTAGACTAACCCGTGGCCAGGCCTTGAGGACATGCAGGTAAATAAGACATAGTTCGAGGAGACTAAGTCCAGTTGAAGAGTCAGAGACGAGACCCTGTAATTACATTTCAGGGCGTGCAGATTCCAGAGGCAAGAGACAGCATGAGGCACTCAGAGGAAGAGTAAATAGCTCAGTAAGAGTGGCTTCCAGAAAGGAGGCGAGAAAGAGAAGAGGCTAAAAAATTACTGGGTTAGAACAAAGTGCAATTTAACTCCAGCCATATGATCTTGTGTCCCTATTTTTAAAAAAAGAAAAAAAAAATGTCCCCAAAATGGCAAGGTGCCATGGAGACAACCAAATCGTGCTTCACTTCATTGCTGATTTCATTTTAGTTACAAAAAATGATGGCTCATTGATCTCTCCCCCTGAGAGGAATTTAAATATGTTCTTAGCCACCTCTTGAGAAGTACACATCCCAGTGAGTTAGGAGCATAGGCTAGAGTTAGCAAGGCCCAGGCTACAATCTCCAGCTGTGCCTGTCACTCCCTAAGTATGAGATCTGAAGCGAAGGACCGAGCTGCCCAGTGCCAGTGTCTACACTATAACAGGGGGAAAGAATGCTCCTATTTCACTGGGTTGTTGTGCGGGCTGAGTGAAGTAAAAGAGATTAAGTGCTTAGCACATAGTCAGCACTTCCTTAATGGCATGGATGGTATTCATCCACTTATTCATCCTATCATCACACGATTCATAGGCACTGTTCCAGACACTAGGGATTGAGATAAATAAAGCACAGTCCTCTCTCCTCAAAAAGCCCTCAGGCTAGTGGGTCAAACAGACATAATTATGCAACAGGACAATAGAATGCCAATTTGTTTTCTCTCTCTACCACTCAGGCCCCTTGAAAATAGGGTGCTGTCTAGTTTATCTCTGAAAGAAGGATGGGCAATTTTTATCAGTTTTCATGGCATCTACAGGGACTTAAGAGTAGTCCTGTAATACTGGTGACAAAGGAACCCAAGACGAATAGAACCTGTGATAGTTCTATATATTCTTGAATAGATCCTGGAAGATCTAGGGAAAACCTAGACCAAATGGATCAGCTCCTACACTTTGCAGATGAACAAACGAGGCTGAAAAGCCCCGAGTCACCTAAGAAAACTCCATTAGTTGGGCACTTGATCCTGAGATAAAATTCTTCCCCCTTCTACACAATGCAGTCTCATTCTTGCTCCTCTTTACCTGCTCCTCCTTGCTCCTCCTTTTTAAATATGTATCTCTCTCTCTCTCTCTCTCTCTCTCTCTCTCTCTCTCTCTCTCTCTCTCATAGAAGAACATGATCTCCACATCAAAGTTTTCAAATGGAGAGGGGAAACCAGAAATTCTGGTCACACCAACTCTGCTGTTCTAGGAGGCCATATACAGTCTCCCATGGGGTAAGAGGAGGAACATGGAACTAAGTCACAGGGACCTTGACAATGACATCATCATAAACTAACCCATACTAAGCTTTCTTCAGTAACTCCTCGGTGTCTTGCATGGTCACTGTCTCATTATATATTAAAGTTTTGGGCCTGCGTGGACCTCTTAACCGAAACATTCTTTGAGAGCCCATCACAGTGGGGGGGTGAGGAGGGGGATGGAAGTGTGAGTCAAAAGTCCTGATGGGATTCAAATTTTATCTATTCAAGTTCTATCTATGCTGCTCATTAGCTGTTTGGCCTTAGGCAAATCATTTAGTTTGAACCTCAATTTCCACCTGTAATGGAGATAATAACACTTACTCCCATAGGGATGCTCTAAAGTATAAATTAGATAATATCGATAAAATTATCTTCAAAAGGTACTCATTCCAATTCTAGCAGTTCTAGTCAGATACCCAAATAAGCATGCTTTATGCTCCTGATATGAAAATCAGCGGAAGCTCCTTATTCATGGACACTGACATACCTCCAGTGTGTGCCCTCAATTTATCCTGGTGGCATGACTAATCAGAGCCCCAGCATGCAACCTCTTTCTGGACTATATCAGACTTATCCTGTATAAGCTTACTCTTCCTTTCAGATCTTCCCTTGAAAGGGCCTTGGAGACATGATTCTGGCTTATCCCAAGAATGAGGCAGGGAGAAATCAAGGAGAAAAGGGAAAAAATCCAGCTTTGGCTTCTTTTCAACTTTTTCATCCTATTGTGATCTTCATAATTTTTATTTTTATTTTTTTGCTTTTTCCTTCTTCTCCCAACTTCCCGTTCACAAACTTTACTCCTGTTTACCAAAGTCTGAGATGGTGCCAGAGATGAAACCTGCTTTCTGGACCTCCAAATTCCTAACCCAAGCTGTGGCTATTTTTCCCTTCTGTATCTACATGCCCCATGACTCACACAAACGTCTCCATGGCATTCTTCCATCCTCAAAGCATCCATAGGATCATTTCTTAGAAGTTTAAGTCTTTCAACCCTGTTCCCAGCAACCATGCTTTTTCTTCAGCTGTGTGGGAGAAGCTCATCTGGTCCTCACCATAACCAGTCAGTGACAGAGCTGGGATCTGATCCCAGGTTCCCCACCCATGCACAGTGGCTCTAACTGCCTGCCCCAGGAGGACTCACCACTTCCTCCTGTGTGACCCTGAGAAATCTAACTCCTCACTCAGTTTCTTATGCAAAATGCAAATAATAAAAATAATAACTACCTCACAGGGTTGTGGTGACAGCTAAATGAGCATCTATCCAGTAAAAGAGCAATATGCAAGTTAACCATCACTCCAACACACAAGATGGCTGCCCCCATGTGGACACAAGATGACCACCACAAGATAGCCAGCAGGGGAATGTAATTGGGAGAGTCAGCCTGCAAGGGAGGGCAGTTGGGGGCAATCAAGCATGCAGGAAAAGGCAGTCAGGGGGACCCAGGTCTGCAGAGGAGAGCAGTTGAGGGGGACCAGGACTACAGGGGAGGGCAGTTAGGGGTGACCAGACCTGCAGGGGAGAACAGTTAGGGGCAAACAGGCTGGCAGGGGGCAGTTAGGCATCAATCAGGCTGGCAGGGGAGTGGTTAGGGAGTGATCAGGCTGGCAGGAAAAAGCAATTAGGGGCAGTCAGGAAGGCAGGCAGGCGAGCAGTTGGGAGCCAGCAGTCCTGGATTGTGAGAGGGTGCAGGCTGGGCTGAGGAACACACTACCCATGCACGAATTTCATGCACCGGGCCTCTAGTTTAGAATAATGCCTGATCACTAAATATTTACGCTAATGATCCACCTCTAACAAAACCATTGCTGCCAGTAGTTCATTAAAAGTATTTTTGGGCCCTGGTTTGGCTCAGTGGATAGAGTGTTGGCCTGCGGACTGAAAGGTTCCGGGTTTGATCCCAGTCAAGGGCATGTACCTTGGTTGCAGGTACATCCCCCGTAGGAGATGTGCAGGAGGCAGCTGATAGATGTTTCTCTCTCATTGATGTTTCTAACTCCCTACCCCTCTTCCTCTCTGTAAAAAATCAATAAAAAATATTTTTTTTTTTAAAAAAAAAAGGATTTTTGGTTTTCCCAAAGTCCCAGTTCAGCATAAGGATCTGGTGCAGGCAAGTACTTCAGGAATGCCCATAACTGGTGCCCATACTGATCATCAAAAACACAGATGATGGGGCAGCAAACTCCTGCCTGTGGGCCAAATCCTGTTCACTGATTGTTTTTGTAAGTTTTAGTGGAACACATTTGTTTATTGTCTGTGACTACTTTTTAGCTACAACAGCAACATCTATCTCGCTCCTTTCAGAAAAAGTTTGCTGACCCCTAGATAGATGATTAAGAAAGATGACATCACATAGATATGCACTTGTATCTATAATCCAGAAATTTTACTCAAGAATGTGCTCATTATCCATTCCTGCTTTGGCCATTGGTTTTGACTAGCAGTTCTCCATGTCCTACCATCTTGTGATTTGCTTACATGCGTGGATTTATCTGTCAGACTTTATCATATGTGCTGCTGTAGAGAACAGAGTTAAAACTATTACCTTAGATCTTAGCAGATTATTAGGGCCAACACGAGGAGAGCTTTATTCAAAGCAATCATTTCACTAGCACAGGTTGAATTACCTTCCCCCTTTTCCATCAGACAGACGTCAGACCCAATGGGCATTGTGTTACAAAGACAAACTGCTGAAGGCAGAGAGCTTCGAAAATGCTCGCCTTCCACTAGAAACACACTGTTACATTAGCCTCTAGTCTTAAAGAACAAAAACCGTTTTTGTGCTTGTCTGAAATACAAGAGATCTCAATTGCTGTTTACTGAACCTTAACCCTTGATAAAATAGGTCACTCTCAGGTCCTGAACTAGTTTCAGACTTATCCTTTCCTTAAGGAACTACAAAAGAGACTGAGCTGCATGCAACCCCCCCCCCCTTTTATTCTGTTGGTTTTAGGGGTTAGTACAGAAAGAAGTGCTTTTCAAGGAGCCTTCCCTGCAGATGCCGCTGGCAAATAGAGGTTACCCACGTGCTCGGAGCAGTCTGTTCTGAATGACTTCTGTGAACACTACCAGTGTTTTAATAGTTATTCTATAAGAGCAGGAAGGGGTCCATGTCCATGTCCATGAAAGCTCAAAACACTGGAATCTAAAATGGTGAAACATATTTCTTTCTAGAAGGATTTCTCAGAGCCTTTAAGTTCTGCAGTATGAGTCTCCAAGAACAAATAAAAAATCCATCATTTCTCAAATTTATCTGATGAATGAAAGTCATTGTGGGACTGATTTTCCCAGAAATACAGCTTGAAAAACATATTATTTAGGTTATGGAAATGTTTCCTAAGAGAGGTGACCTATTTTAGATACTCTTAGAAAGCATCTACTCATTAAAAATCAGGGTATTTTCAGGTGTTTTTTTTTTGTTTTTTTGTTTTGCCATTCTATCTACTAAAAGGGCCTGAACAACCACTACCATTGCTAATGTACATATTGAATCCTATATTATCACTCAACACCAAGGGAAACAACTTCTAGAAGACGGTTTGTGAACTACAGCCTTACAAACAGGCTCTAAGTCATCAAACTGGATGTCACATATCATAACTAACGGAATGAATGTCTCTTCAGCCACTGCTGCAAACCAAGAACTGCTTTCCATGTAACATTGCATTTAATCTTCAGAACAACCCTGCAATGGAATTACTTTTTTAAACATGTATCTTTATTGCTAGAAGTATTACAGATGCCCATTTCCCCCCATTGATTGATTCCCTTCACCCTGCTCCTGCCCCTCCCTAGGCTTGCACCAAACTATTGTCTGTGTCTATGGGTTATGCATAGAAGTTCTTTGGTTAATCTCTCCCAACTCCCCTCTTAACTATGCCAGCCTATTGCATGCTTCTATGTCTCGGGATCTATTTTGTTCATCACTTTATTTTGTTCATTAAATTCCACATCTGAGTGAAATCATGTCATATTTGCCTTTCTCTTTCTGGCTTATTTCACTTATCATAATACTCTCTAGGATTCATCCATGCTGTCTCAAAGGGTAAGAGATCCTTCTTTTTTATAGCTGTATACAATGAAATACAATGCAGCTATAAAAAGATGGGATTACCTTTTTTTCTTCCTTTTTTTTTTTTTTCATTTTGCAGAAGAGGAAATTGGGGGTTTGAAAGTAACTTTCCCCACTACAAAATAACAAGCACTGAATGCATGCCTATCTGGTTCAATCTATACTCAGGTTTCAATAACACAAAGTTAGTCCACACACTTGGACTCCTGCCATGGTGGAAATGGTCTACCTGTGCTGTTCGCTAGCATTATTAAGCTAGCCACTAGCCATATGAGGCTACTGACCACTTGAAATGTGACTAGTGTGACTGAGAAACTAGATGTTTTATTATATCTTATTTAGTTTAAATGTAAAGAGCCACAGGTGCCCGAGTTACCATATTGGAAAGTATAGATGGATTCCTTTCTTAAAGACAGAAACTATGTGACTCAATTATATAGAAACCAACAAGCTGTCAGTTTTCTACTATCAACCTCAAGTTATACCTTATTTTACTAATCAAGGAGCTAATGAATCTCAAAGAGTAAATCAGAGGGAAAATGGGCGTGGGACATGGCAAATATAGTAAAGAAAAGAAGTGAAAGCAGGTCATACGAGAAAGATAAAGCACAGGCTAGGGGAACATACCAGGCTAGAGATATTCTTTGTAGGGTCAAACCACCCAAAAGATTTTAATAAGCTCTAAGGTAAGCTAGGCAAAGACACAGCAAGGAGGTCAAGAGCACCCAGAAGTCTAAGGTAATTAAAAGATTGTCAAAAGGCTGCACTTCACCATGTTATGCTTTCATTTTCTATTTGCTGTCATTGAAGCACACAAAAGGTTTGGATGCTCAAAACATGAGATGCAGGTTTTAGAAAAATCCATTAACCTAAACATCTCCATGCTGAGGCCAGGTGAGTGAGGTACATCTGTCATGAAGCACTTTGAGGGGCCAGATTTTCGGAGGCTCTCTGGGAAGTTGTGTCTTTCTTTGGCTGTTCTTGCTAACTTTTGACACAGATCCCAGGACTTCATAGTTGGGAGGAAGAAACACTTCATAGTTGGGAGGAAGAAACACTTTATAGTTGTTATTTTTGTATCTTGATCATTTGAATGATTAATAGCCAAGTAAGTTATTGATTTCTCTTTGACTTGATCATGTTAGCAATTTGTCCTCAGAAATACCATACTGATTATAGAAAAGCCACCACAGAGGTTAAAAAGATGAGCTTTGAAATCACATTCAATCACTGGTTCAAACACTGGTTCTGCCACTTAACAGTTTATTCACCTTGACAATACAGTAGCATTTAACCCTCTCTATGCCTCAGTTTTCTCGTCTTAAAATTGGGACAAGAATGGAATCTACCTCTTAGGGGTCTCTGAACTGCTAACATAACCAAACTGTGAGCTCTTATTATTAAGTGAAGGACCCAAATCTTATAACAACCCTGAACAATTCATCTATCCATACCAGTTCAGTGAGTTTTTAATTTACAGAATGTAAAAACAATGTTCCCTCCCTATGTGCATACCTCTTATGATGTTCATTTGCGATAAGAAGGTAAAGTACCACAACAAGAGTTTCTATAATATTAATAAACTACATGTTTTTGAGGGTTAAAAAGAAACTATTCAAAAGAAATCATAAAATGTTATGATTAGAAGGATCCCTAGAAATCATTTTATCCAACCCTCTTATCCAATGTGTCAATCTCCTCAAATTCACTTTTCCCTCAATTTTTTCAGCCTGCAAAATTTGGGAAAGGGAGCCCATTATCTCATACACACCATTTCACATTTAGACAATTCTTTAAATCAACATTTTCTTGTTTTAACCTCCATTCCTTTGATGGTAAACATAATTCTAATTCGTATTCCTCATGGCAGTTTTAAAAATATGTGAAGATGGTGATTATATTCCACTCTCCCCCATACACCCATCTATGCCAACAAACATGTATGTCAAAGTATAAATATCTCTGGTTGCTACTATTACTTTTCTAATTCTTTGAGGAACAATCTTTGGTTAATCTCTCCCTTTTATTTATTTATTTATTTATTTATTTATTAACCACTATTTATTTATTTTTTAACCACTCAACTATATTTTTCCAGACACACTCTAGTTTGGTCAGCTGCCTTTCTACTAACATTTATCTGATCTGCTACATTCTAGGCACAGTGTTAGGCTCAGAGAAAGGAGCTGAGTTATAGGACACCATGCCACATTCAGGGAGTCACCACTTGGAATGGGAGACAGATGTGCCCACACATACTTTGACCTTTTGATTGGCTACCCAGAGAGCAGAAACAGGAATTCACTATTAACTTCCTGTTTAAGTATTAAATTCTTCTGAGAATCTATCCCAAGACTAAGCAGGCATCTTGAATAGCTTATTGGTGACTTGAATTAACTTAAATCAACTCCCTCCTTCCCCATTTCCTTTATAAGAATGGTCAGATAGTCATTACATTCTATTTCACTCTTAATATTCATGATTTATACCTAGCACAAGACTTTACATTTAGTGCTTTTAAATTTCACCTTATTTGACTCAATCAACCTTCTTGTGTGTGAAGATCTGTCTTAGAACTATCATTTTGCCTCTTGGTCTCTGTGTTTCCTGCCAATCAGGCAGAGGTAATTGTCCACTTTCTCTAATCTCTCAGAAATTGTTCACAACAAAATGACTTCCACAAGGCGGCTCAAGTTTAGCAGAGATACTAGATAGTTAAGATCTTCCATTCATTCAGTCAGTCAACATTACTGAGTGCCTCTGTGAGCAAGGCCCACAGGCAAGGGAGAGGATTATAAAGTGATTGAGACATGGTCACTGCACTAGAGACACCAGAGTCTTAAGGAAGTGACCATGTGTAGATGAATAACTAGAAATCGGGGCCTAATGTTGGTTCTCTGGAGCAGGAGAGGGGAGCCATTCATTCTGTCTGAGAGGACAGGGTCTAAGAAGGCCTGAGGGAGAGAAGGGCAATAGACCGGGGCCTTGACAGATAGGCAGGAGTTCAGCATGCAGTGGTGGGGAAAGGGAGATAACAGAAACTTACAGAAAATGGGTTTGTAAATGATGCAAGCGACACAACTATTTTTTGTGTGTTTGTTCTGGAATATTTTTCTCCCTTTGGGAAACTTTCCTAAAAAGTAGTCAGTGTGTTAACTGTCATCTCACAGACTTCTCCCCAACTAAGAACAGTTCATTCCACTTCCAGCTTGTGATTTGAGAGTGTACAGTAACATTTATTCCTTTTCTGTCTTGAACTACAAAGTAAAAACACCCCATATTCTCAAGTCAGAGGCAAATCCTTCCAGCCTTCATTTCACAACCCGGAATGTCTTAGCAATGTGGGTGCTTGCTCCTCCATTGAGAGAGGCCACAGATGCTGACTCCGGGCTGGGGGACTGGCCACCCTGAGGCTTTTCAAGGCCTCCTGAGCCTTGGTTTCTTCCTCACAGGACATCCTATTCCATTTCATTTTCTGTGTCACCTTTTACTCCCTTTGAACACTTACTTGAGGGCTGGGTACAGTCTTGAATATGTGTTCTTCCAATATTGAAGTATTTCATCAGGGAAATGCTGACTCCTGGACAGGGACTGTATCTTATTCTTCTTTGTTTTCTTAGCACCAAGCATATAGCAGATTTTTAATATTAATAAATACTGAGTAAGAGAATCATATGATAAATGGAAGTATGCTATAGTTTTCTGGTCTCAAAATGGAAGTGTCCTAATTAAATAAAAGTTTAATATTAATTCAAGCTTGGAATTCTAGGCTTATGTTATTTTGTGAATTATCTTAGGACATTGTCAGGCATATTTACTTGGATAATATGCCTAAATGCACATGTTTGCCTATAGAGCAGTAAGTAGTTCTCAACCTTTCTAATGCTGAAACCCTTTTATACAGTTCCTCATGTTGTGGTGACCCCCAACCATAAAATTATTTCCTTGCTACTTCATAACTGTAATTTTGCTACTGTTATAAATCGTAATGTAAATATATGTGTTTTCCAATGGTCTTAGGCAACCCTGCTAGCGGTTCTCGACCTGAGAACCTTTTGGAGCGATAATCTTTTATTATCCTTTTGGAGTGATTATCTTTGTCATTTCAGCCCCTTAGAGTTTGCAAGTCTGTTCGAGACATGAACAGTCATCAGTACTGGAGCATTTATTTTCAGTTAATTTTTAACACGAGGGGTGGAGATGATGCAAACATAGTGGGCTTTCAGTCTGCAAAGGTATTCTAAGTAAATACTTCAACCGACACCCTCTGTACCTAAAATGTTGCTCAGCCCATAGTAGGTACTTATTTATGGGGCTGAATGAACAAAGGTCATGAAGGGTCACCTGACCTTCCCCTGAACTAACTCCCCAACTGGAGGCTCTTACCAAAACAACATGGAGAGCCTACACAGGACTATCTGCTTCCTGCCAATATCAATCTTTTAAAAAAATAAAATTAAAAAAGCCACAATGGATGTTTTTCCCATTGTCTATGGTTGATGGCAACATCTTACACTGGTCGACAGAGATTCCCCAGGTGCAGGCCCTGGATTATCTCATGCAGCCTAGGCAGTTTGAGACTCTTCTCACATGAATCCACCACATTACCATTTAGTAATGCCGAGGAAAGAGAAGCAATCATAGCTGGTGTCCATCTAGACACATTACACCATTCTTACACAGCACAACCACGAAATGGGATTTATTCTATCTCGGGCACTGACGTGGATGTGGCTCCAACCTAATTTTCTAGAGGACAGCACAGTTTGCATTGATTTGGGGAGATGTATTCTTGGGGTCTAGCTTTGCAGACTGGCTCTCCCAGAGCCCATGCAAAAACAATCTCAAAACATCAGGGAGAAAGGCGGGAGCTCTCTTCTGTCTTAAAAGCACTAAAATGACCTGACCCCCATAAGGCCACATCTGGGCAGGTTGGGAAGTAATAGAGCACAGCCCTACCATAAGGCTCTGAGCAATCAGAAATGTACAAAAGGATTCCATTATGTGCATAAGGTGATTTACTGCTGCATGCAACTGCAAAAATCAGGCATGCCATCTACATTAACATGAACCTTCCCTGAGAAATGACTGAGTTAACTTTATACATTGTCAGGACCTAAGCAATTTCACCAATTGCACAGGAGTTTTCAGATGTATTTGTATCTGTATTTGTTTTTGTCTTTCCCTGTAACATATCTAAATGATGGTTGCCAGTATGTACTGAAAGTCGCTGCAAAATACTTTACATTTATGGGAATATATGTATGAAAAGGCACCTGCTCTCAAGGAACTCACAGCTTGTGGGGAGGATAAGACACATAGAAACACCCTCTCTGATACACAAAATCATTAGTGGCTCAGTTGGTTGAACATCAGCCTGTGCACCTGACAGTTGCTGGTTCAGTTCCTGATCAGGACACATACCCAGGTTGCAAGTTCAATCCCTAGTTGAGATGCATATGGAAGGCAACCAATGGATATTTCTCTCTCTCTCAACAATATCTGTCTGTCTGTCTCTATCTCTAACTCTCTACCCCTGCCTTCCACTCTCTAAGCATTTCCTTGGGTGAGAATTGTTTTAAAAGTACAGCAGCAGACAGAGCCCAGGTCAAGGAAATCTTAAAGAGAGAGGAGAGTGTGTGCATGTAACTCTGAACTCTACACTAGTCATTAGGCTCTGTTGCACATGAGCAAAGTGGGCATAAAATCAGAGGGTTACAATGGGCAGGGATATTAGACATTGTCTATCCAAACCCTCCTTTCTCAGTTGAGAATGTGTAGGTTCAGAGAAGTCAAGGAAGTAGCTCACAGACACACAGATCTTCTGACTGACCCGAAAACAGAGCCTGTATGTTCTATGGTATCCCAGGACTCCCTGTTAAATGAAGCACAGCCCACCAGTGCTTCCTATCTTTTACCTGTACACAAGTAACTCAATGCAGCACAGGGGACTCAGCAGAGGGAAACGTAGGGTTTCCCTAAGACTGAGCTCCATGCTTTCAGTCCCTTTTATTTCTGGAGAACTTCGCCATGATTCCAGCTGGAATGAAAGAGCACTAAGAGGGAGCTGCGTCATGGTACTGCCTGCATCATTCAACAGTAACCACGGACTAGTTACGAGCATTATATGTTAGGTGACACATTATCTAAAAAGAGGCTCCTAACCACCTCTCCTGCCACAGTGCAAATGAAGTAAAAATATATAGCAGATAAAGGAAAAGACTCCTAATTTCACGGTACAGTAGATGTTAGGACAAGAGATGAATTTATATCTATGAGGTCAATCTCATCTCTGAGTCAGGGAATATTAATTTGCTGGCATGCTTTATGCTGGAAACTTTAAAGGAAAATTGACATGAGTGATACAAAAAAACAAAACAAAACAAAACAAAAAAACCCTCAACCTCTCTTATGAGGCTGAGCAAGAACAACAAAAATGAAACTGTGTTAGTCACCATATTTTATTGCACAGAGAGCTGAATCAGAAAATTGGAATATTAATAAAATATTTTTACATGAATTTTGCTGATGAAATAAATAGCTTCATGCTTTTATGAAGATCTGATTTGTTACAGTCACCTTTAAGGGCAGTGAGTCCCGTTTTGTAATTACTACTAGGGATGGTTTAATTACACCCAGAAGCCCCAAGATGCCTCTTCAATACAGCAGCTGGGGACTAAAGTGCCCACTCTAAAAGATTCCTAGATTATCTGGACTCTGACATGCAAATCCCATCAGTTTGATTGAATACTTCTAGGAATGGGTTAGGCCATATATATTTTACCTTCTTCATAAAGAAAAATAATTGCAATAGATGCATTGATTTGCTTACTAGTACCTTGTTAACTCTCTGGGGCATAGTTACCTATTTCCTAGAGAGGAGGAATGAGCTTGTGAGCATATTGTCACAAACACAGACAGAGCAAGACCAGTCTAAATCCAAGTGTCCTAAAGCTTTCAGAATTGGACGACGCATCTAGGACCGTCCTCCGGGTAAGAAAATATATCCCTTAAACAACAGAAGCCTGCTATGTAAATTGATAGCAATTCATGGGACAAAAAATTACCCACCTCTTCCAACAAAGTGACTTTCCTAAGAGGAGAACTGACGGAACCAAGAACGCTTCCAAGACAGTGCCATAAGCATCAGTTGTATAGCATCTGCCACCTGCCACGCACGCTTTGATTTTCCCACTTTGATTTTCCTTTGGGGTATCATCCTCTTATTCCAATTTTAGTTCATGCTGTTGGGTGTGGCTGACCTCACCATCTGGCTCCATAGGTAGCCACTGACCATGAATTCTACCTCCCAATCCTGACCACAGTTGCTGTTTCAGGAATAAGAACAAGTGTACTGAAAGTCAGCCCTACACTATTCTGTGAATATCCTGGACTAAAAGCTCTCTCCTCATGCCAGGGCTGCTAAACTAGGTGAATGTAATCCTGTACTGTTGGTGGCCAGGTTTGTCCCTGCTTTGGGAGAGCTTTCTCACAAAGTCAACACAGAGAAAGTAGAACTGGCTGAGCCCTCTGCTCTAACCAGACCACATTTGGCTTGGTTACATGAGCCAAGAAATTCCCTTTTTGACTGAAGTCACACTGAGCTCAATTCTTGTCACTATCAACCTGAAGAGTCCACACAGAGTCAACAGTTTAAATGCATCCTTCTAATTTAACATGGTAGCAGGCATGAGAGACACCCTCCATCAACCCTCTATCAAAAGAAACAGGATGTCTATACAGAAAGGAAAAATACAATACCTTGAGACTATATACCAGAGGTAAAAAGGCCGAAAGTAAAAGCTAAATGTTCCATGGGTATGTCTATATAAAAAAAAACAAAATTGTAGCCTAAGTCTGCTCCACACTTTACACCAGAGCACTATAAACCCATGCTGTCCAATATGGTAGCAACTAGCCATATGGGGCTATTTAAACTAAAATTAAATAGTGTTAATTTTTTTAATTCAGTTTGTTAAAACATGGATGACATTTAAAATGCTCAATAGCCATATGTGGCTAATTTGACAGTGACATAGAACATTCCCAAAAGCTCCAATGGAAAATGCCTGTAATATTCTGCCCATTCCAGATTTGGGATGTCGTCACTGTTCTCACCAAAATCAAGTTGCCACAAAAGACTGATGAATGGAAATATTCATCCAAAATTATTTATAATTAAAAAAATTAGCAACAACTTAAATATACAAGGAAAGAGTTAAATGATGACACAGGTATGTGATGAAATACAATATGACTGTTAAAAAGAACTTTTAGAGAATGTTCTTTAAAGAGATATGAGAACAATTTACAAAAAAAAAAAGTATATTGACTACACGAACTCCATAGAGATGTTTATACAAAAAAAATATAAAAAGTGATAATGGCTCATTTTTAAAATGTGTTCTAGCCGAAACCGGTTTAGCTCAATTGATAGAGCGTCGGCCTGTGGACTGAAAGGTCCCGGGTTCGATTCCGGTCAAGGGCATGTACCTTGGTTGCGGGCACATCTCCAGTTGGGGGTGTGCAAGAGGCAGCTGATCGATGATTCTCTCTCATCGATGTTTCTAACTCTCTATCCCTCTCACTTCCTCTCTGTAAAAAATCAATAAAATAAAAAATTATATATATATATATATATATATATATATGTGTGTGTGTGTGTGTGTGTGTGTGTGTTCTATGTGCCAAGGAACGTGTTCAATGCTTAATATGCATTATCTATTATCTGGGTTAATAATCAAAATATCAAATAAAACAGATAATATTTTTATTTATTTTATACATATGAGAAAAATAAGACTTGCCAAGATTAAATTAAGGGAGGAGTCTGGACTAAAACTGATGTTGGTCTGACTTCAAATCCTAGCCTCTTTATCTCTGCAAAACACTGACAGTGATGCCTCTGCGTAGAAATATTAGAAGTGGCTTTTTCTCTCTTATATTCTTTTGTAATTTTCCAAATTTACTAAACAAAAGATTATTTTTAAAGAAAAAAAAAACCTCTGAAAGAAAAATTCATTGAATTTAACTACAGCCACTGTTTGGTTAAAAAATGACTGCAGTAGGCAATGGATTCTTGCTGATAACGGGTTAATTATGAATACTGGGAGCTTTCAGATTCTGCTGGAGCCTCTGTTCAAATCTAATTTCTCAAAGTATATTGCTAGACACTAATGAAAACCCAAGGAGACACACGCACTCCAGAGATGTATAGCCAATGAATTTTCTGTTGTTTTTATAGTGAACAACTTTTTTATATCCTAACATTTTTACGCCAGCTATGAAAAAGATAAATAAATATTTATGACATCCACTCAATTCCACAATAACTACTAAGTTGCTCATGTGCTCACTCTGATTTAAAATGTGCATATTTTAGTGGCTGGGAGTCTCAACCCTAAATGAGAAAGGCACAGAACCCTGTCACTGACAGACCCTGAGAGGATGCCTTTGACTCAATGCAGGGCAGCCGTACATAACCAGCTTAATTAAGGCGGCTGTAGATGCAGACAGAAACAAACCTCTCAGTGCTGTCCAGCAAACAGCTAAAAACACACCAGAATTGCCATGGACACTGATTTTACTGTAGTTCTACCCTTTTCAGAAGCATTTGATCAAGAACAACAAACAAGATGATTGTTGAAACACAAACATAAATGAGGACCGATTTCCACCATTAAACTGTCATAGGGAAATTTTCCTTTACCAAAATTGGCCCAAGTTACCACTTAGTAGATTGACTAAACTTCCATCTGAGGGAGTTTATGTAACCATCATGTACTAATTATGAAGAGGTCAGAATTCATCAATGGATGTTTCCTGAGCTTTAAAAAAAATCCTAAAGTCCAATTATCTTTAGTCTACAAATGTATTTTATTTGTTGTTTTAATTGACTTAGTGCCAAATTTTTATTTATTTATTTTTCTTATTTTTCTTTTTTTTTTAAATATATTTTATTGATTTTTTACAGAGAGGAAGGAAGAGGGATAGAGAGTTAGAAACATCAATGAGAGAGAAACATTGATCAGCTGCCTCCTGCACACCCCCTACTAGGGATGTGCCAGCAACCAAGGTACATGCCCTTGACTGGAATCGAACCTGGGATTTTTCAGTCCACAGGCTGACGCTCTATCCACTGAGCCAAACTGGTTTTGGCTGTTTTTCTTATTTTTCAATTACAGCTAATATTCAATATTATTTTACCTTAGTGCTAACTTTTTAAATAGAGAGATTTCACCTTTAAAAGTAAGATGTCTAGCTTTTCTTGAAAAGGCTAAAGAACTGGCTACTTTGGTCCAGCATTCTTTCATTGCAACTATCTGCTTACCCAGTGCTCCCCAACCTGTCCTCCTGACAGTTTCACTCACACATGGCCCTTGTAGGCACCTGAGCATGTAGTTCTTATACCTGGAGACACCATTAATGCACCAAACATGACACATACACATCCTCACTTCACCTAATCCTCCTAATAAAGAGGGAATATGCAAATTGACCATCACTCA
Source organism: Nyctalus aviator (assembly GCA_036971965.1). Taxonomy (NCBI): domain Eukaryota; kingdom Metazoa; phylum Chordata; class Mammalia; order Chiroptera; family Vespertilionidae; genus Nyctalus; species Nyctalus aviator. Next base: position 157,848,471 of record CM072923.1, on the reverse strand, counting down.
ATCACAAAGATGGCTGCACCCACAGCTGAGGACAAGTTCCCATAAGGAGCCTTAATGAGAAATCAGCAGTGACCTGACAGTGGACCTCAAGCCATGTCCCCCACCTAGCAGGGCTGACAGGGGACCTGAGGCTGCACCCCCCCAGGGCTTGACAGAGAACCTAAGGCCAAAACCTCCACTGGGCAGGGCTTGACAGGGTACCTTAAGGTGCGCTTCCCAACCTGGTGATGGCTAGGGGACCTCAGGCCATCCCCCCACTAGATGGGCTTAACAGGAGACCTCAAGCAGGGCTTGATGGAGAACTTCAAGGCAAGTCCCCTTGTTCCAGTCTGGGCTGGGGGACTTCAGGCAATACCCCTCGTCCTGACACCTGGCCAGGGGAACTGAGGTTATGGCCTCTGCCCAGCAGGGTTTGACAAGGGTGGGACTGGTGGGTCTGGATCCAGCTGGGTCTAGATCTCATGCAATTTTGAGGTGCATGTGGGTGGGCAGGGAATTGACTCTGGTCCTGTGACTCTGACTGGAGGAAGGTTTTCATATACATTTTACTAATTTTCTTTCATCTCTGACACTTCTACTATAGAGAAAAGGCAAATAGCAATATTAAATCATTTCCTCTAATTAATCCCCTTTTAATGTGCACAAATTTTGTGCACCAGGTCACTAGTGAACTATAACCATAGTTGTCCTTAGACTGCTTTTTGATCCAAGTCAATGGAAGAATCCAGGAAGTACAGAGAAGGTGACACTAAGAAAGGCTACTTTACCCAATCACAGTCTCAGGTAAACAATAGGTGGTAAGGTGTTCCAAGTGCTGGCCCTGTTTAGCTTCTCACTCTCACTTTCCTTGGCTCCTGCCATCCCACCCCTTTGTGATCCATTCATAATCACTAACTCAGGGCTCTCCACACACAGAAGTGCCCATCTTTGTCATAGTCCCCTGACCTAGGGCATGCCCCCTTCATCCATTTTGTGTCTTTCCTGGTAGACTATACACCAAGCATGTCAAACTCAAAGGCTAACACAGGCCAAATAAATGAGGCTTCAGCCCAAGGGCCACGAGTTGACATGCTTGCTGTACACACAAGGTGAGCAACTGTAGTTCCTGTCACCCTCACCCTCAATACTCAGAACACTTTTATTGCATAAGGGACTCACCAGCAAATTTCAAGTTGCTTCAAAATATTTAACTTAGATACTGGCCCTTCCTTACCCTGGCAAAATCCATCTGTCTTATTTTTTATGTCAGCTAATACTTTTTTGGTTACACTTAACCACCATATTATTACCTATTCATCTGTGCTTCTCAGACTAATTCTGAGTCATAAGGTGAGAGTCTGTGTCTTTTTTTTTTCTTTTTTCTTTTTTTTTTAATATATGTGCCTCAGGCATGAAGCAGCTCTAGCCACCAACACAGGCATCAAACTAAGATGAACTAAGGACTGCTTTGCTCCTGAATGATATAAGAGCAACACCATCAATCAGGTGTCTCCTTGCCCACTGTGAGGGGGTAGCCTGTGTCTTTTTAATGGTTATCACCATGGAGCCCACCCCTGTGCCAGTATCAATACATGCTGAGTAAATGGATGAGATGATAGAACATAAAGTCCTTTCCCATAAATCATCACACCTTGTAACAGACAGAGAGCTACCATGATCCTCCTCTTCCTCATCATCATCAGCATCACTAGGTAGCTTTATGCCAAGGGGCCAGGACCACATTCAGGCCTCTGTGTCTAACATAACTGCAGCACAGGCAGGGGGATGGGAAGGATTGGCATCCTGATGACTGTAATTATTCTATATGCTGTCGCCTACTATTTCCCACCCTCCCAATCTTATCTAATAAAGAGAATATGCTAATTGACCATTACTCCGTCACAAAGATGGCTGCACCCACAGCTGAGAATAAGTTCCCATAAGTAGCCTTAATGAGCAATCAGCAGGGAACTGAGGCTATACCCTCTCCCACCCCAACCTCCACTCCCCCACCATGGGACTTGACGGGGCACCTCAAGGTGTGCTTCCCATCCTGCTGCTGGGTTAGGGACCTCAGGCTGCTCCCCCTGCCCCAGCACCAGGCTGGGGGACCTCAGGCCATGCTCCCCTCCTGGCAGGGCTTGACAGGGGACCAAATACCTTGCCTCCTGCTCCAGCACCAGGCCAGGGGACCAGAGGCTGCACCCCCCTGCCTGGCTGGACTTGACAAGGAACCTCAAGCTGTGCTACCCACCCAGTGGGGCTTGACAGGGGACCTCAAGGTGCTTGACAGGGGACAGTGCTGGTTCAGGGGAACTCAGGCCATGCCCCCACCCAGAAGGGCTTGATGGGGGACCTGAGGCTGGGCCTCCCTCCCAGTGCTAGGCCTGGGGACCTGAGATTGTGCCCCCAATCTGGTAGGACTTTACAGGGGACCTCAGACCATATCCCCCACCCAGCAGGGCTTGAAAGGGGATTTCAGACCATGTCCCCCACCTGGCAGGGCTTGATGGAGGATCTCAAGGCATGCCCCCCACCCCGGTCTGGGCTGGAGGATCTCAGGCCACAACCCCCATCTTGGGGCCAGGCCAGGGGACCCGAGGCTAGGTCCCTGCCTGGCAGGGCTTAACAAGGGTGGAACTGGTAGGGTCTTGATCTAGCCCAATTGGAGTGGGGGATGCCGGGTCTAGGTCTCATGTGATTTTCAGGCATATGTGGGTGGGCGAGGACTTGATTCTGGGTCCCATGGTGTGCCTGAGACTCTGACAGAAGGACAGTTTTCATATATATATTTTACAAATTTTCTTTCATCTCTGACACTTCTATTATAGAGAAAGGGCAAATAGCAATATTAAATTATTTCCTCTAATAAATTCCCTATTAATGTGCACGAATTTTATATACTGGGCCACTAGTCTATACTAATAAAAGAGTAATATGCTAATTAGAGCAGAGACCTTCTGGAGACCTTTCAGACATCCTTCCAGACAAAGCCAGGAGCTTGGCTGGTCTGCAAACTGCCCCCAAATGGCCCTCAGGCAGGCCACACACCCCAACAGGGACCCTCACCCCCATGGGGGCGTGGCCAGCCTGTAAACGACCCTCAGCCCCTTGACTAGGCACACCGCACCCCCAAGTGGACTCCCAACCTTACCCAGGACCCTCTTCAGGGCCCTCACCCATGCACCAGGCCTCTATCTTCTATACTAATGAAAGGGTAATATGCTAAAGACCTTCCGGGAGACTTTCCAGACATCCTTCCAGACAAAGCCTGGCAGGGCTGAGGCAGAGGCGATTAGGAGAGGAGACCAGGAGAGGAGGGCAGCTGGGGGTGATCAGGCTGGTGGGGGAGTCCAGTGAGGGCAAGCAGGCTAGCAGTGGGGAGTAGTTGGGGGCGATCAGGCTGGCAGGGACAGAAGTTAGGGGCAAGCAGACCAGCATGCAGAGCAGTTGGGGGCAATCAAGCCAGCGAGGGAGAGCAGAGGAGGACAAGAAGGCCAACCAGGGGGACAGTTGGGGTGAGCAGGCTAGTAGGCAAAGTGGTTAGGGATGATCGGGCAGGCAAGCAGGTGAGTGGTTAAGAGCCAGTGATCCCAAATTGGGAGTGGGATGTCTGACTGCTGGTTTAAGCCCAATCCCTAAACAGGTAGTCAGACATCCCCAAGAGGTCCCAGATGGGAGAGGGTGCAATTGGGCTGAGGGACACCCCAACCCCCTGTGCACAAATTTCATGCACCAGGTCACTAGTCTATATAATAAAAGCCTAAGCAAACATTATGGCAGAACAACCAAAACGACTAGTCTCTATGATGCACACTGGCCACCAATGCAGGAGCTGCCCCCTGGTGGTCAGTGTGCTCCCAAAGAGGGAACACTGCTCAACCAGAAGCGAGGCTCATGGCTGGCAAGTGCACTAGAGGTAGTTGGAGCCTCTCCAGCCTCTACTGTAGCACTAAGGAACAGTGAGCCAAGTGGTAATGAGCAGCAAGCAGGTGGACAGTAAGGAGGGTTACCAGACTGCACGAGGGATGTCCCTCTGCTGGCTTAGGCCCACTCCCTGCCAGGTCTAAGCCGGCAGGCAGACATCCCATTCGCTGAGGGGTCCCAGACTGCAAGAAGGCATAGGTCGGGCTGAGAGATGCCCGCCCCCCCGCCCCCGAAAGTGTACAAATTCGTGCACTGGGCCTCTAGTTTAAAAATAAAATAAACACCTTATTTAAATCATGCCCAAGACACAGTCACCAACACATCAACAACCTGTAATGCACCTGGAAGGTAGCTCACTGAATAATGTATGCATAATTCAAATCCAGAGGTGGCATGCCTGACGTCTGCACCTACAGAACATATCTCACCTCTTCTTTCTCTGGAGTTTTCTATAACTTATGGATTAATAAACCTTCCCTAAGAATGCAGCTCTATTAATCTTTCAAAATATTCAGAAAAAGAAAATATTTTATTATGCCCATCTGAAGTGAATTATGATCAATCAAGTCCCCTGTGTGCTGACAAGAAATAAACTTGCTTTCTGCAGCAAATTCTGTATGTGGTGTTGGTGGCTCATTCCCCTCCCGTCAGATGTGGGTAAACAAAACATCAAACTGTATCCTGACCTGGGAAGACAAGAGAGGCCACCAAGGTCACAGCAAACCATGAGCCAATTTCTGAAGAAAATAAAAATTAGCACAAGGTGGCACTAGTTCAAGATCTTCCTCTTAAAGTTGAAAAAAAAAAAAAAACACAACACACACACACACACACACACACACATACACACACACAAAACACAGAGAGTGAAGGTCATTCAAGTCTGAATTGTCTTCATTATATGAAGCATGTCCTTTTCAGAGGAAGAAGGAACTGTGTGACGTCCTATAGTTTTTTTCCCTTGCCTGCAGGTGGAGGGTGAGGCAGAAAGAACTGCCACTTGTGCCATGTCAGAGTGCACCAGAACAGTTCTAATAGTGTTGCAGGTGTTAACTTCTTTTGATTTACAAAACCCCATAAGAACTCATTTTTCCAACTGAGGCTCAGAGTAGTTAAGGCTCTCGCACATGGCCACAGAGCTAGTTATTGGCCAAACCAAGCCTTGGTTTGAACATCTGTAAAGTGGGGATAGTAATGGCCATTCTGTCTATCTGACAGGATTATCCTGAAGATCTAAGGAAAAAAATATCTGCATAGTGTGTACCCGTGTGCCCGCACACATAACATACTACATACATATATGACTAGAGTGTAGATCCACCTGTGTGCGCGCCTGCTGGTTTCCTTTATTCCATCTAAATGTTGAGTATTTAAACGTTTGAAGGTAACCAAAGAATCGGACCTAAAACATCACTCACTGCAAATGGGAAATACGTGGTTCCAACTCCACAATTAACCTCTTGGTGCCCCTATGTTATGTGTGCCAGGCCTCCTACCTAAGCAAGGTCTCCTCTTCCAGAGAACCAGTAGGCTGTTCTGTTCTGCCAGGCTCCAGGGTCCAAGCCGGCTCAGCCCTCCATGATTCCAGAGAGGCACCATATCCTCAGCATCATTATCATCACTGCTGCCAGCGTCACCATCTCCATTGGACTGAGCAGAAACCCATGCACAGACAGCTTCTTGCCAAGGAAGCTGTTGTCATGGACTTATAACTGCATGGTTATAGGGCCATGTTTCCATTCATTCACCCTTGGTCAGGTTAAAACACAGGTTCACAATCCCCTATTCAATCCCCTGGATCAGATGTGTTAAGAACACAGATTTTACTTTGCATTTTAGAAAGGAAGTATATCCTACACCATACCCTTACCTTTTATAATATCCCTTCCAGGGTTTGGTGTGGCACCATGCAATCAAATTCATTAATGCTTCCTGAGCTATACCTCTCAGAGAGATCAATAGAGATTGTAAGTAGCCTCATGACAGTTCAGGAGAGGTCAGGTTTGGCCACTAAATGGGTTATTTAAAAAAATAAAATAAACACACACAGAGTTTTCAGAGGCTTTTAGATGTTGGAATTGTAGAAAAGGGACTCTATAGTCCTCCTCCTAATGTACAGCTCACCAGGCATCCAATGCTGAGACAGCTCACCCTGGTGATAGAGATGCAACTGCCAACAGAGCCATTCTCAGCTTTCTGCAGAATAGAATGGGATGGGAGGGGGCAGAGGGCAGAGGAGGAATAAGTGCTTCACCTCCTTACTTTCCTTTAGCTCTGCAATATTAACCATTTCTGTCAAAGATTCCTTTTCCTGGCATATGAACCAATCCTTTGCCTCTGTGCCTCCCGCCTTGTCCCCTGATCTGTTGAGTGTAGCAAGAGGCTGATCTCAATTACATTTACCTGGCCAATGGCTTCCAGTTAGATTCACTGAACGGAAAGACTAGCAGGAGACCGGAAAGAGAGGGAAAGAGAAGTTAAGGTCTCTCTACCCCTTCCTCCCTCTCTTTCTGCTTCAAGGCAGCATCCCCCAAACTGGCCAAGTCTCTGCCAAGGTGCCAGCCCACCCCTGTGAGTGCCTGTTCCTACCATGCATCCTCTACTAAGCTCCCAACAGCCAGCTCCTGGGCTCTGGTAACACCCTCCTTACTCCCCCCTCTAACCCTTAGTACCTGCAGGTCTGGGAGCAGGTGGGCTAATCTTGGTTCTTTGTTTTGTTGCACTTACTTTCAGCTTTTCCAATACCTCATAACTAGTTCCCTGCATTAAATTCCTCCTATTAAGCGATCGCATAGGTGTCTCCTAACTAGACTCTCCCTAATACTGTGTATATCATCAAAAGTATTCAGTTCTGCTTAGGAGTCATGGTGGGCTGATGTGGGGTTGAGTGTGTTCAGCGATAATGTAGAGAGGGATAACACCCCTGACACTTGCTGCTTGGCAGAGTCACCTTTTCAGGATGTCATTTTTAAATCAGCTGCTGACAGTCCACCATGTAAGAATCACACACGTCAAATACTTATGCAACTAGGGCATCTGACAAGAACTACAAAATCCATGTCCTACCCATTCCCCAGATATTTCCTCCTGCACTGAAAGTGCATGTGAGAAAGAGGGGGATGCAGCACATCCTAGTACTATAAGATCATGCATAAACCTTGAGGCTGAGAATCCATTTTTGTTGTTGTTGATTTGTTTTGATAAAACTGGAAAGGAAATGGGAAGGAAGGAAAGGAGGAGAGGGAAGGAAGACAGAACTGAAAAGGTTCCCTTTTTGGAATAAATGGATCTAAAAACATGTCCCAAAGGGAAATGTTTAAAATTATAATAGAAAGCACTTATTTCATTTTCATAGACTCAAAATAGTTCTCTATAAGGACACTTTTACCTCCACTGCAAAGAAGCTATGATAGGCTTTAAAAACTAAAGGCAGCAAGGATTTAAGGTGAACTGCCTCAAAAAGCAAGCATATGGGGCATGAAGGACAAGCCTACAGTGCCCTTGAGGAGCTCTCCTCTGTAGAGGAGCCCACAATCACAGAACAATTGAGGGTGTAATGAAGTGCACTGTTTAATAGAGAAGGCGCTCCAGACTCCTGAGAAAGACACCCATGCCTGGGAGAGGCGGGCAGGGGGACTCAGCCAACTTACACTGAGCCCATGTTGAATGGTCTTCCTTTATTTTTTTTTTTATTGAAGAGGGCAATGTTAGTCCAGTATTCAACTCCCTTTTCCCAGCCTTTTTGATTTATGGCTACTCAAACAGGACTTTGCTCTCCGCTGCTACATTTGGAGCATTCAAATGTACACAGAATGGTATCTGACTGCATAGCTATGAACCCACATATACAGCAAAGAGAAAAATATATATATATAGTGTCATTAAATTAACCAAGTGGTCTCTCCTCTAATCATGCTTTCTATAAGAGATCCTCTTTTGTATCAACTTAAAGGAGTATGGTATGTGTTATCTTCATTCCAGAAAAAACAATGCAATGCACTGATGGTGGGATATGAGAGAAGAGGGCAGAGGTACAGCACCTGATAATTTGAAATTTTATCAATGTTGATGTTGTAGGGGCAACTTTTGAAGAGAAATGAATATCCTAAAATACAAATATTATTTGAATGAGAAAGAATGAGCAGGAGTGGGTTTATGAAAAAATTAAGGGCATAAGGAATGAAAGAGAGGGGAAGGGAGGAAAGGGGAGATGGGGGGAAGGGAAGAGAAGCAAAGTGACAAGTAATAGTTAACACATGGGCCATAATTGGACATCTCTCTCATTATCCCTTTTTTATAATTTTTATGCATAATGGTATTTCCTCCAATGAAAAGCAGTTCCAGTATTTACTATAATACCATTATAACATATTTGATGATTTTAAGTCAGCATGAGGTGAAAAGAGCATTAATAGGGGTGCAAAAAGTCCTGGGCCTCAGTCCAGCTCAGCCTGATGACTTGGCCATATCTTCCATCTCTCCAGATCTTCCATCTGAAAGTGGGGATAATGGTCACTGACCTGAGATAGCCCTGCAAAGTCAAATCAGACTGTAGCTACCAGCCAAACTGCATCCCTCAGGCCACCAGATGACTATGGCCTGCCTGCAATGCCAGACCAGCCTGTCTGGGAGCCAGACTTTGGCCCCAGGCACCAGCTTGAGTTACTCACACCAGACAGGTATCTAACCAGGGAAGGCCTGTGCCATCCTGCACACATCCCCTAGTTCTCCAAGGGAAAATCAGATATGCCTTTCAAAGACTTCTGCCCATGGAACTGGCTGCTACTTGGACTGATCTCCCCCTTACTAGCCTCCTTTGTCACTTCCATACTCCCACGGACCCTGTGGGACTTCATCCCCTGTACTGTCTGTCTCTAAAGAATAGAAGTGATCAGCGGTGCTAAGCTACACACAGCTTTCCCCTTGAGGCTGTTCTGGGTATCAAATGAGAGCTTGTAAGGCACCTATGCTTAGTAAGCACTCAAGCCCCAGTTTTGATTCTCCCTAACTCCCACCATCCAGATTAAGAAATGAGGTGGAATGTGATGAAAAATAAGATAATTAAAAAATATAATTTTTAAAGATATCATTTACAATAGAACCTGAAAATATATAAAGCACCTAGAAATAAATCTAACAAAAGTGCACACCTTTATGAAGAAAACTATAATATGTATTGAAAGACAGTTATAAATAAAAGCTCAATAAATAGAGGTATTTATGAGTAAGCATACTCAATATAATAATGTCATTCTTCCTACATTAATCCCTAAAATCAATGTTAATGTCAATCAAATCTCAAATATTATTGTGTAGTTTTAAAAGATGATTATAAAATGTATATGGAAGACAAATGGACATTATGGGGAATTGTCCTCCCAAATACCAAGGCTTACTCTACAGCTGTAATAATAAAGAAGCATGATTTGGGCAAAAGAGTGGACACAATATATGCCTAGAAACTGACCCTAAATGTCAGGATGATTGTTTTCCTATAAGGAAGAAAATTAGGACACATTCCTAGTTCACACCACACACACAACACAATCATGCACACTCACACACAAGCACAGTCTCACACACACACTCCAATTGGATTATAGATCCTGCGAAAGGCAAAACAATAAAGCGTTTAGAAGATAATAAAAAAAAGAATATCTTTATGACATCAAGGTTAAAGAAAAGGCTTTCTTAAATAAGACATTAAAATTACTAACCATAAAAGAAAGATTGATAAATTCAACTACATTAAAATTAGGAAGTTAGATAGCAGAAGGTTGGCAGGAATCCAACTTCTATGGTGTCTATAAATCTATTCAGCTTCCCAAAGGAATAAATTACAGTAACCTTTTTTTGCATTCATTGGAATTATGTTCTAACAATACATGCCATAGCTCTGATTCTGCATATGGTTGGCCCATCTCTGACTTCATCTACAATTGGGTTATTGGCATTTATGGTTTCACTTGAGTATATTTGGATAGCTGTGTTTTATATTTAAAACTTTTGTGAGCATGCATATGATATTGCTCAGAATGTGACCCACAATTTAAGATTTAAGATAAGTACCAGCACATGTCATTGTCAGTATGTGGTCATCACTGAGCAATCACAAGGGTACAGCATTGCATGGTTTCCCTTCCTTGCACGCTGTGCTGTGTTTACATCCTTGATCATTTACACCCCACATTAACTCTCATTCTGTTATCTTTTGGACTTTACCACTACTCCTCCCAAAACTACTAGGAGAAATCGGTACCAGGGCAGAAACCCTAAGGGTAGATTCTCTTTCATGATCAACTTAAATCCTGTGGGAAAAGCTGATCTGCTCTGTCCCATAATGACCATGCTTTAGTACAAAAAGCCTCTCCCAGTGAGCCTGGAAGTCTTCCACTTTCTTTCCCTTCTCATTCTTTCAACCCTGCAGCCTTCAGCAACATTCTAATGTTCATTCTACATGTTGACATGTATACAGTGATATATAATAGGGTAGGAAAATAGAAAGGGGAAATGTCAACCAAATAGGACATATGTTTTAGATTATGTGAGCTTTTTCAAGAGGATGTCCCTCACATACTCAAGAGAAATACTTGTGTTGGAATGAGAGTGTCTAATTGTAACATTCTGTCACTAATAGTAAGTTACTTCTCAGGGACCCTAAGGATAGGACCTGCAAAGTATTAAGTGTCCAGGTACTGAGTAATTAATTAGCATTCTAATTTACAAGTTTTCTTTTTGATGGAATGCATTTATAATTATCACATTTTTCTGTAATGGGAGTAGATACCTCCACTGAATCAGCCATTTAACAGGACAGATTTGGGTAAGTAATTCTTGTCAATGATTCTAAAGATGTCAAGAAAACACTGAGGTGACTTTCAATAGATGATGTTACTATTCATTTCCAAATCCAGATTACAAAATAAAGAACTGCAACAAAACAATATGTTTTCAAGATTGTTAATTGCAAAGCATTTCAATACTGTCAATGGAAAACAATTCACCCCAATCTTTTTATCTACATGAACTTAATGAACCACATCAGACTACACACATTTAATTCATTGCAATCCAGCAGAAACTTGTTATCAACTACATTTTGAGAACTCTTGTTTAAAGGAGAAGCCAAATTCCTTTCCCCTGAAGAACTTATAAATGTCCTTTATTGGACATTTATTGTATAAAATACTGTTTCTTATTGTCTCTGTTGTGTTGAGCTTTAAACTGGATGAGAAGTCAATAGAATTCTTTGTGTGTCCCTCTGAAAAGCATATTCAAAAGAAATATGGAATGACAAACATCACATTTAGGATAGTGGTGACCTCTGGCAGAAGGAAAAGATATGATCAGGGAGAGGGTACTAAATGGCTTCAATTATATAGCTTTATTTCTTAAACTGAGTTATGGCACAGAGTTGCCGTTTGTTTTTTACAGTATTGTTGCTTATGTTCTTTTAATGTACTATACTATATTTCTAATCACACATTACTTTCATGATAAAATTAATGAATTGCTGTTCTAAGAAACATAAATGATTACTATAAACATTTTCTCTACTCTATATTATAAGGCACTGTTGAAGTGGTTCCTTGAAATCGAAAGCTCTATGGCAAATATGGAAACTTTTTTTTAAGAAAAATTTTAATTGATGTTTTTAGATAAAGAGAGGAAGGGACAAGGATAGAGAGATAAAAACATCAATGATGAGAATCATCTGGTGTCTTCTCCACACCCTTACTGGGGATTGAGCTCAAAACCCAAGCATGTACCCTGACCAAGAATTGAACCAGTGACCTCTTGGTTCCTGGGTTGATGCTCATCCCCTGAGCATGATTCTCTTGGGGGACATTCGTGCTCTCGGGAACATAGTTTTGGAAAATGCTCTATAAAAATCACCCATTTTAACCACATATTCTTTTTTTTTTTTTAATAATTTTATTTTATGGATTTTTATATAGAGAGGAAGGGAGAGAGATAGAGAGTTAGAAACATCAATGAGAGAGAGTCATTGATCAGCTGCCTCTTGCACACCCCCTACTGGGGATATGCCCGCAACCAAGGTACATGCCCTTGACCAGAATCGAACCCGGGACCTTTCAGTCCCCAAGCGGACGCTCTATCCATTGAGCCAAACCAGTCCCGGCTTAACCACATATTCTATACGACAGCCACACACAGCTATGCACACCTCCAAACAAACAATGAACTTTCATGCCCACTTGTCTTTACCCATGTAATTCTTTCAATCTGGAATACCTTCGATCCCTGAGAAACTTCTGGTCCCCCTTTAGCATCCAGCTGAAATGCAATCTGTGATAACTTCCCCTTCCTTTCTCCAGGTGGAACAAATTACTCCTCAGGAAGCTTACAGTGCTGAACAGATATTTTTCTGTACTACATCTAACACTGGAGCAGTTATTTATGCCGGAGGCCGGATGCCTAGATGGCCAAGGCTGCATCTTTGCATTTTGGCACTGCTCACAATGCCTAGTACAGCACAGAGCCACAGCAGGCACACAGTAGGTGCTCAGTAAATATGTGTCGAATGGACATAGAAATGATGTCTATGAGGATGACTGGCTTCCTCAAATTCCCAGATCTTCTCAATACATATTCATAACTTTTTAGTCTTTATTGTCAATTGGGGCACTAAGAAGAAAAAAAAACAAAAAAAAAACGCATACAAGGCCTGAAAGAGAGACAAACTCTGAGGCAGAAACAAGGAGAGACAAGGAAGAGACAAGAAGGCCTATCTGATGGTTAGTGAACCGATAAATCATGCATACAGCAAGAAACAGAGAGGATGACCAATAGAGAGAGTCAGAAAATGACAGGAAGCTCACAGCCAATACACAGGGTTGGTAACTTTACAAGACTCTTGGCAAGCAGGCAACACCACTGACTTGGGTTCACTCTGAAAGTGTCACCTCCATCTGAGAGGGCCCTCCTCCCGTTTTTATCCCCTAAGCTAAAAAGCCATTTTCGCCACCACAGAACTTTTATCATTTTAACTTTGAGTTCTTCTGTTCAGCACAATTTTATTTGTTTTCCTTTTTCTTTATGAGAATCCCCCACTGGCAATGTAGATTGGTTGTATGTCGGGTTCAAATAAAATAAAATAATAATAATAATGATAATAAAAGCAAGCTGGCAATTTCTTTCCAAAAGAATATGCTGCATATTTCATGAACTAGAAGCCAGAGGAGTTATGTGATTCCTGAACCAAAACCTCTCCACATCTGAGGACTAAATGGAAGAAATATACAAAGAGCATCTCGCAGAAAAGGAAACCTGATCATTTGTGCTCCAACCTAAGGGTAGTGTTCAAGTGATTCATTGACTTAATGTTTATTTTTTTTTTTTAGCACAGGTTCCTATCTTGCATAGACTGAGTTCAGTGCTCATTTTCATGTATATAAATGTACTGCCAGAAGAGTGCTTTCCTTTTCCTACTGGATACTCTTTCTTTGTCTTTCTTTCTTTTTCTCTTTCTTTCTTTCTTTCTTTCTTTCTGTCTTTCTTTCTTCCTTTCAGAACAGAACATCTGGCTGGCTCCTGCTCTTAGCCAGGCACTACCTCCATGCTTCCACATTCTATTTATATGTTCAAGCTACTTCTCTGTCCTGGTATAGAGGCAATCTGGTCCTGAGGAAGAAGCACTGGACAAAAAGTGCAATAATTCTGGGTTCTGATAGTGCCTCTCAGGTGTGAAGTTATGTATCTTCCCAAGCCTGGTTTGCTTTCAATCCATAAATTGGGAGAGATGACTATTCTGCTTCTAAAATTCAACCAAATAGTCATTTTATTTCCATGAAAGTAATTGCTGAAAAGTGCAATGATATGAAGATTTTAGGATTATGTGTACATCAAAATCCTCTTCACTAAGAGGGAGGATGTTCAGGAAACATTTCCAGTATGCTAAACAAAACTTCTGCCTGAAATGCTGAAATTTATCTCTTACGCTATACCTAGTGGGTAGCAAAACAGATACTATTAGGATACTTATGGCCCAGGATATCAGTTACAAATAGAAATCATTTTTTCAGGGAAGGATTTACCTCATTTGAAGGATAACATTAATAGCTAAATAAAATTACATGCTAAGTACTATTCTAAGTACTTTGTGTTAAGTCCTATAATCCCTACAACAATCTTATATAGCAGGTGCTATTATCCTATATAATAAAAGCCTCAACCAGGAGTTCTGCTGGGAGTTTGACCACTTGGTATGACGTGTGCTGACCACCAGAGAGGTGCAGAACATGGTGGGCTTTGGTGATGCAGCACTGGCGGCAGTGGAGGTGCTGCAAGTTCCCATGGGCCCCGATGACAGTGGAATTGGGTAGGATAATGGAGCAGGTGAGTGGACAACACAAGCCAAGGCAGGTGCAAGCCACTGGTCGCCAGGAGGGGGGCCCAATGCCATGCACATCTGATTGCAAGGCAACCTGTGGTGGTGGTGATTGGGTAGTGCCACTGCCCTGCTCCCTCAGCACCTCAGAGCCAGGCAGCAGTGGGGCCATCAGCGGATGTCCAGACATCTAATCACCTGTTACACCACTATTCCCCATTAAACTTTACAACTCCCCTGAGAGATGGCTGAGGTCACCTCTCCACTCAAAGGCAGCATAATACAGTGATTAGGGCAGCTTTGAACCACAATGTTTTGATTCAAATCCTAGTTCTAGACCTTCCCAGCTGTGTTGGTAATCTTGGGCCAGTTACCAACTCTCTGTTCCCCAGTTTCCTTATCAATTAAATGGAAATGAGAATACAATTATTTAATTCCTATGATTACTTAAAGAAAAAATTACTAGAGGTGGGGCTATAAGAAGTCAGTGGGAGAAAGGGGACATATGTCATATTTCAACAATAAATATTTTTTAAAAGAAGAATTTTCCATCCTGCATGGCTCAGTGGTTGAGCATCAACCTATGAACCAGGAGGTCATGGTTTGATTCCTGGTCAGGTCAGGAATGCCTGGGTTGTGGGTTCAATTGCCAGTGTGAGGCCTGCAGGAGGCAGTCAATCAATGATTTTCTCTCATCATTGATGTTTCTATCTCTCTTTCCCTCTCCCTTCCTTTCTGAAATCAAGAAAAAAAATTTTTTTAATAATAAAAATGTAAAAATAATAAATAATTGAAAGTGCTTAAAAGGATACCTGATCCTTAGTAAGTATTCCATAAAGGTGAATTACTCTTGTTTTTATTAATAAGAGAATTGATTTGCCAAACATAACAAAATCAGGAAGTACCTGTATTCAACCCTGGCCTTCCAATCCCAAATGCTATACTCTCTCCATAGTAGAATTTCATGCTCTCTATTGCTAATAGTTAACCCTTCTCCTGGAATCCTGCCAAAGCACCCAATGAGACTTTCCCTCCCTCCCCCCCCTATAAAATTGCTCAAAAAACTACAATGTAGATAATATTGCCCGTTTGGCAAATGATGAAAATGAGGTTTTGAGTGTGACTTACTATCCTCTATCACTAGTGAACATTGTCACAGTAAGCCCTCAGTAGCACTGAAAGTTCCTGACAGCAGCGTTCAATTTTTAAAAGTGGCATCTAAAAGACATAAATTGTGATTTTCTTGCTTTGTTAGCTTTGTTAGTTTCAGAGGATTAAATTCCGGCAAAGAAACAAAATGTTTGACTTGACTGAATTATCAAAATGAAATGCTGCCTAAATTAGATTCTTCATTTGCCTGCAGGATAGCTCTAGGCATCCGAAATCCACCAACTGCAATTTGCAAGATGGGTACTATCGGGTACCATGCCAAACACCCACCCATTTCAGAAAAATTACTCTGGAGGGCAAAGGGGGAGTGAAGCAGCAGATTCCTGTCTGGCTTTGGGAGGAGAAAATGAACAATGAGTGATACCATCTCTTCCTAGCCGCCTCACACAATGGTATGAGCCTTGCAAAGGAAACATACTGTGAAACAGCTTGAGAGATGAGCTTCATCAACAATAAGTAATTTTTATTCAGATTTTATTGTTGAATACAATGCACATGATTAAATGTTTCAGATACGCCTATTCAACCCCTAAGCAAACCACAAAAAAAAAAAAACTTATAAAAATCATCTTCTAAATCTGCTGTAGGAAGAGCTCTAATTGCCAACTTGATGTATAGAACTGAATTCCCACTTGAGAGGGGCACGGGTTCCAAGCAGGTAGTAACAAGTCTGCACTTCCCACCTCAGCCTCTTTTCTCATCCCTTTGGATTCTCTCAGCGTAGCCAAATAGTTCCAATGTCACTCTTTCAAATCACCACATTTTGAACTTCCTAAACCTTTAAGAGAGCCTCTATATATGGAAAAGAACAATAGTGCTTCAAAAGCCATGTCTGTGAGTACTCAGATACTCCATTTGAATGCTGGGGGTTTCAATCAAAGACATCAGCAGACGATTTCTGATTGCTTAGAAGTTGACTTTTACACAGCTTTTGATTAGGTCGCCCTTCTCAATAGGAAATCAAGAAAATCCTTGATCCCGTTTAGATTCCCGAATTATCACCAAGCCTTGTCAGGATAGGAAGTGAGAGAGATGGGGTGAGGGAGGAGGAGTGTTTCTACTTCAGCCAATCTCTCCCTCCCCCAACTCCCCATATCTCTCTCCAAGCCAGTGTGATACAGGATTCCATTTAGTATCACTCACCATTGAGATAACAAAAACAATGGGTGCTAATCCAGGGGGTGGGGATGGGTTGCAATGTTATGGATTTCCCAAAGGCCTATAATTGGTGCATAAATGTACAGACAGGGACCGGATAATTAGGGGGTTGTGGACATTAGCTACTTTTAATTTATATGATTACTTAGTTAAGCATTATAAAGTGTCAGCCAAACCCCCTACAAAGCCTTTATTCAAAACCATAAACATTATGAAAGTGTATGGAAGGGGCCAGGAGGAGAGAAGAGGAGGGCGTTCCAAGGGCCAGCGGATCCTGGCTCTGGCGTCCCAGCCACTCGCCCAGACCTGCAGGGTAGCTCCCATCTCAGAGAATCGGACCGTCCACCCCACTCAGGAGCAGCAAAGGGTGGGCTTCCTTCTGCAAGCTTTTCGCTCATCCCTCTTTCTAAAGGAGCTAAGCCCAGGAGTGCAGCGGCATCCACACACCCACCCGCAAGCGAGCACCCACGCGGGCACTCACCCAGCCCTCGAGGCAGCACCGATGCCCACGCCGCGGCGCTCTCCACCTCGCCCGCCGCCGCCGCCGAGCCCTGCCTCGGTGGCCCAGCGCCAGGGCCTCCCCACCCCTACCCCATTCCTGCAGACTCTCCCAGCCCCGGCGGAACTGCCCAGGCCGGCCCCCAACAATGAAGACTTGTGTGAGGCAGTTGGGGGCGGAGGCGAGTTTACAGGGAGAGACAGACACGGTCTGGCGGGTCCGAGAGGGAGCTACACAGAAGCTAAGTGGCGTGGGCCGCGAGAGTCAGCCTCCCCTGGTGCACTCCCCATTTCCTCCCATTCCCCCAATTCCCCGGCCCGGTCCACGAGCAACACCAGGAAAAAAAAAAAATGGGGGGGGGGAGAGCTTTAAAAAGTGCATGGGGGAATAGGGACATATATGTAAAATATAAAAATGAATAAATTAATAAATAAAATTAAAAAAAAAGTGCACAGAAAAGATGCGCCCTCCCACCAGGGGTCACAATCATATTTCTCTGGACAGGGACAGCAGGGGAGGAAGAGTCTGGGCTGCAGCCACAACCGCCGTTTGGAAAAGGACTTTGCACATTTCACTTTGTACATTTCGAAATGTACATCCAGTGGCCCCTTAAAGACGCCGCGGCACAACCTCCCCCCCATCGCCGCCTTTCTGACTCCAGGTTTTCCCCGCGCCTTAGCCCTGGTCTCAGGGCTTCTTTACTAGTCAAAGGGCAGGGATTTTAAAGTTTCCCTAGTAGGAGAAAAAAAAAAAGAAAGAAAAAAAACAACAACAACAACAAAAGCCCCCCACAAACAGAACCCTGAGGTCTGCATCGGAAGCAGAGCGCGGAGTCGGTTGGAGCGGCGTGGGACTGCGTTGTGGAATGGAGGGGGGGGGGGGGGGAGAGGTGACAGAGAGCCGAGCCCAGGGAGGGCTGGGGAAGGGCTGGGGTCCGGTGCCTGTGAAGGTCTAGGCGGCACTGAGATAGGTCCATTCTTCCACGGGTCGGAGCAGAGGAGCGCTGCCCAGGTGCAGGGAAGTGAAAAGCCGTGAGTAAGAAAGAAGGTCCTGTGGGGCACGCCGCTAGCGAGGCGGGGAGGAGGGATCGGGAGCATCGGTAGCTTCAGGAGTGGGAGAGATGAGTAGAGCCGAAAGCGCAGAAGGAAGAAGGGTGCGGGGAGTCCCGGAGAGAGAGGAGTGTTCCGGTGAGCAGGGGTGGAGAGGGGATCGCGCGTGGTCGGAAGTAGAGAGAATAGGGGTTATGGGGAGACCCACAAGGAAAGAGCAAAGGTCGCCCCTTCTCTCTCCCCCTCTTCCCCCGCCAGCAAGCGGAGGAAACTGCAGCAGTCTTCCGCACAGCACCCCAGCCAAACTCCTGAGAGGCGAGCCCCAGAAGCCTTCCTCCGCCCCTGGGGCCCCGGGTGTCCCGGCGCTGTGGTCCCTCCCGGGCCTCACCTCCGCTTGCCGCGAGCATCCTCCGCTGCCGCAGCCGCCTGGGAAGCGGCTCCCCATGCCCTGCGGGCGGCGGCACTCAGGCGCGCTCTCCAGCCCGGGGAAGCCCGGGCGAGCGTGGAGCCGAGTCCATCCTCCCCTAGAGCCACGAGCCCCGCGTCAGAGCTGGGGGAGGAGACCGCCCCGCGTGCAGACCCGCCTCCTCCCGCAGCCCCCTCCCCACCCACTCACACCCACGGGGCGCTCCGGAGCACAGCTCACCTGCTGGCTCGGGGCTGCAGCCTCAGTTCCGCTCGCCCGCCGCGCGCCCCTGGCTCGGACCTCGCGGCTCCCGCAGCGGCTCCTGCCCGGGAGCCTCCCGTGCCACCCGAGCTGAGCTGAATCGCGGTGGCGACGAGGAGGAGGTGGAAGAAGAGGAGGAGGAGGAGGAAGAGCGAGCCAGCGAGCGAGCGGGGGCGCGGTGGTTTGCAGGCGCGCCAGTGGACCGGTTGCGCTCACTCCGCATCCCGGCGCGGAGAGCGAGCCTGGCCTGAGTGCTGGTCCCCGCCCCCGCTGTGCGGGAGGGTGGTGGGGTGGGGAGAGAAGGAGGGAAAGCTAGCGGACTTGGGTTTTAGTAAGTGTCCAGTGTTTTCGTCACCATCACCACCAGCCTCCTTCGTTTTTCCCTAGGGCCTACTCTTTTATCCAAGCCTCCGGACATTCGCACACCCAGATATCCAGAGTACCAAAGGGGAACACTAAAAGGAAGTCCTGCAAGGGCGTGTTGTCCCCACGTGTTGCCCCCACATCCCTTGGCTGGAGGGGGCGCTAGCTCCCAGCGGTCAAACCTGGTTTGGCAGCTTTGGTCCTCACTGAGGTATCCAGATTAAATTGGGTACAGGTTGTAATCAATTTGGTTTTTCTAGGAGGCCTAGGTTAACTTCAACTCTTCTCCTTCTCTCCACCTTCCCCACTCCCTTTCTTAGAATCCTGGGAGAGCAAAAGCCTCAGATTAGAACAGGAGCAGAGGGCAGAGCTCCCTACTTCTGGTCTTAGTTCACAAAGATCCAATAAATGACAGAAAATACTGGTGATGGTCTGGAAATTTTTTTTACCCTGAGACTGGATTCAACTCCAATAAATGCCTATGGTGATATACTTGCCTCCAGCGACCTAAATGCCAGGTGTAGGAGGAAAATCAAATCAAGGACTGCCCCATTGGAGCAGAAGCCAAGGGGCGGGGGTGGGAGGGGTTGTTTAGGGGTGGGGGTGGGGGGGAGAGAGAGAGAGATGCAACAGTTCCCTAAAAAGTTTATTTTGATCCTTTTTAGGAGCCACACTCCTGCTGTGTAATAATAAAGCTAATGTGGTGGATTTGAGTTTTGTTTTTTCTCCCCTCATAGCTTCTGTCACTCACCCACGAAATTTAATGAAGCATTTAGGGTTATTACCTCCAGAGTCAATGGGCTAAAAATATTTAGCCTAATGCACTCCTTGTGGAGGCAATAGGTCCCTGCCTGGTACATACAAAGTCATGGAGAGACCCTCCCTTTCTCCACAAAATTCACGACCCATTAAACTTATTCCGTAATAACAGCTTCTGTACAAATGGAGGCACCAGTTAACGGAGGCTGTCATGCACCTCCTGAAAAGATAGCAATTTACACAGAGAGAAGAAAAATGTGAGGGGTCATGGGCAGGATGCAATCTTGGGAGAATAGTTTATCAGAGGCAACTCCCAACAAGGTAGGAGGGAGGTGTACACCAATCGCTCTCCCTCTTCCTCCCATGTCCCCCTCCCTTCTCCGCACCCCCTCCCCAGCCTTGATAGACATTTCTATTTATTTCTGGGTATGACCAACTAATCTAATGGTGGCTCAAGTCTCTCCAACTTTACCTTAGGTAATCAAACATAGGTCCAGCTCTCCACTGATTCTACCAAAAAACATCCTAAAGCTTCTCACTGCTCTAGGGGACAGTCAGGGAACATCTGCATGATTTACCATATATGCATTTTAAGACCCTGAATATGAGAGTTGTTGCCTTCACTGCCCCGCCCCCCCACTTCCACCTTGTTATGTTTTTCATTGACAATATGACTCCAGAATTGAAGGGAGCGTGAGACCCGGAGTTGGCCCAGTAATAGAAGTGGAAGAGGCTTGTGTAAATCTCTATCTCTAATCAGTGTTGGACATTGTCCACCATGAAATGGAGCAAATTCCCATTAAATCCAACTGGGACAATAAGCTGCAGCTGTTCCCAACTCCCATGTAAAAAAAGACACAATATATAGATTCTAACTGCATACAACTGCCCAAGGTCCCAATAGTCTGCTGGTTCAGTCACACCAAATTTTAAAGTACTATTTTAACATATGATGCTAAATATGTCAAGAAACATCCAAAATGGAAAGTGTTTTTTCTTTTTTCTTCATTTAAATAATGTCATTTGTAGTATGGCATAAGGAAAAAATCAGTATGCATCCCTTTATCATCAACTTTGAGAAACAACAAAGTGATAAGCATAGCAAAGAAGTATGTATTATTCTTATTATGTGCCAGGCACCTTTCTGGGTGCTTTCTATAACTTAACTCATTTAACCTTCGCTGTAGCCCAATGAGAAAGGTACTCTAATTATTATGTACTGGATAGAATATAGACTGGACTCTAATGGACTTGAGTCATTTCTGACAAGTTGCTTACCTCTCTGAATTTCAAATTCTTAAATTCTCAATTCTCCAATGGTGATATCTGCTTACTGAGACACCTGCTTCATGAGACTGCTTTGAGCCTTCAATGAGACAATGCATTGGACATGGCAGAATCAGAGTAAGTCCCATCTCTTTCCAGAATAATTCCAAACCAGTTCATTGTAATCATCAACATTAACAGAGTCCATTCTATATATCAGGCACAGTGTTAGGCATTGAGAATAATGATGACCAATCAGAAACAGATCCTGCCCTTGAAAAAGTCAGGTGGATTAAAAATATGGACATAAGCAGCATACAGATGGGCAAAAAGTTTTATTGAACTTCACTTAATTCATCCCCGTGCACATGGTTCTTAAGATACTCAGAGAGGCAACCTGTTTAAGTGCTGTTTGAGACTGACCCATGAATGAAAGCAAAACCATATGTCAGAAATCATAAATACAACTAGTAGTAACTCCTCACCAAAGGAAGGGATGCAAAGTAGCACATTTTGTGTTATTCAATATTTAAAATTCTGTTTCTTTCTATAATTGTTTGAAATATGTCTCTCATTGGATGGAGCATAATAAAATAAAGTGACTTTGTGCTGTAAGATTTGAGGGTTTCAAATACAAATTACTACATAGCCACTATTTATTAAATAGTTTATAATGTATGCATATGCAAAAATATGCTAATATCTCTGTTCAGATAAAGGCTCTCAAATTAATAAAATTGTTAATAATGTTCATTAGGAACATTTCTACCAAGCTTATCAGAGACATTATGTGTTCAAAATATACTAACATATAGAATGCATAAATATCAAAGGTTAATCATAAAGGTACATAAACTTTTCACTGTCCTTATCATTCAAGTTCATGTTCAAACTCAGATTATATTCACTTATTCAAAAATGTTCAAAAATGTTTACTGATTGCTTACTCTAGACTAGACACAATATTAGGCATTGGCAGAGAAGAAAAAGATCTCAAAAGAATTTAAACAATTCATGGCCATGTGAAGGAAACATGCCATCACATTGCATTGCATTAAATGCTATAGTAATATTAAGTACAGAAAGTTATAGGCGCATCAGCTAGGAATATTTAACCCAGGATAGGATGTTAAAAATGAGATAATGAGATAATGCATTGGATGTTTTCTCAAGAACGAGGAAGGGTTGTCATCTTGAAAGATAACAAGTAACCAGATAAAACAGGAAAGGATATTTCAGGCAAAGAAAAGACACCATGAAGGCATAGAAGAGATTCTTCTCTGGGGTTGGCTGTATTTGACTGGGGTGGGAGGGGAATGAAAAAATTGTAAAGGGTCTGGTTTGCCATGTTTAGGACCCTGGATTTAGGGTCCACTTTAAAAAAGCAGTAAAAAATATTTAGAAAACCTTACATTACCCACATTTTAGATGCTTTTCTTATATGTCCTAGACATAAGTAAAATATCCAATTGATATTTTTCTTCTGAGGTAAAAAATAGCAATGAATAGAATTTCTATGTGGTTTCATCAAAATAGAAGACCCCCTTCTTTCATGAAACTGGCCTTGCTTGCTTCCAAGAAAAGGTTGAGGGGCAGTACTGCTGAACTTGACTCTGGTTTGCAGTCTCTATAAATAGCACTCCTTTTATTTTTCAAAAGAGGGGGTAGAGGAGAGTAGCAACACTGCAATTGAATTTATGCCACCAATCTGCTCATATTAGCTAAATGCACAGTAGAAACAAAGTGGAGAGCAAAAGTGATTGTTACAGGGCTCTTAAGTCCCAATACAAACCCCCCATTTTTTTTCCCACTCATAAGTGGACTTTAAGGTGATGTTAGTACTTGAAAATAGGAGTAGACTAAAAGCTATCAGAAAATGACTGAGTTTCTGGTCTATGGGGCAGAGAAAAATCGGCACACCATGCAGCATAGCTGCCTTGAATTTTGTGGCTAATATGTTAAAAGTATGACAGGTATTTATTGTTTGCCTCTATGGTGCCATTCCTCCTTCTTCTGTAAACAATGTTCATCTTTCTTTGGGGAACCAATCCAACACCAAATAATGTTTTTTTTCTATTTAGTTCTGGTAAAGCTGATTCTACCTGCCCCATCAGCTCTGGGTTTGGATAAAACAACACATTTTTGTGTTTTTGGTTTTGTTTTTTTGAGACAGCAATTGGGACAATACTGTCTCTTTACCACTAGACTGGAAACTGGAAAGATATTAAGCCTGTATCTGCAGGAACCCATTCCATAAGAAAAATCATTTAGAGCATGAAACTAGCAGTAAAAAAGAGACTAACATTTTTGAAAAATAGAGCTTTATGAGGATATTGTTGAAGGGCTTTAATTTAGCCATGCCTGAAGCCAACTACTATTCCCTCTATCCAGATTTTTCAGTTACATCAGCCCAAATATTTACTCTATTATTTAAGCCAATTTGAGTTTTCCCCCCATTTTTGATCAAAAGAATTTTGTATAATATTCCAAGTATTGCATAAGAAACTTTCTATATGTTAACCAATTTAATACTTAAACACACACACACACACACACAACAATGCTATTTGTATGTATTTATACTGGGCCTTGTTCTAAGAATATGATCTCACATTTTCGAGGTTAGAAATAAACTCAGGAGGTTAAATATTTTAGTCAAAGTTACACAGCTGGTCAGACAGACAGAAAAATTGAAATGCAACTTACAAACTACTTAGGAATAAATTGAGCAAACGTTGCACAAGGTTTATGTACCAAAATTTGTAAAATATTGATGAAAACAAAGACAACCCAAATAAATGGATAGACATACCATGTTCATGATTTGGAAAACTCAATATTGATAAGACATCAGTTCTCTCTACACATTTAACACAATCCTAATAAAAATTTCAGCTCACTTTCTTAAGAAATTGGTAAGCTAATCTAAAATGTATATAGAAATGCAACAGGGCTTGGAATAGCCAAAACAATCCTGAGAGAAGAGCAAAGTTGAGAGCTTATCCTGCTTGATTTCAACACTTACTATAAAGCTATAATAATTAAGATAATATCATGTTAGCTTTAAGAATAGGTAAATTGATCAATGTAACCCAATAGAGAATCCAGAAATAGACCATATATAGTCAATTGACACTTATTTTTTTCTACAAAGGGCCAATACAATTTATAAAGGAAAGAAAGTATTTAAAACATGGTACTGGGGTAACTGTATAAATATATGGAAAAACATTAACCTCAACTCCTTTCATATACCATTATATGAAATGAAATGTAACCACTAAAATGCTAAAGGTCTAGAGGAGAACCTTGGGGAGTATCTTCACAATTTGGAGGTATGCACAGATTTCTTAGAGATGACACAAAGTCATTGAAAAAATAATAAATTGGACTTTATCAAAATTTCAAATGTGTGTTGATCGAATGACAACATTAAGAAAATTAATGGTAAACTATAAACCTGGAGAAAATATTAACAATACATATATTAGACAAATGACCTGAATCCAGAAAATGTACAGGCCTTCTACACATTAGTAATTAAAATAGACATATTCCAAAAGAAGATATATGAATTACCAGTAGGCACATAAAAGATATTCAACATCATTAAAAATATGCCTATAAAACTGTAAGGAGATATCACTTCACACTTACTAAAATGGCTGAAATTGGAAAGACTGATAACATTAAATCTTGGTGAGGGTATAGAGCTCTCATAAATTGCTAATGAAAGTATAAAATGGCATTACAATTTTGGAAAATTGCCTGTCACTTTCTTATCAAGTTAAGAACACATCTACTCTATGGGCAATTATAGATATACTAGAGGCCCAGTGCACAAAATTAATGCATGAGGGAGGGGGGAGGGTGTCCCTCAGCCCAGCCTACACCTTCTCCAATCTGGGACATCTCTCTCATAATCCAGGACTGCCGGCTCCCAACTGCTTGCCTGACTGCCTGCCTTCCTGATTGCCCCTAATCACTTCTGCCTGTCAGCATGATCACCCCCTCTCCACTCTCCTGCCAGCCTGATTAATGCCTAACGGCTTCCCTGCCAGCCTGTTGGCTCCTAACTGCCCTACCCTGCAAGCAAGATCACCCCTAACTGCTCTCCCCTGCAGATCTGGTCCTCCAACTGCTCTCCCCTACAGGCCTGGGTTCCCCCCCTCCCCCGCACCCAATTGTCCTTTCCTGCAGGCCTGGTCACCCCTAACTTCCCTCCTCTGCCGGCCTGGACCACCCCTAAATGCCCTCCCCTGCTGGCCTGATTACCCACAACTGCCCTCTCTTGCAGACCTGGTCCCTCCCAACTGCCCTCCCCTGCTGGCCACTTGTGGCAGCCATGTTGTGTCCACATGGAGGCAGCCATCTTTGACCACATAGGGGTAGCCATCTTGTTTGTTGGAGTGATGGACAATTTGCATATTACTTTTTTATTAGATAGGATAGAGGCCTAGTGCATGGGTGGGGGCCAGCTGGTTTGCCCTGAAGGGTGTCCTGGATCAGGATGGGGGTTCTTTTGGAGAATGAGGAGGCCTGAGTGAAGGACCCGTGGTGGTTTGCAAGCCAGCCACACCCCTAATTACCTAAGCAGGGGCCCTGGTATCTGGGGTTTATTTATCTTCTATAATTGAAACTTTGTAGCCTTCAGTGGAGCCAAGTATCCTGCTCACTCAGTGGCCACAGTAATTTTTGTTGAGATTTATTTATCTTCTATAATTGAAACTTTGTAGCCTTGAGCAGAGGCCAGGGCTGGCCATTGTGTGCAGGAAGCTTGGCTTCCTCCATTACCATGGAAACCCAAGCCTCCTGCTGCTCTGTGGTCCCAGTCATCTTGGTTGGGTTAATTTGCATATTCACTCCTGATTGGCTAGTGTGCATGGCTTGTGGGTACAGTCAATTTGCATATTATCCTTATATTAGATAGAATCTCTCCTAGGTATTTACCCAAAAGAAATAAAGCATGTGGACTAAAAGTATAGCAGTTTTATTTTCAACGATTCAAACAGAAACAAATGTCTTTCCACAGTAGAATAGATAAACAGATTATAGAATATCATACAGTGGAATATTACTCAGCAACTAAACACACTACTGACCATATGCAGCAAAATGGATGAATTTTAAAAAACATATTGTAAAAAAATCCAGACAACTCAAACTACTCTCAAGATTTATGTATTTTAATATATCTATTTTATCTCAATTTAAAAAATTAAAAAGCAGGCATAGAAAAAGTGGAGCATGTTATACTTTCAATATAAAAAGAGTACTCTGTGTCACCCAAGACACTGCCAAAGCAATGAATGTGTGAAAAAGTATTCTTTAAAGTACTTTAATGCAAGAAAGGTTAGATCAACACTGTATGAGGATTCTCTTTTCTCCACATCCTTGACAACACTTGTTGGTTGTTGATTTATTGATGATAGCCACTCTGATAGATGTGAGGCAATATACTATATGAAGGTTCCTTTAAAAATTAAAAATGGAGCTACCTTATGACCTAGCAATTCCACTTCTGGGTATTTATCTGAAGAAATCTAAAATACTAATTTATATATATACAGCCCTATGTTCATTGCAGCATTATTTACAGTAGTCAAGTTATGGAAGCAACTCAAATATCCATAAAAAGATGATTGGTTAAAGACATTTTGGAACATATATACAATGAAATATTACTCTGCCATAAAATGAATGAAAGTTTACCATCTGAGTCAATATGGATGGATCTAGATGGTAAAATAAGTTGGACAGAGGAAGGCAAATACCATATGACTTCACTTAGATGTGGATCTAAAGAACAAAATAAAAACGGACTCATAGATATAGAGAACAAACTGATGGTTGCCAGATGGCAGGGTGTTTGGGAGTATAGGTGAAAAGGGGAAAGGGATTAGGAAGTACAAATCATTACATACAAAATAATCATGGGATGTAAAGAAAAGCATAATGTTATTAACTATATAATATTATAAAAACTATATATGGTGCCAGGTGGGGACTAGCCTTATTGGGGACTCACTTAATAAATTATATAAATGCCTAGCCACTCTGCTGTACATCTGAAACTAATATAAAATAAAATTGGGGGAAGGGAGGCGAAACCAGTTTGGCTCTGTGGATAAAGCGTCGGCCTGCGGACTGAAAGGTCCCAGGTTCAATTCTGGTCAAGGGCATGTACCTTGGTTGCAGGCACATCCCCAGTAGGGGGTGTGCAAGAGGCAGCTGATTGATGATTCTCTCTCACCAATGTTTCTATTCCTCTCTCTTCCTCTCTGTAAAAAATCAATAAAATATATTTTTAAAAATTGGGAGGTGGGAAGAATCGTTAGTCTAAAATGGAGCACCCTCCAGAAAATCAAATCACCATCCAGTGTTATCAGAAGGTCAAGAAATTCCTGGCATAGGGATTAATCAAATATAGGTTGGACAATGGTCTGACAGGAATTCTCAAAAGAAACTAAAGCTTCAGAAGTTGGAAGTGAATGACATGAAGGAGTCAGACAATAAGACCTCTCAGTTTCCCTGCAAACCATAATTCCTATGATTCCTTAAAGAGCTCTTGTCCAAAACTAGTGAAATTGTAGTCACACTCCAAATGGTTCCCCAAAAGCAAATAAGAGGCTACAACTTTTGAATTTGTCTGAAAACCACATAAGAAAAAAGTTGCACTCTTTCTTGGAAACATATTGATGCAAATCACACGTTTTATTTTTTTAAATAAAAAAAGTATAATTGCTCATTGAATTGTAATATGAATGCAAATTAACTTACTGTAATTATACTGTGCAATTTTCTACTTTAAAAACTTAGAAAATGGAAGATAAGTAATTTGAACTGTAATTCTTCATTGTGTTCCTTCATTATGCAATGGTTACCATAAGCA
The DNA here is from genome assembly GCA_036971965.1 of Nyctalus aviator. Lineage (NCBI taxonomy): Eukaryota > Metazoa > Chordata > Mammalia > Chiroptera > Vespertilionidae > Nyctalus > Nyctalus aviator. Next base: position 157,820,391 of record CM072923.1, on the reverse strand, counting down.
ATTTGCTCTGTTTTAATGTAAAATGATTTTAGTTCATACCTTTGCATTGGCAGGACTTAGATACCCATTCATTCCCTCCCGCCCCCCTCCACACACACACACACCAAGGGTATTATAGAAATTGCAAGATAAAATTAACATAGAAGTACAAGGGAATTTGTAAAGGGTTCATAATATGTTTTTATTTAACACACTAAGTGTCTCTCTAGCCTACACCATCAATGTGGTTTAACTTATCAGGTGATTTCTAACCAAAAGAAGTCAGATGATCAACATTCATGCTTTAATGACAAGACTTGGGCAAAGAAGTAAAGAAAATGGGCTCTGGCCCCAGGTCTGCCAACTAATTAATTGTGTGACCTTCCCCATTCAGCCCTCAATCCCTTCATATGTAAATTAAAAGGTTGGGCTAGGTAATTTCTAGCTTCCTTCCTAGCCCTTGCAAGCAAAGATTGCTCAGTCGCTCTTTGCTTTGCATTGTTTGTGCAACATGAGTGACAGTACATAAATTTATTTAGAATTAATGACGGTCTGAATGAAATGCAGCCCTTTGGTTCAGCCATTCATTGCTTAAGAATGTCTAACCCAAAGATCATCTGTGATGATGCACATATAAAAAATAGTAATTACCCATTTTCAGGCTAATAATAATTTGCATGTGTAGTTCCCTGCATGTGGATCCTGTTGACTGCAAGGCAAAAACACAGAGCTGGGATCTCATTAAAAATCAGCATCAGGCAGTGAGGAGAATGGGTAAGGCTTGGAACCACAAGCTTTGCTTTGGTATTTCCTGTGGCTAATAACCACACTAGGCCTCAATAATTCATCTCTTAGACTGGATGTCCTCAGCTACTTCCCTGGATGATTTCAGCATTTAACACATAATGAATGAAAACGCATTTGGTCACCTGTAATGGTAAATGTCTCATTTAAATTTCTCAACAACCCTGTGAAGTAGGTGCTATTATCTAGTTTTTCAAAGGAGGAGGAGGAGGAGAAAGTGGAAGAGAAAGAGGAAGAGAAGGAGGAAGAGGAGGAAGAGAAGGAGGAGGAGAAGGAGAAGGAGGAGGAAGAAAGAAGAAAAAGGAGGAGAAAGAAGAAGAAAAAGGAGGAGAAAGAAGAAAATGCTAAGAGAAATTAAACAACTTGCTCAGGGTCACAGAGATGACACTGGCCTGTCTAACCAGAGAGGATAGTAACATCCCTCCACTTCTGGGTTTTCATGATAACATATACAATATAGGTAATTTTCCCCTCTCAACATATATGATATTCTCAGAGAAAGTTTTATCTTTGTCCAGGAGTATTATGAACCTCCATTCCTCAGCTATAAAATTGCAAGTTACTTACATTTCTTTAAAATATACTCTTTAGTTTCCAGTTTAGCATTTATCCTACCTAAACCCACACCATTTTCCCTTTTCCTAAACCCCAATTCCCATTTGGAAAGTATATGATTTCTCAGAAGCTGACTCCATTATCATCTCTGGGTTGGAGCACATTATCCAAGCAAGCTAAGCCAGTCAACACACTCCATTCCCTTGGCCAGAGTGGTTGACTCTGGGGTTGGCTGAGAAACTAACATTGTCCAATTAGACTTAGGCTGGAAATACTGAGACAAAAATAGCCTGTAACTCAGAAAGCAACAGCTAGGCTCCTAAAGGTAAAAAACCTTATGATAAAGCTGGACCCAAGGAGATCAAAGCAGAGACACAAAAATCACATCCTGTCATATGACTGAGTCACTGCCTAAAGCCCACAGGCATTACCTTACCAATGACAGGAGCCAATACATTATTTTAATTCTATAAGCCAGCATTATTTGTTACTTTCCATCAAAACCATGCCATCAACTCAGAGAAGAACTTTTAAATATGTAATGAAATAATGAATAAATTGTAAAAATGTTACACAATCATAAATTTTAATAATGGAAATCATGACAATGATGAGGAACATGAAGGAGGAGATGAGTGCTGTTTAACAGATTTGGTGGTGGAATTTCATGTAGATCAGAAGTTTCCTTCAGTGATTGAAACAAATAGTTCATTTCTTTTTGTTTCCTCAATTTATCTTACAATCTTCTTATAGCAGCATATTTGTATATACTCCTGGTCAAATCACAACAGACGATGGATCTTTTTCTGACCACGCTTCCACATGTTTGCCTCCATTCTTTTGGTCTTGATAATTCCTCCTCCAGGACTACCCTACCCCATTCCTATTTATTGAAATCCTTTCAAATCTGCAGGACCTATTTTAAATGAAACCCCTAACCCACTTCATTCTCTCTTTTGCTTCTTTTATATGTTGTGCCTATTTATAATCTTGATACCTGCCATGAATATAGTCACCTACATATTCCTAGTGCTGATCAGTGACTATGTGTTGAATGAATGAATGAGTGAGCATTCACAGAACAAAAGACATACACATGCATCATTATATCCAGAACTTATCACAGAAAATAGAATACTGTAGGTGTTCAAATTATTTATTAAATTTTGTTGAATTGATTCTCATTTTATAGAAGCTGGTGCATGAAATTCATGCATGGGGGATGTTTCTCTGCCCAGCCTGCATCCTCTCCAATCTGGGACTGCTCAAGGATGTCCAACTGCCTGTTTAGTCCTAATCCCAATGGACCCAAGAGTACTATGAACTTCCATTCCTCTCACAATCCAGGATTGCTGGCTCCCAACTGCTCACTTGCTTGCCTGCCTGATTGCCCCTAACCACTTTTGCCTGCCAGCCTGAGCACCCCCAAACCACTCTCCTGCAAGCCTGATCGATGCCTAACTGCTTTCCTGCTATCACGATTGCCCCTAACTATCCTCCACTGCAGGCCCGGTCACCCCTAACTTCCCTCCCTTGCCAACCTGATCACTTCTAACTGCCCTCCCATGCTACCCCAATTGCCTCTAACTACTCTCCCCTGCAAGTCTGGCTCCTTGCAACTGCTCTCCCCTGAAGGATTGGCTCCACCACCCCAACTACCCTTCCCTACAGGCCTGGTTGCCCCCAAATGCCCTCCTCTGCTAGCCCAGTCACTCCTAACTGCCCTCCCCTGCCACCCATCTTGTGGTGGCCATCTTGTGTCCACATGGGGGTGGCCATCTTTGACCACATGGGGTTGGCCATCTTGTGTATTGGAGTGATGGTCAATTTGCATATTACCTTTTTATTATATAGGATAGGCATATAATATTTTTAAAATTTCAATATGCAAAGAAAATCAACTAGGCAAATTCCTTGTTTTATAATTGAGAACAGTAGAATTGAGAAAGGTTATGTGACTTATCTAAGGCCACACAGCAAGTTTAGACTGGGGAAAATTACATCCCATATAATAAAAGTCTAATATGCAAACTTTTCCCTCAGGTGGGGAGTTTGACTAACCAGGAGTTTGACAAGGGGTGGGGCTAGCCAATCAACCTCCTACTTCTTCCCCTGCAGCTGTCCCGGCCCAATCAGTGTGGGCTGGCCAGACTCCACCTGTGCACAAATTTGTGCACTGGGCCTCAAGTTTATTTATATAATTTCTATACAACATCTGCCAGTGTATTTTTCTTAAGTACAATTACATCATTCTAATTAAAATAATTTGTTATGTTGCTGTTTTTAGTCAAAGGTGCCAAAATCCATTATCATTAAACTACTGAGTATTGTAGATCTGTTAATAAAATAAATAATGAACTAAACCCCAAGAATTATAAGATAAAAAATTTACCCCTTCAAATTCCAAGAATCCAATAGGGAGTATCAATATTAGATAAACACTTAACATTATATTTTACTTGATTTAGTTATCCTATATAATAAAGAGGTAAAATGCAAACTGATTATCATGCTCTCACACAAGATGGCCACCCCCATGTGGTCATTAGATGGCCACCACAATATTTTGGTGAGGGAGGGCAGTTGTGGGTTATCAGGCCGTAGGGGAGGGCAGTCGGGGACAACCAAGCCAGCAGGGGAGGGAAGTTGGAGGCAATCGGGCCAGCAGGGGAGCAGGTAGATATTGATCAGGCTGGCAGGGGAGTGGTTAGGGGGTGATCAGGCTGGCAGGCAAATGAGTGGTTGGCAGCCAGCAGTCCCGTATTGTGAGAGGGATGCCTGACTGCTGGTGTGGAGTAAGGCCTAAACCACAGTCAAATATCCTCCGAAGGGTCCTAGATTGGAGCATGTGCAGGCTGGGCTGAAGGACAACGCCCCCTTCCTCAGTGCACAAATTTTGTGCACTGAACCTCTAGTAATTTCATAAATGACATTAAAATATTTAAGCCTCTTAGCAGGTACTATCTCTTCATTTAAGAATTTATCCCCAAATATATGAAAATGCATCAAATAAACCAACTCACTTTAGAACCAAGGTCATTCCCGCTTAATTTCTGACAGGGATAATTCCACCTGTGGAATCTCTAATGACTCTGGTTTAAGTTTAATATTTAACCATATATTACCTGCTTCATGGCAGAAAAGACTGAATCTGTTTATATCAATACAAAAGGAATATCAGTAACTGATCTTCTTTCCTTCGTCTGCCTCTGTCTGAGCAGTACAGCTTTGGGAATCAGAATTTGTTTTTATTTCACCAGTGTTGTTTTACAATGTAGGCAACTTGAGCTATTTGTGTGTCAGTCATCCATCCATCCATCTAGCTAATCAGGTATTAATCCAAACCTACATCAGGCTGGTTGGCTACATCATCTAGTTCCAAAAACACATTCATTTTTGTCATTGTGTCCCCAATACTTCCATCATTGGTATAGATGTACTATTAACAAGTCTACTAAATTAACAGGATGATGATTGCTAAAATTTGGTATACTATTTCCTTGGGAGACATTGTATGTGACTACAATTTGGAGGATCCATTTGCAGTTGGAGTATCCAGAAACCCATTTAGTGAAGTTCACAGCTGCAGATCAATTCTTAATTATCTATACCTATGTAAGAGCATCCATTATAATCCTTAAGTATCTTTGAGGCTGGAGCCTTCAAAATTCTCCCTTGATATCTATTTCTCTGAACAATTATTCTGCTTTATTTATAAAGTGCCTATTTTTATCATTCATATGTTCATTTACCCAAAAAGAAATTCCTGAGTGCCTTTCATGTGAATGATGCAGTGCTAGGGATGAGAGATTAGGTCTGTTTCAAAGTAATTTACAGAAAAATTGGAGAGAAAGATAAGTAAACATGTAATGTTTCAAAATAGAGAACTAAATACTGTAATAGAGAGGTAGCTACTTGAGCATTTTGAATGTCTCCAACTACCACCTCCCCAAAGGGAGGCATTTAGCTTAAGAGAGTGATCAGCATGCTTCAAAAGAAGGGGACTTGTGAACCTTTTAGGACAAAGGTCATCTCACCCCTACACCACTCACCCTAGGGATTCTTCACTACTCAAAGGGCTTCTCCAACTAATCCCTTTCCAGTGACACTGTCACCCTATAAAAATTCTCAAAGACATTCCGAAGAGAGAAATCCTTGTGAAGATTTATCTCTCTCTGGGCAATCATGTGGCTCCTGCCCAGATGAGATATCACTAGTGTCCCTTTATTTGTGCTCAAACTTGCAATCCGTTGGTTAACACTGCAATGCATTCCATTCATTTTTAGAGAAAGACTTACCCCTTCTGTGAGTTTTGTTTTCAAAGAAGTCAACAAAGAACTGGATTCTAAGAGCAAAACTATTGTGTGATGGATACATAACCTGAAACCCAAATCTGGTTATGCCATGCCCTTATTTAAAAGCACTTAATGGCTCCCAGTGCCCACAGGATGAAATCTCATGTCTATGATCTCACGTATGGGCCCTCCAAGGTGAGAACCTGCCCTTCCAGCAGCAACAGCTCTTAGGAAATTCCCTCGCACATGGGAGACCACCAAGCAGACTTCCGTTATGCTGTGGGCAGAGGAATCATTAAAGGGCTTTAGTGGAGAAGTGATAAGAGCTAATCTACACTTTCAGAAGCTCATTCTACATTCCCTGAACAGAACAACTATCTCAGGAAAATCCATAATAGCTCAATTTCCTCCTTCAAAAACCTTCATTCTAATGAGGCAAGCCTAAATCAGGAAACAAAAAATAAAGAGAAAATGAGTAACAAAAAAGTTCACATAATCTTGCCTTAAATATAAAACTACAAAGGATCCTGGCTGTATTTATTATTACTGCTATAAACTTGTCAATCAGAAGGTTTGCAGAAAGCCTCCCTGAGATATCCCAGGGACAATCCATTTAGTATTCTCAGGTAACTGGGAATCTTGACAAATCCTGAATTGTCAAGGATAAAAATATCACTCTCTATGCCCGGACATCATGCACTCACTTGCCTGTGGCTATATATGTAACTTATTGGAAATGAATACTTTTTGTCATACTTTTTTTAATTCCTGTATGTAGTCTGCCTTGAATTCAGAGGATGATGTTATTTTTTCCTTTGTTCAAAATAAAATACAAAACACAAAAATCTTAAACCATTAAGAAATGAAACAACTTATTTCTCTACTTACTTATGTAATACTCTCCTATAACTTGGAGAGTGAGGTCCCAATAACCCAATCTATATAACTGATATTTGAGTGTCCTATTATTACATAGTATAAATAATCACTGCATTTGTCTCCTTTAATAAATTAATTAATATAATCAATAGCTATTGAGCATCTATTAGAGTTAACAAAAACAAAGCATTGTCCAAGATTTTATCTTTGCCTTCAAGGGCAGAGTGTTTTTATTCATTTTGAGTTCTCACTCATGTAAAATAAAAGCCAATATATGACACAATTCAGCCTGTCTTATTCCATGATGCTATCAAGTCACCCCTCCACTACACTGGAAACACTGATTAAGAATAAGCATTACACTATTATTGTCCCCAGTTCTAAATGAAACCTCATAGACTGTACACTCCAAATGTTGGTTTGGTCCTTATCTTTTTACTTATGACTTTAGGCTCATATTTTTTCCATAAGAACTTTTATTCACACACTAAAGGCACAGTGCATGAATTCATGCACAGGTGGGGTCAGGACAGCATGCCTCAATAGGAGCTCATCAGGCCAGGCTGGCAAGGGGGAAGGGCTGTGGGATGTCAGGGGCCAGTCCGACTGAGTTGGAGGGCCGATTGGGGCCTGAATGAGGCTGCTTGGCTCCTGAAGTGCACATCATAGCCACCGGTTGTTCTGGTCATTCAGCCATTCCAGCTGCTGGGCTTTTATATATATGTAGATAGATAGATAGGGATATGGATATGGATATAGATAAAGATATAGATATAGATATAGATATAGATATAGATATAGATATAGATATAGATATAGGTATAGGTATAGGTATAGGTATAGATATATAGATGTTGATGTAGATGTAGATGTAGATATAGATATAGATATAGATATAGATATAGATATAGATATGGATGATATAGATATAGATATAAATATAGATATAGTTATAGATAGATTTATATTTATGGCTCAATTTCTAACTAGAATTGTGACTCCTCCCAAGGAGGAGTTGAACTTGTCTTGGATAAGCATTCTGCCCCCATCTGAGATGGGGTCCATAATAGTGTAATGCCTATTTTGAGGTACAATTCCCCATCCTGTTCACCATGTTTTAACATCAAACAGCAAAGCATAAACCCACATTTCAAAAGAGAAATGTGTAAATGTAAAGAGTAATGTGTAAATGTAATGTATAAATGTAAATACAATAGAACATAAATCCTAAGTCAGGATTCTTACTTCTTCTGTGGCATTTAAAAAACATACAAATGTTACATTAAAATAGTGACCAAAATCAAGAAAGTCTAGGCATGCCTATTGCTACCAAATCATTGGGATGCCTACCTCCTTCTTTACTGCTTCAGTGCCTTTTGGACCTAATTCCACAGGTGATTCACAGGCAGTGGGTGGACTATTTAACTGCCTTTCCAATGGCTATGAAGCTCTTTTCAAATATGTCTGCCATTCAGTGACTTTAAAAAAAACAAACAAAAAAAAACACCTCAGCTTATGAAAATGTGATATATTTGACTTGACTTGCTATATTGCCTAGGTTGGTTTTATTGATTCTAGAATTTTTTATAGAGTGTTAAATATGTGACAGATCTCCAATTCCCATCACTGAAGATACACGAGCCAACAAGACAGCTATGATCCCTGCCTTGAGGTAGCTTCCAATCTTGTGGTATTTTATAAAATATATAAAAGGTATTTTTTAAAAAATATTTTATTGATTTTTTACAGAGAGGAAGAGAGAGAGGGATAGAGAGTTAGAAACATCGATGAGAGAGAATCATTGATCAGCTGCCTCTTGCACACCCCCTACTGGGGCTGTGCCTGCAACCAAGGTACACGCCCTTGAGCGGAATCGAACCCAGGACCTTTCAATCCATAGGCCGACGCTCTATCCATTGAGCCAAACTGGTTTCGGCTCAAAGGTATTTTATAGATTAGATTCATGGCTATATTTCAGGTGTGTTTTTTTTTGTTTGTTTGTTTGTTTGTTTTGTTTACTTTTTTACTAGGGGATTCTAGTAGAGGCAACAGATTTAGTTTCTTTTACTCTTATGCTCCTGAAGTTTGTATAACAAAGCCTTGCTATTATTCAACTGAAAGAAAATGACTAAAATATAAAAGACCAAGGGAGAGATACCATAGTGGCTTAAATTCACACTAAAGTATAAACAACTGACACTGGACATTATTGGATTTATTGATTTGAGAGAAAGAAACTTACTTATACATTCATCAGTTGCTGTTTATATGTGCTCTGTCCAGGGATTGAATCCACAACCTTGGCATATCGGGACAACTCTCTTATCAACTGATATCTTTGCCCTGAGCTTGCATATCCTATATAATAAAAGCTTAGTATGCAAATTGTCCCCTTGACTGGGATTGTCCAGGAGTTCAACCAGGGGGCGGGCCAGCCAGGGGAAAGAAGGAAGGCCCTAGCTGCCAGGAGAAGAGAGGGAGTACCTGACCCAGCAGCCAGCAGCTGCTAGGGATCCTATCAGTGCATGGATTTCTTGCATCGGGCCTTCGAGTTACTTTATAAGCAAAGCTTGTGAAGGAAGAGGGGCATAGGAGAGGGTACACTAGGATATAAATTAGGGTAATCACAGCAGAGAGAAACAATGTTATGAGAGAGAAATTCCCTACTGAATAATCAAGCTTGTAGGCAATATTGCTCATTTGCAATATTTTATTTTTGCTGAAAAGATTATGTTTTGAGATCAGAAGTTCTGGGTTTTTGCTTGGGCTCTACTACTTCACTGTGTGGCTTTGAAAAAGGTCTCTACTCTCTCTGGGACTTAAGTTATCTAAGAAAATGAAGAACATATCCTATCCTACTATCTCACACATTGGTTAGGAAGGTACTATTGTTCATAGGCTTTTCTCATGGGAGGTGCAGATAAAGCAGGAGCACTCTTACACCACAGTGGATGCTCAAATCCTACCTAATAAAAGAGTAATATGCAAATTAACCATCACTCGGCTATACCCAGAGGCCACGCCCACCAGCCAATCAGAACAGGGTATGTAAATTAACTCCAACCAAGATGGCTGTGGCCACAGAGAACAGGATGGAGGCTTGGGTATCCCAGGCAATGGAAGAAGCCAAGCTTTCCACCTGCCCTTGCCAGCCTAGGCCTCCACTCAAGGATACAAAGTTTCAATTATAAAAGGTAAACAAATCCAAACAGAAATGGCAGCAGCCATGGAGCAAGCAGGACGCTTGGCTCCACTCCAGGTTACAAAGATTCAATGGTAGAAGGTAAATAAATTCCAGATACCAGGGGCTCCCCTTGGGTCATCGGGGTGCATGGCTGGCCTGAAAACCACCACAAGGCCCTTGCCCAGGCCACCCCATGTCCCAAGGGAACCCCCAGCCTGATCTGGAACACCCTTCAGGGCAAGCCAGCTGGCCCCCACCCATCCACCAGGCCTCTATCCTATCTAATAAAAGAGTAATATGCAGGTTGACCATCACTCCAACACATAAGATGGCTTCCCCCATGTGGTCAAAGATCTTGCCCCTATGTGGACACAAGATGGCCACTATAAGATGGCCAGCAGGGGAGAACAGTTGAGAGGGACCAGGCTTGCAAGAGAGGGCAGTTGGTGGCAATCAACCCTGGAGGGGAGGGCAGTTAGACCAGGCCGGCAGAGGAGGGAAGTTGGGGGCAAACAGGCTGGCAGGGGAATAGTTAGACATCAATCAGGCTGTCATGGAAGATGTTAGAGGGTGATCAGGATGGCAGATAAAAGCAGTTAGGGGCAATCAGGAAGGCAGGCAAGCGAGCAGTTGGGAGCCAGCAGTCCTGGATTGTGAGAGGGATGTCCAGTAGGATCAGGTTTAAAAGGGCAGTCGGACATCCCTTGGGGGGTGCCAGAGTCCCAGATTGAAGAAGGTGCAGGCTGGGCTGAGGGACACTCCCCACTCCATGCACCAATTTTGTGCACTGGGCCTCTAGTTATTTATACCACAACAAGTGTATGCTGGGGCACTGATTTAAAATTAATTATACACACATGAATCTTTGTTATTCTGATTATAAAGTTATTATTTCAAACTTTAAAACAGTGACCTTCAAATTACCCAAAGCCATGCTATCAGATTATAGGAACAGAAGATTTCTTTATGCCTTTTAAAGGAATCTTTACATCACAGAGCTTATCTCACAGTCTGGAAATAAATGTGTTCCAGTAGGATTGGCTTTTGTTATCCAATCACCCCACCATTAACATATGGGATAGATATTTAATATAGAAGACCATAATGCGTTTAAAACAGTTATGCTTTCTGGCTTTATAGGAAAAACATTATGATCTTTTATGATTTTGTTTTATATTAGCCATGATTTAATTACAGGTCACAACAGACAATGGCTTTGTTAAGACCTTCACTCTGGCATTCATTCCATGGCCCCTCCTTGACTTGGGTGGATCAGCTAATTCTAGACACTAGGATCCTTGAGGATCACCGGCTTCCAGACACATCTCTGCATTTGTCCCACTTTGATAACTCTCCTCACTTGCCCTCCATCAGCTCTGAGCCTTTGCTGAGGGGTTAATTTACTGAAGTTCAGAGAAAGTAAGCTTCTGCCCATAGATACATGGAGAAATGTGAATCTCTAAGATTTAAACTTAGGTTTCTACGACACTAAAGCTCATATTTGTTCTTACAATTACACTCTGCTGATGTAGAGAGCATCTGATTTCTCCAAATAAGAATCCCTTTCTTAGTGGGAGAAACCTGGGTTACAGTATTGTATTAAAACACACACACACACACACAAAACCTTATGTTAAAAGATGTTTTGTGATGTGTAGGACAAAGAGGGCTATTTAAATTGAAATCATTTTCCTGGTATCTAAGATCTCTAAATCTCATGCACATTAAGTTTGAATTAACACTAACAAGGGCCTAACAGCTTTGATGCTGTGTTCTTAGGTAATTAAATTCTTAGAAAATCATTCCACATTTGAGGGAGAAGCGAAGGACACAGGGAGTTCAGTTTTAATTCAAAGTCACTTACACACTGTTACCTGCTGTTTCCAGGCCTTCGGGGGATCAGCAGGGAGGGTTTGATATTTAAAATGAGGGTCTCTCTCTTTTTCCATATTCTGAAGGGGAGAGTAGAATTGTCACCTGGAACTCTTCCTAAGCTATCACTTTCCTTTGGCCTCTATCATTTACCAGAAGATCCATCCAGGCCACTTTGCAACCTAAAGCCAAAGGTCCTAGCAGCACCATCCCTTTCTTCACAGCCACACTTCACTTTATGTGTACAAAGTGCTTTATAATTGACAAAGACATTTTTTACATTCCTTACAGCATGTGACCCTCAGAGCCACCCGCAGAAGTTTGAAAGATGTCACATTCTTCCAAGCCATCTTCTGAAGACAGACTGCCTGGCTGCCTACAGGACTCACAAGGTGGCATTTACCTTGTGCAAATCATCCGAAAGCTAATGTTTGACCCTAAGATTTTGTCATGAAATATACAGCTTGTCAGTCTCAGAAGTGAGCAGGCTTGGGAATACTGATTCCCAACCACAAACCTTACAGGAAACTGCAGAAGCCCTGTGAATTCCAACTTAGGTTGAGAAATAGAACTGCCAGTGGGTGATGTTAAATCTGCATGGCCAGGATGTTTTGTTCCAGGACAGCTGAGTTATCAGAAAATGGTTTGATTCAAGATGAAATGAAATAGCTTTCCATAAGTCATTCAGCTTGCAGTTGGAGAAAACAACTTTGAACAGGGGTGGAGGGGTTGAGGGTCCTTGAGCAAGGTCCCTCTCCCTGTCCCAATTAGTGTTTGGATAGGAACCATGGACATGTACTTCAAGCCTCCCTTTACTGTCTTTCTTTAACTGTTTTCTCACCCCTCCAATGGATTAATAAGGTGTGACTTCAGCTCTGTTCTGGTTTGAGAAGTGAAATTTGTTACTTTAAGGTAATTTTGTATATTTCTGCTTTGAAATGGTATGTGTTGGTTTAGAGTTGGTGCCTCAGACAGTAGTAACCTTACTTCCTAGGCTAAGGTAGCAACTTACAGTCTTTCTGTTTACTAAGACACAACTTTTCTGATAGTAGGTTGAAGTCCCAATTATTATCCCCATTTTTCATGTGAGAGACTGGCAACTAAGAGAATTTGTATGACTCAGTGAAGGCCATGCAGCCATGAGCAGAGGTTCTAGACTAGAATCCACACTTTGGTCTTCAGGTCTCATGCCCCTTATATATCACAATGCCTAAGGATAACAGTAATCATAATATTAAATGGATATTGTCCTAAATATTTTAATGTACTTATTCATTTGTTCATCACAGCAGCTCTATAAAATAGTTCTTACTATTATTATTATTTTAATTTTATTCATGATGAAATTGTGACACAGACAAACCTGGCTCAAGGTTACACAGTAAGGGGCAGAGCCAGGACTTAAACTTAGACAGCTGTGCCCCAGTACATGTGCATTTAAACACAACCTCACAAGGACCAAAAACAAGACTGTCTTTCCTGTGAGAAGTTTCATGGAGTGACAGGGGGTCCTTGACTTGGCCAAATATCCTTTTCTTACCCTTTGACCAAGGCTAAAATTCTAACACTGAGGCCTCATTCTGGTTTGTAGAAGGTTTGCCAGGCTTTTAAAAATGCAAAGAGTCACTCATCAGTTACTCACATAACAGTGTAGGGGACACCTGAGGAGACGAAGGTTTTTATGAATGGATATTATACCACACCAGGATTCCATAAAGAGATGGGGAACTCAATCTCTGAATCTGAGAGTCCAAACAAGCAGAAAACTTCTATATACTCTCTGGGATCCTCACATCCATCCAGTGCAGTAATTGTTGCTAACTCTGAGCAAAGTAATACCTGCAACACTACAGTTTGTAGTGGAAGAATAAGAATTCAACCACTGGCTTGTCTGGTTCCAAACCAAAGCTCTTTCTAACAGTGTGATTGCTATAAGGACATCAACATGTCACTGAGGTCACAATCCCACCCCCACTCCTAACTCCCTCCTCCTAAAGGCTTTCCCAAAGGGAAAGATTGTCATCTGTAATTGAACCAGATTATTAAATGTCAGGAGAATCCATGATTAGCAAATAGATTATGAGGAACATTTCAAGAAATGATTTCTTAGTGTTTGTTTGTAAAATGCCATCCCTGTAAAGTCCTTAATTCAATTACTCGCAGCTGCAATAGCCAGCTGACAGCTCAGGAGCTGGTGCAGGCAGTTACTGTTACTAGAAGAAACCTGAATAAATGTTTCTCTGGTTTGGAAAGCTGCTGTCAAATTCCAGGGAAAGGAAGAAAAACCAGGGGGTGAGTGTAGAGAGCACCTGGGAAAGGCTCCTGAGATGATTGTCATCTTAATCCAGCGATTCCCAACAGAGCCATGCCCTAGCAGGTGTGTTGTCAGCCTGACCTTCAGTTCAGGTGCCAGGGGGGTGGGTTTCATTATCTAAATCCAACCAAGCACCAGGAACAAACATGATTATCTGGGTCTACCCAGAGGTGATGATTACAAAGAAGACACAAGAATGTACATAAACTCCTTTGTCTTGGGCTTTAGTAAAACTTCATGGTATTTTGCTATATAAAATAAAGATGATGTATCACTCTGGGTCACTGTCTCTCCATCAGAGGACAGCTGTCCCACCCGGCCCCAGCTTTTTCCTTCTATCTCTGTGTCTGTCTCTTTCTTTCATTTAAAAAAAATATATATATATTTCATTGATTTTACACAGAGAGGAATTGAGAGGGACAGAGAGTTAGAAATGTCGATGAGAGAGAAACATCGGCCAGCTGCCTCTTGCACACACCCCACTGGGGATGTGCCCACAACCAAGGTACATGCCCTTGACCAGAATCGAACCTGGGACCCTTCAGTCTGCAGGCCGACGCTCTATCCACTAAGCCAAATCGATCCTGGTGCTTTCTTTCATTTTCTTAATCCCCAGCCCATCTACTCAGGAACCAGACTGCTCTATAGCCGCGCTGGATGAGGAAAAGAGAGAAATATTTATAGGTCAAGACTGAACATTTCCTGGTCCTCTATGATGGGCAAACACATTTATAATTCCCCAGAATCCTCTTAACAACCCCACACAGTGAGAACTACAGATGGAGAAACTGAAGTGAAGTTACCTTAAGCCACCAGCATAGAGTCACAGAGCTTGTAATCATCGTAACTCAGCATTCAGGGCAACACTGTCCTTTCCCATGACCTCAGCAGTCCTGTGGCTTAGTTTGTTCATGTCTATTTTCAGACAGCTACAACTGTCTATAAAGGTTAGAAAGGTTAAATTTATGTGACCACCACTTCTAGCAAGTACTCTTTCTGCTCCGTAGATCCTTACATATTCTAGGTCCCAATTTCACCTAGTACAATGTGAACATCTTAATGCACTTCTAAAGAAAGGTCAAAATGTAAAGAACATTGAAATAGGCATTTTTTGAAGAGAGACCATACCTCATCTGTAATAGGCATCATTGTACTTTCAATGCCTTGTCCAGAGTATGTACTCAAAAAAGATGAGAGGGAGGGAGAAAAAAAGGGGGAGAGAGAGGAAATTACTGTAGAAGAAAAAGTAAACTGGTAGAATTTGGTAGAATTAGATTATATGGGAAGGAGTTAGAGAAAAGAGAGAGAAACTATGAAGAGACAGACATGGGCCATCAAGAATCTTATTGGCACCCTAGCCACTGTGGCTCAGTTGGTTAGGTGCCTGTCATCCACATACCAAAGGTTGCTGGTTCAATTCCTGATCAGGGCACATGGCAAAGTTGCAGGCTCAATTCCCAGTGGGTATAGATGTTTCTCTTTCCCCCCCTCCTTTCCTCTCCCTGAAATTCAATAAAAACATGTGTTTTTTTCTTTTAAAAAGAATCTTATTATTTAGGAGATGAAAGTTATACCTGTGAATATTCATTATCAGCTTACCCAGTATGTTCTTTTAATAAATGAGAAAGAATTTTCATTATTTTTATTACAAAGTTTAAATTCAGTTCTACTACTCAAATTACAAGCATGGAAAATATTTAATTTAACCATATACAACATTTCTGTATTTGTATCTGAGAAATCTGTTTAAATGAGTATGAATAAGACTTAAGAAAATGCCTTTGGTCAATAAGCTATATATATAAAAAAATGTATTCTGATTAGTTGGTGAATCATCCACATTTTCCTATTTCAGAACTACAAAAGCCCAATGTTGTTTTATTGAAACTTTTCTTACATTATATTATCAGAAAGTACAGAGTACAGTATACTGTAGCTCTGTAGACTTGTTGGTCTGTGAGAAGAAAGCCAAAGACTGGAATGCATACCTTGAACCATAATTCCAACTTTCTAATCTAATCTCTTTGTGTACTCAGACATTTCTTACTGAAAAAATAACAAAAAAAAGTGTAACAACAGAAATAATTTTTTCCCCATTTAACCAGCTTCTTTGTTAATTCAACCACAAATTATGTGCTACAGGAGTCTAATCACATTGTATATGAATCTGGCATAATTTGCATTCATTACAACCTGAGATTTAAATGCATTATGTGGTATTGTATGTGTTTTAGTTTATCACAGTGAAAAAAAAATTAGCTACTTATGCTAGAGATGATTTTATTTCTCAAAACACATAGAAGAAGAAAAACAAAATCTGACTAATTAGTTTAGGCAATATTATCATTGAAAGAAGATAAACTTTTCAACTCTACTAGTTCATGAATAGTTACTGAAGCAGCTCCTTCCTGACTTCTTTACAAGGCTTCCCTGATATCTAGTTCCCTTAACAGCCTAGAAGAGAGAATGTATATGAGCCAGTTACCTTACATATTGCAAACCTCTGGTAAGGTGCTTGTGGGTCAGAGTTACTATGCTCCCCCCACCCCTCAAATGAATAATAGCGAATGGGGCTCCTGTTTCCCCATTTATAGCAATAGAGTTAAGTTCTGGTTATCTTGGAGTTGGAGTTACAAGCAATATGAGGTAGCTATCCATAAACCAGTATGATAATTTTTTGAAGATGATAGGTGACTAGATGAGAGAAAAAGTCACTCCATGGTTAGAGATGCTAGAATATGATATTCTGTTCATCATTTCACTCATTGAACAGACCTTTAGAATATGCCTATCATGCACCAAGAATTAAGTTGAGCACTGGGAATTCTAAGAAGAATAAACTGAATCTTCAAAGAGAGGTCAGTTTGACAGAGGAGGCAGAATATAATCAAATTATGTCAATATTGTGCTGCAAGTCCCTTAATAAAGATATGAGAAAAGAATAGTAATGAATATAAAGGAAGGAGAGGACAACTCATTGAGAAGTGAGAGGATAATTAGGGAAAGGAGAGAAGCTGCAGAACTGGGTACTGAAAGATAAAAGGGGATCATGATCCAAGGAGATTTTAGGTAGATGGAAAAGCATGTTCAAAGATAAGGCCCATTTCTTGGTATGTATAGGGGACTATAAGTAGTTCCTGGTAGGGGGATAGCAGTGCTAAGATTGGATAGGAAGGGATGGGTCAGTTTATGGAACAGCCAACTTTTATATACTGTATATATCTCCCCATCCACACACACACACACATGGGGGTGGGGGGTAGAAGGAGAATAATTTAATTCATATAAACCTGATGTAGCAATATTCACTATCATAATTTACAGGAAAAGAAACTGAAATACACCAAAGCCTGATAGTTGAGAATTAACAGCATAAAAATCTAATTTGATTCTAAAGCTTTGCCTCTTTATCATTATATAGAGTTTGGATTTTATCCTTAGTCTATGGGGAAGATACCTGAAGAGAAATGTTATGGTCTGATTAAGTTTAACAAAGATCCCTCTAACCAAAGTGTATAGAATGGATTAGAGAAGGGTGCCTCAAGGAAGAAAACCACTTAGTAGACCAGCATCAATCATCAGGGCAATATAAATGAAGACCTAAACTATGGTAGAAGATATGGTTTCCCCAATTCAATCAAGTGACTTACCCAAGGTGACATAGCCAGCTAAGATGATACCAGAAAGCAGGGCCTGGACCTTGTTCCACCATGCTGCATGCTCATGATTCTATTAAATATGAAATTAAAAGTAAAGACCTTCTATTCTAATCTGTAGTTGGGACCCCCAGTCACAAAACTTAGAGTTCAAAGAAACCTTAGGTTGATTCAGTACATGTGTCTTCTCCATTCAGGAATTCCTTATATACCAAAGAATTATGTTACATCCCTTGCTTGATTTTATTATCACAAAATGGCTTCAAGTGATTAACAACATTTATTCGGTAAACATTTATTATGCATTTTTGTGGTTTTATGCATTGTGTTTGATGCTGTAGATACAATGTACAAAGCCAATAGGATCCTTTGGAAACTTGCAGTCTAATATTAAAACTTATTTCCCTATAACACCTACCTATTATACCTCATTTCTTCTCCCTAGAATTATACAGAGTAAGTTTATTCTCTGATGCACGGCAGCATTTCAAATACTGAAGATCAGCTCTCAAGTATTTCTTTGTTTTCCTCTTTTCTAAGCTAAATAGTTTTTTCAACAGTTTTTCATATGAGGCTGTCAAATCTGCCAATGGCTACTCAGTATGTAATGAAGGAATTGTGAAAAAAAATTATTGAAAAATTACAGCATCTCTTACTATTAGAAGAATCCAAGACCAACACAGAAATTAACTCAGCTTTTCCACTCCCATTAATTCTC
The DNA here is from genome assembly GCA_036971965.1 of Nyctalus aviator. NCBI lineage: Eukaryota > Metazoa > Chordata > Mammalia > Chiroptera > Vespertilionidae > Nyctalus > Nyctalus aviator. Next base: position 157,802,135 of record CM072923.1, on the reverse strand, counting down.
TTTTGCCCTGGCTGCATCTTCCCAGACGCCCCAATCCACACGTGTCTCCTTTGCCACAGAAGGTGACAGCTTGGGGGAGCAGCAGTGGAGTGGGCCAAGCAGAGCCAAAAGTAGACGAGGAGAGGCCCTGAGGCTGCAGAAGAGGTGCTAGGTTTCCTGGCTCCATAAGCCCAACCGAGTCTGGGGGAGCCTGATCAACAGGGCTGCACAGCCAGGCCCCACCCACTTTGACCCCCAACCCACCTCCAAGTCAAGTCACTTCCACCAATGCTGCTTTGCTACTCTGGACTCCACCTGAAGCTCCATGAGCGGTCAGGGTCCAAAGGAGAGAGAAATCAACACAAGAGAGAGACATCCTGAAAAGAGAGACCATGGGGAGACAAAGAAACAGCCCAAAAATGAAAGAAAGCAGGCATCACCAGAAAAGGAAGTAAACGAGTTAGAGGTAAGCAACCTACCAGAGCAAGAATTCAGAGTAACAATCATAAGATGGCTAAAAAGAATGGAAGACAAATTTGACAATATGGGTAAGACCCAAGAGGAAATGAAGAAAAACCAAGGGGAAATGAAGATGACTCAAGAAGAAATGAAAAATGACATCACTACTATGAAGAACTCAATAGAAAGCATCAAGAGCAGACTAGAAGAAGCAGAGGACCGCATCAGTGAGCTAGAAGACAAGATGGAAAAAAATATCCAATTAGAGCAGCTTATAGAAAAAAAAATTAAAAAACATGAGGAGAGCCTACGGGAGCTTTGGGACAATGCAAAACAAAACAATATCCGAATAATAGGGGTCCCAGAAGAAAAGGAAACTGAGGTAGACATGGAAAACGTATTTCAAGAAATAATGACAGAAAACTTTCCTGAGATAGAGAAAAAAACCCCACACAAATCCAAGATTCTTGCAGAGTCCCAAGCAAAATGAATCCCAGAAGACTGACACCAAGGCATTATAATTAAATTGGCAAACACCACCAACAAAGTAAGAATCTTAAAAGCAGCCAGAGAGAGACAGAAAGTTACATATAAAGGAACCCCCATCAGACTAACAACTGATTTCTCCACAGAAACTTATCAGGCCAGAAGGGAATGGGATGAAATATACAAAGTCATGCAAAGGAAAGGTATGAATCCAAGAATACTGTACCCAGCAAGGCCAACAATCAAAATTGAAGGTGAAATCAGGAGCTTCACAGACAAAAAAAACTAAAGGAATTTATCTCCACCAAACCAGCAATGCAAGAAATGCTAAAGGGTCTACTGTAAAAATAAAGAAATAAAAGCAAAGAAGGTACACAGGGCTATAGAATAAAAATGGCTTCAAATGAGTACCTATCATTAATAACTTTAAATGTAAATGGTTTAAATGCTCCAATCAAAAGACATAGGGTAACAAATTGGATAAGAAAACAAGACCCATACATTTGTTGTCTACAAGAAACCCACCTCAGAAAAAAAGAAAGAGGGTGAAAGGATGGAAAAAAAGTTTTCCAGGCAAATGGAAATGAGTAAAAAGCTGGGGTAGCAATACTTATATCTGACAAATTAGATCTTAGAGTGAAGGATATAACAAGAGATAATAAAGGCCAATTCATAATAATAAAGGGAACAATCCAACAAGAAGAAATAACCCTGGTAAATATGTATGCACCCAATACAGGAGCACCCAAATACATTAAAAAAAAAAACCTGCTGTAGGACATTAAGGGAGAGATTAATAGCAATACAATCATAGTAGGAGATTTTAATACCCCACTGTCATCCTTCAACAAATCATCTAAACAAAAAATCAGCAAAGAAATATCAATCCTAAATGACTCACGAGACCAGATGGAATTAATCAACATCTTCAGAACATTCCATCCCAAAGCCAGAATATACAATCTTCTCAAGTGCACATGGGACATTCTCAAAGATAGATCACATTTTGGGACATAGACAAAGTCTCTTCAAATTCAAGAAGATAAAAATCATATCAAGCACCTCCTCAGATCATAATTGCATAAAACTGGAAATTAACTACAATAAAAATAATGCAAAGAAATCAAACACATGGAGACTAAAATGCATGCTATTAAACAAGGACTGGGTTACCAGAGAAATCAAGGAAGAAATTAAAAACATCCTGGAAACAAATGACAGTGAAAACATAACAATCCAAAATCTATGGGACACAGCAAAAGCAGTTTTGAGAGGGAAGTTCATATCCCGACAAGCCTATTGCAAAAAACTAGAAAAAATGGTAACAAATGATCTAACTCTACAACTCAAAGAGTTAGAAAAAGAGCAACAAGAAAAGCCCAGTGTAAGCAGAAGGAAGGAAATAACAAAAATTAGACCAGAGATAAACGACATAGAGAACAAAGAAATAATACATAAGATCAACAAAACCAAGAGCTGGTTCTTTGAAAGGATAAACAAGATAGAGGAACCTCTAGCCAGGCTAAGCAAGAAACAAAGAGAGAGGACCCAAATAAACAAAATCAGAAACAAAAGAGGTGAAATAACAACAGATCCTGCCCGAAATACAAAGGATTGTTACAAAGTATTAGCAACAACTCTATTCCAAAAAACTGAACAACCTGGAGGAAATGGACATATTCCTAGAGAAATAAAACCTTCCAAAACTCAATCAGGAAGAATCTATAAATCTCAATAGAACAGTAACTTGGGAAGAAATTGAAACAGTCATCAAAAAGCTTCCAGCAAACAAAAGCCCAGGGCCAAATGGCTTCACAGGAGAGTTTTACCAAACATTCAAGGAAGAATTAAAATCTATCCTCTTCAGACTATTCCAAAAAATCAAAGAGGAAGGAACACTTCCAAACTCCTTCTATGAAGCCAGCACCACCCTAATACCAAAACCAGATAAAGACAACTCAATGAAAGAGAATTACAGGCCAATATCCCTCATGAACATAGATGCCAAAATCCTCAACAAATTCTAGCAAATTGGCTCCAGCAGAGCATCACAAAGATTTTACACCATGACCAAGTAGGATTTATTCCGGGAATGCAAGGATGGTACAATATCTGCAAATCAATAAACGTGATACATCACATAAACAAATTGAAAGATAAAAATCATATAGTCATATCAATTGATAAAAAGCATTTGATAAAATCCAACACCCTTTCCTGATAAAAACTCTCAACAAGGTGGGAATACAAGGATCATACCTCAATATAATAAAAGCTATACATGATAAACTCACAGCCAACCTCATATTCAATGGGCAAAAACTAAAACCATTCCCTCTAAGAAGAGGAACAAGTCAGGGTTGCCCACTCTCACCACTCCTGTTTGACATAGTACTGGAAGTACTAGCCATTGCAATTAGACAAGAAGAGGATATGAAAGGCATCCAAATTGTAAAAGAAGGAGTAAAGTTATCCTTATTTGCAGATGACATGTTATTGTATATAAAAAACCCAAAAGAGTCCATTAAAAAACTACTTGACTTCATAAATGAATTTGGCAATGTAGCAGGATACAAAATAAACGCCAAGAAATCTATGGCATTTCTATATACCAATAGTGAACTTGCAGAAACAGAGACTAAAAAGGCAATCCCATTTATCATCGCACCAAAAAAATTAAGATACCTTGGAATAAACTTAACTAAGGAGGTAAAAGACCTATGTATGGAAAACTACACGACACTGAAAAAAGAGATAAAGGAAGATTTAAGGAGATGGAAGAACATACCATGTTCATGGATTGGTAGAATCAACATCATCAAAATGTCCATACTTCCCAAAGCAATCTATAGGTTCAATGCACTCCCAATTAAAATACCAACAGCATATTTCACTGACCTAGAAAAAACTCTTCAAAAGTTCATTTGGAACAATAAAAGACCCCGAATAGCCACAGCAATCCTGAGAAAGAAGAATAAAGTAGGAGGGATCTCAATACCAGATTTCAAACTGTATTACAAAGCCACTGTTCTCAAAACAGCCTGGTACTGGCACAAGAACACACAGATAGATCAATGGAATAGAATTGAGAACCCAGATATCAACCCAAATCACTATGCTCAATTAATATTTGACAAAGGAGGCATGAATATACAATGGAGTCAAGACACTCTCTTCAATAAATGGTGTTGGGAAAATTGGACAGACACATGTAAAAGAATGAAACTAGATCACCAACTTACACCATTCACAAAAATAAACTCAAAATGGATACAGGAGTTAAACATCAGAGGGGAAACCATAAAAATACTAGAAGTATCCACGGGCAGCAACATCTCAGACATATGCCAAAAGAACTTCTTCACTGATACTGCCCCTAGGGCAATGGAAACTAAAGAGAAAATAACCAAATGGGACTACATCAAAATAAAAAGTTTTTTTACAGCAAAAGAAACCATCAACAAAACAACAAGAAAGCCCACTGTGTGAGAGAACATATTTGCAAATAATACCACTGATAAAGGCTTAATCTCCAACATTTACAGACAGCTTATACAACTAAATAAAAGGAAGATGAATGATCCAATTAAAAAATGGGCAATGGACCTAAATAGAATATTTTCAAAAGAAGACAGAAGGAAGACCAAACGGCACATGAAAACATGCTCAGTCACTAATGGTCTGAGAGATGCAAATCAAAACAACAATGTGGTACCATCTCACACCTGTCAGAATGGCCAACATCAACAAATCAACAAAGGACAAGTGTTGGCAAGGTTGTAGAGAAAAAGGAACCCTCGTGCACTGCTGGTGGGAATGAAGACTGGTGCAACCACTGTGGAGAACAGTGTGGAGTTTCCTCAAAAAACTGATAATCGAACTCCCATTTGACTCAGTAATCCCACTCCTAGGAATATATCTCAAGAAACTAGAAACACCAATCAGAAAGGATATATGCACGCCTATGTTCATAGCAGCACAATCTACAATAGCCAGAATTTGGAAACAGCCTAGGTGCCCATCAGCAGATGATTGGATCAAAAAACTATGATACATGTACACAATGTATCATATTTATGCTGCCATAAAAAAGAAGGAATTCTCATCATTTGCAGCAACCTGGATGGAATTGGAGAACATCATGCTGAGTGAAATAAGCCAATCAATGAAAGAGAAACACCACATGACCTCACTCATTTATGGATAATAAAGAACATTATAAACTGATGAACCAAAAGATAGATATAGAGACAGTAAAGCAACAAGCAGACTGTCAAATTACAGCGGGGTGGTTGGGGAGATCTGGGGGAGATAAGAGATCCATCAAAGGAGTTGTATACATGCATATAAGTACAACCAATGGACACAAAACTCTGGGGAGGTAGGGTATGTATGGGAGGGGGGACAATGGTATATGTACAAAAATAATAATTTAATAAAAAATATATTAATAAAAAAAGAAATTAACTCAGCTGTAATCAGAAAGATTGCATATGTTGCTGCTTTGAGATATCTGCCTACCTGGAATGGGCTCTGTATTAGAATTCAAATCATATAGTAAATTTAAAATAATAATGCCTTAAAATGTGAGCATTTGTGCTCAATGTTAAAACAAAATTATTATATGAATTTATATAACCAGATGCCCTTGGTTGAAAATATTAGAAAGTAGTTGGAGGAAGTCCCTCTCAATTTTCCAATAAAGACAGAAAATCCAAAACTCATAAAATCACACCAATAACTAGTGTCAAGTTAGTGACAAACTATTTAAGAATTGCTCATTAACTCTAAGCATTGAACTGTTTGACAATATGATCAATGTTCTCACCATATCATAGCCATTTGTTCCTAAAAGGATGTTTCTTCAGCCTTTCCCAGCTATCTCCACTTTGATTCCAAAAAAGGGAAGAGGTTTGAACTTGAACACTGGACAGACATCCTCCTCCTAAATGCATTCCTTCAATATTAAAATTCTCTTTTAATTATACTCTAAACCATAATTCTCAGAACTAAATATAAACAAACAGACAAACAAAATTAGAATTAGAAAGACAAAATGTTATTGTTAGTGAAATGAATTGGAAGAGGTATGGTTTCCACAAGTGAAATTTTAAAACTGCTACAGATGATAGAGGAGGAAATAAGAAATCCCAAAGCAACAATCCTAAGGACTGTTGTTTATAGACACTCATCTAACTTGAGTGTCAAGGGTCCTTGACAGGCAGGTGAAGAGGAAGAACCTGTCTCAGTTCAGTAGTAAACAAATGTACAGTAGATATAAGAATTGTACTAAGAACCCAGTGCATCAATTTGCCATAAAATGCAGATATGTTAAAGGAATTAGACAAGCTTTCCCATGGACAGAAATTGGGAACAAGAGCAGTCCACATATCACATTTGTTGGCAAACACTAAACCTAAATATATTTCTCTGTTAAAGGAGGAATACATGGAAAATGATAATATCAGCATGGAAATTGTAAAAAAAAAAAAAAAAAAAAAAAAAGGTTCTATAGAATAAGGGGAAAGAATTATGTATTCAGGAGACTTCTGAAAATTATCTACTATAAGAACTTTGGAAGAAATAATTTTGGAAATTTATTGGCATCCTCAATGTATGCAAAAAGGTAGTTATTGTACATGAGGGAATACATAAACATTTTTATGGTTTGGGATACATGTTGCCAGATTACCCTCTACAATAAATGGAACCTATGATTTTATTAATATTACAGAAAAAAAGTGAACCAAAGGAAAAGCCCACTGGAGTTCTTAGACATGAAACTTCAGAAGAGACCTTGGAGATGTAATCCTAATTTTATTTTTATTTTTATTATTTTTTTAAAAATATATTTTATTGATTTTTAACAGAGAGAAAGGGAGATAGAGAGTTAGAAACGTCGATGAGAGAGAAACATTAACCAGCTGCCTCTTGCACACCCCCTACTGGGGATGTGCCCGCAACCAAGGTACATGCCCTTGACTGGAATCGAACCTGGGACCCTTCAGTCCGCAGACCGATGCTCTACCACTGAGCCAAACCGGCTTCGGCTGTAATCCTAATTTTAAAGGAAGACACAGAAATTCAGAGTCTCTGCCTTTAGGATCCAATCCAGTTCCATACAAAACAAAGATCCATCTTAGAGCTCTTGGCTACAGGGTTCGTCTCATGCCACCATGCCAATGTGTTCTCTTTCCCCTTTCTCATTGCTCTTATTGGAACTACAGAGGTGGAGAAGGAAACTTTATTTTAGTTTAAAGCAGCAGGGGAAATGGAATCTGCTTCAGATCAAATCCTTGCTCTGCTGCATGTAACTATCAACATGTTGTTCAATCTTTCTGGCCCTCAGTCTTCTAATTTGTAAATTGAAAATGCTAATACATATACCTACCTCACAATGTTTTTGTAAGGATTGGAGATAATATGTGTGGAATCTCCAGTAGCTCATATGGCACTTTTATGAAGGTTAAAAAAAAAATCTCCCCCCTGACAAGGCCCAAAGGATATAAAGCACACCGTTTGTGGAGAAGACAGTAACTTCATGCCAATGGCTAAATGGTTAGAAAAAGGTATTCCCTCCTCTAGGGGATGCAGCCCATGCAGGGCTCACAGTGTAGGGAGCAGAACACAGGATACTATAGGCCCTTATTTGTCCCTTTGTTCTGTAGCCTTCCTGTTCAGGGGGAAATCTGCACAATCATACAGTAAGACCCAACCCATGGCAGCCATCATTCTTATTTGAATTCTCATTTTTTTGGGGGGGAGGGGGTAATTTCCTTGGGACACTCACCCCATCTGTCTTATCCCCACAGAAATGAAGGCAGAGAGTACTTCTTGGCAAGTGAGAGTTAAACAGAGGCCGAATCCCACTGCTGTGAAGGCCATCAAGGCCAAATGTGAGCACCGACCTTCATTAATTCAAGCTTTGTACTTCTGCTGAGGGATTGTAGTTTGCCTGATGCATCTGTTCTTCCTAATTTGGCCTGTTTGGGTAACAAAGCTCCCAGCGATCATCTAAACCTCATTTGATGCACCTGTGAACAATTCATTATATTAATATAACAGCAGGGGAGGAGTGCAGACACCAATAAATAGACTTTAGCTGCCAGGACTCCTTGTTGTAGTCACACAGGCACTTTCCTTCTCTTCCCTTAGGCCCGCAGCCCTTGGTCTCACTGGGGAGGGACTGCAAACACAGGGAGGGTGTACCTCACTGTAAGCTCCCACATCTGGTCAGAGTTAAGCACATCAATTAATTGTCTCTTCTCAAACTCTCTATAATTTCCACCTTACCTGACCTGAAAAATTTGTTCTCAGTGAGAAAAGGAGCACAAGTGTGCTTTGAACAGTATTTGGTAATTCTCCTCCTGGCTGAATCTCCATTTATCAAAGTGGATCTGGACCAAAGCAACCCACAGTGTGATTGGTCAATGTCTTTATTTGTTGACTCTCAGCACTTCTGCACAAGCCAAATGTTGGAGAGAATGTTCCCTTTCCATCACTTTAGAAGATACAAGCATATGTTTTGTAATTCTCTATTTTAATGCTCCTTCAAAAACAAGGATTGTTTTTCTTCTTTTCCCCACAAATACCACCCGCTCAACTTCAAACTGAAATATGTAGTTCTGAAAACCAAAATCAACCAACAGATGTTCCAATGCATAACCCTCCTCTTTTGGTAAGTGACCCCCAACTTTCTACCCCAGGCCTGTCTCTCCCCACTTTCTGTCTTGCAGCTTCCTACTCTGGTAGAAAAGGAAACTATCTGCAGTTCTTCTCAGATGTCATGCTGTGCCCTGCCCTGTGTGTTTGCCCAAGCTGTGTCCTCTGCCAAGAATGCCTCCCACTGCTCAGTGTGCTTTATTACATCCTCCTTATGCTTTCACATTTTGGTCAGGGCTGATTGGTTATCCTCTTTCTGGGCACACCTCTAGCATCACACATATACTCTTCTATCATAACTATCAGTTATGTTTCTATTCCCTGCCTTCCCAAGTGTGTAAAGTCCATAAATGCAAGGGACTAACCTTAGTCATATATATATCCTGAGTGGATAAATAAACCCATGCATGACTTTTTGCTGGGGGATGACTGGGTGGAAAAGAAAGAAATACATAAAGGATAACTGATGCTAAGATGTGTCTTGTGTGGTGTAAGTGTAGAGAACCTTAGCCCACAGTCAGACTGCCCCACTGATTGTTGGCTGTGTGAGCTTAGATAAGTCATTTCACCTTTTTTAGGCCTTTGTTTCTCAGTCTATACAGAATGTTGGGTGAGTTGGTATTTTTAAAACTGTAATCTTTCGAGTTCCAGGGATTCTGGTGGCATGAATGTTGTCCATAAGGAAGGCAGGTAAAGCAGAACTCCAGTACCTTCTTTCCTCAGACTCACCTTTATTTGAAGAACAAGGTCTATGTCTTTAACCATTGGCTTCAGAAAATAGTTAACAACTACTGAAAAAACTGCCAGATGCTCTAAATGCATTAACTTATTTCCTTCTTACAACTATCATATAACAAGGTAGATTTGGTCTCATTTTTTAAATGAAGAACTGAAACACAGAGAAGTTAAGTAATATGCATATAGACACACAGCTTCAGAGTGATAGAACTAAGATTTGAGCTCTGAGTAAGGGGCCTCTCAAGTTTAATATCTGTTGGTTTAATTACTGAGCTGAGGATCTAGCATGTAAATAAAAAAGATAGCTAAGTATGCCCCAGCCAGTGTGGTTCAGTGGTGAAGTGCTGATCCATGCATCAAGATGTGGCCAGTTTGATTCCTGGTCAGGGCAATGCTCAGGCTGCAGACTTGATCCCCAGTAGGGTGTGTGCAGGAGGCAGCCAATTGATGTTTCTCTCTCATCAATGTTTCTACCTCTGTCTCCCTCTCTCTTTCTCTCTCTAAAGAATTCAAGTAACAAATTTTAAAAAGGTAGTTAAGTATGTAATGTAGTGTTTTCAAAGAACTAAGCAAGTGGTACAAAATGGATGGGCAAACAGCAGAGTTCAGAGTCTGGGTAGGCATATTCAAGAAGGCTGCTTAGAGGAGATAAAATGTGATCAAAATCCCCAAACTAGAGTGGAATCCAGGTAAGTGGATGAGTAAGGAAGTGCCATTAGATCTAGGAGAAAGGTGCTAGAATAGATGAATAGAATATGATATGATATGATGATATGATATGATATGATACGATAAATAAAGCAAATATGTTTACCAAACCCAAAGATAGCAAGGACTTTATATTGTATTAGAGGCCCGGTGCATGAAATTTGTTCAGGGGGTGGGGGAGATGTGTCCCTCAGCCCAGCCTGCACCCTTACCAATCTGGGACCCCTCAAGGGGTGTCCCAGTGGGATTGGGCTTTAACAGGCAGTCGGACATCCCTCTCACAATCCAGGACTGCTGGCTCCCAACTGCTCACCTGCCTGCCAGCCTGATCACCACCTAACCACTCCCCTGCCAGCCTGATTGATGCCTAACTGCTTCCCTGCCAGCCTGATTTCCCCTAACTGCCCTTTTCTGCAGGCCTGGTCATTCCCAACTGCCCTCCCCTGCAGGCCTGGTTCTCCCCAACTGCTCAACCCTTCAGGCCTGGGTCCCCCGCTTCTCCCCTTCCCTGCAGGCCCGGCCACCCCCAACTTTCCTCCTCTACTGGCCTGGTCACCCCTAACTGCAGGATTGATTGCCCCAACTGCCCTCACTTGCAGACCTGGTCCCCCACAACTGCCCTCCTCTGTTGGCCATCTTGTGTCCAGATGGAGGCAGCCATCTTGTGTGTTGAAGTAATGGTCAATCTGCATATTACTCTTTTATTAGATAGGATAGAGGACTGGTGCACAGGTGGAGGCTGCCTGATTTTCCTTGAAGGATGTCCCGGATCAGGGTGAGGGTTTCCTTGAGGCATGGGGTGGCCTGGGCGAGGGGCCTGTGGTGGCTTGCAGGCCACACCCTCTGGCAACCCAAATGGAGGCCCTGGTTTTAATTATAGAAACTAATTAAAACTTTAATTAAAACTTTGTACGCTGGGGGTTGGGGAGGGGGAAGCTTGGCTTCCTCCATCACTGGGGTAACCCAAGTGTCCTGCTCACTCTGTGGCCACAGCCATTTTTGTTGGGATTTATTTATATTCTATAATTGAAACTTTGTAGCTTTGAACGAAGGCCAGGGCTGGCCAGAGTGTGTGGGAAGCTTGGTTTCCTCCATTGTCAGGGAAACCCAAGACTTTTGCTAGCTCCCTGGCTGCAACCATCTTGGGTTAATTTCCATACTCACTCCTGGTGGGCTGGTGGGCGTGGCTTGTGGGAGTAGCATAACAGTAGGTACGGTCAATTTGCATGTTTCTCTTTTATTAGTGTAGACTGGAGGCCTGGTGCATGAAAATTCATACACTGGAATAGGGGATCTTCAGCCCAGCCTGCCCCCCTCTCATAGTCCGGGAACCCTCAGGAGTGGGAGGCAAACCAGTGATCAGTGGGAGGCAACACCCCCATCACATCTCTGCTGCTGCCACTGATGGTAACACAAGCATTGGCTGGCCCTGGTTACCTGAGCCTTGGGTAGCCCTGGGAGGCTGGGCAGCCACCATCTGAGGCTCACCTCAAGCCAGCTCTGGGTGGCTGGGGGCTGAGAGGAATGGGGGACTCTAAAGGCAGATGCATGGAGCTGCCTGATCCACCTTAGGGCGGGCCTGGTCATGCCATGCGCCTGCTGCCCTGGCGGGGCTAAAGGAACTAGGCGGCCACCATCTTGTGGCTATGGGCACTGCCATCTTTGAGGGTGTGACAGTCAATTAGCATATTTCCTCCTTATTGGCTGTGGGCATCGCAATCTTTATGAGGGTGTGATGGTCAGTTAGCATATTCCCTCTTTATTAGATAGAATATTTAAAAGGCATCCAAACCCTCTTGTCATGGCATAGGTAGAATCTCATTAGGGTCTGAATCCCAGCTGTACAGCTTACCAACTATACTACTCTGGACAGCTCTCTCAGTTGGGATAAATCTCAGTCTTCTCATCTTTAGAGCAGGATCAATGATAATCACAGATGAAATGCAATGCCCACAGTTTATTCTCATAGGCAAGGGGGAAAGACTGCAGGATGGGTGTGCTTTTTACTCTCCTGCTGCCCCAAAGCTTTTGGTGGCCTGGACCACAACTTTCTAACAGTCCTTGCATAGTAAATATCTCAGTGATTGAATTCAAGAGCTCTTCTTTGAATTTGCTGCAGCACTTACCTAAGCTCCAAGATTCAAGGGGATTTTTTTTGGTTTCTATTCCATTTACTTTCTTGTACTCTATTCTATAATTTCTGTTCTCTTCTATTTATTCATTTGTTCATGAAATATTTACTGAAAAACTATTTTGTGCCAGGTACACTATTATGCTCATGGATACAGAAATGAATAAGAACTAGCACTTGTCTGCAAGGAACTGATAATTTTGAGTCAGATACAAATGTGTAAACAGCAAGTGTTTGCTACATCTATGCATTGGGGCACTTCTTGTGTACAACATAGGCTACATTCCGGTTGTAAAGGAAGCCTGGCATACACACTCAGAAGAAAATCTCAGAAAGTTCAGCCATTCTGATCCTGAATTTTTCTTAGCTCCTCAGTAAGTGAAAAAAAAAAATGCTAACATGCCATGAGCACATACTAATAAACACTAAGCTAAATGTTTTAGATGTATTCTGATTAATCCTCACAAACACTACCATTTGGTCTTATCATTACTCACATTTTAGAGATGTGGAAACTGAAGCTTAGAGACACTCAGCAACTTGCCCAAGTTATTTGCCATGCTCTCTTTCACCTCTTACCCTTTTCTTAAGAGCTAACCTCTCTGATTAGAAAATGCCACCTCCCTATTCTTTATTCCCTCCCCCTCACCTACCCCGATGCCTAAGATTATTCTTTACTCCTGCCTAACCTTCCAGTTTTAGTTTAAAAATCACTTTCTTAAAATAGCTGGCTTTGATCTCCTACTACATTATGTCTCCTAGCACATGTACTCTGCAATCATTGCTTATCATTGTGTACTTATAAAATATTCCTCTCCAGCCAATATAATTTCTGACGGCCATCCTGTCTTGGTTTTGTTTCATTCATTAGTACATTCTAAGCTGCCAGCAAAACCTTGGCACATTGAAGGTTTCAATAAATGTTTCTCAAATGAAAGAAGTGGGAGAGATTTATTAAACACTTTAAGCAGCCATCAAATTCAAAAGATTTCTAAGCACTTAATAAGAAATTCTTCATCGGGTCTTATCATAGGGTTTTCACAGACAGGAAAAGGGCTGTCGGTGGGTGAATGGCACCAGTTATCTTGGGCACATTGACATTGTTGTACCACAGGGAATTTCTCTTAGCACAATATTTCCTGGGAGGAGCAGGTAAATATTGAGACAAGATTCACATCAAGTTTTTTTTTTTTTCCTGTGAACCACTGTACAATAAGCAATTCCAGAGATAACAAAGGCATTTGTTAACAGCTCCATCTCCTTTTTCAAAGCTCAGTTCTCAGTCTGGCAATGTTACAAAGCTCAGGGGGAAAAAAAAGTGTTGTTATCAGATGCCAACCACTTGTCAGAGAAAAAAAAATCCAAAAGGCACCAAGCAATACCACTGCTTTTTTACATACAGATAGGCTTTCTGTCCTCCGGTTCATCAAAATTCCTGTTGGAGTGGCTGTAGAAATGGAAAGTAAAGGTTTTACAAGTAGATTAAATGAGGAAAACCCAGCCCAGCAAGAAAAATCTCATTGAACATTCCTTTGGTTTCCAGGTTCTACTCCCACAAAAGGGAGTTTATGACTGAAGACACGGATTTCCTGTTATCAGAGGACTTGACACACCAAATGTGTTATTATTATTATTATTATCATCATTATTATTAACATGTTTGAGTCACCTGTGCTAGATTTTGAGGGTAAAACTTTGTTTCATTCACCTCTGTACTTTTTCCTCCCTGGAATAGCACATGGGAGGTGCACAGTGTATATTCCCCGAGAAAATTAATGAATGACACGAATGAACATTAGAGGGGAGAAAGCAGCGCAGCCCCTCCTTAGAAAGAGTAACTCAATTATTCTTGGATGGATTTTTTGTAGAATTTCTATTACAGACTTTTGGAACTTGCCTACACAAGCATATTTATATAGTTTAAAACTCTTTTCAAAGGATAGAATAAAAATTGAGGGTAGATTTTATTTTTACTCTTTCTGAAGAGAAGATGCTTTTAATTTTGCATTAAAACTGTGATCAGATAAAGCTCAGTTGTTTGTGCATCCCACTAAGCATACCCACAGAAGCTTACTACATGTGTGTAGGCAACAAAAATGAATGAATTGAATGAATGAATGAGTTTTCCTATTGTCTCAACTTTCCTTAGTGTCTGAGAGAGCAGAAAGAAAAAATGAATGAAAAGACCAGTTTGAAGCAAGCACACATCACACTTTGTACCTTCACTAGAACTGACCACTCCTGATTCAACAGCCAGGGACAGAGCTTCATTGAATTTAAATGTTTTACACCACAACTGACACCACTACGTACTAAATTCCCTTCTTGAAAGCTGAAGAAACACTGTTGGGGGCCTGACCTAAGTGTTTTCTTTATCTGACCTAGAAGAATGTAAGACCCTGGGTAAAGACCAAGCCCAGCCATTTGTACCTGGCCCCCTAGCTTAATGATTGCATTGCCAATCTTAAGAGCCACTGTCAGGAGAATCTGACCAGTACAGTATATCTAGTCCTAGAATTGTGGCTACATTAAGCCTGAAAGACTATCCCAACTTTATTTGATCTGTTCAAACCATCCAGCTACCTTAATAGGAACTAATTAGAATTTGTAATTTCTGTGGGTACATCAAAGGTATAGAACTCATTTTCCAATGAGTCTTCTTCCTATTTCCTACATGCCTAATTTCCCCCACTCTTTTTTAATTTTTTGAGCGTTAGGACACTTGGAAGTGAAGCAATACATATATACCAATATATATATAAAATTCCAAATATGCTTCTGCCATTAAGTGTCAGACTATGGAAAAAGGACACATGCCCTTTGAGTCCATCTGGTCATCCATAATGTGGGGACAATAATGTTTATGTGTCAGATCATATTAATTAGTCATTCTCAAACCTAAATGTTTATGCATTAGCTTTTGATTGTTGCATAGCAAATCACCATACATTTACCAGCTTCAAACAGCACCAAATTCTAAAGATGAGAAATCTAAACTGGGTTCTCTGCTTAGGATTTTACAGGCAAAGTCAAAGTGTTGGCCAGGCTATGTTCTTATCTGGAGGCTCTAGGGAAGAATCAGCTTTTAGACTCATTTAGGGTATTGGCAGAGTTCAATTTCATGTGGGTGTAAGACCAAGGTTCTAGTTGCTGGCTGGCTGCCAATCACTGCTCTTAGCTCCTAAGGTCACCTGCATTCCTTCTTCTATGACACGACCCACATTTTAGTCAGCAACATGATGCATTGACTCACATTTGAAATAACTTGAACTTCTTCTGTCACAAGTCAAAGCAAACTCTACTTTTATAGAGCTTGTGTGGTTAGGTCAGACTCACCATATAATCTCCCTATGCCATATAATGTGACATAATCATGACAGTGACCTCCTCATATTCACAGGTTCCACCCACAGTCAAGGGGAAGAAATTATACAAAAGTAAGGGCCACTGAAGGTCAACCTGAGAATTTTAACCACTACACTGTGTTGGAATAACTTTAGAGCTTTTAAAAAAACATATTGATTTTTCTCTCTCTAACCCATGATCTCTGAGTCAGAATCTCTAGAAATGGGACCTGAGAATTTGTATAATTAAAGTCATCCTCAGATCATCTGGCTATATTCAGTCTAAGAATGTATGTGTAAACCATTAAGTTAATATATTCAAAGGTCCTTATACAGTGCCTGATATATAACATGAACCCAGTAAGTGTCATTTTCCGTCTTTCTTTCCTCAAACATTTTATGACTCAATGTGTGGTCCATGGGACAGAATTTCTAGTACCACCCTATAGGCTCAGAATTGACATTGTAACATGATCTTCAGGTTATTTGTAACACTGCTGTAGGAAGCTCTCCTAGGATGGATCTATATCATCAAACCTAAAATGCTATTAAACTTACCACTATCAATGAATAGGGTGTCTATATGCAAATATTTCAATTTTATTAAAATCAATTCAGCTGAATTCCAGACCATTTCCCCCCATATATTGTATACCCAGCACAGAGCTGGAAGATAGATGAAAAATCACTATAATTTGTGTTTAATAGAAACTTACACTGTCATTGGATACATAAAATACAGAACAATTCAAAATTGTTTGATAAAAACACTGAGAACTATAAGAGCATCTTATTTCTGAGTAGACAGGGAGAAGACTGAAGGATATAGATAGACATTCTTTAAAACCTAGTTCAAATGTTATTTCATTAACTCATTAAGCAAATATTTATTCAGCTCCCACAATGTGCTGAGCACTTGGAATAGACATGGTTCCTGAACTAATGGGTTGTCATTCCCTGGCTCTCTCCCTTGGCCTCATGCCTTTATTGCAACATTCAACACACCACAATGTATGTTCTTGCTTGATATTTCAGGTTCCCATGAAACATTTTGTACTTTTTGGAGATTGAGCTGCATTTTTCTTTGTATTTGCTTCAGCATAACAGTGCTTGGCATATAGTAAGAGATCAATGAGTGGAGAAATGAATAGATAAATTAATGCAAGAAAGGAAAGGGGAACAGACATGGATAAAGGTATGGAGAAAGAAGGACCACAGCATTTCTGATAGAGAATCCCAGCTGGATATGATAAGAGGGTTCATTCTGGAGCAGTTGATGGAATAAGGTTCATTGGAGCTAGACTACAGAAAACTAGAATTTCGGAACGAACTTTTCAACAGATATGTGTAAGGCTATTCAGCAATAGGGAGCTCCAATAAGATTTTGAGGGAAATGGAAGAGGTTGGGCTATTCTTGGTATTTGTTGGCATTTCTGAAGGTAAATCTTATAGATCTGATGGCTCTGAACAGAAAAGATTAGTACGGCAGAGATGCAGACAGAAAGGCAATGTGTTGGTGTGCATGCACACACATGTGAGTTTAATATGTGTATTTGGGGGTTGTAAGGAGCGAGGATTCATAGCCATCCAAGAAAAAATGTCATGAGCAGATGCTCGACACGGAAACTTTCCCATTTCAAATAAGCCAGAACATTTAAAAATAGATTGATAGGCCAAATCTGTCCCAACAGAGCTGTGAGAACATGTCCTTGGAATGCTGATATACAGTTTACACACTTATGCATTCATTCAACAAATATGTACTCAGTGCTGGGCACCAGGCTAAGCTTTGGGATTATGGCGATGAATAAAATAAGGTCTCTTCTCCTGCTGGGGGAAAAGAACCCTCCGAGTTAAACATATTCACTCTGTTGAGAATCAATCACGTTAGTGATAAGATAAAATTGCTCAAAACTGCAGATGAAAAACTCCTTCTGCAAGTTCCTTAAGCTTTCATTAAAAGTTTGATATCTTCTGGCTCAGCAATGTGGTAAAATGGAAGGCAGGCAGAAAAACCTGGGGCAGAAAAATCTTGCTAGCTATGTGTGTGTATGTCTATTTTCTCATTTGTAAATAGGCATGCTTTCTATATTATAGGGTTGCTATGAAATTTAAGGGAGTGACAATACAACTTAGCTAAGGGAATGGCACACCCCTGGGTCTGAGAGGCTGAACCTAGAAACAGCAAAGCCTAGGCTAGTTGCTGGCTGGCTTTCAGTCACATTTGACCAACAGGAGGCACCAACAGGATCAGAGTGGGGGAAAACAAAGAAATCAGGATATTTGTTCCCCATTTTTCCCTATTTCCTCCTTTCAGAAGCCATACCCCTGAGATGCTGAGTCCCACCCATCCTCTGGCTCCACTTTGGAGCTGGCACTGGACTCCTCTCCTTGTTCCTCAATGCAGTGACTATGCTCCCCGCATTGCTTATCCTGACTGGGTGCCTCACTCTCCTTTATTGGTTTCCTTAACTCTGCTCAGATCTCTGTATGTAGTCCCTTTGTTAGCCTCATTTGTTTTTGTTGCTTTGTTTTTCATTATGTAAATCAGTTAATTTTCAATTACAGTTGACAAACAATATCACATTAGCCTCATCTTTTGAGTTATAATTTCTATCTATTGATGTTTGTAGAAAGACATTCATTTCTACCTTTACTTCTAAGTGTCTTCTATGAGTGAGGGAAAAAAAAGTTTCTATGGTCAAATAAGTTTGGAAAATGCTGTCTATTTGATTTCCCTCTTTGAGAGTCACAAGATATATGAACACATTAAAAGTTCAGAGAAGGCTAATATGAAGAAATGTGTTTAATTTTATTTAACAGCATTTTCTATACTCATTTGACCATGAAACTATTATTTCATGTAACAGCTATTAATGTTCCACACTTGAAGAAATGCTGAACTAGGCTAACCTAATCAGATAATTTGTCACATTTATAGCACTTTGAGGGTGAAGGAACATTGGAAGTGGAATCAAGATTTGCTATATCTAGTCCTGAATCTGCCACTAACTCATGGAAGACCTTGGGCAGATACCTCACTCCACCAGAAGTCGGTGTCCGTGGAGGAGTTGGAGAAGTAATCCTCTTTTCCTCAGACAAATATGACTCTGATGCACACTCATACACTACTTTAATCAACATGAGCAATCTTGGCAGTTTGGGTAGAAATATATCAGGAATGTTGTATTTTGTTACTTTTGCAACTGTAGCTTTCACCCCAGAACTTTACTTCTTCACAGTTTTTATTTCAGTCAAAACTCCAGAATTTCAAAGGCACTTGTGTTGAGTTGCACAGAAATGTTCATGAAGCAAAATGACACCATTTTTTAATGTTCTTTCTACTACACCATCTTAAGTCCTACAGTCAGCGGTAGTAACGTGATGGCATGAAAGGTATCTTCAGATCTAAGGTTTTATGATGGATTGAATGTGTTACTTTTCATTTGGCTATTTATACATCATGGAGGGGACAGCCCCTAAAAGAGTCAGTAAAAGCCAGTTCTGTAGTGTCCTATCCCTCACTGTCAGAAGGCCTAGTCCAGAAAAGCAAAGTCTGAACACATTTAAACTGATGATTATTCAACTGATGAAAAGAGTCAAAGCTATTAAGTAGCCATCAAATATTGTCCTAAACTCTAGAAACATCAGCAGAAAGAACTGTGTCTATCGCCATCCAAGTATCATCACAGATTGTGGCTGGCTGATATTATTCCATACGTAAAGCACAATCCAGATACTTCCCCCAACAAGGCAAATTGTAACTCATAGGAAATGGAATTGAATACAGATTTCAGTTTTCAGAGTTTTAGATAAAAATGTAAATGAGAGAGCAAGACAATAATTAAACAAATCATTCTCAGGAATTTTTATGACCTACTTAAAAATCATCAGCACAATTCAAGACACAGTAAGAAATTCTGAGTCCTCAAAATAATTGATCTGCAGCAAGGCAAACACTCATTTAATCGCCATACTGGAGTTGAATCAAGGGAGCAGATATTTGGCATCTGATTCCTACTTTCTCATCCTTTACTTAATTTTTTTAACCAGATATTGAGGAGAAGGTAATGAATCCAATTCTAAAGAAAGATCATCAAGATAGTCTATATTACTCAGTGTTATGATCTATCACCCAACTTCGAAGCTATCTGAGATGGTGATGACTAAAATTACTTGTAAAACAAACTGACTCCTTCCAAATGGAGACAAGGAAAGGGAGGCACTCTGTAAAATGACTATTCTGTATAATTTTTAAAATAGTGTCCTGCCTAGAGATGAAGTTAATATTCCCTCAGTGCACAAATCAAAATGTGTAGTGCACTTCATAATTATTGGATAAAACTGTCATATATCTGTACTATATATCATTTTGAACATTGCCAAAAGCCATTTTTGATTAGTTCAATGTAGATGTAGCTCTTTGTCAATGTTAATATATGAGAAGTGTAGCCATGGCTGGAAAGTGCCTATAATGTAGGCTGGGTAAATCAAGTCATGCAGAAGAAAAAATCTGGGATTGCCAAGAGGATTAAAGGACAATAGCAGTTAACACCAGAGGAAGCAGGATACTGGGGCAAATATTGTTTCTTTTCTACAGATGAGACATGAAGCCCATAGACATATGTCTTCTAACTCACCTGAGTAATGGCAAAGCCAGTATGACAACTAAGAATGGTTCTCTTGCCTGTGCACTTTGCTGGCCTCCAGCCAGGTTCTGTTCAGAGTTAGAACAATTCAGCTAAAGGGGAAGTGGCACTTACCATTGCAACTTCTAAAACCTATGGAGGGTCATTCCAGGGAAAGAGAAGCAAAGCTGTTACCAGCTTGATGTAATTAGGGACATATTTTTACTTAGAAACAATACTCTACTCTCATTTTGCTAAGCATGTTCATATCTTATATTTATAGTACACAAAGGAATTGGATTCTGCAGCAAAAAAATACACTAAAATCTTTCTTCCTTGCCTTTATGACTTTGGGTTTTAAGAACACAGTCATTTACTATATAATGTATAGAGTAGAAAAGGCTTGCTTTATTTCTCCACATACCACTGAATCTCTCTGGAAGGTCCATCGGCCTCTCCTCTGTGTTGGTTCTAGCCTCTGTGCATGTTTATCTTAGAAGCCATCCCCTAATTGCATTTACAGTGGTCAAGAGCTTGCAGTCAGACAGATCTGGGTTCAAATTTCAATCTACTAAAGGTGACTTTGGACAAGTTAAACTCCTTGTGCTTTTACTTTCTCACTTAAAACCTGAGAATAATAATAGCCATCTCAAAGAGTGTGCAGCTGTTGGTGCCTAGGCTGGGCACCCTTCCCCAATTACCCTCCTCCCCTGGGAAGCTTCTAACCTAGGAGGTTTCCCCTACAGCCACTAACTCAAGGCAAAGCAAACTGTACAAACTCCAGAGACCACATCCTTGCTTAGTCCTGTTCTGCTCTACCCTGCTCCATTCAATCCCCCTTTCCTGATAACATGCACCAATCATTCACTTGCACAAAAATCACCTTAAGGCTCTAATTCTAGGAAACTAATTTAAGGCAGAGTTGTGAAGATTAAATGATACATCAGTTTGCGCACTATCTGACATGGGTGACACATTTCCAATAGTAGTAGCTATTATTAGCCACATATCTGGAATCTTTATCCCAATTGCTGGCACTTTGAGATATTCAATAAAGTATACAAATGAGGCCACATGAGATCATGTCTTGCCATCTATGCATCTGATCCAAGCATCTTGAACATCCATGGAGGTGTCTGCACTGATCTCTATCTTTAGCATCCCCAAATAACACTTCCACTTCCATCTAGTTCTATACCTCTCCTTTAACCATAATAGCCATAAAAATGTCTGTGGTGTTCCTAAAGACAAGATGCTCATAGTGTGAAGAAGAAGAAGAGTTTTTATTCTTAAGAAATATTAATTATTCTCAGGCTTACTATCAACATAAAAGAAAAGAACAATGCATATCATCATAGATTTTAAGAAGTCTGTAGGGGAAAACCATTAAACTGTTTAGAGTTTGATAATTTGAACTATAGTTTTATAGTAACCATATTAATGTATTATTGATATATTTAAAATAGCTTTTTGCTTCTTCTCTTAAAAATGCTAGAGTAATGATAATACTAAATGTATGATTGGATGAATTCAAATAACTGAACTTGTACTTTTAAAATGTATAATTTCCCTGTGAAGGTGATGGCAAGCTATCGTAAATACATAATGACATTAAACAAGATCCTGATACTTGATGATTCAATGTCATGACTCATGGGACACTTTTGTTAGAAAAATTAGTAGTGCTGTTGGGTTGTTTCTATTTTCACTACTACTCCCCCACACCTGTGTCTGCGAAGTAGCTCAAACTTTATTTAATCCTCAAAGAGGAAATACACAATGAGCTAACTTGATGAATATGGGTTTTGCTTCCATAAAAAGAAGGGCACATTCCAACATAATGGTTATCCTTCAGAAACTTTAGTGTTTGAGGTAGAAAAAACACACAATCACTCTTGGATACATTGGGAAGTGTCAATGGAAAGGTGAGAAAACATGAAAATGTAGATTAATATGTAATAAAATGATGCTAGATGCTCTCAAAAAACAAAAACTAGGAACCTGTGATTGTTGGGACACAAAGACTGGAAGTATTGCATTGGTAGGGAAGTTAAAAGATAAATAAGGACATTGACCTGAGCCCCAACCCAGGAAAACAACGGGCATTGCCAAAGCACAAGATGGCAGAGCCTACCCCTCTTTCCAGAGCATTATTAGAATTTAGTGAAATAACATATGGAAAAAGCTTAACACTTGGAGGGTGGCCAATGAATAGTAATTAGTATTTTGATGTATACACTTATACTTTGGGTAAAGAAACCAAAGTAGAGAGAGGAGTGTCAAGTAACTTGCCAGAGGACCCACATATAAAAATGTTATTTATTATTGGCCATCAACCTGCCATGTATCTATTTATAGAGTGCCCTGTGCTTTATGCATGCTGTCTGATAGCAACCCTAGGAAGTGAGAAAATTGAGGCTATGAAAAGCTAATCGAAATAGCTTCAGTGTGTTACAGGTCCTCAATAATGGACCCCAGCTTTGAGCCCAGGACTGACCAGTTCCTAAGTCCTGGCCTTGAACTGCTAAATGATACTGGCCAACACCATTTTATAATCACCTATTTATTAGCTTAGTTCCTTCATAGACTGTGAGCTTCGTGAGGGGAAGAACTGTTTTGTTATCTTATATTCTAAGACAAATCACAGGCCTTGATAAAATATATTTGCTGAACGAATAAATGAGTGAATTGAATGGATAGGATGCTATCTATGATAAACTTGGTTCTTAAGCATGCTGATAAAAAGTGTGGCCATGAGCCCTGGTTGGTATTGCTCAGTGAATAGAGCATCAGCTTGAGAACCAAAGAGTGGCAGGTTCAATTCCTGGTCAAGGGCATGTACCAGGGTTGCAGGTTTGATCTCCGGCTTCAATTGGGATGTGTGTAGGAAGCAAGCAATTGATGTGTTTTTCTCATCATGTTTCCCTCTCCCTTCCCCTCTGTCCCTCCCTTCCAGTCTCTCTGAAAATCAATGGAAAAAATATCCTTGGATGAAAGTTTATAAAACAACAACAACAATAACAAAAGTGTGGCCATGGATGGAAAATGAAAAAAAATGCATATTTTATATTATATGTAACATTTCCCATAGTGCCTTTATCTATCTATAAAGTTTTTCAAACCTTTGTGAAGATCAATCATGCTGACCTTAGTCCAAAGTGATCACTCCTATTAACGTTGTTAACAAGTTTATTATAACAGAAGGAACAATGGTTCTAACTATCTCTTAGCTAAATATTAGTTCTTCCTCTGTGACATGGTGATGATTCCTCACACTGACACTTATTGATTTAATATTTATCCTGTGCTTTCTGTATGGCACACATATGCGTGCATGGTCTTAAAGCAACAGAGAGGAGTACATGTTCATGTTCTCAGGGGTTTTATAACTTAGTGTGTGAGAAAGACATAAACAGATAATTGCAACACAGTGTAGCAAGTTCCTTCTGAAGACTCTATGTGCCAGAGGGCACAGAAGGAAACTGCCAGGCTTAGCCCAAGGGTTGGGGAGAAGTTAGCTGTACAATGTAATAATGTCTAAGGGCACAGGCTCTGGATTTGAAGGCTTCTGTCCAAATTCCAGCCTGTCCACACATCACCTGCATGACTTTAGGCAATTTTTTTGAATGCATCTCTCACCTCCCATTTCCCTGCCTATAAAATGGGGGTGATAATTGTACCAACTTCATAAGTTTATCCGGAGGATGAAAATGCCATTAAAACATCTAAAGTATGTAGCTCATCAGCCAACACATAGTAAGAGACAGTAAAAGCCTAAAATGGACTTCCCAGAAGAAACTATTCTTGGACAATGAGGTAGGAGTTTTTCAGAGACAGAGAGATATTCCACGCAGAAGGCCTCCAGGTGGAACACACAGCCTGAAAAAATGGTCGAGAGGTGTGAGGTTTGGGTCTTGGGAACTAAAGCCCACTGTAAAAAATACACTTTACATCACCATTCAGTCCACATGCACACACACAACTGAAACTGATGTTTCCCAAAACAATATTTACTGTTACTGTGTAATGAACTCTGACTGACACCATTTCATTCTATTCTAATTCTTTAAAAATAATGGTTAAAGTCCATTAAATTTATCTCCTGACCCCTTATTGGGTCAAGACCCTCAGTTTTGAAAACACTGAGGTTAGAACACTGTAAGTGCTGAAGTGCTATGAAGTGCTAGCCATAAAAAGGACGAAATCTGATCACATTACACATTGTGCCTGGTCCTGAGCCTGAATATAAATTGAGAATGATGAGAGGTGAGGCTGAAAAGACAGTCAGGGTCCTACTCCTACAGACCCTAAACCATCAACTTAATCTGCAGGTGGTATGCAAACTGTGGGATTGTGTGACATGGTGGTATTAAGGGTCTGGGAGGTCAAGTTGGTGCTGTGTGAGGGATGGCTCAGCAGAGGCCAGGCCTGGAGGGGCACCATGGAGTTATGCTTTGGTGAGAGCTCCAAATAATTGTTAGATTCTATTACGATAAATGTTACAGCAAATTACACACCTCCTCCTAAAACCCAGTGCCTTTCCCAGAATGTCGGACTCTCTATCCCATTTGTGGTTGGACAGAGATTTGGCTGAGAGCTAGCGAAAGATCAGGGTCTCGGGGCTGCACTAGTAGATTTGCTTTCTAACTGTAAGTGCATCCAGTAGCTACAGTATTAGAGAGGCTTGTCAGGATGTATTTTATTTTTAGCAAATGATTTGAAAATATTATGCACCTGGTCTGAACTCTAACTCATGGGAAATGATTTTTCATAAATAGAAATGTAATGCATTTTCTGAAATAGGTAGTATGTCATTTAGGTGGCTATCAAAGGCTACTCTGGCAATAAAACTCTGCTGGCATTTGGTGGCGGAGACTATTTTTAAGCAAGGTATGGTTTTGTTTTTGTTTGTTTTTTGTGTTTTTTTTTTGTTTTTTTGCAAATTAGAGTTTAATGATAGGAAAAGTACATTTAATAAGTGCCTACCAAATGCAAGTGTTTTATTCATGCTATGATAGAAGCTGTAATGAACAACCTTCATGTGACCCACTTGCTAGATTAACAGGGTCCCCATTCTCTTGACAAACCTATTGACTAGGCTCTAACGTTAAAGATCTATACCAGCGGCTGGTAGACTCCCCCTTAGATTGCCCCTGGCCTTCTTTCACATCAGCCTAATTATATGCTCAGCCTATATTTGTTTATTTAGTTACACTTGTTATTTTCATGCTGCTGTCTACTAAGCAACATGTACATTGATGCAATATATCTGTAAAAAGGAAGTTTTCTTTTTATGAAATCTAAATTGAATGCTTTTGAAGACATGATCAAATTAATGAACTATCTAAAGCATGTTGAATTAAATATTTTGGACAACTCTCAAGGACAGAGGAAGTAGTAATTTTTAAGTGTTTTTAAGCACATATTCTATTTATAAGTAACTGACACTGAAAATCATAATGACATGCTTCATGGGTATGGTTTATGCCAGGGTACTGGCCAGTGGGTCATATTCCCTAAGAAGGTTGCTAAATTAAAACAAAAACAGCAATAAAAAACCCCACACTTACACTTAATTTTAAATTAGCTAATTAACATCTACTACCGTGTTTCCCCGAAAATAAGACATCATCTGAAAACAAGACCTAGCGCATGGAAAGATAAGACATCCCCTGAAAATAAGACCTAGTGCAACTTTGGGAGAAAAAATTAATATAAGACACTGTCTTATTTTCGGGGAAACAAGGTAGTATACATATTACTTATTACTCCCTGATATTCAAAATACCTAACTCAGAGGAGTGAAACACTCAAAAATTATAGGTTTTAAAGTAGCAATAGTATTTATTGTGCCCATCAATCTGTATTTGGGGCAGTGTTGGGTGGGGCAGTGCTGGGTGGGGCAGCTCACCTGGGCTGGACTCCCTCTCAACAGGGGCTGCTGGACGGATTGTACTGGCACCATGTGAAGGCTGGCAAACTCACATATTTGGCAGGTGACATTGAGAAGATTCAAATAGTCACAGACTGGCCCAACCGGGACCCTTTGGGCATCTCTTCCTATCTCTATGTGGCTTCTCCCCATCGTCTCCAGCATGGTGGCTTCAGGGCAGCCGGGCTTTGTACAAGTCCATCTGGGCTCCCAAGGAGCAGAAAGAAAGCCTGTGGAAGCTGTAGTGCCTTTTGTGACCTAACCTCAAAAGTCCTATAGTGTCCTTTCCACTGTAACGCATCCCGTGGGGGCATTTACAGGTTCAAGAAGAAGGAACATGGATCCTGGCTCAGATGGAAGAGCATGTGGCTAGAAGAACTTTGGCCATCTTTATTTAGACAATACTATCTGCTACAATTGGTTAACTTATTGCTTTTACAAATAACTGACTAAAGATTCATGATATCATTGGGACAGAGGAATTTCATTGTCATGAATTGAATTCTTACAACAAACCTAATAGGTAGGCATCAGGATAGCTATTCTGGGGACTTGGGAGCTGAGGCTCACAGAGGTTGAGTGACTACAGCCCACCTTCTTCCCATTAAACTTACTGTCATTCTCCTTCTGATAGGGATCTGGGATTGTGTTTCCTGTCTATATGCATTACATACATCCCAAGGCCTATAAACCAGCAGAACCCATTGGATCTTTCAGAGCCAGTGATGAACAAAACAGAATTTGGGTTATTTTTATTTCTTACCCATAATAGTCCAGAAACCACCTATGTCAGTGGTCAGCAAAGTCATTAGTCAACAGAGCCAAATATCAACAGTACAACGACTGAAATTTCTTTTGAGAGTCAAATGTTTTAAGCTTAAACTTCTAAATATATTTAAAAAATAAAAAATAAATAAATAAACTTAAACTACTTCTAATGCCACTTCTTCAAAATAGACTCGCTCATGCTGTGGAGAGCCACACTCAAGAGGCCAAGGAGCCACATGTGGCTCTTGAGCCAGTTTGCTGATCTAGGTGAATGGCTCCCAAACTGTGTTGCATATGAGAATCATCAAGGAAAACTTAAAAAAAAAAAAAATCCTGGTGCCCAGGTTGCATCCCATAGCAATTAAATCACCATGTCTGAGGGTGGGAGCCAGGCATCAGTAATTTTTAAAGATTCCCAGATGATCCCAATATGAAGCAAAGTTACGGAGCTATGACCTAGATTCTTCCCAATCTACTCTCTCCCATTTCAGATTTCAATGAGGTCTTGCCCCTCTCCCCTCTTTCTTTCCTTCTTACTTGCCCCAAGGATTTTACTCAGACTATTATCTCCTGCCCAAACCACAGAACATAAACTGTAGCTGAGAGCTATCTAACCAGTGTCTTTGCTGTCTAAGTCTTTTTTTTTTTTTCTTATCCATAATAGGATGGGGCTATATGGATGATGATGATGATGGTGATGATGATGATGATGCCTCAACTGCCACATTATTATAAGGATTAAAAGAGATAATGTATAAGGTACTCAATAAGCTTGTTAAAATATTTGTTGAATGAATGAAAGAATCTGAATAATTCCATTAATTTCTTTTATGACCAAAGAAATTAAATCAACATGAATCTGGTTTCAGGTATTAAACACGGATTAAATATTCATTTTTAGGACACATTTGTTTTAAATTTAACACATGGGTTCATGAATAACACTATAAAGAAACTATTCTTTAAAATATTAATATAAATATCTATGCACAAGGGGGAAGTAATTGGGGAATTTTATCTCCTCTGACAAGAAAAAAATAAGGCCATTTAAAGTATTCCTTTCTTCCCTTCAGACAGAGAGTGGAGGTGAGCCACAAAAAACCCAAGCTTGCATGAAAGAGCCATGATAAAAAATGCAGGTGCTGTGAAACATTTATAAGGGCCGAGTGTAAAAGTATGTCGGCTTGAATTTGCAATGACATTTTGGCATAAAACAGATCTCCCATAGGCAGATTTGAAATGTCCAGAGAAGTGTTTAAATGACATCTTTTAAAATGAACAATCATCAAATATGCCCAAGTCATTACCTCAAAGTACTTTGCTAATGAGTCAGGCAAAAGAAATGGCTAAAAATAATTGACCCCAGTTTTACAGCTGAAAGTTGTAAAAAAATATAAAAAAGTTCCCCTAAAGCTATTGTGGGGTATGAACCTAGAATTAGACATTGGCAACTGTTTAGCATATTAAACACAAACATTAGGACTTGTCTCGCTCAGCATAGAATGATTGCCAATGCTTTTTTTAATCACAAATTTCAAATTGCTTTACAAATTACTTGATGTCATATTTCCTCCTGTAAATTTTACACTTGCACTGTGCTATGGTTGTTTTTTTTTTTAAGGCACTTACACTAATATTTAATGAGATGTTTGCCCCAATACCTTATTAGACTTTGTATAATGCTATAAATTAGGCAAAACAGGTTTTATTGTTCCCATTTTCTAGATAAAGACATTGAGGTCTAGATAGGTTAATAATTGCTCACGTTTGCATTCTTGCATGGTCATAGTGAAACACAAACCATCACACAAGATGGAACTTGGGTCAGTGTTTTTCAGGAAGGGAAACAAGGTGGAAAGAAGGCAATAAATGACTATGGAGCATGTGTTATGTGAAATATGGAACATGGTGTGGAGAATAGCTGATGGTATGTTAAGTCAAAAAAGTAGGATATAAATTGGTTGTACCTAATAATGTCAACTTAAAAATATGTGTAGGAAAAAGATGAGAAGACAATATACCAAAATATTCATTTTTATACCATTATCTCCCAATTTCCTGTTATAAACACTTATTATTTTTTACAATAGAAAAGAACGATTTGTGACTTCACCTTTTCCACTGAGTATCTCCTATATACCAAATAAGGCCATTTAAAGTATTCTTTGTTGGAGACACTGTGCTTTGGCAGTGGGGAAGACAGATGAAACCCCTGCCTTTGGGCAGCATACATTCAATCAGTCAGTCAAAACACATTGGATGTAGTAATACATACTATGGGACTGCACAATTAAGACAATAGATATGCTCAAAGTGAGAGGGAAGTCAAATGATAAAATCTGAGCATGAAGCTGAAGGCTGTGAAAGAGCACCCTCTACAAAACCTCAGGAAGAAGCACTTCCAGACAGGAAACACTGCGGTAGGAGCAAGCCTCAAGTACTGGAAGAACAGCCGATAGGTCAGAAGACAAGGGGGCAGTGGAAGTAGGTCATCGGGGGCCAGTTCATGCTGGGCCTCAGGGACCCGGTAAGTTGTCTGAACTTTATTTAAATGTAATGAGTAGTATTGGAGTTTTTCAAATATGAGTTTTGGGATATGGGAATCATGAGTGATCTGATTTACACATTTCTACCATTTCCTGGAAAATCATGGGGAATGTGTAAGAAAGGTGGCATTGACTGCTGAGGCTGAGATTGAACTTGGTAAAAAGTCCTGACACTACCTCTTACAACCTCTGTCAACTTGAGCACTGTAGCTAATTTAGTCATCTCATTGGTACAAAAGGGTGATGGCAACCACCAGCAAAACCTACAGGTTTAGCAAAGCACCTTTCTCTGTGCCAGCATCACCTTGTTGCTTCTTCCCATGGGGGACTGAAGTGTGCTGCTTCCAGGTCTGCCTGTACTTTAGGGAGTGAGCTCCCTACTGGGCAAGGACTCCATGGTATATCAGATGCGTTCTAAGTGTGTATCGTGAGGAGTTCAGATCTTGCTCTTTGGGGTCAGGTCTGGGATGGAAGCTCTAACATTTTTACTAGCCAATATAACTAACTCTGGACACGTGACTTATCCTCAGCTTCCTTTTGGAGAATTGGCATATACACTCAGTGGCCAGATTATTATAATCTCTGAACACATAATAATCTGGCCACTATGTATATCCTATATAATAAAAAGCTAATATGAAAATTGTCCCCTGGACCAGGAGTTTGACCAGCAGGCAGGCTGGCCAACCACCCATGTCCCTTCCCCCTGGCCAGGCTGTTCAGACCCTATGCATGAATTCATGCACCGGGATTCTCTCTCTCTCTCTCTCTCTCTCTCTCTCTCTCTCTCTCTCTCTCTATATATATATATATATATATATATATGCACTGAGTGGCCAGTTTATTATGTGTTCAGAGATCATAATAATATGGCCACTCAGTATATATCAGAATGAAATAGTGCATGTAAAGTGCTTAGAATATTGCATGGCATTAGCTAAAAGAGAATATGTTATAGGTATTTGTGTTGGATCTCTTCTGTGACTATGGTCCACCCTTTTCCATCCTACTCTGAGCTCCAGAAGGAGGATATGATTAGAACCACAGAGTTATGCAGACCTGAATGCAGATCTTTACTCCTTTGTTTACCAGCCACATTTACTTTTAGCACCCTGAGCCTTAATTTTCCCTTCCGGGAACAGGTGGTGGTGAAGCCATACCTAATGGGCTTTTGGAGGTAGGATAATTGTGAAACATATTAGAGCCCTTCCCATTGGTGTACTGTATATGCATTTAGTAAATCTTCATCATTGTCATCATCCCTGTGATATGCAAGAAAGAAAGTCCTTCATTAACGGTAAAGGATCACACTCCTAGAAGAGATGTATCAGGATTAGTCACAGGAAGTTTTGCTGCTGTGGGAATATGAGGAAGCTGTCATTCTCTGAAACTTGCTGCCTTTCTCCTTTCTGCCCTTTAAAGGATCAGTGATCACTGTGTACTCTAAGATTCTCCTGGCACACCCCCTCCAGGAAGTCTTCCCTAATTAATTGTACTTCATCTACTCTTTTATGCTCCAAACATACAACCCTTAGGAGCACATTCACATTCATAAAAAGATGAGTTGGGGTTAACCAGTTGTAGCAGTAGAGGATTTATCAGGATTGCTTTAAATCTTGATCTCCCAAAGTGCAGTTTAATCACATGCAATTTACAAACATCTGGTTAATGCTGGGGGCACTGGGCCATGCCCATTGCCCAAATTAAGGTCCAGATTCGATTTGGGCTCCTAGTACATGTATGTTAAACATCGCTTTGCTAGTCTTCGGAGTATGCTTTGCCCAACTCCTATTAAGGTCCCCATGGAGGGGGACTCTGACTTGAGTTTTCTTTGCCTTCAAGGAGGAAATACACCAAAGGGCTGTTGCTATAGGCGGGGCTCAGAGGCAGGTAGGCTGCCAAGCTGATACTGACAAGCAAAGTGTTTGATACCTGTTGCACTGTCTTTGGTGGCTCTCTATGATGGAAAGTGCAAGCTTCCTAGAAGGGTAGTAAACTGCAAACCAGAAGAGGAGGCATGTGGGATGTTTACTCACACAGCAAGGAATTATGGAACTAAAGACCAAGATAATAGTTTTAGAAAATTTTTTTTCTTAATTTGTTCCTTTGTTACTCTCTTAATCAATTATGGTAAATCCCCTCCAATGGGATGAACCAGAGGGCTCACTTCAGATACCACAATGAAGGAGGTGCAGTGGAGAGGAAGAACTAAGAGGACAGATATGAGAAACCTTCATGCAATGGTACTGAAGGAAAATGTAAGACAGGCTGAGTCCCAGCCACTTATGGGAAAGTGGGGGAAAAAGAAACAGGGACCTTTGCATTTTGGTGCTCCATGATGTCAGGGAAAGGTCTTGAGGAGCAAAGCAGCGTCTCCAAGAAATTAGACACAGATTTCTTCAGGAGAGACACCAAGGAGCAGGCTGGCCAGCAGCCCTGCTTCCCTGCATCCCTACATCCCTGCAGGCTCAGGTCTGTACACTCAACTTGTAGGGATGATGGGAGGAACCCAGTCTGGAGAAGGGCAGAACTGGTAGAGTGCAGATGCTGGTTCCTCTTCACTTTCCTTTGGTCTGGGTGGGAACCCACTGGAGGCTCATGGTGAACAGTCTCCAGCTTCAGCCACAGACTGCCACCTGGTCATGGCAACCACTCCAGACTTCCTCACTGCTTCTGGCCATGCTCTTGCCACCAGCCTGATCATCCCACTGTCTCCCCCTGCCAACCTGCTCACCCCTAAATGCCCCCCTGCTGGCCTGCTCACTCCAAACTGCCCCCTCTGTCCTGATCAACTCCAACTGACCCCAACTGATGGCCTTCTTGCCCCCAAATGGCCCCCCTGTTGGTCTGCTCACCCCCGCGGCCCTGCCCCCCACCAGCCTGATCACCCACAACTGCCATTTCATCCTGGCCTGATCACCCACAACTGCCCTCCCCTCTTGGCCTCTAACCACCTCTACCTCAGCCCTGCCACCATGGCGTTGTCCAGAAGAACGTCCGGAAAGTCTCCTGGAATGTCTCCCAGTCTAATTAGCATATTACCCTTTTATTAGTATAGATATATTTTTCAATACATCCTTTTAACAGCTGAATAATATTCCATAATATAAATTACCATAATGTATTTAACCCTTACTGTACTGAACATTGAGGCTTGATTCTTTCTTTTAGCATTATAAATAATATTGTAATAAGCATCTTTAAACACAGGCATTCTACATCCTTTATTTCTATTGAAGACATGCAGTTCTTGCAGTAGTCCCTGAGTACATGGGTGTGACTGACTGCCTTAGGATGGACTTGTTGTGTCAGGTGGTAAGAATTCAGTCTAAAACTGCTATAGATGCTGTACTGCCCAGTGTTATAGAGGAAAATGTATAGCTTGACTCACTTATTGCTTACTAGCTGTTGAATTGGGGCAAATTATTTGAGTTTCTGAACTTCAATTTCTTCATAAATAAAATGGAACTAATAATATGTATTTTGAACGACAGAGGTAATAAATATATGCTACCTGGCACAAACTAGAAGTTTAACACTTACTAGTAAGTTACATCTTCTTTATTATTTTTCTGTTATTAAAGGGCAAATATTAAACTTACAATTAGCAGAAAAATAAAACTCAAGGTCACATGTCTGGAAAACCCACAGGCTAATCCCAGCTCTCCCATTATATGGCCTTCGCCTGTGCAAATCATTTGAATCTTCTGGGGTTCCAAACCCACAATTATTGACAGTGAGGGTCATAATAAGCTGCCACTAGGACCTTTGCAGTTCCATGATTTCTGTAATTGGTTATTTTATTTCCAGAGCATTAGTAGGAAGAAATGATTAGCCTTTCAGATCTATTCAGGTTATTTGCTCTGAGACAGAGGAAAGATGAGAAAAAGAAAAAATAACAACAATAATAATACCACCAAAAGCATCCCCAGCCTGGTCCTTGAATACATGGTGGAGAAACACAGTTAGTCCCTAAAGAAGGCACTACCTTCTTTGAGGCCTCAGCTGTTGGCACATCTCAGGCTGCACCATATCTACTAGGTTCTGTAACTTTCTCATTACAAATAGGAGCAGTAAGTGTCTCTGTGGGGATTGGGAAGTAGGAAATAGGTTGTTCTCTAAGCACTTTTCAAAAGAGCCAGCCCCCATTTCCCATCCCTCCAGGCAAGCTTAATCTTTTAACACACTCTCAAAGCCTATAGGAACCAGGACCCCACAATCTGTTCTGTGGTCCAATTACCTGTGTCTACACTCGACATTCAACCCTCCTGTCTAACTGATTGTTGTAGTCCCAGAGTGTGGCTTTCTTTTGCCTGACAGAAGCCCCAGAAACATTTGCTGAGTGAAACGGAATTGTGCAATTGTTTTTTTAATAGAGTAAAACTGATTAAATACTCTAATTTAAATATAAGCCTCCTACTTTACTCAAAATACTTTTTTTTTGTAAATGCAGCTAAATTGAAAATATGACTCATAGATCATTAGCATGGGAGATATTTTCAAGACTATTTACCCCAAGACTGTCATTTATTAATTTACTCAACTAATGTGACTGTGTCTTAGAAAAGGAAACTAAGATCCAAGTAAGTTCCATGACAATCTCAGGGCTGCACAGCTAGCTAGTGAAGGAGCTGAGACTGGCCCTTGGGCTTTCTGACTTCTGATTTAATGCTTACTTAGTTTGCTGTTGCAGTACAACCCATACATTTCCCCTGTGACTTTTTTCTCCTAAGTTGTCATGTTACCTAGCAGAATATTTATTTCTTTTTTTAGCTGACAAACTAGAAAGTCTATTAATAATGACTGGAGAAACCACTGGGTTTTTGATAGAAAATGTCATTCACTCAACAAAAATGGTGCCTAAACAATAAGTCATGGAGTTTGAAACCAAGATGAGGACTTTGAATTGTATGCTCCTCCTGCTCCTCACCCCAATATTATCTGAAACCTGACCCATATTCAAGGTGGAGCATCGATATAATTGGAACTTGCAGAGTTTTGGAATCACAACTGGAATAGATTCTTATATAGTGTATGTTGAATATAATATCAGGTAGACGTTTTTCAGAGCTGGGAAGGACGTAGCTTCACATACTCAGAATAAAAACTTGAAATGTTCAGCCACCTGCAGGAAAGGCTTGTACTGCAACAACAACAAAAAAAGTATGAACTTTGGAGCTGAATGAACCTGAATTCAAATTCTGACTCTGCCACTTCATATCTGTGTGAATTAGAAACTCCTCCATCTCCACTGAGCTGCAGGGGGTAAAACAGGGATAAGAATAGTTTCCTCATAGGGCTGTTGGAAAATAACATGTGAAACAATATAAAAGTGCCTGGTACAATGGTTGGCAGGTATCCGTGGAACTGAAGCCAAGCAAAATGTGGATAAAATGAATTCAACAAGTATCAACAGCCAAGTTGAGAATAGCTACCAAGGAGGGTCCATACTGTAACCAATTGTGCACCAAGGAGGACTAGGAGGACTATGGTCTATATGAGGCCCTACATGGGCAATGCCAACCTTTTTATACCAGGACAAGAAGAAAGAGTGGCCTCTTGTACAAGCAGAGTCATTTCCCATGAAGTGACACTTGCAATACTTCCTGGCCAAGGAAAAAAAGAGGAAAAGAAGCTCTTTGCAACTCAGGTTGAGATCAGTCAAGTAAAGTTATCTAGAATAAGTTAAATGTGATTCTAAGGTAGAAAGAGAGGGACTAATAATCCAGAAAGGAGCATTATGGACAGCAAAGACTCAGAGAATAGAGTATGACCTATCCTGTGTCTTGGAGCAGAAAGAGAAAGTACTGGAAAAGAGGAAAGGAAAAAAGAAACTTTTTAAAATATATTTTTATTGATTTCAAAGAGGAAGGGTGAGGGAGAGAGAGATAGAAACATCAATGATGAGAGAGAATCATTGACTGACTGTCTCCTGCAGGCTCTCTACTGGGGGTTGAGCCTGAAACCCAGGCTTGAGCCCTTGACTGGAATCAAATCTGGAACCCTTCAGTTCGCAGTCCGACACTCTATCTACTGAGTCAAACCAGCTAGGGTAGTGGTTGGCAAACTTTGGCTCGCAAGCCACAAGTGGCTCAGGAGCCTCGGTTTGCCGCTCAGTTGACTAATGAGTTTGCAGACCACTGACCTGGACTCTGGATTCCAATAATTACAGGCTATTGTTGTTCCTTGTGATTAAGCCTCTAGGGTGAAGAAACTCTTAAGTGTACTTTTTCTGATTTGTAGAAGGCCATGGTTATCAAACTAAGGGCTCTGTGTTTTTTCTACTTGACAAAGAAAAGCCATGTGCACAGTCTGCTGGAATGTGGTTTTTAGGGAGAATGATCTCAAGGCTGAGCAAGAGCAAAGTAGAAGCTGAAGGCAATGGGAGGCTATGGATTAATGCAGAGTGCACTGAGGCTGGGCTTAGTGGGCTTGGGGGTTATGCTGCTTAACAGCTGTGAAACCAGCAGTGATTTACTCAGCTTTGCTGAGCTGCAGTGCCCTCTTCTACAAAGTGGGTCCAACGATGCCAATATTTTTTGCGATAGTCAAATACACACATAAATTACTAGAGAATTACTTTGTAAACTCTGTGGTTGGCTGTCCAAAATAACTTTCTGTGATAATGGAAATGCTTTATATTTATGCTGTGCAGATTGGTTTTCATTAGCCACGTGTGAAATACCACTAGCCATACCTGAAGTGTGGCCACTATGACTGAGGAACTGAATTGTGAATTTCAAAGAATTATATTTAAATGTAAAAAATCCCCATATTTAACAGCAGAACTCTATAACGTACAGAAAAGTCCAGTTTTCCAACATGTTTTTGACTCAATGGACCAGTCACTCTAACTCTCTGTGAGAAAGAAGAGTAGTATATTGTCATAGTAGCTAGATACCCATGAACTCTGTACTCTAGCCACCAAGGACTTCTTGTATCTCCTGGATCACACTGCATTCTCAGGTCTCTATATTTCTGCATTTGCAGTTCTCTCTGCATGAAATGACCACCTACCTTTTTAAAAAATATGTTTTTATTGATTTGAGAGGGGGAAAAAAGTAAGAAAGAGAAATAGAAACATTGATGAGAGGGAAACATCAACATCAATCAGATGCCTCCTGTATGCCCCATGCTAAAAATCAAGCCCACAACCCAACTGCGCATGTGCCCTGACCAGGATTTGAACCATAACCACTGGATGCATGGGTTGATGCTCAATCACTGAGCACACCAGCTGAGTGACCATCTAACTTGTCTCTTGACTTTGCTTGAAGAAATTCAAATATTTTTCAGGCCTCTGCCACACACACTTAGAGTAATTCCCAGTCTCCTTGCGATTCTTTTTTTTTTTTTTTAACTTGATGTGTTTTTTTTTTTAATTTGATGTTTTTAATATATTTTATTGATTTTTTTACAGAGAGGAAGGGAGAAGGATACAGAGTTAGAAACATCAATAGAGAGAAACATTGATCAGCTGCCTTCTGCACACTTCCTACTGGGGATGTGCCAGCAACCCAGGTACATGCCCTTGACCAGATCGAACCCGGGACTTTTTAGTTCACAAGCCAATGCTCTATTCACTGAGCCAAACCAGTTAGGGCCTCCATGCAATTCTTAAGCTGGTTAGGAGCTCTCTGTGTCCTCCAGTTGCCCTGTGGTTCTAACTAGCACAGCACTTGTCACACTGCAGCCTGTCTCCTGAATAGGCTGTTAGGATACAGCGAGCACTCACTGAAGGGCAGGGACCCAAATTTGTTTTATGATAAAAAACAAAATAAAACAAAACAAAATGTAACATAAAAAATACTATTTTAACCAATTTAAGTGTACAGTGTCGTACATTTACATTGTAGTG
Source organism: Nyctalus aviator (assembly GCA_036971965.1). Classification (NCBI taxonomy): domain Eukaryota; kingdom Metazoa; phylum Chordata; class Mammalia; order Chiroptera; family Vespertilionidae; genus Nyctalus; species Nyctalus aviator. The sequence goes on along the minus strand of CM072923.1, from coordinate 157,764,896 downwards.
CAACCATCACCACCATTCACCTTCAGAACATGTTCATTTTCCTCCAACTGAACTCTGTACCCATAAACCAATAACTCCACATCCCTCTCCCCCAGTTGCTGGTAAGCACCTTTCTACATTATGCTTTTAACTACTCTAGGTATATCATATACAGTAAGTGGAATCATATAGAATGTGTCCTTTTGTGACTGTCCTCAAGGTTCATCCATGTTGAGGCATGCATCAGAGTTTCCTTCTTTTTAAAGGCTCCATACCTTTCCATTGTATGTATATACTACGCTTTGTACATTCATTCATTGATAAACACCTGGGTTGTTTCCACCTTTTGGCTGTTGTGCATAATGCTGCTATGACTGCGGATGTGCATGGGATGTGATTTTGTTTATTTTTCTGTCTCAAATTCAAACTGGCTGACCTATAAACAGTGAAAAAATATGGAAGATATTTAATCTATCATAGGAAGCAAATGGAATTCCAGCACCAAGTACTATTCCTGGAAAGACAGAAGAGATCCAGTAAAAATGCTAAATAAACAGAAGAGAGGGAACGTTTAGGGAAAGAAAGAAGAGAGAGAGAGGTAAAGAGGTAGCTTCATTCAAAGTGAAGGTATGGACAGGACAGACTTTGCCTTCCCACTAAAAATGCCATCACACTGGAAAGCCCATGTCAGCTTCATCTGAAAGGGTTCCGTCCCCTTTGCCCTTCTCTCCCTCCCTCCTCCGTCTCTCTTTCCCTTTCTCTCTCCTTCCTTCTTTCCTTCCTTCCTTCCTTCCTTCCTTCCTTCCTTCCTTCCTTCCTTCCTTCCTTCCTTCCTTCCTTCCTTCCTTCCTTCTTTATTCCCTTTATTTTCCTTCCTCCTTCCCTTCCTCTTTTTCTTTCCTTCTTTCTTTATTATCGCTTAAAACCTAGTCTTAGAATCACAAGCCATGTGCATACTTTTGCCATTGGACTTGAACTAGTCACCAGCCCTGAACCTCCAAATCCTCATCTTTACAATGGGACAAGCCTCCTTCCCAGGCTTGTGAATATGCATGTGTTTGGTGTGAGACTTGAATATCAGTACCCTCTGTGAACTCTAAAAAACAAGACTGTAGAAACTACAGAGATTTTAATTCTTCTCCAGAAATTTTTCTTTCTTCTATGTTTCAATTATAATAAGTCAATTAAAATCCATAATGAAAAGAGACTTTCCTTTTAAATTCTGTTTCTAAACCTAGAGGCAAGGAGTGTCAAATTGTTCAAAATTTTTACACTCTAATCACTCTTTCTATTGAAGTTTTTGATGTTCTATTTGGGCTTGACACAGTCAGTAAAAATATTAAGCCTTTATAACACCAAAAAGTGCTAACACAACTACTGAAATACTTCAGCCATTGGCGACATTTAAAGAATCCCCAGCCACATAATCACATTAACATTTAATGTGCCCAAGTTCTGCTAAAATATGTTTCTTCTCTTCTGCATCTCTTTCCTGAAGCAACAAAATACCAGTGGAACTGGAGAATTCCATTTGCGTTCCGTTACAAGTCCCCCACCAAAAAAGGGAGTCCTTCCGACCCCTTTCCCGCAGCACAGACTGCTCCTCGAGGTAAACACAGCTTGTACATGTGGGCAAACATCTTTTATCATTTTACACCCTTTATAGGTCAGCCAGTTTGAGCTGGAGACACAGGAGAGTTCCCGAAGAAATTCATTACTGCCACTCATTCTGGTTTTCCATCTCAATATAATTAAGCTTGGCTAATTGTCTATCATGATTAAAATCATGCCAATAACAACCTTGTTCTCAAGCTTGGCTCTGCTCCAAACTTGTTAATCGCTCTTGTTTTAGAGTAGGTCATTCTGTACCCTGCCTCAGCTGTGAAATTCCTTATAAATAACATGCTTAGATAATAAGATCATCCTTGGGTGACCAGGAACCATCAACATGGATGACACAAGCTGTGGCTAATGTGGGGCATAACTGAATTACAACTTGAGTCATTTCCAACAGCCAGCAACACTGAGCTGATTTTAACTCAGTGCCATTTTACTAGGGAAAAAAAAAAAAAAAAAAAAAAAGTAAAGTCCTGAATGTAGGTTCAAAGAATTAATTGCCTAGAGATTGGATGGCAGGAGTTCATGAAACAGATTGGATTACATGAAGTGGGCCCACAGCTCAACTTGAGTCAATATAGCCTCGAAAAATACAAGAGTTGCCTGGATTAATCAAAATTCAACACCTCACCTAACCTAAGAAGTATTAGTTTATAAGGAGTACTATTATTTTATGTACCCCTAGGGGGAAAAGAGATGCTACGAATTAAAAGTTAGGACAATGCTTTCTTGGTGTTTAGAATTTGTATTTTACACTTAGTGAGAAATCTTTTGGATGTCTTTGTATCCTATATCATGCTGCTCTAGTTGCCTGCTTTCCTGACTACTTTTCATTTCAAAGCTGAATCATAGTATAATCTTTGTTAAGCTCCTGTAACTGTCAATCCAATTCAGCACATGGAGTCGAAGCCATGTGGGAGCTGTGAGCTCTGACCAAGTGCGTGAGCAGACGTAATAATGACTGCCTGCTGGCCAACAGCAGTTATATGGTGTCAGCAATTCTACGATGTAGCCTCATTTTTCAGATATTAAAATGTGGAATAAATATGCATGTCAGGGTTTATGCAATATGGTTCAGGGCCCAAAGCAAGGGGGGCTGATAACCCTGCTCTCCTTAGTGCCAGTGAGTTCTACATCATCTGTAGGAATCTGAGCTCTGAGCCACATATTGGGTGCAAGGCTCTTCCTGATTTATGCACAGACTCCCCTCAGTTTTCTGGGAACACCATGTATGGCTCTGTCGACACCAACTGTCTTAGTGCAATGTCATTTTTATTCGATCACTTTAAAAAATGTATTATCCTTCAGGTCAAGGGAGCCTTCCTCATTTCTGCCTCATTAACTCTTTGGGTGGTTCCTAACACATAGTAGGTGCTCAATAGATAAATGAAAAATAAAAGAAGGAATTACTATTATACTATGATGAACTCTAGCTCACATAACAGTTTTCTCTAATAAGAATATTTTTAAATGTTGTTATGATATAAATGATGGTCAAGCAGTCTTCTTCATTGAAATACACAGAATATCACTTTAAAAATGCTTTATGTCAACAATGCCCCAGGGACTGGATTTCAAACAGCTTCTCCTCTCCCTTCCCCATCTTTGCACTCACACATAGAGACCCTAATAAGGGGCCTTTACACTGTGATGCCAACTGGATTTGTTGCAAAACTAACTCTGCCACTTAACTGCCTGATGGAATTTGAGATTTTACTCTGTAGATCTCAGTTTAATAGATCTACCTCAGATGGCTGTGAGGTTGGAATAACATACACAGAACCTACAACATTGCCTGCTATATTATACATTGTCAGTAAGTTCTAGCTACAGGTTTATAAAGCATGTTACCATTTAGAAGGAGCTTTCACATTCACCATTCCTTTTGATTGGCAACCAATCCCGAGGGAAAGCTCTTCTATTCCTATTTTTCAAACACTAAAATAGACTTGGGGTAGGGGGAATAGATCGCACAAAATCACTGTGGCAGACTGAGACCTTTAACCCTAGTTTTGCTTATAAATGACGTACATTTTCATTTTATTTTTTTTAGAAAAGCATTTTATGATCTTTATAGAATATGAGAGATAATCTAGCTCTAACTAAAGAAATGGAAGAACGGAGAGAGGAAGTGCTTCCCACTCAGCATCATTTGGCTGGCATCATGTGGTAGAACTGAGCCGGGAGCCCTAGATGCTGATAAAATACTTGCTTCAGTATTTTCACCCAACATGGTGTCCAAGTTTGGGGAATGCTTCTTTCAATGCAAACACTTACTTGTCCTGTGGAATCTGCCCTGCCCTCCTCTCCAACCTCAATTTTTATACACATGACTCTTCTCTCATTTCACACGGTCCTTTTAGCTATCATTCAAACATACTCATTCCTTGATTTCCTCTGTCCAAAAAGCTCTTTGCTTGATTTCTTTTCATGACTGTTTTCTCACTTAATTCAAGTCTCTGCTCAAATGTCACCTCCTCAAATCTTCAAAGACGATTTCACTCTCCAAATTTTTCATTTAGATGCCAAAGGCACCCCATTCACCACTTTCTAACATTCTCAATTCCCTTGCTCTGCTATTTTCTTTATAGCATTTATATTTTATAGCACTGATATTATGTATTTACTAGAGGCCCAGTGCACAAATTTTGTGCACTGGGGAGGAGGGTGTGCTTCAACCCAGACTGTACCCTCTCCAATCTGGGATCTCTCAGGAGATGTCCAACTGCCAGTTTAGGCCCGGTCCACAGGGATTCCTGTGGGATTGGGCCTAAACAGGCAGTCAGACATCCATCTCACAGTCCAGGTCAGCTGGATCCTAACCACTTGCCTGCTTGCCTGATTGCCCCTAACTACTTCTGCCTGTTAACCTGATCACCCCCTAATCACTTCCCTGCTGGCCTGATTAACACCTAACTGCTTCCCTACTGGCCCAATCACCCCCAACTGCCCTCCCCTGATGGCCTGATGGCCCCCAACAGCCCTCCCCTGATGGTTGGTCACCCCCAACTGTCCTCCCCAGCCAGCCTGGTCTCCCCCAACTGTCCTCCCAGCTTGATCTTGCCCTGAACTGTTCTCCTCTGCCAGCCTGATTGCCCCCAACTGCCCTCCCCTGATGGCCTATTTGGTTATGATTGGTCGATTTCTATGCCAGTCAGTGTCAAAAGCTCTGCCTCTTAGGCAGCCATAAAATTCTTCATTAGCATCCACACTGAATAAATTTCACAATTCACCCATATTTGATTTTGACTGGTTGATTTCTATGCCAGCTAGCATCTCTGGGACTATCAATGGGGCCTGATCAGAAAGTCTGGGCTTATCAGGAGCCCCTGTGGAGGCCTGGAGAGAAAAGGAGGTATGACTCCTGGCCAGGCCCAGAAAAAAAGAGAGAGGCAAGTGCTGATCAACAGTTGCCACAGAGGCTATGGATCAGACCCTGCTTCTCTCTTCAGGCCTCTCTCTGGGCCTGATTTGCAGCCCCCTCAGCGGTCAGTGCTGAGTCACCACATCTGCAGCCACAGTCAGTGCTGGGTCGACACAGCAATCCAGCACTGACTGCAGGACTAACTTCCAGTTGGTTGAGCCTCCAGTTGTGGATATGACGGACCCAGAGTTTTTATATATTAGGATATACTTATTTAGTGTTGCATCTCTTTCAGTATGATGTAGACTTCACAGGGGTAGTGACTGTGTGTATTTGTTTTGTTCATCATCATCTCACCACCAGAAGAATGCCTGGCACCAATATGTGCTCAATGAAAACATTTTTTTGGTTGTCTGCTATGTTTCAATCACTGGGAAAGCAGTTGTGAGTCACCAAAGCATTTGCCTCTGTTCTCATGTAGTTTTAGCCTGTTTATGGGCATTGACATTAATTAAATAACCACAGAATATATGGTAAAATTGTGTAATCAGGAGAGCTGAACTAGACTTAAGATTATGGGGAGATTTCCCTGCGGAGATTATTTTCTGTATACAATTATGAGAGATAAGAGGGTGTAAACTAGGTGAAGAAAGTTTCTAATATTATTAGTATTTTCTGTTCCATTACAGAAAACACCTATAGTACCTTTATGTAACAAGAAGGGATAATGGTGGAGGTCAGGTATCAGAGGGTTGGGGGGATGGATAGAGATCAAATTATAGGAGACTCTTTAGGACATGTTTTAGGAATTTTGTTCTATGGGAAGCCACAAAAGTATTTTAATCACAGTGGCAGTATCTTCAGTTCTGTATTTTTAAAAATATATTTGTATTGTTTTCAGAGAGGAAGGGAGAGGGAAAGAGTGATAGAAACATCAATGATGAGAAAGAACCAGCTCATTGATCAGCTGCCTCTGCATGCCCCCTTCTGGGGGTCAGGCCCACAACCTGGGCATGTGTCCTTGACTGGAATTGAACCTGGAACCTTTCATTCCAGAGGCTGATGCTCTATCCACTGAGCCAAACCAGCTTCAGTTCTGTATTTTTAAATGGTCAACTTTGTAGTTGTTGAGAGAGTGAAGTGGAAGAGGGTAAGTGAGGAATCAGAATAATTAGTCAAGAGGTCACTGTAATTGACCCAGAGGGGAAGTGACAGTGGCTTATACTAAGGTGGAGATAGTGAAAATGAAAATAAGTGGATAGACCAAGACCTTAGAATTTATAAGATTTGTTCCGGGGTCAAATGTGAGGAGTGAGGCAGAAGGCATGTCAAGGACATCTCAGATTTTTTTTAGTTATAAAATTGAATAAAAGGTAGTGACAGAGAGAAGGGCAATCCTGGAAGAGGCAAGCCCATTAATGATATTTTTTGGATATTCTAAATTTGAGATGACTTTGAGACATCTGAGTGCAGATATGCAATAGCAAGAAATATAGTTTTGGAGCTCAGGGAGGCTCTGCACAGATATATTGGGACAGTTTCAGTTGGTCCTCAAGGCTACAGGTGTGAGAAGTGTAGAGGATTGCTGATGAGAGGCATACAGTGGCACTTTAAGAAACTCCACCACTTGCCTGGTTGGTGTGGCTCAGTGGTTAAGTATTGATCTATGAACCAGGAGGTCATGGTTTAACTCCCAATCAGGGCACATTGCAGGCTCGATCTCCTATGTGGGGCATGCAGGAAGCAGTCGATCAATAATTCTCTCTCATCATTGATGTTTCTATCTCTCTCCCTCTCCCTTCCTCTTTGGAATCAACAAAAATATTACACACACACACACACACACACACACACAGAGAAAGAAAGGAGCCCTACTATTTAATGGCTAGGTAGAAAAGCATGGACCTAAAGAAGCATAGAGGAGTGGCCAGAAATAAGTGAGAAAATTAGGAGAAAGGTGTCCCACTGAGGCAAGAAAGGAGAGTGCTCTCTGGAGAAAGGGGTTATCAGCAACACTAAACCCAGCAGCCAGTGATGGAAGATGGGCACTTAGATGGGCATCTGATCACTGACTTCAAGGCCATGCACTGACTTGGGTGAATGTTGTTCCAGTGGAATGATGCAGAAAGAAACAGACTATAAGAAGCCAAATAGATAGAAAATAAAATAATGGAGATGGCAATAAAAGGCAGATCTTTTAAGAATAGATGTGAAGTTAGGGGAGAAGTAGAGGGGAAAGGTTATAGTTGGTGGGAGATGGAGGGGTTTCTGAAAGGTTATTTATTGAAATGATTAAAGACTAAAGAGACTAGAGCATGTTTCAATGATGATGAGTAGGAATGTCATTTCAAAGGACATAATTCAAAGCCTATGTAAAGGAATTAGCCTTGACCAAGGAACCAATACTACTGTCCTTTATTGTAATGAGAGGAAATGGGACAGACAGGGGCAGATGTAAGTAGCTTTGTATGTGGGAAGAAATGGAGTTCTCATTTCACAGATTTATTTCGCCTGCCAATTATAAGCCAGTCGTAGGTGGTAAAGAAAGGTTAGGTAGGAGTTGGGGGGTATGAGGATAGTAGAGAAACATGGAATTATGTATTATAGAGAGTGTTATAATAAGTTGAACAGAAACTGAGTAGAATACAGGTGATTTTGAGGTTGGTGGTCATGCCAGCCTGCCCACTAAAGTGACCCTCTAGTCACCTGTGCTGACATAAACACCAACTTAAAGATTGGTTCAGTTGATTCCAGGTTGTTGTTGTTGTTTTCCCAGATTCATGTAATAAAAACAAACAAACAAACACACACACACAAAAACACACATACACACACAAAAAAATTAAAAAAACAGAGAGGCAAGCAAGTTAGAGATTGTGGCAAATGTGTTATAGACTTTATGTTGAATAAAGAATGTATTTTTCATTATGTTTCCTGGGTGGATGGGAGACATTTTCTCTTTCATTCATTCTTATTTGGAGTACTTTTTCAGGTGAGATTTTATGCTTGCCTGGGTCAATTTGGTTCATTCCCACATTTTACATTTAACCGTGAGCTGCTTTGAAGGAAGAGGCCATAACTAATTCATATCTGCATTGCCAATGCTTACGTTGGCATTTTTCACATTGCAGATGCCTGATAAGGGGTAAATAAGTACATTGCATAAATTGATGCATGTGGAGGACATTTAGACAGGGCAATTACCAGTAAGATATTTATCCATTCCCTAATAATAAAAATAATAATCACCACCACCCTTGATACAGATTTATGGTTTACTTCTCAAAATAGAATGAATAAGATGAGCTGAAAATCAGCCTAAGTCCCAAATGAGAGATATGGTCATTATTTTTTTAGTTCTCTTTGCCAAGAGGTGTTATTTTTCCCCCTCCTAGAAAGACTGAGAAAAAGAGGAATGAACCCGACTAGATAGCTTTAAAATTCTTCATTAGCATCCACACTGAATAAATTTCACTGGCAGGAGCCTTAACGCAGCTTGCACTGTATCTGATGCACAGAAAACGAAGCCTGCCAATCTTGCAACATGCCTCAAGATGAAGAAGGTCAACATATCAGAAAATAAAATCAGTAGCAAAGATTTCAAAGAAATTCATCCCAAGAGTTCTTCTCAATGAATGCGGTGCAAGATTGAAGAATTCAATTACATGAAAAAGAGGCCCTTTTTTTTTTTTTTTAATACCGTGCCCAGCTATTAGTTTTTTTGTCATTGCTAACATGAAGGCATATTGTTAGCCATCAGTAAATCTCAACAAATTCATACATTCAAATCACAAGGGATTTGTTTGGTAGATGGATCTGAAATCTGGTCTGCCTCCAACTTCTCACCCAAGGTTTCATTTATGCCAAGGAGAATGTCATCAGATAGAGAAAAACCCAACTCATTGCCACTGAGCTGCTTTATACCTTTAGCAAAAACCCTGCTTTTTATTCTGCTGGTACATTATAATTAACTTGTTTATTTGGGATTGACCAATTGAATGTCCTCTGTCTTGGAAAGCAGAGATAGAGAGGGGTCATCTAAGTACATTCTGAAAAGCAAGCGCCTTAAAAACACATCTTATCCTTTTTCCTGGATCAATCAAATTCTAGAGGTTGATTCCAAGGTAATAATGTTTTAGACTCTAAAACATAAAGCTTAATTTATGCTATAGTAATAATAGAGCAACATTCTTTCACGATATTATTTAGAATCTCTTGCATTAGATTAAGAGCCATACAGTCCTAACCTCCCAGCATGCAAGTCCCCTGGGAATGTCACTTCCCTGTTCCTGCTATCAGAGATAGCATCTGTTATCCTATCCCTTGATTTTGGGCTGGTCATGTGACTTGTTTTGACCAAAAGAATGTGGCAGAAGTGAAGTCTTACCCATTTCAGAACCTGGACCTCATGAGGTCTTTGTTGGCCCTCTTGACATGCTGTCCTGAGACCTCAGTGTGAGGAAGCCAATCTAGCTTACAGTAGGATGAAAGGCATGAAGAAGGATAGAGGGACCCAGTGCTCAGCCTTCACCAAATGCTTAGTCATGAGCCTGTGGCTGTCTTGAAAATTCAAACACAGCTTGCCCTCCAGCTGAAAGCAATAGCTGGAGTGAGCCCAAAGTACACCAGTGCAATACATTGGGCCACACAACAGAAGCAGGATGAATAATAGAGAAATGTTATTTGCAGCTATTTAAGTTTTAGGATGATACACACTAAAGATCAGATAGCTACACAGCAATAGATAATGGATACATCAAAATTAAAATAAATAAATAAATAAATAAGAAAATGATCCTTACATTTCCAATGTTAAATGTTAAACAATAGTATTAAATTATGCTATGTTCACACCAGGAAATATATTGCAGATATTAAAATTACATTTACTGAGAGTTTTTGGTGGCAAGGGAATGTTCTTGTGCTACAACACTTAGTGAAAAGCAATATGAAAATTTTCATATAGAAAGGCTCTTATTTTTTATTATTATTTTTTTTAATTCTCAGCTGAGGATATGTTTGATTTTTGACTTATTTATTTATTTATTTATTTATTTTGAGAAGAAAGAGGAGAGGAAGAAGGAGGGGAAGAAAAGGAGACAGGGAAAGAGAGAGAAACTGATGTGAGAGAGAAACATCAATCTGTTGCCTCCTGTACACACCCAGACCTGGGATTGAACCTGAAATTTAGGTATGTGCTCTGACTTGGAATCAAACCTGCAACTTTCGTGTGTGTGTGTGTGTGTGTGTGTGTGTGAGTGTGTGTGTGTGTGTGTGTGTGATGATGATGATGATGATGATGATGCTACAACCAACTGAATTACCTGGCCAGGGTTAACACAGGTCTTATTTTCTCTATTAAGTAATAGAGAAAATGACTGGTTAAAAGACACCAGAACATTTCACTGACTATTAATGGTGAAACCAGTTATATCTTTTAACTTGTGTTTTTCCCTAGTTTATTATTTTTAACTAGAGGCCCAGTGCATGAATTCATGCACCAGTAGAATCCCTCGGCCTGACCTGTGGGATAAGGCTAAAACCAACTTTCTGACATCCCCTGAGGGGTCCTGGATTGCAAGGGGTGCAGGCCATGTCGAGGGACCCCACCGGTGCATGATCAGGGCTGGGGAAAGTCATGAGAGGTTGGTCAGCTGGGGAGGGACTGCGGAGGGCTCCAGAGCATGTCCGGCCTGTCTCACTCAGTCCTGATAGGCCCAACCCCTGCAGCAAATCTACTGGTTGGAATGTCTGTCCCCTGGTGGTAAGTGCACATCATAGCGAGAGGTTGACCATCCTTAGCATATCATCAGCATATTATGTTTTGATTGGTTGAATGGCTGACCATGACTGGACACTTAGCATATTAGCTTTTTATTATATAGGATTGTATTTCATTTTTTTAAAAAAATCTTCATTGATTTTTAGAGAAAGAGAAACATCCATGTGAGAAAGAAACATCTATTGGCTGCTTCTTGCACGCCCCCTACTGGGGATTGAGCCCACAATGTCATCCTGTACCCTAACCTGGAATTTAACCAGCAGCTTTTCAGTGCACTGGATGACACTCAGCCCATTTTGTCACACTGGCCAGGACAGCTTCCTCCCTTTATCCAAGTCAACAACTATAAATACATTTTTTTGGGTCCCAAATTGAGGGAGAACTTTGACTAGTGTTTTTAGGAAGGTTATTGCCTATATTGGTACAGATTTGCCTAACTTCTTCCTCTCAAAGCTTTTACCTTGCAGTACCAGTGGAGAACACAAGTGTTTGTTTTTACATCCTCACACAAGGACATATTTAGAGAGAGAAGGTGGGGAAGAGGAGGGAGGGAAGGAGAGAGAGAGAGAGAGAGAGAAAGAGAGAGAGAGAGAAAGAAAGAGAGAAACATCAATCAGATATCTTCTGTACATAAGTACCTGACTGGGATCAAAGCTTCAACCCAGGCATGTGCCCTGATGTGCCCTGTCTAGGACTCAAACTAGTAACCCTTTCAGTACACACGAGGATGCTCAACCATTTGAGCTACTCAGGCTGGGCAGAACTCAGGTCTTATAATGAAAGAAGCTCAATAGAGTATGATAGTCACTTGTGGAAAATTTAATCTGGGCAAAATACTTGAACAGGATTAATAAAGACTGCTTGAAGGTTAGGCCTATTCCAGTTAATTTTTCATAGCACTCAGCCTTCTTCGATGTTCTATTTTATATCTATTGGCTGGTTTGTTCATTTGCATATTTCTCCAGCTAGAATGTTAAGTCAATGAGGTGAGAGCTTTATCCATCTTGTTCCTGCTATATCATGACCATATAAGGGTGTTAGTAATAGAAGAGTACTTTAAATATTTGTTAATGAATAAATAGGGTAGTTGAGCAAAGACTTACTTCATATTTAACAAGTCTCTGTCAGATAAAAATGTAGTGGAGAGAATCCTGGTCTTGAAATCTAAAATCCTGTTCTAGAAGCTCTTTAATTTTAAACAAGTGCCTTCACTTCTCTGTACCCAACATTCTTACTATGAAGAGGAAATGCTGAAATTCACCCTCAGAAGGTACCTGGAAGATTAAGTAAAGTTTATGAGAAAGTAAACAATAAGTCTTGGAAAATTTAAAAGTAATAATAATGGGGGGGGGCACTTATCTATGTGTCAAGAGCATCACATGCATCAACTCTGTCCTTATAATAACCTTAACGTGTAGGTATTACCATGTTTCCTACTTTACAGGTGAGAAAACTAAGACTCCTAGAGACTTAAGCAAAATCGTTCAGCTAAATAGAAGATGTAGAATTCAACGTTGGCAGATTTCTAACATATCATGCTAAGATAATAATTGCTAGATATATGTGAAGATTCTGCCATCTTTGTCTCTTTCCTGGTGAACTCAGGTTCTGAAAATTAACAAGATAGTATGCTTTAGTCAAATTCATGAACTGCTTAGAGCATTCTCTTTGAATCACTTCTCTTTATCACCCTGAGACAGCACGCACATACTGTAAAAAAAAAAAAAAAAAAAAAAAGGGCAAGAGCATAGTTTCTCAATCTTCAGGTGCTGCCAACTTACTATATCTAATATCTCTAATTCGATCTATCACTGACAGTTTAGGGTTTGGGGCTCCTAAAATCTCTTCCTAGACCTTTGCTGTTACCTCCTAACTAGTCATTTTGCCTTTTGTCTCATATCTCTCATCTGTCATCTGCACTGTGTCAAAATGATCCTATATAATAAAATAGTAATATATAATTGACCATCACTTCAACACACAAGATGGCTCCCTCATGTGGTCAAAGATGATTGACCACATGTGGACAGAAGATGGCCTCCACAAGATGGCCAGCAGCAGAGGGCAGTTGGGAGGGACCAGGCCTGCAAGGGTGGGCTGTTGTGGGAGATCAAGCCTGCAAGGGAGGACAGTGGGGGGTAAGTAGGCCTGCAGGGGAGGGCGGTTAGGGACAATCAGGCTGTCAAGGGAGCACTTAGGCATCAAGTGGTTAAGGGGTAATCAGGCTGGCAGGAAAAAGTGGTTAGGGATGATCAGGAAATCAGGCAGGTGAGCAGTTGGGAGCCAGCAGTCCTGGATTGTGAGAGGGATGTCCGACTGCCTGTTTAGGCCCAATCCTGATGGGATATCACTTGAGGGGTCCTAGATTGGAAAGGGTGCAGGCTGGGCTGAGGGACACCACCATGCACAAGTTTCATGCACCAGGCCTCTAGTTTGTCTATAACTATCTTACCATGTCAATCCCTCTTTCCCTGTCATTTATAAGGAAGTCCAAGTTACCTAGTAGAATACACATGACATCTAAGACCAAGTCCCTTGACTTCTTGTTATCTCAACACTACTTCATCCTTGCCTGGCAATAGCTGACTGGTTACCATCCTCTCCCCCCCCCCCCCCCCGCCCCAGGGGGCTATTTCACTTAGGATCATTTTCTCTATTTACTCAGGATCATTCTTTTTTCCTGGAATGCTACCCCATAAATTTTACTCACAATTCCTTTAATCCACCAGGACTCAGCTCAGGCATCACCTCAACCAGAAATCCCATGGCTGAATTGGTGTTTCTCTTCCCTGCTCCTAGTATACTCTGCTTGTCTATTTTTTTCTACTAAATGGTGATCCCGGGCAGCAAAGCATCCTGTTATTGGTGTCCATAAAATTAGAATGATAATAGGATCCACATCTTAGAGGACTTTTATAAGTCTTAACATATGGACAGTGCTCATGGGAAATGAATATTAGGGATCACCTTAATATCTTCTGAAACTTGTACCTCAACTGGCAAATAGGCACTAAATTAAATATTTGTTTAGTTTGAAACACCAAATTGCCTGTATGGTCAACATTGTTCAACAATTCCATAACAATGTTTTAGCGTCTTCATTGTGTGTCCTTAAAGTAAAAAATAAAGTGATCCTAAAGAATTATCTATTTTGTTCTAGCTGGTTTGCTCAGTGGATAGAACGTTGGCCTTCAGACTGAATGGTTGTGGGTTCAATTCTGATTAAGTGTATGTATCTTGGTTGCAGGCTTGATCCCCAGCCCCTGGCTGTGGCACATGTGGAAGGCAATCAGTCAATGTCTCTCTCTCACACCACTGTTTCTCTCTGTGTGTCTCTCCTCCCTTTCACTGTCTCAAAAAAATAAAAATAAAAAATCCTTAGATGAGGATTATAAAAAGAAAAAAGAAAAAAGCATTATCCACCTCACCAAAAAAAGTAGCAGGACTCCTTAGAGGATCAGCTGACTCTAACTGTAGGACAGGCAGTACACAAGATGAGCTGGAGGCACCTTATAGTGCCAGAAAGTAAGGAAGTGATTAAACAAAGCAAAACACATACAAGATTGGATGGATTCTCCCTAAGGAGAGCGAGAGGTCAGAAAAGGCAGAAGGTGGGTGTCATTATGTAAGATGTGGATGTTTCCATGTGCCAAAGGTATTCAAATATTTTTCATTTCTTTCCATAGTTCTTGCACATCTAAGGTTCTTGACTCACTTATGTTTCAATGCTTTTGCTTTAGAAATGACTATTTAATTTCCTAAATAATTTCCTAGTCCACTCTCAGAAGTAACTTTTGGAACAATATCTTATTTTCCATGCTGCTTTTCTTGAGGGAAACCTCTGCTGTGTGTTTGGCTTGGTAACTCCTGCTGAGGGGAGCACTTCTAGAGTGCCAGCGTTCTTAGTCCAGCAAGGCTGTTGAAATGGTTTGATTTTGTACTGCATTATTAAGAAATAAAAGTAGGAGAAATGGCAGAATGAGGGGAAATTTTACATCAACATCCAACTTTGTTTACACTATTTCCATGGAAGCATTGATCAGGTTTTTCTTAAAGTATTTAAAAAAGAAACTTTGGAAAAGTAATCAGTTTTGATTATTCTTTTCTGGTGGATTCACACTGTTTTATCATCAGGTGTATGTTTTTCCCCATTTATGTCACCTGGCATGAGTTTTACCACATGGAGTGAAGTGAAGAAAATTGGTCGCTATGCATACATGGAACCCAAGATTTTCTTCCCAGTGTATATCTGTTATATCAGGTATGATGTGTGTGTGTGCGCGTGCGTGCGTGTGTGTGTGTGTGTGTGTGTGTGTGGAGAGAGAGAGAGAGAGAGAGAGAGAGAGAGAGAGAGAGAGAGAGAGAGAGAGAAAATATCAACATCTAATTTACCATGCTGAGTTCAATGAACAGCCTTATGTTCCACCACAAGGGAAGGGAACTCCTGAGCATGCTCATCTGGCCACCGTTGACCTCCCCCTGGAGTCCCTGCCATTTTGACTACCTGCTCTGTGGGCCCTCTTGTATTTCAAACCAACACGCTCCACATCTTCTCCACTTATCCTCTCAGTTTCTGTAATTGCACCAATGTCTCCATGGTTATCCAGGTGGGAACATTTAGAGAGATCTTGGACCATTCCTTTGGCACACTCCATTTCTCTGTCCCATTGCCAGTTCCTGACAGTTCTGTGTGCTTTTTCTCAAACTCCTATTTCCTTTTCTCTCCATTCCCACTGCTTCTACAATATTCAGATTCTCATTATTTCTCACCTGAGCCTTTTCTGTGACACCCTAATAGTCTCCTCACCTCCAGTCTCCCAACCTTCCATTGGTTTAATTTCCCTAAAGTGAAGCTCTAATCCTCTAACCCCCACTGCTAAAAAGTTAAATGGCTCCCCAATGCCTCCAGGATGCATGCCAAAATCCTTCGCTTGGCATTCAAGGCCCTTCCCCATCTGGTACTAAACAACCTTTCCAGACTCATCTCCTATAACTGCCCTACATGAATTTTCTATTCCTGCCAAATGGGTCCACTCATTACTGCAAGCATGTCTCTGAATTACAGGCCTCTTTGCTCCAGTGATTTCTGTTATTTGGGTAGACTTATTCATTCCTCTCCTTTTGCTGTTTAAAGTTATGTCTCACATAATCCACAAGGTTATCTTGAGACCATCTGGTTACCTGTGTGTGCTCTGAGACAAACCTGGCAGCTGTCCTCATAATGCCCTCAGCATCATGCTTTCCTTCTGACAAAAGGGGGCTGCATCAACCATGTCCTGCTCTTTCCCTGTTTTTAAGGTCCTGCTCTCCTCTAGGAGGCTCCACAGTCTCTTTTGTAAAGGGCCTCCCTATTTACAAGTGACCTCATCCACTGGTTTTCTACCTGTGCCCAGAGAAGTCTGAATTCCAGTGGTGAATTCTAAGTTGTTTTAAATGGCAGTCATCACTTCCTCTCCTACCTTCATTCTGTTGACAGCCCACCAAACACACACACACACACACACACACACACACACTTCTGAATCTGATTCCAATGAACTGCTACCACAATGACTCAAAAATATAGTGAGCCTAAGAATCATGTGAAGAACTTATTAAATGAGTAGATAGATTCTGTGTCCTAACTCCCAGAGATTCAGAGTCAGCAGGTCTGGACCACCAAGGCCCAAGAGCACATATTTTTAACCAGCTTCTTGGGGGAGTCTAATAATGGTCCTGGACCACACTTCAAAAATCACTACTTTGTACTCTATTCCATCATTCCATTCTCCTTTCTATCTTTGGGTCATCTGAACTACTTCCTATTTCTGAAACTTTGCTTCTATCCCTATCACTCAATCCTACATGAATGAATGACTCATGAGGGAGGACACATATTTCCAACTTATTTTGTTCACTGTTGTATCTTCAGCACCTAGAACAGTGCCTGACATATAAGCAATGCTAAAAAGTCTTCCCCAAATGAGGAAATTAGCCTATCAGGGGGGAATTAAAATGTCACTGCTTCCTGGAAGCAGACTTTGATCACTACCAAAAAAAAGCCACATCTTCTCAACCTTATAGCACCATTTTCTTTTCCTGAGGTACTCCCACGGACAACCTCCCATGGCCTGCCAACCTCCCTTGGTCCTTCCCCTTTGCCAGCTGGCCTAATGGGCACTGATTGGGACTGGGTGAGATGAACCAAATCAACCCCGATCGCCAGCCAGACTGAGGAACTCTGCCCAGGCATGAATTCATGTGCCAGGCTTTTAATATATATATTACACACACACACACACACACACACACACACACACACACACACACAATACTTTCACCCCCTAATGCACTGAACAAATCTTTATTGTGGGCTACAATGTTAAAGAGCCATGCCTAGAACTCATGACATTCTGAGGTGAAATCTCCACTCCCCTGGATAATAACTACAAAGAAACCATTCTAGATCAGGAGTCCATGATCTAATCCACTCACTCTC
Source organism: Nyctalus aviator (assembly GCA_036971965.1). Taxonomy (NCBI): domain Eukaryota; kingdom Metazoa; phylum Chordata; class Mammalia; order Chiroptera; family Vespertilionidae; genus Nyctalus; species Nyctalus aviator. The sequence goes on along the minus strand of CM072923.1, from coordinate 157,747,676 downwards.
TTCCCAGTACATTAGCTTTCCCATACTTGGAGACAGCCATTTCATACTTTTCTCATTGTCCTAACATATCCCGTATTCCCTGCTCACATCCTTACCCTCATACTGATGACCTCATCTCATAGTTCAATGAAAATAGAAACCATTCTTCCCCTTTCCCACATAAACTCTTTGTACCTGTGCTCCTTGCCTTTCCTCCTGCTCCTTTAGGCAGTCTCCCTACACCTATCAAAGGCAGATCTCACCTCTCTCCTCTGGATCTTCTCTGTCCTCTCTTGCAAAGGCTTCAGTCTTTTCCACATAACCTCTCTCTTTCACACCATCCATCACCCACCAAACATGCTCTAGTATCTCCCATTTAAAAGCAAAAACAACAAACCAATCCTCTCCTGACCCTCACATCTGACTCCCATGTATTGCTTCAGGTCTCTGCAACTTGTGCAGCCAAATTTCTCCAGAGAAATATCAGTAGTTTGTTTTCATAGTCTTACTCCCATTACTCTTTTTTATTCCAGAAAACAAAAGTCAAAAGGACAGAAATGTAAATAGACAAAGACACACTTATATAACTGTCTCATAATTCACAAATGATGTTCTTTTGTCTTTTTAACTTCATTTTTTTTAACTTAACACAAAGCCCCATGAAGACAAGTGAGTTCCCTTTCCCATTCAAGTGTGTAGCCCATTCCAAGTTGGCTTCCATACTAACCATTTCCAAGGTCACCAGATACAGCCTCTCTATCCCATTTTACCTGCCAGTGGGATTCAAGACATGACCACTGTGTCTTCCCTGAATTGCTTTCTTCTCTTGGCTCACATAGTTTCATTACTTCTGGGTTCCCTCTTACTTTTCTGGCCTCTCCTTCTCCATCTCCTTGGCTGGCTCCTCTTCTTCCTTCCCTAAACCCTGGGGCTCTAGTATCTTCTCTATCTACACATTCTCTCCAAGTAAGCTAACCATGTTTTTAAGCACCATATGAATGCTAATGATTCCCTAATTTATATTTACAGCACAGACCAATACTCTGAGCTCTAGATATCATTAGGTTTTCTATGAAGGGTCTCAAATATAATATATCTTTGGTGAAGCTCTTTATAGACACTCAGGCCAGTGCCTCTCCTACTCTTCTTCATCTCAGAAAATGGCACATCCTACTTAAACAAAACCTTGTGGAGTCATCCTTGATTTCTCCTTATTTCCATACTATCTCTGCCCCAATCTAATCTATTATCAGCCTCTGTTGGTGGACCTTCCCAAATCTATCTCCACTTTCACTTCACAAGCCAGCCTGTTTCAGTTAGTTTTAACCATTTTTAGGCAAAAGCTCTCTTTCTTGCATCATTAATCTCCACTCTCCTGGATAATAACTATTGCCCAACAACACCCTCTCATATGTTTTTTGAAACAGAAAGTTGCCCTCTCAAAGCAAATAAAAACTATCTCTTGCCTGGATGGTTACAATAGATCCTATTTTCTGTTTATACTCTAGCTCCTGACAAACATGCATCTGATTGTGTCCTCCCGTGTTAGAAACCCTTCCCATTGCTTATCTTTGGTGAAAACAAACATCAAAGCAGAAATACTATGAAAAATAAGTAGCCGGGACCGGTTTGGCTCAGTGGATAGAGCGTCAGCTTGGGGACTGAAGGGTCCTAGGTTCGATTCCGGTCAAGGGCATGTACCTTGGTTGCGGGCATATCCCCAGTAGGGGGTGTGCAAGAGGCAGCTGATCGATGACTCTCTCTCATCGATGTTTCTAACTCTCTATCTCTCTCCCTTCCTCTCTGTATAAAATCAATAAAATATAAAAATAAAAATAAAGAAATAGTATGAAAAATAAGTTTCTGCTTACCTTCCTGACCCTAACAAATGTGACTCTTCTGGTTCATGAGGTTTCATCCACAAGGTTCTTGCAGTTGGCTAAAACCAGCAAGCCTACTTCTGGGCCTTTGTGTTTTCTCCTTCCCCTGCCTGAAATGCTTTTCCTCAGATCTTTCCATGGCTGCCTCATTCCATCCTATAGGGCTCAGCTTAACCATCCCTTTGTTAGAGGGACCTCCTATTACCTTATCTAAAATAAGAGCATATATAAATGCTAAATTATCCCACTTAAAATCACTCTCCTTTATAGACATTACTAGAAGCCCAGTGCACAAATTCATGCCTAGGCAGGGTCTGGCCTGCCTGCCCCGATTGCCCGTGGCCCCTCCCCACAGCTGGTCCCAGTCCCTGGTCAAGCTCCTGGTTGAACTCCCAATTGAACTCCTGGTCCAGGAGACAATTTTCATATTGGCCTTTTATTATATAGAATGAGAACAAGCTATTCCTTGTTTATCAATTAGCTTGTTGTTGTTGTTTAATAGTTTATGGTCTGTATTCCACTAGTGAGGAATGTAAGTTCCATGAGGGCAAGATGTTGCCACATTTATTGTATATTCCTAAAACTTAGCTCAATGCCTAGCACAAGATAGCAGATTGATAAATGTTTATTAGATGAACTAACAACATCATCTCATCTTGACACCTCTACTCAACTGTTTGAAATGGCTTCCCTCTCTTTCTCTTCATTGTTCAAAAGCTCTTTAGTAAAGCTCTCTTCATTGTTCAAATCCAACTATTCCTCTGGGAGTGGGTCACTCCTTCCTTTGTGTCTTCATGCTATTTGTTTATCATAGCACCAATAATAATTTCAACCACTGATGTTTATTGAGCATCTAGTCTATGCCAGGTGTAATGCCTGGTGCTTCAAAAATATTGTCTTACTCAACTCATAAAGTAATACTAGGAGATAGGAGTTATATCTTTCTTGGTAAAGTTTCTGAGAATTTGAGCAACTTGCCAACATAATAAAATAAAGTAAAACCAAGGATTCAGAGCCAAGTCTGCCTAATTCTAAAGGTCATCCTCTTCAGCATTGAGTTATATCTCATCTCTGGTCACATTATAATTATATATATATATATATATATATATATATATATATATCCCAACTTTCCTGATGGAAGGGGTTTTTACAACTCCTCTAACATCCCAACAATTTAGCATCCTACTAGGCACAGAATTGGTACATAAGAAATATTAAGTCTGTCATCCACAAGTTTGTCTGAACATTTTCTGAACCTATCTATACTAATAATGCAAATTGTCCAGGATGCAGTCACAGTAACAACTGAACAGTAGGCTGTCTGGGGTGACAAGGCCGGCAAGGGAGTTAGAGAGGGATTACCAAACTCCTGAACAACAGACTGTGTGGGCAAGCAGGCTGGCAATGGGGGCACAGTTGGGGGTGACCAGGACAGTTGGGGGCAAGTGGGCCAGCAGGAAGAGCAGTGAAGGGCAACCAGGCTGGCAGAGGGGAACAATTGGAGGTGACCAGGTCAGTAGGAAGGGCAGTAAGGGGCAACCGAGCCAGCAGGGGGGGTGGGCAGTCAAGGGTGGCCAGGTTGGCAAGGAGGGCAGTTGGGGGTTTCCAGGCGGACAGAGGAGGGCATTTGGGGGTGATTAGGTAGGCAGGCAGGTGAGCAGTTAGGAGCCAGCAGTCAAGGATTGTGAGAGGGATGTCTGAATGCTGGTTTAGGCCTAATTGCAGGGATCGAATATAAACCGGCAGTTGGACATCCCCCAAAGGGTAACAGATTACAGAGGGTGCAGGCTGGGCTGAGAGGATGCCCCCCAAGCTCTCGTGCATGAATTTCAATCCTCTAGTTCTATATAACAAAAGAGGAATATGTAAATTAGCCATTACTCTGTGAAAAAAATGATAGCACCCATAGCAGACGCTGGAGGCATTGCCCAGGCAACGGGAATGCAGTATCTGGTCCGTGGCCATAGAGAGAGGAGAGGAGTCTCTGGCTAGAGGACTGGGAGCCGGACACTGAGCTTGTGTCACCAGCTGCGGTGTGAGATCAGCATTCGAGCCATGGCTGTGCTGTGGGAGGGAAGGGACCTCTGGGGCCATGAGCCCAGAGTTCGCACCTTGGCCTTCCGTGCTATGGGAAGGAAGAGGTCCTTGGGGTCGCATGCCCAGAGTTCACATGCCCAGAGTCTGTGCCTCAGCAAGCCTTGCTGCAGGAACAAAGAGACCTGTGGGGTTGTGAGCCCAGTGCCCACACCCCGGCTGGCCATGCAGCAGGAGGGAAGGGACCTTTGGGGTCACAAGCCCAGCGTTCACGTGCCTAGAGTCTGAGCCCTGGCCTGCCTTGTTTCAGGAATGAAGAGGCCTGTGGGGTTGCAAGCCCAGCATCCACACCCTGGCAGGCCATGTGGCAGGAGGGAAGGAACCTGTGGGGTCTTGATGCTGACAGAGCCTTATGGGTGCCAGGGTCCTCCACCTGCAGCCCCCCAGTCACAGACCTACAGCACCGGTTGCAGACTGGAAACCCCTTGCCAGCAGTCCAGACAGGACCAGTGTGGTGCCACAGGGGGTGTCTGGCAGGCAGCTACAGACATCAAATCACTGCTGCTGAGGCCGCCCCTCACACACTTGCAAGTAGTATGGTCCAAGGGGGTGACTCCTGAGGCAAGGCTCCCATGGCAGCTGATGCACAGTCAGGCAAGGAAGTTGGACCTGAAAGCCCAAGCACCAGAGTACCTGAGCTGCAGGGCGTCATGGGCCGGGGCCCTGAGGAGGCCCCAGAACAAGCATCTTCTATGTGGCTATGTGGAAGGAGGGGAGGAACCTCTGGCTAGAGGCCAGGTAAGGGATGCTGGCATCTTTGCAGGCCAAGACCAGGCTGAGGGACAATCCCACCCTTCCTCCCCCTGCACCCCCATGCACAAATTTCATGCACCGAGCCACTAGTTAATAAATAATTAATGGCCAGAAAAGGAAAGAAAGAAAGAAAACAAAATAAATAAATTCAGTTGGATGGCTCTAAGAAATAGGTACATAAAATAACTAGGCTATGAGTGTGTAGTCTCTGACTTGATGCTTTTCATACCAAAGACAATACCAAAGTTACTGCCAAAGAAGGCAGACATTATGTAACTAGGGAACACAGTGCCAACTATGACTCCAGAAGATATTTTGAATTGAAACATGCCAGTGTTTGCTCATGTCCCTGGTCACACAAATGAAAGGACCACATCTTGGAAGCAGTTTTGCTTTGTTTGCTTGTAGCAGCTCAAGTCATTCTTTACTTGGCAGCCAGTGGCACAATCTTGCTGGACACACTGCCTGGACACCAGTTTTGGCTGGACTGTTGCAACAAGGTAAATGAGAAGGCAAACAATTGCAAGAAGGCTGTGTCTGGGGCATGGTGTTCAGATGACATCATAAGACAATGAAGCCTGAGGGCTCCTGCCTTCTGAGTTGTGACCCATTTCCATGGATGGTGAAAATGGAGTGTTTCTGAGAGGACAGTTTGGGACGACCTGCAAAGTCAGGACTGAACAGGACTATGACTCCCAATTCTGTGCCAGGCTTGTTATACTTTCTCATTATTCCTGACAAAAAATTGGTTTTCCCATTTTGCAGATGAGAAAATGAAATCTCAAAGGCGTACATTACTTGTTAAGATAACACCAACAGCCAAGCTCACATGTAAGCACTGGTTTACCTGACTATAAAGCCTATGCCAATTTTCCCACCATATTATTGATTAAGCTCTGATTTCACTCTTGCCCTATTGGTATCCTTACTCCTCCTCAATCCTCTCACAGCCCCTGCCCTGGTCTCTCAAACTTGCTCTTACTTATGCCTGCCTAGCTCTTCCCTCAGACTCTGCAAGTCCCACTCCATGACTATTTTCAAGTCCTGAAGTCAATGTCACTTTCTCAGTGAGGGTCTTCCACTGTTACTATCTTCTTCCTTCCTTGGCTTTCCTCCATCACACTTACTCCCATCTGACCTAGGATAGATCTAGATTTACCTTATTTTTTTCTTATTATCTTTCATCTCAAACTATAATGTAAACTCAATGGAATCAGTGGATTTGTCTTTTGTTCATTGGTTTATATCTAGAGCCCACACCAGCCTTTGGCACAATGCTAGTGTCAATAAATATGCATGGAATAAAGGGTCTTTTATACTTACAAACCCTTTGGACATATACAGACCAAGTACATCAGTTTGAAGTTAATGCTGGGGTGGTAGGGGCAGTTAAGGAGACAACAAAAGTCAGAACAAAGAGCTGGCAATACTGAATAGCATAGAGAATGGGTATGCCAGGGCCAGACTATCTGAGCTGAAATGTTAGCCCCATCCCTCTGGTTCTGTCACCTTGGATGAGGAACCAGACAACTCTGTGCCTCAGTTTTCTCATTTAGCCCCATCCCTCTGGTTCTGTCACCTTGGATGAGGAACCAGACCACTCTGTGCCTCAGTTTTCTCATTTATAAAGAAGGTAAGATAAAAGTATCTTTCACATAGGGCCTTTTTATGAATTAACAAGTTATTATGTATAAGGTATTTAAAGCAGTGCCTGGCAAATCATGATATATAATTAATTTCACTATCATTTTAGTTAAGTATCATACTTAAAGCATAATACTGTAAATTTTTCCCATGGAAAGACATAAAACAAGGTATATCTCTCTTCAGGCACCTAGGAAACCACTCAACCATGCTGAAATTATTCTGAGAAAGAAAAGAAAAGCACAAAATAAAATAAAGCAAAGAAACAACTGAAACCAAACCAAAAGCTCAGCTTTCTTATCAGTCCTGGGTTACAAATTAAGCCCTGTAGCTATATGTTCAGATACTTAGACAGTGATTGTAAGAGGCAATTTAGACTTTCCCTGAAATGTTAAAAAGGTAAGAAATTATAGGGCAATAATGCTGGAATAATTTGACTTATTTGGGGAGATAAGTGAGCTTTATTAGCTTATTAACATCATGGCTATTCCCTTCATGTCCTCAGAACCAAGGATATAGAGCTAGAGTTCATAGCTCAGAGCAACATATAATATTTGAAGCAAAGTGTTGGTATAGCTAAATCCTGAAGGTCAATAGTTCTCTTCTTAAAGGCAGAAGAACTGGGCAATTAACAAGATTGTTACTGTAAAGTGTCTGGCCTGTGGGGTACTGTATACCTGAATAGGGTTATCTTGTTACCATTCATTCATTTGCTCTTTTCTTCAACCAATATTCATGAATCATCTTCATTCTGTGTGTTAGGCCCTAAGCTAAGTCCTGGGGATGAATGGGTATTTACAGTCTAAGAGATCCTCATGTTGACTGAAACATGCCCTGAGTGTTTCTGTGTGTTTTTGATTTTGTACTAAATTTTCTACCAGGAAATGTAATTCTTTTTCCTTCCACCCCTCATCTAAATACCCATTTATCTATTGGTCCTAGTTGGTTTTGCTGAGTGGATAGGGTGTTGGCCTGTGGACTGAAGGGATCTGGGTTTGATTATGGTCAAAGGCCAGGGCACATGCCCAGGTTGTGGACTCCATCTCCAGTGTGGGACATGTAGGAAGCAGCCCATCAGTGATTCTCTCTCCTCATTGATGTTTCTATCTCTCCCTCTCTGAAATCAATATATATTAATAAATAGCCATCTATCCATTGAAGATTTACTGAGCACAGCAAATCAAATCCTGCTGCTGGCTGCTAGGAATTAGAGTGGAATATCTAAGTTATCTCTGAAAAGGAATATGTCTTGTTCCACAAAAGATGTAAGATAGGAGTATACTCACAAATAAATAAATGCACTAACATGTTACAGTTTACACAGGTGTGGGGCTTTAGGGTGGGGCAAATATAAGAATTGTGTTTTAAGTGAAGGGGAGGCTTCAGGAAAACCCTGGACATTAATGAGTAAGACTTCTCATCAGATGTGGCATGAGGAGAGACTTCCTCCAGAGGCCAACTAGGGATGTATCATTTACACCAAAGAGTCTAAAAAATAAAACATAACAAAAAAAATAGGACATGATGATGATCAAAAGAGAGAGAGAGAGAGAGAGAGAGAGAGAGAGAGAGAGAGAGAGAGAGAGAGAGAGAGTTTTAGACCAGCAATATTCTGAGACATAAGACAGAAACTTTCTTGAATTTCTAAATTCACAGAAAGAGAAATGGCATATTCACACCCCTGCAAGTTAACTGCTGTTTCAACATTCTCTAAAACTTGATCTTTCATGAGATGGTCCTTTAATCATAAATGACAGCTACTGCTTATAAAACTACAGGTAGAGAACAATAAAGTCATATTATTCTGGTTTTGTCATCTGATTGCACAAAAACTTCTAATGGCCACCGATCTCCTGCAGAATGAAGTTCAAACTCCTCACTATAGTCCTCTGAGTCTCTCAGGAAGGCCCCAGCCCTCTCTCCTCTTTCCCTCCTGCTGCTCCTCTCACACATAGAAAGCATCACTTTGGAACATTGGGGCTGCTATAAAGGCCACCTATAATTTCCCCACACCAGATCCTTGTTCACTGAGCACTTCCTGTCATCACCTTGCCCTGTGAAACGCTGCCTCCAACTGGGGTCCATCTCAAATGCTATCTATACTCACTAATCCATTCATCTACTGAAAAAATTATGTACTGGAAACCCTATTAAATGTCAGTCCTTGGTAATAGCAAGGTGAATGAGAAATGATTTCTTGTTCAAGGAGTTCACAGACTTAGTCAAAGGCGAAAGAGGGAGGGAAATAATACACAAACTTGTTAGATTATGTCTGATTCTTTCTAGTAGTCAAAATAAACCTCCTTTGTGTTCAAAGTCCCTAGCTTGGGGCAGACATACTGTAGGTGCCACTTATTTATTTGCTTAATTATTTCATTGATTCTTTGTATCTCTGATATCACATGTAAGAATTTTTAGATTCTTGAGCCAGGATTTCCTTTTTGTCAGTTTCCTCTACCAGAGGGCAGAGGTCTCAACGTAACTGCTTCTCTATGGTTCTATTCACAGTGCCTTCCACACAGGAGGTGTCCTAAATGTTTATTGCATATAAGTGAATTGCAACAGAGAAAAGACAAAAGGTGAGGGAAAGAAAATTTGAGGGGCCAAAGTTGTCCATTAATTTCTGCTTGAGTGTTTTAGACCTTACTGCTTCCTCCAGGTTACTAAAGCAAATTTACCAGAGCAAATAAGCTTCCATATTTGCATTTCTTTGAACCCCAATTTGACATGCAAATAAGCCACTAACTAGAGCTGGGTTTTAATCAGCAGTGTTTAAATAGAAACCCCCATAGCCTTTCAGAGACATGTGCTTAGAAAGAAGCCAGCATTACCGATGTAGGTGACAAAAACAGCCAAGGCAGCAAAGGGCATGCAGTGTCCACATTCTCCCCTGAAGGCTCCTCTCCGCCTCTCCCAGAGCCTCTCTCTCTGAAGATTAGACTGCTGAGAGAGCTGCAAGCAACTTAAAGACCTTAGAGACCACTTGGTCCATCCACCTTTTTCAGTCTCAGCTGAAATCCTCTCTGGTAGTGGCCCCCAGTCTCTCAGGAACAGAGAGCTCATTACCTGTCAAAGGTGTTCTCACTAGCCACAAGGCCTTTCTTATATTGAGCACAAGAATCTGGACTCCCTGTAACTTCATTGCAGCTGGAACCAAACAGGACCAGATTGCTCTCTTCTGTGAAACAGCAGTTCAGACATCTAAACAGAGCCATCTGAATCTTCTCCTTGCTAAACTGAATACTAGCTGTTGTCATCAGCAGCAGCAGCATCTTTACACTGTACTGATTCTCAGCCATCACACACCATTCTGTTATGTCTCTTTTCACTTTTCCCTCCATGACTTCTGCATGCCACTTCTTCCTTTCCACCTCCTCCCTCAGGTCTCAACTCAAATGCTTCCTCTTCAAAGATGCCTCATCTGCCATTCTAGCTGATACAGAGCTACCCTCATGCCACCTCCCCCTACTAACTCCAGACATTCTTCTCCACATTAACCTGTATTTTAAAAACAGAACTCACGACTACCTGAAATTGTCTAGGGTAATAATGCCTGATTCCACTTTTTCATGTTTGGTTGCTGACAGCTTTTAAGCCTCCCTTGCTCGCTTCTGCTCCACATCTGGGCAAGCTGATAAAGAAAGGCTTTGTTGTTGTAAGAGGTTCAGACCACATAAGCCTCACTTATGTGTGGGAACCCTCCTTCCACCCCTTCCCCCTAACCACATAACAACTCCAAACCAAGCTCATTTGCTGACCTTTCTAAGCCATTTCAGACCAGTTTGGGAGGCATGCCCTAATCTCTGCAAAAAGCCTTATCATGTGAGTAATAATAAGCCCTTTCATACCTTGTTGATGGAAGTGTGGCATTGTCATTTTCAACACCTGAACCAACTTTTGGTGAGAGTTCATTCTGTTTTGAGAAGTGGGAACAACATCTGCTTTATTTATTTGTTAGTCATGTACCTCTTTGGTTCTTTTATCTCTGGCTGGAATTAAAGCTCTGATTTTCTACCACCTCTGCAGGGCACAGAGAAGCAACCGCCTGAAGTCAGGGCTCAGTGGAAGGAAGCAGTCCTTGTTATAATGAATGGCCCCAAATTATGACTCCATTACTATTAGTTCTAGTGCCAGCAAATTAGGTGCCAAACACTGTTCTTAATGTCTGAATTAATTAAGTACTTGAATTAATTGCTTTATTATTCATTTCAATTCTAAGAACACTCATCTCCATGTAGATGCAGAAGCTGAGGCACAGGAAGTTGATTTGCTCAAGATCACATGACAAGCAGCAGCGTCAGGATGGGCACGAGGTGATGGGGTCCTGAACTCTGTCACTGCTGCTCTTTGTTACTGTGAGGGGTCCCTCCATGTGCCAGAGGATTGGAGGACTCCACTGGACAGAGCAGGTTGGCCAAACACCCCACAGGACTTCTTGGGCATGAAATTGGAAACACCGAGGGTAGGTGCCTGTGCTGAGAAATCAGTTGTCTGGGAAGTTTATGTGATAACTAATAGTAAGGATTTGGGGAAATTGCCCGAGTTCTATATCCTATTGCACATTAATAAAAAATAAGGACTCTTATAATTGACACTCAGCTGTTCAAAGGAATATAATGCTCCAGCACTTCTATTGATTTAAGAAAATTGCTTTTTTATTGTAAAAAAGTAATTTTATTGTCAAAATTAATATATGCTCAGCCTAGGAAACTGAGAAAATTGTGAAAACTATGAGAAGACTATGAATAGCTCATATTGTCCTCATCTAGTTATAACTACTTATGACAAAGAAGAATTTTCAAAGATATAAGTTGGAAATGTTAAGTCTTAAATACATGACGTGGCCTTAGGCTAAATTCTGATTTTGCTTTTAACTAGCTCTGTAATTTTAAGAAGTTAATTAATTTGAGTTTTAGTTTCTTGCAGTAAACACCTAGATTTAAAGCACCTATCATGATGGTTTGTGAGAGTGCAAATGATACAGGACTTTTGGACTGGAACATGCAGTGTTCCCCTGGGCAGATGGCTTCCCCAGATTCTTTGACCATCAGAGTCAAAGAATGAAACCACAGACTGAAGATGGTAGAGCAAAGGAAATTTATTGAAGAACAAGCACAGACTCCCACAAGGGGAGGGAGAAAGAGTCCCACTAAATTCCTTTCTCCTGGTTTATAAAGTCTGCAGTTCCTGTTCCCTGATATACCTTAGATTGGTCATTATCCCCTTCTGATTTGATCACTTCTGAGCTCAAAGGTCAAACCTCACTTGGGATGTGTGAGGCCCACCTCCCTTGTTTTTCTCTTAGTCCCTCAGGGCTTTCTTCCTCCTTTATTTTGTAAATATAGACTTTTTGCTACTCCCAGTTTTATTATCTTATGGAAATGTAACTTCTGCCACTTCCAACTTCCTTGTCTTATGGAAATGTAACTGTGGCCTCTCCCAACTCCCTTGTCTTATGGAAATGTTTCTTTTTGCAACTCTGTACCCTGTGTTTTTTTCCATGGATTCTCAATTCTAAAAATTCCCCAAACCTGTCTATTTCACCCCTAAAAATTCCTACCTTGCAAACACAAGCATATAGCCCTGGCTCAGTTGGTTGAGTGTCATCCACTGCACCAAAAGGTCACTGGTTCAGTTCTGGTCAGCGCCCACCTGAGGGTTGTAGGTTCGGTCTCCAGTAAGAGGTGTGCAGGAGGCAGCTGATCAAAATTTATTTTTCACATCTATGTTTCTCTCTCCCTCTCTTTCCCTCTTTCTCTAAAATCAATGAAAACATATTAAAAACACAGAAACAAGCAGATATGAAAACACTTTCGGTGATGACTTAAGTATAGTAGGCCCCCAGTAAAGGTGAATTTTCTTTTTTGTTTTCTTCCTTCTTTACTCTGAGTCCCACACTTTTAATGAGTAAAGGCAACAGGTACTTCCTCACTTTTGGTCTTTACATGTTCATTCCTAACCAACCAATTTCTATCTTGATATAGTTCCAGAAGTTAAAGAATAAATTAATTTTCTTAAGTTGAGGGTTAATATGCTTCTTCTATAAGTTCGTATTAGTACTTTATTCTAGAAAGTTTCTTTTAATCTGTTTTTCTTAAATTTTGTTACAATACTAGGAAAAATACATGAAAATTGCACCAAAATCAGCTTTTACAATAAATTCTGACATAGGAAAGAATAATAAAAATAATAGTGTTATTTTTTTAAAATTTTATTATTGATTAAGGTATTACATATATGTCCTTATTCCCTCATTATCCCCCTTTCCTAAAAATGCCCTCACCCCCCTGTTGTCTATGTCCATTGGTTAAGCTTATATGTATGCATGAAAGTCCTTTGGTTGATCTCTCCCCCTTACCTTCACCCTCCCCTAGCTTCTCTCTGAGGTTTAATGGTCTGATTAATGTTTCTCTATCTCTGTATCTATTTTTGTTGATCAGTTTATGTTGTTCATTATATTCCACATGATAGAGAACATGTGATATTTATCTTTCTCTTACTGGCTTATTTCACTTAACACAATGCTCTCCAGTTCAATCCATGCTATTGTAAATGGGAAGAAGTCCTTTTTTCAGCAGCATAGTATTTCATTGAGTAGATGTGCCACAGATTTTAATCCACTCATCTGCTGATGGGCATTTAGGCTGTTTCCAAATCTTAGTTGTGGTGAATTGTGCTGCTATGAACATAGGGATGCATATATCCTTTCTAACTGGTGTTTCTAGTTTCTTGGGTTATATTCCTAGAAGTGGGATCACTGGGTCAAATGGGAGTTCCATTTTTAGGTTTTTTGTTTTGTTTTTGTTTTTTAATTAATTAATTTATTTATTTTTAATTTTTTTTTTTTGCCCGCCTCCCTCCCTCCCATACATACCCTCCCTCCCCAGAGTTTTATGTCCATTGGTTGTACTTATATGCATGTATACAAGTCCTTCGGTTGATCTATTATCTCCCCCAGATCTCCCTCCCCTCCCCTCCCCACTGTAATTTGACAGTCTGCTTGTTGCTTTACTGTCTTTATATCTACCTTTTGGTTCATCAGTTTATAATGTTCTTTATTATCCATAAATGAGTGAGGTCATGTGGTGTTTCTCTTTCATTGATTGGCTTATTTCACTCAGCATGATGTTCTCCAATTCCATCCAGGTTGCTGCAAACGATGAGAATTCCTTCTTTTTTATGGCAGCATAGTATTCCATTCTGTAATGTACCATGGTTTTTTGATCCAATCATCTGCTGACGGGCACCTAGGTTGTTTCCAAATTCTGGCTATTGTAGATTGTGCTGCTATGAACATAGGCGTGCATATATCCTTTCTGATTGGTGTTTCTAGTTTCTTGGGATATATTCCTAGGAGTGGGGTTACTGGGTCAAATGGGAGTTCCATTTTCAGTTTTTGAGGAAACTCCACACTGTTCTCCACAGTGGTTGCACCAGTCTGCATTCCCACCAGCAGTGCACGAGGGTTCCTTTTTCTTCACAACTTCGCCAACACTTGTCATTTGTTGATTTGTTGATGTTGGCCATTCTGACAGGTGTGAGATGGTACCGCATTGTTGTTTTGATTTGCATCTCTCGGACAATTATTGACTTTGAGCATGTTTTCATGTGCCTTTTGGCCTTCCTTCTGTCTTCTTTTGAAAATATTCTATTTAGTTCCATTGCCCATTTCTTAATTGGATCATTCATCTTCCTTTTATTTAGTTGTATAAGCTGTCTGTAGATGTTGGAGATTAAACCTTTATCAGTGGTATTATTTGCAAATATGTTCTCCCACACAGTGGGCTTTCTTGTTGTTTTGTTGATGGTTTCTTTTGCTGTAAAAAAGCTTTTTATTTTGATGTAGTCCCATTTGGTTATTTTCTCTTTAGCTTCCATTGCCCTAGGGGCAGTATCAGTGAAGAAGTTCTTTTGGCATATGTCTGAGATTTTGCTGCCTGTGGATGCTTCTAGTATTTTTATGGTTTCCCGTCTGATGTTTAAGTCCTGTATCCATTTTGAGTTTATTTTTGTGTATGGTGTAAGTTGGTGATCTATTTTCATTCTTTTGCATGTGTCTGTCCAATTTTCCCAACACCATTTATTGAAGAAACTGTCTTGACTCCATTGTATATTCATGCCTCCTTTGTCAAATATTAATTGAGCATAGTGAATTGTGTTGATATCTGGGTTCTCAATTCTATTCCATTGATCTATATGTCTGTTCTTGTGCCAGTACCAGGCTGTTTTGAGAACAGTGGCTTTGTAATACAGTTTGAAGTCTGGTATTGAGATCCCTCCTACTTTACTCTTCTTTCTCAGGATTGCTGTGGCTATTCGGGGTCTTTTATTGTTCCAAAGGAACTTTTGAAGAGTTTTTTCTAGGTCAGTGAAATATGCTGTTGGTATTTTAATTGGGAGTGCATTGAACCTATAGATTTCTTTGGGAAGTATGGACATTTTGATGATGTTGATTCTACCAATCCATGAACATGGTATGTTCTTCCATCTCTTTACATCTTCCTCTATCTCTTTTTTCAGTTCTCCGTACATAGGTCTTTTACCTCCTTAGTTAAGTTTATTCCTAGGTATCTTAATTTTTTTGTTACGATGGTAAATGGGATTGCTTTTTTAGTCTCTGTTTCTGCAAGTTCACTATTGGTATATAGAAATGCCATAGATTTCTTGGCGTTTATTTTGTATCCTGCTACAGTGCCAAATTCATTTATTAAGTCAATTAGTTTTTTAATGGAGTCTTTTGGGTCTTTGATGTACAATATCATGTCATCTGCAAATAAGGATAACTTTACTTCTTCTTTTCCAATTTGGATGCCTTTTATTTCCTCCTCTTATCTAATTGCAATGGCTAATACTTCGAGTACTATGTCAAAGAGGAGTGGTGAGAGTGGGCATCCCTGTCTTGTTCCTGTTCTTAGAGGAAATGGTTTTAGTTTTTGCCCATTGAGTATGATGTTAGCTGTGGGTTTATCATATATAGCTTTTATTATGTTGAGGTATGATCCTTGTACTCCCACCTTGTTAAGAGTTTTTAAAAGGAAATGGTGTTGGTTTTTATCAAATGCTTTTTCTGCATCAATTGATATGACTATATGATTTTTATCTTTCAATTTGTTTATGTGATGTATTACATTTATTAATTTGCGGATATTGTACCATCCTTGCATTCCTGGAATAAATCCTACTTGGTCATGGTGTATGATCTTTGTGATGCTCTGCTAGAGCCAATTTGCTAGAATTTTGTTGAGGATTTTGGCATCTATGTTCATGAGGGATATTGGCCTGTAATTCTCTTTCATTGAGTTGCCTTTATCTGGTTTTGGTTTTAGGGTGATGCTGGCTTCATAAAAGGAGTTTGGAAATGTTCCTTCCTCTTGGATTTTTTGGAATAGTCTGAGGAGGATAGGTTTTAGTTCTTCCCTGAATGTTTGGTAAGACTCTCCTGTGAAGCCATCTTGTTCTGAGCTTTTGTTTGATGGAAGCTTTCTGATGACTGTTTCAATTTATTCCCAAGTGACATGTCTATTGAGATTTTTAGATTCTTCCTGATTGAGTTTTGGAAGTTTGTATTTTTCTAGGCATGTGTTCATTTCCTCCAGGTTGTTCAGTTTGTTGGAATAGAGTTGTTCGTAGTATTTTGTAACAATCCGTGTATTTCGGTGGGGTCCATTGTTATTTCACTTCTTTCATTTCTGATTTTGTTTATTTGGGTCCTCTCTCTTAGTTTCTTGGTTAGCCTGGCTAGAGGTCCATCTATCTTGTTTATCCTTTCAAAGAACCAGCTCTTGGTTTTGTTGATCTTATGTATTGTTTCTTTGGTCTCTATGTTGTTTATCTGTGCTCTGATTTTTGTTATTTCCTTCCTTCTGCTTACACTGGGCTTTTCTTGTTGCTCTTTTTCTAACTCTTTGAGTTGTAGTGTTAGATCATCTGTTACCATTTTTTCTAATTTTTTGCAATAGGCTTATAAGGAAATGAACTTACCTCTCAAAACTGCTTTTGCTGTGTCCCATAGATTTTGGATTGTTGTGTTTTCATTGTCATTTATTTCCAGGATGTTTTTAATTTCTTCCTTGATTTCTCTGGTGACCCAGTCCTTGTTTAATAGCATGCTGTTTAGTCTCCATGTGTTTGATTTCTTTGGAATATTTTTACTGTAGTTAATTTCCAGTTTTATACCATTATGGTCTGAGAAGATGCTTGATATGATTTCTATCTTCTTGAATTTGAAGAGACCTTGCCCATGTCCCAGAATGTGGTCTATCTTTGAGAATGTCCCATGTGCACTTGAGAAAAATGTATATTCTGTGGCTTTGGGTTGGAGTGTTCTGAAGATGTCAATTAATTCCATCTGGTCTAGTGAGTCATTTAGGATTGATATTTCTTTGCTGATTTTTTTGTTTAGATGATTTGTCAAAGGGTGACAATGGGGTATTAAGATCTCCTACTATGATTGTATTGCTATTAATCTCTCCCTTAATATCCTCCAACAGTTTTTTCATGTATTTGGTTGCTCCTGTATTGGGTGCATATATATTTACCAGGGTTATTTCTTTTTGTTGGATTGTTCCCTTTAGTATTATGAAGTGGCCTTCATTATCTCTTATTATGTCCTTCACTAATTTGTCACATATAAGTATTGCTACCCCAGCTTTTTTTTCATTTCCATTTGCCTGGAAAACTTTTTTCCATCCCTTCACCCTCAGTCTGTGTGCATCTTTTTTTCTGAGGTGGGTTTATTGTAGACAACAGATGTATGGGTCTTGTTTTCTTATCCAATATGTTACCCTATGTCTTTTGATTGGAGCATTTAATCCATTTACATTTAATGATAGGTACTCATTTGACGCCATTTTTATTCTATACCCGTGTTCCTTCTTCACTTTCTATTTCTTTATTTTTAGAGTAGAAACCTTTAGCATTTCTTGCATTGCTGGTTTTGTGGAGATAAATTCCTTCAGTCTTTTTTTTTGTCTGAAGCTCCTGATTTCCCCTTCAATTTTGATTGATGGCCTTGCTGGGTACAGTATTCTTGGATTCATACCCTTCCTTTGCATGACTTTGTATATTTCATCCTATTCCCTTCTAGCCTGATAAGTTTCTGTTGAGAAATCAGTTGCTAGTCTGATGGGGGTTCCTTTGTATGTAACTTTCTGTCTCTCTCTGGATGCTTTTAAGACTCTTACTTTGTTGTTGTTTGCTAATTTAATTATAATGTGCCTTGGAGTCTGTCTTCTTGGATTCATTTTGCTTGGGACTCTGTGAGCATCTTGGATTTGTGTGGGTTTTTTCTTCTCTATTTCAGGAAAGTTTTCTGTCATTATTTCTTGAAATACTTTTTTCCATGTCAACCTCAGTTTCAATTCCTTCTCGAACCCCTATTATTCGAATATTATTTTGTTTTGTATTGTCCCAAAGCTCCTATATGCTCTCCTTCTGCTTTTTAATATTTTTTTCTAGAAGCTGCTCTACTTGTGTATTTTTTTCCATCTTGTCTTCTAGCTCACTAATGAGGGCCTCTGCTTCATCTAGTCTACTCTTGATGCTTTCTATTGAGTTCTTCATGGTAGCGATGTCATTTTTCATTTCTTCTTGGTTCTTCTTCAATTCCTCTTGATTCTTCTTCAATTCCTCATGGTTCTTCCTCATTTCTTCTTGGTTATTGTCAAATTTCTCTTCCATTCTTTTAGCCATCCTATGATCATTATTCTGAATTCTTGCTCTGGTAGGCTGCTTGCCTCTGACTCGTTTACTTCCTTTTCTGGTGATGCCTGCTTTTCTTTTATGTGCGGACTATTTTTTTTGTCTCCCCATGTCCTCCCTTTTCAGGATGTCTGGTTATGTGGTTTTTCTTCTCCTGCGTTGATTTAAAGGTACAAAATACAACACTACCAGGTACAACAGAAGAGGCACTTAACAGGAATGTATTTTCAATATTAATAACCTCTAATAAAGGTGACCACTAGAGAAAGGCAAATTAGGGGATAGGAGAGAAGGAAGTAAGGTAAAAATAAAATAAAGAAAAATTTAAAATAAGTAAATAAATAAATAAATAAATAAATAAAATAAGTAAATAAAATTAAAAAAGAGGGATAAAGAGATAGAAAAAGAAGAAAAAAAGTAATGAGAAAATGAAGTTGGAAAACAGGGGAAAAAAGAAGAGAGAGAGAGAGAGAGAGAAGAAGCAAACTAAAAGAGAAATGGGAAACAAACTATATATATATGTGGAGAAAATTGCCATAGAACAACCACTGAACCCAGCCAATGCCAGTAACAATACTTGGAATTTAGTACAAACTACAATATCCACTATTTTTTAGTAAGGCTATGATATACAAAAGTAAAAGAAACAAACAAAAACAGAGGATTTTTTAAAAAAATACAAAGCAACAATAACAACACAGGAATAAGCATAACAATTTCACTAAAAAACATAAAAGTTGTCAATAATCAACCTTCACACGAACAATGAGAAAAGGATGGAGGGGAGAACAGTTTTTTGATTTTTTTGGTTTTTTGGTTTTTTTTAACTAGTTAATACAGTTCAGAGAGTCGTATTTATACACTTGGATCAGGAGTTGGAACTTAGGTCTATAAGTATAGTGAGAGTTTTAGCAGCGGGTATACAGAAACAATAGAGGAAAAACTGAAGCTGGAAAGGGAGAGGATAAACCAGAGACTAAAAGGTAAAGTTTAGTAAGAGAGTGATGGTGTAAAGGTCGAGTTGAGATAGTGTTGAATGATGCTATAGTAGAGATTAAAATAGAATGAAGTTTACTCCCAATGTAAAATAAAGAAAAAATAAAATGGAGAGGAAAAAAAAAAGAAAAAAAAGAAACAAAAATTGCAAAATAGCAGTAGTAATAGTGATGATAGAGATTGAAAAATGTAATAATTGAAAAGGTAAAATGAAGTAAGGAAAAAAGAAAAAAATTCGTTTCTTAAGTAAAAGATGTAAAAAATGAAAATTAAATAAAAGATGTAAAAAATGAAAATAAAATAAAGAATAGTAAAATTAGCATAAAAATGTCCAGTAGTGGTCATTGACTTCCTCTGTTAATGTATTTGGCATGCCTGATTCTTGGACCAGACAGTCTTGCAGTTCCCAGCATTCTACTGCACCTCAGTTTTGTAAGATAATCCTTAATTTTAAGTAGGCTATATCTTAGTTATTTGTGTCCATTTATTTTTTATTAATTAAAAGAAAAAAAAAAAAAGGCAGTTTGTAATTCAGCTCTTAGGTATCGGTGTTTCCAGTTTGACCTCCCAGTCTTTTTGGTTGCTCTGGCCTTCTTTTTCTATGGCTCCAGCTGGCAGAGTGCCAACTGACTCCCAGACTATCTCTTCTGACTCCAATCCCTTGTTTCCAGGAAGGCAATTTCTCCCTGCAATTTCCCCGGATATGCCCAACTGGGCAGTCCTTCCCCAGTATTCAGAAGCAAGGGGGTGAAGGGGATCAGACGCCAAGGTGCCCAGATATTCCGCCCTTGGTGGGACAGCCGCAATTCTTAACAATCTGTCCCTTTTCCTCTGGCATTTAAAAAAAGTCCCACTTCTGGGGAAGATTACGCCAAACCCAGCACTGGGTGTCGCCAGGCAGGGTTCTAGCTACAGCCTTCTTTGGGCGCAGCTCAGCGGGCGGCAGTGAGGCATTCCCAGCTACAGTGGAGGCTGGGCTTCGCGGGAGCTCCGGCTACTGCTGCCTGCGCGCGGGACCCAGACCCCTCAGGCTATCCCCGCAAACTCTGACCTTTCCGTGGGTGACTGAAGAACTCCCTCAAATCCACGTGTTTGCGCTGATTTGGGCGTCACAGCTGCTCAATGGACTCCTCCGCTGTGGGTTTTCCAGGCCTAAGAGAAGCTCCTCTTTTCCTGGTAAGATGGCGCAGCCTTCCCTCCGAGCCAGTAACTCCGGGAGAGCCTCAGCGGCAGTGCTGGCCGCTTGGTCAGGAAATCCTGTCCAGCGCACCCTTCCTTACCTTCCTTGAGAGTTCCGCTGCCCCTTTGCTGCCAATCAACATTCCCTGAGCAACTCAGACGTTGCTTTTATCTGTTCTGGGACCAGAGTCAGAACAAGTCCGTCTGTACAGTCGCCATCTTGTCTCCCATTTTTAGTTTTTTAAAGGAAACTCCATACTGTTCTCTACAGTGGCTGCACCAGTCTACATCCCCACAAGCAGTGCATGAGGGTTCCTTTTTCTCTGCATCCTCACCAGCACTTGTTTTTTTATTTTTTGATGAACGCCATTCTGACTGGTATGAGATGATATCTCATTGTCATTTTGATTTGCATCTCTTGGATGATTAGAGACTTTTAACATGTTTTCATATGACTCTTGGCCTTCCCTCTGTTTTCTTTAGAAAAATATCTATTTAGGTCCTTTGCCCATTTTTTGATTGGGTTGTTTATCTGCTTTTATTAAGTTGTATGAGTTCCCTGTAAATGTTGGAGATTAAGCACTTATCAGTGATAACATTGGCAAATATGTTCTCCCATGCAGTGGACTTTCTTGTTTTGTTGATGGTTTCTTTTGCTATGAAAAAGCTTTTTATTTTGATGTAGTCCCATTTGTTTATTTTCTCTTTAATTTCCATTGCCCTAGGAGCAGTGAAGAAATTGCTTTGGCATATGTCTGAGAGTTTGCTGCCTATGGATTCCTCTAGTATTTTTATGATTCCCCATCTTATGTTTAAGTCCTTTACCCATTTTGAGTTTATTTTTGAGTATGGTATAAGTTGGTGGTCTAGTTTCATTTTGTTGTAGCTGTCCAATTATCCCACCATTAATTGAAGAGATTGTCTTGACTCCAACAACTCTATTAACAAAGTAGACAACCTAGAAAAAATGGACATATTCCTATAAAAATAAAACTCAATCAGGAAGATTCTAAAAATCTTAATAAGCCAATAACTATGGACAAAATTGAAGCAGTCATCATAAAGTTTCTAGCAAACCCAATCACAAAAGCCCAGGGCCAGATGGTTTCACAGGAGAGTTTTACCAAACAGTCAAGGAAGAACTAAAACCTGTCCTATCACTATTCCAAAAAATTCAAGAGGAAGGAACACTTCCAAGTTCATTCTATGAAGCCAGCATCACCCTAATACCAAAACCAGATAAAGACAACACAATGAAAGAGAATTACAGGCCAATATCCCTCATGGACATAGATGCCAAAATTTAAAAAAAAATCCTAGCAGCCGAAACCAGCTTGGCTCAGTGGATAGAGCGTCGGCCTGTGGATTCAAGGGTCCCAGGTTCGATTCTGGTCAAGGGCATGTACCTTGGTTGTGGGCACATCCCTAGTGGGGGATGTGTAGGAGGCAGCTGATTGATGTTTCTCTCTTATTGATGTTTCTAACTCTCTATCCCTCTCTCTTCCTCTTTGTAAAAGTCAATAAAATATATTTTTAAAAAAAATTCTAGCAAATTGAATCCAGCAGTAGATCAGAAAGATCATACACCATGACCAAGTAGGATTTATTCCAGGGATGCAAGGATGGTACAATATTCACAAATCAATAAAAGTAATACATCCCATAAACAAATTGAGAGATAAAAATCACATAGCCCATATCAATTGATGCAGAAAAAGCATTTGACAAAATCCAACACTCTTTCTTGATAAAAACTCTCAGCAAGGTGGAAATAGAAAGATCATATCTCAACATAATAAAAGCCATATATGACAAATGCACAGCCAACATCATTCTCAATGGGCAAAAACTAAAACCATTTCCCCTAATAACAGGAATAAGACAGGGATGCTTACTCTCACCACTCCTGTTCAACATAGTGCTAGAAGTACTAGCCAATGCTTTCAGACAAGAAGAAGAAATAAAAGGCATCCAAATTGGGGGGGGGAGGAGGGAGAAGAAGTAAAACTGTTCTTATTCCCAGTTAATATGATACTGTACATAGAAAACCTTAAAGACTCCATAAAAAATTATTAGACCTAATAAATGAATTTGGTAATGTAACAGGATGCAAAATACAAAATTAACGTCAAGAAGTCTGTAGCATTTCTATACACAAATAATGAACTTACAAAAAGAGAGACTAAAAAAGCAATCCAATTTACCATCACATCAAAAAATTAAGATACCTAGGAATAAACTTAACCAAGGAGGTAAATGATCTACACTTGGAAAACTACAGGACACTGAAAAAAGGGATAGGAGGAAGACTTCATGGATTGGTAGAATCGACATAATTAAAATGTCCATACTCCCCAAAGCAATCTATAGATTCAATACACTCCCCATAAAATACAAATGGTATATTTCGCAGACATAGAAAGAGCTTTCCAAAAATTCATCTGGAATAAAAAAAGACCCCTAATAGCTGCAGCAATCCTGAGAAAGAAGAACAAAGTAGGTGGGATTTCAATACCAGATATCAAGCTGTATTACAAAGCCACTGTCCTCAAAACAACCTGGTACTGGCATAAGAACAGACATATAAATCAATGGAGTAGAATAAAGAACCCAAAAATCAATCCAAGCCATTATGCTCAATTAATATTTGACAAAGTAGGCATGAAGATACAATGGCATCAAGACAGTCTCTTCAGAATAATAGTGTTATTTTGATAGTGTGTTAGATATTGTTATTCTGCTATCATTTGAAAGCAGGAAAAATGTTCCCTTATTGAACTTAGTTTTTCTTTTCTTTTCTTTCTTTCCCCCCCATATGTTGGCAAAGTAACTATAGCTTCTCTTCTTAAGAAGCTCACAATCAAGAAAGAAGAGTAAAGTAATGACTTTGGTGAATTTTGGGTAATGATGCTATGATAAAATACTCAGAAAAAAAATGTCTGAGCAGGCTGGAAATTCATGGAAAGCCTCCTATAAAGGCCTTTGATCTGAGTTTTAGCATAATAGTCATGTGGTTAGAGTGGAGCATTAAGTTTGAAAAGACATTGAGAAGACATGTGGGCATGAAATGTAATGCTGTTTTCATTCAGTGAGGTGAGAATGAATAATAGCAGCCAACACCTACTGAATACTAACTATGGGCTACACTCTCTTCTAAACAGAGAATTTCTTTTAGGGAAACTCAGAGAACCTAGGAGCAAAGGGCAGGGGCAGAGACAGCATTCAGAAATAAATTAGATCCCCCAAATTGAGACTTCCATTAAGAATGCCTTTTCCTTACATCTCTCCAGATAAGCTTTCTCTGCTTTGCAGTCCATAGAATATATAGAATAGCTAAAACAGCCCTAAGTTTTGCAGGTTCTCAAAATGTCTAGGGAATAAATTATCTGGCTCAGCTCAAATGAGTATGGGTGACCAGGGAGCAAGGTCAATTTGGGGAAAATACAGATGTGCCTGCAACCATGTTGCTGGGAGTATTGCACAGCAGAGCAATTCAACAAAAGAGGGTGGCAAATAGATAGTCCCAGTGGAATCATCTATGGAAACAATTGGTGATATTGGTGATAAATCTTGAGAGGCAAGTAACCTCTGATCGTAACGTTGTTTGGTTTTTTTTTGTTATTTTTTTGTTTTGTTTTGTTTTGTTTTTGTGTGTTTTTTTGTCTGCTAAGCTCAACCATACTCATCTCATTCTGAAAGTTATGAGCAGGCTTTGAAGGACTTGGAAGACAGGAATAAAACAAGGGTCAAACTTCATTTTAGAAAATCACTCTGGTAAAGGTTTCTACGTAAAACTAGTGGACCAAATATGGGTGCAGTTATCTCCATTCCCTCCTAAAACATCTAAAATAACAACTGTGGTACATTTAAAGAAATAAACTCATGTTGGAAGCTAAATTCAGCAGGTCATAATAAATGTGAGAAGTCCTCAAAAGGTTGAATGGACTCTTTCAGCATGGCTGAAAATTTGCATGTTATTACATGCTGTGGGAACAGCTGAAGGCAATTTCCCCAACTTGATGCTCCTTCACTGTTTACGAAACCTTGCCTTTGATATGTATACCTGCTGTGCTTTATGGAAAAATGTTGGAATAAAAAGCTAGGGGTCCAGAGATTCAGAGAGCTTAGTCACTAGAACTAAGTTGCTATCTGGCATCCCCAAATGCCTTCCAAATTCATATTTATCTATTCTATAAAGTCTATGGTTCTTAAATTTTACTTTTATTTAACATTTGCACCAAATTAAGCATCAAATTTATACCAGAAAGTCCTAGGGAAACTTCCAAAGCATTATAACTCTGAGAGAAACCCAAGTAGTCAAAAACTGTGTAACTTGTTTAAAAAATATTTGCTGACCACCTATTATTGTAAAATAGTGGTGAATAAGAAAGATAAATTTCCTGCCCTCACAAATCTTGACTTTTAGTTTCTATGAGATAGAATGGAACCAAAAAAAAAAAGAAAAGAAAAGAAGAATTCTTATTAAACGTTTTCTAAATTTGATTTTTTAAAAATCAAATTGGCCCAAGAAGCTTAATAAGTCCTAAGTAGAAAAATTCTTGAAAACCAGAAAATTTTTTAAAATATATTTTATTGATTTTTTTACAGAGAGAAAGGGAGAGAGATAGAGAGCTAGAAATGTTGATGAGAAACATTGACCAGCTGCCTCTTGCCCACCCCCTACCAGGGATATGCCTGCAACCAATGTACATGCCCCTGACTGGAATTGAACCTGGGACCTTTCAGCACGCAGACTGATGCTCTACCACTGAGCCAAACTGGCTTCGGCGAAAACCAGAAAATCTTAAAAGCAGCAGGTGTGAAAACAAACAAAAACCATGTATGTACAAGAAAAGTATATAAAACTAGAGGTCCAGTGCACAAGAATTTGTGCACTGGGGAGAGGGGTCCCTCAGCCTGGCCTGCCCTCTCTCACAGTTCAGGAGCCCTTAGGGAATGCCCTACTGATGGCTTAGGCCAGCTCCCTCCTGGCTCACTCCTTTGCAGACTGGCCTAAGCCTCAGTCTGGCTTCCCTCTGTTGGGGGCGATGGGGCTGATCAGGGGAGAGTGCCACGCCCATCACCCTGCTTCTGCTGTCACTGCCAGCTGCAGCGGCTGCGAAGCCTGAACCCTGGGCCTCAGGGCTGCTGGGGCTCACAGCTGCCTGAACCCTGGGCTTTGCAGCCACTGTGGCTTTGTCTGGATGGATGTTCTGAAGACATCCATCCTAATTAGCATATTATCCTTTTATTAGTATAGATTATAGCAGACTTCACAAAGAAACCAAGGGAGATCAGAAAACAATAGAATACTTTAAAGTGCTTAAATAAATTAGTTTAAAAATCCCACTGTCAATCTAAAATTCTATAGTCATTAACAATATTTTTCAAAAATGAAAGCAAAACAAATACATTTTAACATAAATATACTAGTAAGTGGAGACTATTATTGCCAGTAGAACCATACTATAAGAAATGCTAAAGGAAGTTTTTCAGGCAAAAATAAACTGCTATCAGAAAGATGACATATTGAAAAGAAGCACACCCACCTATATAATAAAAGGCTAATATCAAATAAACTAAAAGGCAGAACAACTGGTCACTATGACGTGTACTGATCACCAGGGGAAAAATGCTCAACAAAGGAGCTGCCCCCTGGTTGTCAGTGCAACTCACAGGGAGAACGCTGCTCAGCCAGAAGCAAGGCTCACGGCTGTCAAGCAGTGGCAGTGACAGAAGCCTCTGCTGCCTCCGTGGCAGCACTATGGATGTCTGACTGCCAGCTTAGGCCCGCTCTCCTGGCCTAAGTCAGCAGTCAGACATCCCCAGAGGGTTCCCAGATTGCAAGAGGGCACAGGCCAGGCTGAGGCCACCCCCCCAGTTCACTTCACGAATTTTGTGCACCAGGCCTCTAGTACTTATATAAAGAGCTATTGACATCAAACATGAAAAATAATGAGAGTATATTGTAGAAATAAAATATATAATGTCAGAGCAGAAAGGGTAAGGGGAATGAATGGAATTACAAACTTGTAAGTTCTTACATTATTCACTTATCATATGAATAGTATAGTATTATTTGAAAGGAAAATGTGATAAATCAACCTGCATAACTAATTTCCACACAACAAGCTTCAAAAATGAACCAAAAAAGTATAGCCAAAATCAATAGATGAGTGCCATGGAGAATGCTGTGGTAATAGGAAACATCAGAGACAGGGACCTGGGGTCTAGGCTCTAGCCTAGCCTCCTATTGTTTCTTGACGACAGGGGACCTTTCACTAAGAGTACTTGGCTAATCAAAAATAAAAGTCAGTCTAGAAAAAACAGAGGGACAAAGAACAGATAGAACTACAGAAAACAAATGCCAAGGTAACATTTAAATTAAACTCTAATCATGATAAGTATAATTAGACTAAGACTAAGTACCATGTAAAAAGCAAAAAGTGTCTGACTAGATAATGAGACAAGACCTGACTATTAGGCATTTACCAAAAATGCACTTCATGTATAATGAAAAGACAAGTGGAAAGAGAAAGAATGAATAAAGACATACAAAGCAAACACTAGATGTAAGAAATTTGGCATGACTATATTAATATCTGATAGAGTAGACTTCAAGACAAATAGAATTATCAGATACAGACATCGAATTGTAATAATATTACACTTCAGCCTCTCTCAGTAAAAGAATCTTAAATATGCATGTGCTTAGTAGCGAACCCACACAGACTGACTCTGGAATCTATCCTACTTCCCTGTAAAATCCAACCACCAAATAAAGAACCATGAGCTGCATTTGTGATTGTAACTGAGAGATAAAAATATTTCTATAGATTAATGTTTGTGTATATCTAGCTATATTTCCCCATGAATCTTTTTGGGAAACAGATACACAACTATCTTCTCATTCAATACACACCTATTAAGTGCTTATTAGAAATATGAGTGTATACAACATTTAAAAAAATATTTTATTTATTTATTTATTTATTTATTTATTATTTAATCTATCAATCTTCACTGAAGGATATTTTCACATTGATTTTTAGAGAGAGGGAAATAGAGAAATATCAATGTGATAGAAACACATTGATTGGTTGCCTGCTGCATATGCCCAAATCTGCAAATGAGGCATGTGCCCTTGACAGAATCAAACCCGGGGCCCTCTGTTCCATAGGCCAATGCTCTATCCACTGAGCAAAACTGGCTAGGGCTACAACATCTATTTTATGCCATGCTGTATGTCAGGTGCCAGGGAAGCAGTGAGTAATTAACATAGCCCCTTATCATTAAAGCATTCATAAACAAGAAGCAAATCCAGAAACAATCTATGATATTATATCCTGAAATGTGTACAATAGTGAGATATGTACAAATTATTTGGTGCATAATTCTAAGGAAGCAAAATCACATTGAATCCTACAAAGCTAATGGTATTACTATTTAAATTTACTTTCAAAGAAACTCATCTTGCAACATTTGGTTTGCCAGTTTCTCTGGGTCTCAGCTTTCCTATGTGCTAAAAGGAAGAGATTGGGAGTCTGTGTTCCTTTTTTCTACCCTCCCTATGTTCCAATATGCAAATTGTGACATATAAGGGACCATTTCCCTCTCCACTACATTCTGTGTATCATCACTTTGGGCACGTGCACCAATATGGATTTATAGACAGAATGTATACCATCTGCACATTTAAGGAAAAGGATTTGTGAAAATTTGGCATATGATGGAATCCAATAGGATCTTCCATTCTTTAACGGATGATAGAATGTTATTGCAAGAAACTACATATGGTATTTGTGGAGAGCCATTCAGTTAACCTCTTCTCTGCCTGGGAAAATAGTCCACAAATGACTAGATAGAGACAGAAATATTGCTTGTGGAAACAAGCAGTTGTATCGCAAAGAACACAAGAAATATATGTATTTTTATTTCTTCATTCAACCGCCTGATTTCTATCCAATGAATGACTTTCTTGGCAAACAATGACATACAGAATGTTCATTAAGAGAGAGCCTGGAAGCTTGTGCTCAAATTCTTTTCAAATGTTTGGTGTGCTGCAATCTAATTAAATAATTCAAGGAAGGCATTAAAAAGCACCAAATATTTCCATGGAAAATACCTTGGTAACAAGAAAGAACAAAGATAGGGAACTGAGGCTCAGGTTCCAGTCTAGACTCCTATTGTTTCTTGATGACCAGGAGACCTTTCACTGATCTGTATCACTTTATATCCATACTATCAAAGCAGTCAGCCAATATTGTCATATCAATCCTATAGGTTCAGTGATGAGAGACTTCCTTAAATCAAAGGAACTTTATAAACCAAGTACCAGGACTAGGCAGAAATGTTCGAGGCCAGTAGTCAGCAAATTCATTAGTTAACAGAGCCAAATATCAACAGAACAACAATTGAAATTTCTTTTGCGAGCCGAAAAACAACTACTGCGCATGGGCCAGAAGTTTCAATTGCACAGATATTTTGCGGAAGAGCCACACTTAGGGGCCAAAGAGCTGCATGTGGCTTGTGAGTCGCAGTTTGCCGACCACTGTTCTAGGCCAAACAAGTTCTATATGAGAAATGAAGAGGGATATGATCAGGGAAACAGAGATTGAAATACAAAAATATAGACCAACCACGGTGCTGAAGGGGCATGGTGTACAGATGACTGAGAAAAAAAAAATGAAATGGGTGTTCAGTGAAATGGAGGGCCTGGGAGGGAAACTTTGAGGAGGAAGAGATAGGATGATGTCCAGTGATGTATGGGTAGATGCTTAACTACCCATGCTGATTTATAGCATTTGCTTATTTCTGTGGTGTAAATCATCCCAGCATAGCTGATCCCAGGCTATCAACATGCTGTCACTGAATGTGGATTATACAAGATTTCCAACAGGAGTCTTTCAACAGCCATAAACAACCTCAAGTGCATAGATAGTAGTAAAATGTAGTAGAATAACAGGAAGTGATACGTTTAATTAATTATCTTTGTTTTTAATATAATTTGTTTAAATATGTTTTCACATTATTTAGCTTTTTAATAATGACTTTAGCAACAGGCTTGTAAAATTCCTAATAATTGAAAGGTTGGGTTCTTGTGAGCAGTTAGGTTGGGGAGAGAAGTGATAGAGATACTTCTCTCCCCAAAATGATTGTTCTGCAGTCTAATTGCAAACCACAACTTCTCTAAAAAAGGACCAGAAAATGGAAAATGTTTTTAACTAATAGGTATGTATTCCTTCCCAATTCCAACTCGAGTAGGTTGGATTAGATGCCATTTCCTGCCATCTTGGAAGCCTCCCCTCTCATATGTTATGGTATATTTCTTGCATTTTCCACACTCTATTTTGATTTTATCTATCTTTCCCATTAGGCTAGAGGTCGCGTAGGGCAGAGCCTGCAAGGAGCCCAATCTTTTTTTGCCATATGACGGAACCAAAATAAAGCACTCAAAATAATGTCTATCTAATCTGTGGCCTGTATCAGCAAGAAGTATTCTGTTCACTCCATCTTTTGGGGATTTGTTAGGTGTAGCAAAGGAGGAGGAAACAGCTCAGTGCCCAGCTCTGGCATGTGGGCAACTCACTTTACCTCTCTGAGATTCATTTTAATGAGGTAAAAAAAAAAATGTCCTTAGACAAAGACTCTTGAGGGATCTCAATACCAGACTTCAAACTATATTACAAAGCCACTGATCTCAAAACAGCCTGGTACTGGCACAAGAACAGATATAGATCAATGGAATAGAATCGAGAACCCAGATATCAACCCAATTCACTATGCTCAATTAATATTTGACAAAGGAGGCATGAATATACAATGGAGTCAAGACAGTTTCTTCAATAAATGGTGTTGGGAAAATTGGACAGACACATGCAAAAGAATGAAACTAGATCACCAACTTACACCATTCACAAAAATAAATTCAAAATGGATACAGGACTTAAACATCAGATGGGAAACCATAAAAATACTAGAAGCATCCACAGGCAGCAAAATCTCAGACGTATGCCAAAAGAACTTCTTTACTGATACTGCCCCTAGGGCAATGGAAGCTAAAGAGAAAATAACCAAATGGGACTACATCAAAATAAAAAGCTTTTTTACAGCAAAAGAAACCATCAACAAAACAACAAGAAAGCCCACTGTGTGGGGGAACATATTTGCAAATAATACCACTGATAAAGGCTTAATCTCCAACATTTACAGACAGCTTATACAACTAAATAAAAGGAAGATGAATGATCCAATTAAGAAATGGGCAATGGACCTAAACAGAATAATTTCAAAAGAAGACAGAAGGAAGGCCAAAAGGCACATGAAAACATGCTCAACGTCACTAATGGTCCGAAAGATGCAAATCAAAACAACAATGCAGTACCATCTCACACCTGTCAGAATGCCAACATCAACAAATCAACAAATGACTAGTGTTGGCGAGGTTGCGGAGAAAAAGGAACCCTCGTGCACTACTGGTGGGAGTGCAACCACTGTGGAGAACAGTGTGGAGTTTCCTCAAAAACTGAAAATGGAACTCCCATATGACCCAGTAATCCCACTTCTAGGAATATATCCCAAGAAACTAGAAACACCAATCAGAAAGGATATATGCACATCTATGTTCATAGCAGCACAATCTACAATAGCCAGAATTTGGAAACAGCCTAGGTGCCCGTCAGCAGATGATTGGATCCAAAAACGATGGTACATCTACACAATGGAATACTATGCTGCCATAAAAAAGAAGGAATTCTCATCATTTGCAGCAACCTGGATGGAATTGGAGAACATCATGCTGAGTGAAATAAGCCAATCAATGAAAGGGAAACACCACATGACCTCACTCATTTATGGATAATAAAGAATATTATAAACTGATGAACCAAAAGATAGATATAGAGACAGTAAAGCAACAAGCAGACTGTCAAATTACAGCGGGGAGGGGAGGAGGATCTGGGGGAGATAATAGATAACCGAAGGACTTGTATACATGCATATAAGTACAACCAATGGACATAAAACTCTGGGGAGGGAGGGGATATGAGGGAGGGAGGAAGGGGGGCAAAAAAATCAATAAAAAAAAAATAATAAAGAAAGAAAGAAAGAAAGAAAGAAAGAAAGAAAGAAAGAAAGAAAGAAAGAAAGAAAGAAAAACGTTCTTTTCATACATCTGTGAGGGAAAAGTAAGATAACATGTATCAGTATATACTGCCTAGCAAGAGAATATTAACAATGACAATACGTCCTAACATGTTTATATCTTGTCAATGTGGTACCCATTTTCTGTCCAATCTATACTGCAGTCCCATTGCCCCCAACCATATTTCTGGGTCAGATTTTCCTGACTCCTGTTGAAAACTCAGCATTCACTGTGCTTCTCATTCAAGATCATTCAATTCCCTCATAGAACCTATGGCCTATGACACCTAGCCTAATATTGTCTGAATGAAGGTAGGAAGGCTTAACTAGTACTTATTTACATTCTATTATTTTCCAAAATTTATTTGGATGAAGTAAACATTTGTAGTAAAATAATGATATAACAAAATGAGGATAAATAATTGGAACCAGGAATATGTGAGTATAAATAACAACAGAAATATAAAATTTAGAATAGGTTAAAATCATATATAGTTATATATATAAATTGTAAGAATCATATGATTGTTAAGATTGAGCTGCAAGAAGTATGTATCATCTATTATCTATCTATCTATCTATCTATCTATCTACCTATCTATTCATCTGTCTATCTATCTCCTGGCAGCCAAAGTGTAAAAGAATGCATGTACAATAACAAGAACAACTCATTAGCAGTTTTAAAGGGCAGAAGAAGAGGCATCCCAGTAGGGGTGAAATCTTATATATGGCAGGGAGAAAGGAGAAAAAAATGGTCACTGTCCTAAATAATAGTGCTAGAGCAAAGGCAGCTTCAGATATGATTCTGATGCTTCACATGACCTCCTTGAGACCTGTCTCAGGACTTTGAGGAATAACCACAAAAATCATAGATGCCTCTTCTCACTGTAAATACTGAGGATACCAGCCACTACACACCTGCTTCAAAGTAGAAACAAAATCTGTTCCTTTTCTCCTGAGAACTGTTGCATTGTTATGGCCCTCCTGCCTGGTATATAATTTTGAGGTGGACAAGATCTAATGCTCTCTCTGTCCTCATGGGCAAACCATTTATTCTGCAATAATACCCAGATTTGGATAACATAATCATCCAGGAGTGCTCTAAAATGAAATTATAGGACTGACTGGACTGGACTGGAGTTTCTCAGAAGAAGTGGTCTGCACTGAAAATTACTGGCTGCCCTTTGCAATGGTGGCAGTTAAATAACTCAACAAGAGGTCCTTCGGAGAAAATCAATACACACCAAATTGCAGAAATGTGGATGCAATTTGTGGGGAAAGTGGATTTGATGTGAGCCTGTGTTGATGCCAGCATGGAGTTATTCTCGAGGTGGATGAAAGCATGTTGGAGCACCCTTTGCAAATCCTGGGCTGGCCTCCTCTTCACCCTGCAGATCTTGTTTCCCTGCAACAACTTGACCAGAAGCTCACCCCATTTTATGCTACTGGACCAGTTCTGCCCTTAGAGAAGGGCCTGACATGACTCAGCCATATTTGACCATGGCCTTCAGGCCCCTGGCTCTTCATGGAGATCTCACTGAATGCTAATCAGGGAAGTGGAGATTTCCCCTTGTACCTCACCTGGGGCCCTGGTTCTAAGAGTGAAATACCTATGTATTCCTCATTTCCTTGGTAACCTGCCAACTGGTCTCTAGGAAAAGGCTCTGCCTACCCTTGCTCTCTTCCTAATGCCATCTGCTGAAGAAAGTAGCCTATAGAGAGTGTGAATGAGAACACTAAACCCTTCCTGAAACTTCTCAATGGTTTCTCGTTGCATTCAGAGAATACATGTGTGACCTGCCTCCTGTCTGTGTTCCAAACTCATCTCTCTCTCACACACACATTGTCTGTTCAAGCCTTATACTTTCTCAATCTCCCCCACAATCTAACACCCCATTGTAGATCATGGCACCAGCTGTGACTGCCTGTTCTCCACAAAACCAGTTCCTCTCAGTACTGCAGGATTCCCCGGAAGGGCACTTCCTGATCAAAGCCTTTTCTAACCACCTTGTCTAAAGTAGCTCTCCTGTCACTGCACTAATTCCCAGCCTAAGGCTATAACTATATTTATGTATTTGTGTTGTTCATGTTTATTGTTTGTCTCCTCTACAATAATACTGGTATAAATAATTTGAAGGGCAGGGAACATAACTATTTTACTCACAGCTGTATTCCCAGTGTCTAGTATTATATCTAGGTTATAAACAGGTGGAAATAAATATCCGTAGAATGAATGAATAGATCAAGAACTAAAGGCTGACCTTGATCCCTAATGCTACCCTGTTTCCCCGAAAATAAGACAGTGTCTTATATTAATTTTTGCTCCCAAAGATGCGCTAGGTCTTATTTTCAGGGGATGTCTCATTTTTCCATGAAGAAGAATACAGTACACATTTATTGTTAAATGAAAATAAAGGAAATTTATTACCTGTATATGGTACAGTAATACGGTAGTTGGCAACACAAACCAGACAAACTGTGAATCCTACAGTATCAAGAATTTACTCATTTATTCAATGACAATCATGTCATCATCTTCTGGAACATCATCATAACAATCCAATTCCTGAATTTCCTGGTGTGAATTTCTTGTGACTCCATTTCTTTTAGAATCAGTGGACCAAATCTCTCATGTCGGGGGGATGCCTTATATTTCACTCAGAAGGAAACCTGTAAGTAGGTCTTATTTTCGGGGAAACACGGTACCTACCTGGTTGCCTGAAGTTACCATTGCAGAACCTATTGTCTTAATATGTGTCTACTCTTAGATATTGTTGGGCATTCTTGATGATAATGCTTAGCCATAATGCTACCCATTGTCTACACAGTGATTTTTCAAACTTTTGGGAGTACAGTGGAGTGCTTTTATGAATTTATATGCAATCTTGTGATAAAATTAAAAAGATAAAACTGGTAGAAATGGGTCTACTCTACTTGACTTAGGAGTGAGAATCAAACTTCACCTGGCTCCCCTTAGATACTTCTGAAAAATCCGGAGCCCTCTGAGCAGGGCTTGGCATCCTGAGGTTGACTAGTTGCTTTCTCATCTCTGAGATTTTCCTTTTAGACCAGACTTGCCTTTGTAAACAATGGGGCCCATCCACCTTTGATCCCCAAGCTCCAGCTCCACTATAGACTTTGGTATTACTTTAGTCTCTCCTGCTACACTCCAGCACTGTAATTACTTGTTCTCAGTCTCACTGTATCATGGAATACATCATCAAGACGCTGGATTGAAACATTGGTCTCTGAACTTGCCAGGAGTCAGTGACAAATCCGTCCACCAATCCATAACAAACTTTGTCAGCCTGCAAGGGCCAAGAAAGCAGGACAGATTTCTGTAAAAGAGTTCTTCCAGATGGGATCACTCGAATCAGTTTTATTATTGTCTTAAAATATATCTAATGTGCCCACAGTGAGGCTTCTGAGGACCTGACAAAACAAATCTGAGGCTGAAATTAAACTGAAAAAGCATATACTTTCCAGATTTTCAGTGTCAGCAGAGTCTTCCCTAAGGACAATCTGGTTCCCAGCAAAAAGAGGCCTACAGAGTCACCCTGCGCTGAGGTACTTCTCAATCCCTCAATCAACATAACACCATGTCCTGGAGGCCATGGAGCTCTGATCTCCCAGGAAAAGTAATAATGGAGTAAAATTGAAACCCTTTACACTTACCCTTTTCTTTTTAAGTTTATATAGTGATTTGAGAGAAAGAGGAAAGAAGGGAAGGAGGGAAGGAGGGAGAAGGAAACATCAGTTTGTTGTTCCATTTACTTACGCATTAATTGGCTGATTTTTATGTATGTCTTGACTTGGGATCAAACCTGCAACCTTGGCATATGGAGACAATGCTGTAACCAACTGAGCTACCCACCTAGTGCCCTTCACACTTACTCTTAAAGCCAAGATGTTTGATTAATGAGACGGAAAAATTATCTAGCCAGTGGACATGAAAAGAGCCATTGGCCAGAGTTGAGGAGACCCAACAGTTTCCTTCAAGGTTTCCCCTTCTGGTTGGCGCTCTGCCTCCCTCTCTAGCTTCATTTACTCTACCACTTGCCTCTCCCTGTCTACTCATCCCCTCAACCATCCCAGGCCCCACCATCACATTGTTCATAATTCCACATCTCCATGCCTCTGCTCACCAGTTCCCATTGTTTAGAATTTAGAAACCCAGACCAGGCCTGGCCCAAGTGTTGGAGAAATGGTGATAAACCACATATAGTCCCGCCTTTGGCAAGTGGGCAGAGTGATCTGGACCTTAGGTGTTAAATACACATCAGGTTTCAAAGACTGAGTATGAAAGAAACAGCAACTATAAAATAGCCAAGCAATAAAATTTTAAAATGACCACATTTAGAATATATAGTATTAACTAAAATAATTATTTAAATAATCTCTTTTTTCTTTTTACTTTTTAAAGTCTGGATACTGGATAATGTAGAATAAAGTGTATGTCTCACATTAACATTTCTATTACACATATGACATGTTTCTTTTAGACAGAGCTGTTTTAGCAGAGGGATTCCCAAAACTACCAGGTCTCTGTTCTCTGGCAATTCTTACTTAATAGCCATGGGTCTTAGAATCTAGTTTTATGATGCTCTTCAGGTTAGTCAGTGTCTCAGGTCATCCCACTTTGAGTTGCTGGTCCCAGGTTATCCTGTGCTTCTTCTATGGCAGTGATGCCAACTTGCACTGTGTCAGAATCACCTGGGGAGACTGGGTAAAATATAGATCTTCCCATTTTTAAGAGTTGGATTCAGTGAATCTGGGTAGAATCCAGGCATTTTTGTTTGTTCCCTGCCCCCCAAAACAAATTTCAGCTGATTCTCAAGTACAGCCAAAGATGGAAACCACTGCTCTATCCCAGTCCTCATTACACACTTTGTAGTTTCCATTATCCCTCTTCTCCTTCATTAGACTGTGAGCTCCCTAAAAGCTTCTTCTTTGCCTCCATGTCTCATGAGGTCTGTAGGAATGGGTCAGGGCATATGCTGAACGAGGGAACCTCATTTCATCCTTTACAGGTAGATATTTGGCACTAGATTTTCTGTTTTGGTTTGGCTCCTGTTTCTACCTCCTGCTTTTAGTGGTTTAGTTTTTGGCCCCATGCACCTTTTCTGAGCAGCTGGCATTCCCAGCTCCTGCCTCCCTGAAGTTTTGTCCATCAGTGAGAACCAGGCTCTCTTAGTCCCCCATGTCTCCATTATTCTCACCACCCCCTTTTATTCTAAAGAAATGCAAGTTGCAGATAAGAAAGAGTTGATGAAGATGAACACTTAGGGCTATATTAATCCTTAGCCCAAGTCCGATGACTCTGCACCCCAGGCCAGAGATCAGCCTCTTCATTGTCCAGAACACCAGACAAGGGGCAGAAGTCTGCACCCTCGGCCCCACCCCGCCATTGACTGCCTGAGTGTCACTTTCATTCTCCTCTATAATATGAGTAGGACAAACCAGCAACACAAGAGAAGTTCCACCTTCTGTATGATTATGGGACTCCTTTGGTCACCCTTCCTTTAGGCACATCCTTCCTTTGGTCCACCCTCCCTCCAACCCTCCATCACAACAACCTAAGGAGATCTGTCCTGAGCAGGTAATCAGCAGCTTGCTCAGGGTAAAGCAGGGAGCAAGGAAGAAATGCCTTTGCCAAGGTCTTAGCTCAAAACTGCAGCCTTACCATTTCAATTGTAATCCCTTCCTTCCCCTGAAACCTCCCAAAGCCTCTCCCCCAGGTTGGTCCTCAGACCTCAGCTAAGCTCCTTCTCAAAGGTCCAAGGGAAGCAGCCGCTTTCTTGGGCACAGTCAGTGGGAACTCCACATGGGCTCTGTCTATAAAAACTGACTATGTCTCATTAATGACCAGATGCTCATTCTCTCCAAAAAGTACTTTAGAATGAACATTTCACCACTCCATTGTTGTCTTTGATGATTAGATCAACTGGAAAAACAAACAAATGAATAAAAAGCATTGCAAAGCTCTAAAAATAACAACATCTGAAACAGGAGGGGGCTGGTTTTCTAGATTGGAAGTTGGGGATTCAATTGTAATACTGAGAGAATAAAGTAGCTGATCCAAGCAGTTATTTTATAAAGACTATTTCCTGCTACCATTCAAAGCTGTGGCAAAAATAATAATATATGATTTCAAATTATTTTGAGTTACTGTGTATATAACTGATAGGGAAAAGGGAAGAGAGGGTATCTTTTGTTAACTAAGAAATTACCTTTCTTCTGTAAATTCTCTGAGAAACCAGAGGACAGAATGCTGAACCGAAAGATTCTGATTAGAATAGGAACTTCTGAGTACTTTGTAAAATTACTTGTGGGTTTTTTTAATTTATTTTATTTTATTTTTTTTTTTATTATTTTATTTTTCTGCCAAAGGAGGGGAAATATACTTCTAAATGAATGAGTGGGTAATTGAAAATATGATAGGATTACATAAGACAATAAAAATAAATGTAATTTAAAAAGGCCAAAGATCATCTCTGTCTTGTACATAAATAATGAAGCTATGAGAGGTGAGTAATGAGAAGCAAGCATATCTTTATGGCAAACCTGGGCAGACTGACAGGGGAGCCCAGAGCCTCCAGGGACAGGAGAGAGTGCAGCTGACACAAATCAGAACAGATGCTATACAGGCCTGATCAGTTTTCCAGCATGGAGCCTAACTAGGGAGGTGGTACCCTAATAAACAGATGATACAATTAGGTGGCCTTCATGGTGGCTGTGCAAAATCCGGTGGCCCAAATTGTAGACAGAATAAGTAGAATGTGTGTGCTCTAGAAAGTGCATAAAACATTTCTTGAACATCTACAATGTGTCAAGCCTTGTCCTGGGAGCTTTTTTTTTTTTCTTTTCTTTTTTCATCATAGTATAATCCACTCAGGCAGATTTTATTGTTCCCATTTTGTGGTTAGAGAAATTGAGACTCAGAGAAATTTAGACAAATCCTCCTTCATAATGCCCTTGTAACAAGGGTGTCTTTTGTAAGACCCACCTCCAGGGGTACTTTTATGAGGCACACAGTTACATTTTTAAAAATAGACATCTTGATGGAGGAAGTAGGATGTAATAGAATGGGTTTTGGGTGGGTGGGTTAGGGTGGTATTGGGTCTGTTTGTTTTGTGCCTGAAAGAAGGAAAGAAACAGAATCAACCTTTATGGATACCTGTGAGTACCAGGCATCCTTTTAGGGACCCCTGACAAACACAATCTCATT
Source organism: Nyctalus aviator (assembly GCA_036971965.1). Taxonomy (NCBI): domain Eukaryota; kingdom Metazoa; phylum Chordata; class Mammalia; order Chiroptera; family Vespertilionidae; genus Nyctalus; species Nyctalus aviator. Next base: position 157,709,078 of record CM072923.1, on the reverse strand, counting down.
AAGCACTTTTGAGGGCACTAGAGATGGTTGTTAAATGTTGTTGTTTTTTGTGGCCTCAGAGAAGTTAAATAATTTTCCTAAGGTCACCTAACTCCTAAAGAGTAGAGATGGGATAAGATCCCAGGGGCCTGTGTAGAAGTGAACACATGGAGATGGACAGACAGCACCCAGGGCAGGGAGGCTGTGTGCAAGGCACTGATGAGTGGAAGTGCCCATGGCACATTTGGGAAATACTCTCATATTACTAATGAGTTTAACTGAGATCCAGAGAGGCACCATGGCTTACCCAAACGGAAAAATGTATGTGACTACCTAAGACAATGTCTGAGAAAGTGCCCGAGGCAGCAGCTGGCTCTCTGGGAGTTAGTTCTTTTACTTTCTCCTGAAGTCACTCAGTACAGAGCTGAGCCAGGTCTTAAATACCTTCTTGTGCTTCATGGTTTGGGTTGGGGTGTTAATTCTGAGACAGTGTGCAAAGCAGCCTGTTCACAGGCCCTGCAATGGAACTCGCCTGCAGAACACTACCTGGTGGTGTGAGATGTAGCCGTGGTTCAAACATAGGCATTCTATTAGGTGGACAAGCACAGTAAATGAAGGGCATTCCAAGCAGAGGGAACCTCCTGGACAAAAGCAGGAGGCCAGAGTTTGAGAGAGTTGAAGCTTAAATAATGGTGAAAGGAGGAAGGGGAGGATGTACCTTGGAAACTAGACAGGGATTGGGTCCTGGGGAACTTGGTGCCCCTGCCCAGAGACACTGGACTTATCTAAGGGCAATGGGAGACCATAACAGTCCCACAGCAGGACAAGTTAATAACACCTAGATTTTCAATTGTAATACCTGTAGTGGGATAAATCTTACCCTGTTTGTAACAGATACTCTTTAAGATGACCCTAATGATGGCTAACTCCTGGTACTCACAGTCCCCATCTCATCTTTCCCCACAGCGTATCAGGGTGGGTCTTTGTGGCAAGAGAATATGGCAGAAGAGATGGTATAAAAACCCTGCAGCTTCCATCTTGATATCTCTCTCAGATGACCTGCTATGGGGAAAGCCAGCTGCCATCTCTAAGCAACACCACAGAGATGCTCACATGGAGAGGAACTGAAACCTCCTCCAAACAACCTTGGGAGTAAGGCTGGAAGCAGCTCCTGCAGCCTAGTCAACCTTTCACGTGACAGTAGGCCCAGCTGACACCTTTGCTGCAACCTGACAGACCTGAAGCAGAGCCACTCAGCTTGGCTGCTCCAAACTCCTAACCCTCAGGAACTATATGAAACAATAAATGATTGTTGTTTTAACACTAAATTTTGGGATGATGTGCCGGACAGCAATTGATGACTGAGATTATGTTCAAAGATGCTGTTCAAACCTAGCTGGTTTGGCTCAGGGGATAGAATGTTGGCCTGCAGACTGAAGGGTCTCTGGTTCAATTCCAGTCAAGGGCACATGCCCAGGTTGTGGGCTCCTTCCACAGTAGGGGCTGTGCAAGAGGCAGACAATCAATGATTCTCTCTCATCATTGATGTTTCTATCTCTCCTTCTCCTTTCCTCTCTGATATATATATATACACAGATTCAGAAAAATGAACTGAGTTAGGCAAAACCACATGGCTTAATTAAGGTGAGACCCAATTTTATTCTCAGGTGTCTGACTTCAAACCCACTCTTTCCCCCACACTCTTCTGATTTTCCTTAGATATATCAGGGATCAAATTATATACTAGTAAACACAGCTCTTCCTAGGCTAATCTATATATATATATAAAAGCCTAATATATTAATTGTCCTTCCGACTGTTCAACCAGTCACTATAACATGCACTGACCACCAGGGGGCAGAGGCTCTGACCTGTAGGTTAACTTGCTGATGGGGTCTGGCAGATTTGGCCTGGGCAAGATGGGCTGGACATGCCCTGGAGCCCTCCCACTGTCCCTCCCTGGCCCTGATCATGCACTGGTGGGGTCCCTCGGCCTGCACCCTCTTGGAATCTGGGACCTCTCAGGGATGTCAGAGAGCTGGTTCTGACCTGCAGGCCAGGCAGAGGGACTCCACTGGTGCATGAATCCATGTACTGGGCCTCTAGTTCATTGTAATTTTTCAAGTTCCTGCTATGAGCCAGGGACTTTACTGTGTAGTGAATGTGTATCATAACTTGTGAGAGCCCAAGTGAACACATTCCCTATCCTCTACATTTTTGTATTTTTTATTAGAAAAATAGACATGTGAAAACTATGATAAAAGGCTGAAATGTGTAATAGAGTAAGAACTAAAAACAGAGTCCTATGAAAATAATAAGAGAGCAACAATGGCATCTTCTGGAAGGCTCTTGGGAGTGGGTGGGTTTGGATCTGTGCCAAGTGGAAAGGCTTAGGAGTAGAAGGAGTTAGCATTTCTTAGTAGAGGAAACCACAGGAGCAAAGTGATAGTAGCACAAAACTAAATGTATTTGTGAAACTGTTAGCATTTTGATTGCAATAAGAAAAGTGTATGCATGCACCAACAGAACTAGAAGAATGCAACAACACAGGATAATATGCATTTTTGTGTAAATACCCACTCTTTTGTGGGGCATCACTGGCCTGAAGAATCAGATTAGCCATTCAACATTTTAATTCCTATGGCATCCTAGTTTTTTCATAACAGAACTATAGGCATTTTCCTAGTCACTTACACATTTTGTTTCATTTAACTCTCACAATTTATTATCCCCTCTTCCTAGATAAGAAGATTAAAGGCTAAGAGAAATGGAGTCATTTGCACTAGTGATAACAGGGTTGATGGTAAGCCTTGGTCTGTCTGAGGCCTCTGCACTTTCTGATGCATATGATGTCCTTCTCTGGATTACTGCATAGCCTCCTAATTAGTCTTCCAGCTTCCACTCTGTCCTACCTACACCCTGTTCCCATGTAGCAGCCAGAGTGGTCCTTGGAAAGCATATATCAGGTGATACCACTTCTTTCCTCAAAGCTTCCAACATTCTCTCTCTCCTGGAATGAAACCCAAGGGATTACTCACACAACCTACAGGATCTGTGGGATCTGACTTCTGGCTTCCTCTCTGACCCCATCTCCAGTCCTTTCTCCTCCTACACTGAACTGCACTCACCTGGAGTTTTTTCCTCGTGGGCTTCTTCATGACTTTCTCTCTTCCTATGTTTGTGTTTCTGCTTAAATGACAACTGTTTGAAGGCCTTCCCCAATTGCTCAAATTGTAGATCATCTCCCTGAATCCTTGCATTCCAGTCCCTCTCTACCCTTTTACTCTGCCTTTTCTCAATTCACTCATCCACCTGACATCACATCCTTTACTAGTTTACAATTTGTCTCTTTTCTCTAGAATGTGAGCTCCCAACCACAATACGTTGTGTTTGTATTGTTTAGTGCTATTTAGGATGACCAACTTGTCTCTATTTTCCTGAGGCTTTCCTGGTTTTAGTATTGAAAGCCCCATGTCCTGGGTACCCCCTCTCAGTCATGGACAAATCAATAAGGTTGGTCACCTTGCTGCTGTTCCCCTTCAAATGTTGGGATTCTGACTCCTGGGTGATCCAGCCTGTCAGACCATCATATGTGACCCCCACTGAAGACAGGACAAATACATGATGATTAGTCATTTGGTCACTGACTGTGGAAACCTGCGTCAAGCCTTCTGATCATAATTCACAGCTGCCTCTTCTTGGCTCCCATCTCATGTTATTATTACCTTCAATTTACTAGTAGTTTACATTCTAATTGGTTCTCCTTACCTGTCATTCACTAGAACTTCTAGAGGAGAGCTATACTTTTGTGTCCCTAGAACATTTTGTAAAGAATGAATGTCCAGCCCAACTGGTGTGGCTCAGTGGTTGAGCATCCATCCATGAAACAAGATGTCATGGGTTTGATTCCTGATCAGGTCACATGCCTGGGTTGTGGGCTTGATTCACAGAGTGGGGCATGCAGGAGGCAGCCAATCAATATTTCTGTCTATCTCTGTCCCATTACCCCCTCTCTCTAAAAATCAATTAAAATGTATTTTAAAAAGAATGAATGCTCAATAAGTATTTGTTTCATGACTATTTGTATGAATCCAGAGCAAGACTCCACAGTAAAACCTTCATAATAAAGTTATCATTCTCCACTAATGGAATGAATGCAACTATCATAGGAGATGTGTAGCTAGCAGTAATATAGATTTTTCAACAAAGGAATAAACCAGGGTGTGTGTGTGTGTGTGTGTGTGTGTGTGTGTGTAAAAGTTAGGGACAGGTATAGGGAGAAAAGAAAAGACTAAGATGCAGAAGCAAAGATGACAATAGGAGTCATGAAAACAAGAAAATATTGAGTGAATAAATTAAGATTATGACTACGGTGAAGGGTGTTTATTGAACCACTGTGCACAAGATTGGTCATATGAAGAATATCTAAAAGGACAGTGTATGTTTTGACAGAGAGAGATGTCAATCAGATATTATAAAATTAAAGAAGGCAACTGCCCCCACAAAAGCCAGACTGGGTATACAGACAAAAATGCATATTGCTCTGTGTTGTTGCAGTCTTCTAGTTCTGTCATCTTGGTTAATATCACAGGCTCTGGAGCCTTACTCTTCCTATCCTAGATCCTCCACTTCCCAGCTGTGAAATGTTAGGCAAGGCATTCACTCCCCCAGCTTTCGTGTCATCATCTATAAAACGAACATAATAATAGTGCCCTTTCCAGCTGATCGATGACTCTCTCTCATCGATGTTTCTAACTCTCTGTCTCTCTCCCTTCCTCTCTGTACAAAATCAATAAAATATATTAAAAAAAATAATAGTGCCCTTTCATGGCACATGGTGAGGACTAAACTTGATACATGCACAAATGCTACATAGCATTATGTTATTATCGCTATGCGAGTCTATTTAGGAAGAGTATATATGTGTATTTATGTGTATTTAAAAAAACCGGAATGTAAAAATGTTAATAATGATAGAAGTACAATTAATTTCAATTTTCTCCTTTATACTTATCTATAGGTTCTAATTTTCTCCAGCAAATAAATATTAATAGTGTAATTTAATATAAAAAGAAAGTAAGCAAGACAAGTAAAGGGAACTGAGGTGGGCATCAGGATTTGTAAGATGAAGCTAAGGAAATTGAAGAACCAGAATTGAGACCAATGGATTAATGACAAGAGAGGCAAGGAGAAGGGAGAGCAGTCAAGTCCAAGAGCAGAGGCCACCAGTTATCTATACTTGGTTCCTCTGTGCTTACTCTAGGAGCACTGACAACAAAGAAAGGCAAGGACAGAAGGCAAGGACAAAAGTAGTCGAATTGGAGCATCATGTCACACACATTAGACACATATATTGGGTCCTGAGGATTGTTTGAACTGGCTCAACAATCTGTTTCTATTACCCCATTTAATTGTTTTTAATTTTTTTTAAGAGAATCTGGAATTTGGAGCTTTTCATTCAAATTTCATACTACTAAATTGAGATATTTAATTCTTCTGAAAGGAAATCTTTTAAAGCTACTGCTTGGCTTAATTTAGTCATTCCATTTACAGAAGAAAGTGTCAATTGCAGATTCTATTTCCTGCCAAGACAGTAGCTACTGAGAACTTTGAGCAGAGCACACAGATGATGTTACCAAAGCAGATCTCGCTTCATCTGGGTCTGCTAGGAAGAGTTCTGGAGAGAAGCTGACTTCAACAATTGTGAATGCATTTATTTTTCAACAAACAAATAGGCACATAGAAACATATGGAAGCTAAGTGCAATGTGATGTCCTGAGTTGGATCCTAAAACTGGAAAAGGCTCTGAGTGGGAAGCTGGTGAAATCTAAATAAAGTCTATAGCTTCATTGTGACAAATGCACCGTGGTTATGTCAAATGTTCACATTAGGGGAAACCGAGTGAAGGGTGTATGGGAATCCTCTGTACTATCTGTACATTTCCATCAATCGAACATTATCCAAAATTGAAAGTTTATCTTAAAATACCTGAAAGGAAATATAACTATAGTGATATTTACTGAGTTCCTATCACCTGCTTAGCGTTTCCTTATATCATTTTAGTTGATCCTGTGATGTTAGTTAGATAATACTTTGGTGTGTGGGGGGAAGGGGGGAGGAGGAAAGGGGCTGTGTGTGCATTTCGGGGTGTTCAGCAGCATCCTTGGCCTCTACCCACTAGAGGCCAGTAGCACCCCTCCAGTTGTAACAACCTAAAGATCTTCCCACATTGCCAAATGTCTACTGGGGGAAAATCATCTAGTTGAGAACTATGGGCATAAGAATGAAGTTCTAATTCTTTAGTCTGGCATCCAAGTCTTTTTGCTATGTCAGTCTTCTGCTATCTCCACCCACTCTACTTCTCTCTCATGATGGCATTCTCACTCTTTCTTGGATATTTTGTTTACTCTCTTGCCCTACTGCTATTTTGCTTTTGGGGATTCTGCCTCCCCAACAAACAGATAAATCCCTATCTTCCAGCACAGTGGCTGACATATAAGGATGTTGTTACCACTATATGAGCCTATTGAATGAATGAAGAAATGAATTCTAGAAAAAGCTTTTTATCCATCTGTCTGCAATCATGTAACGCAATGTTATCTCAAGGATAGTTTCTTAAGGTTTTCTTTTCTTTTCCATTGTCTTCTACCTGAGTTTATATGTATACAACCTAGTTATAATCATGGTTATTTATGCACCCATTTGTCTTTATCTCTTCCTCCCCATCAGACTGTGAGTTTGTAAGACATTAATAATTACCCACTGTTAACCTGGTATTTATGATATTCTAGGTTCTGGGGAAGTAACTTAAAAATATCTTGTCATTTATTTCCCACAGCCACACTCTATGACAGCTATTATTATGATCACCTCATTTTATAGATGAAGAATTTTAAGCTCAGTGAATTTAAGTTATTTTCTCAAGGTCACACACATCTAGAAAGTGGCAGAGCTGAGATTTAAATTTAAATCACGTATCAGAGTTCAAGTTCTAAGCCTCACACCAAGGAACCATTTTTTACACATCTTTCCAATTTCTACTGTACCAACAACAGAGGTTTCTGCTTAAGGAATTTGCTCAATAAGAATCTAGGCTTTAGATTTAGTTGTGATATCTAATCACTTCCAAGTAAAGTTACAAGCAAACCTCATCTTTGAGTCTCCCAGTTTTTTACTAAGGCAGTTCACACAATCACTACATTAGATGAGGGTCAACAACAACTTTTTCTTCTGAAAAGAGTAGCACAAGAACATTCCTTCCTTTGCAGCTTAGCCATTCAGCTCTGAATGATCCCCTGAAGTGGTTGAGCCTGTTCAGGCTTTGCCCAGAGGAGAGGTACTGGGTCTATTGGGTATATTAGACCATAGCAGTCTGAGACGTAGTAAATGGAGATTTTCTAGCATTTCTTCTTCAAAGGAGCAGTGGCTCATATTAACATGCATGTTTATGACATGCTAGCCTCTATTTAAAGTACCTTATGTTTTTGAATTTATTTAATTCTTATAATAGCCCTTTCAGATGTGTACTGTTATTCCCCCATTTAATTACTGAGAGCTTAAATAACATACCAAAATGCTGTGGCTCCAGAACACATACCTTTTTTTAAAATAGTACTAGCACTTAATTTTTAAAATCTTTATTATTGAGAGTATTACAGATGTTCCCCTATTTTTCTCCCTTGCCACTCCCTACCCAGTTCCTGCCCTGCTCTAGGTCTTCCCCGCCCTATTGTCTATGTCCATGGGTTACCCATGTATGTATATAAGCTCTTTGGTTAATCTCTTCCTGCCCTCCAACCCCCTTTCCCTTTGAGATTTCTCAGTATGTTCCATGTTTCCATGCCTCTGGTTCTATTTTATCTTTCAGTTTATTTAGATTAAGCCAGTATTTTATATTGTCCCTTAAAAAACACCAGAGTACTGAGGACCCTGTGGCTGAAGGTTTCTAAATAGAGGTTACAATTCTTTTTTTTTTTTTTAATATGTTTTATTGATTTTTTACAGAGAGGAAGGGAGAGAGATAGAGAGCTAGAAACGTCGATGAGAGAGAAACATCGACCAGCTGCCTCTTGCACACCTCCTACCGGGGATGTGCCCGCAACCAATGTACATGCCCCTGACCGGAATCGAACCTGGGACCTTTCAATCCTCAGGCTGACGATCTATCCACTGAGCCAAACCGGTTTTGGCTAGAGGTTACAATTCTTAATAGTGTGGATACTGTGTAGAACATTCCTGCTTTGGCTGTGCTACTACATTACTTTGCTCAGATCATTATCATAGCAGTGATTACTGCCAAGAAGATAAAGGTGTTAAATAGCCTGTTTTGTGTGTGTGTGTTTCCCCCCCTCCCCCCCTGCAACTGTTCCTTTAGTGCAAAAAAATGGGCCTTAGGTTGGCATTTTATGTCTAAAATGTCTAAAATGTAGAAAGTTTGTGGTAAAAATTTCTGAATTTGTTGGTTAACTCAGGGCTTGTGAAGAACAGGCCAACCGGCCTTTAGAATCCCTCCACATCAAGGGCATTTTGCTCTTGGAGCCTTGATAGCAAATGTGATAACATCATCTGCTGCCTTCTCCGTCCTGAAAGTCAAGTGTCATGACTTCCAGAGAGGTTCCATGGTTGGTTCCCAGGTAGGCCTACCTTTAAGAGTCTGATAAATCAAGTTACAATGATCCAACCATGCCCAGTCAGTTGAATCCCTTGAATAGCTAAAGGCACTAATACATCTTTTGGAGGGAAGACATTAGATTGTGCAACGAGACAGATAATAGACCTTTTTTCAGGTCAGCATGAATGAAAGCAAGAGCAAGTCTTTAAAATTTCTATTAACTTTTGGTAATTCTTTCTAATTTAAAGAAAGAACAAAGGAAGAATTTATGAAACAGAATTTAAGCAGAAATAAGGTTTAAAATGGATGGCTGTACAAGGGAGGGGGGGTGCAGAAGAAGGGGAATCAATGAGAGTTCTGCAGATATGAGAAAGGGGGCAGTGCTATTCTTTAAGGCTAGAGCTAGGAAAGGCTTCTGAGGGGCGAGTTCTCAGGCTGCACAAGACCGACATCTAAAGAGTTATTTCTCTTATGAAAAGAGACAGTAGTCTTTGGAGCCCTAAAGACCTGGTGCAGATTCTGGGTCCCTTAATTAGCTGTAAGATGTGTGCATGCAGGTTTGTTCTATACAAGGAGAATGATATTTTCTTTAAAAAAAAAAAAAAATATATATATATATATATATTTATATATATATATATAATTGATTTTTTACAGAGAGGAAGGGAGAGATAGAGAGCTAGAAACGTCGAGGAGAGAGAAACATCGACCAGCTGCCTCTTGCACACCCCCTACTGGGGATGTGCCCACAACCAATGTACATGCCCTTGACCGGAATGAAACCCAGGACCCTTTAGTCCACAGACCGACGCTCTACCGCTGAGCCAAACCGGTTTTGGCGGAGAATGATATTTTCATCAAGCACACTTGAGGGGATTTTGAGAAAAAGTCTAGTACTGCACAGATTGTTAATAAATGGTACTACACGCCATCTACAGAGGTAGATGGGAAGTGGAAGCTCCTAGTTCTCAGAGGCTAATAGTAAACACTATAAGCTGGGACATTATAAATAGGACTCTTACACAAACCAGGAATTGGGCTTGTTGATAGCTCAGGTACAGAGTCTTTTGATTCTATACCACCAGCTGATAAGTTACTATTTTAACTAGATCTGTCTTACTACATCTGTATACCTTCTATACAGACTTATTACTTCTCTCCATTGAGTATCTATGCCTTTGGGCATTTTACAAATCATTGGTCCACCTATCCCTTTCATTCACCTAATAATAACAGAGATCCTTCAAATGCAAGACTATCTACCTGCATTGAACTATCTATCATCTAACATTATATGTGTCCAACTATCAATTCACCCATCTTCCATCTATGCATCTGTCCTTGTGTCTCATCTGTAGTATTTGTTCTAGCTCCTCTCCAGAGCTTTACTTCTCCTTCTACCATGTTTCCTTTGGAACTCCCTGAAGGATTTCTTTCATGGTGTTTAATACAGAATCTCCTTTATTGTTAACTCAAATACCTAGGAAGCTGTTTGAAAGTTTTTAATTTGATATCATGTCTTAGTCTTTTTCATATGCCTCAAAGGAGCTAAAATTGTGGTATAGAGCAGAAAGTGAATAACATTTATGAAGCATTTACTCAATACCAGGCACTGTGCTAGGTACTTTGCAACTATTAGTTCATAAAATCCTTTAGGAACAACCCTGTGAGGTGCCATTTTTATCCCTTTGTAGTTCCAAGGGGTTGAATGCCTTGCTCAAAGTTATATAAAGTGGTAGAGTTAGATGTGATTACTCTAAGACCATGCATTTCCACCATATCACACTCCTTTCATCTACTAGGAAGAGGAAATGTATCTTAACCTGCCTGCCATTATCATTACCTCCCATGAGCACTGTGAAAATAAGACCAGAAGGTGTGCAATCTATTTGCCATTCCTGATCTCCACCTCTCAGTAAATATGGATGGTTTTTCCTACCATCTAATCCTCACCTCATGAACTAGATGCCTATAAGCATTGCCCAGGTAAAGCCAGGATGCCAGCCCCTCCCTTGGTAGAGTTCTGCCCTCCTGTGATTGCTGGTTCAGTGACACAGAGCAGGTGCATGAAAGTAATGATGATGGATGAATAAATGAATGAATGGTTAAATGTATTACAACGAGGCTGAGTCGGGTCTAACCTACTCAGTTTCATTGCAATCTTCTACAAAATGAAAATGAAGAATTAGCAAATAGAGTTCAGGCAACTCAGTATACCACTTGAGCTTCCCTCTTAGTGTGAGAACTCAGAGGCCACTTGAGGGAACAATGGACCTGGGATCCTAGGGCTGGCTGAGCCAACATCATTCTATATGCAAATGCAGGCCTGCCACTTAAAGAGCTCTGCTCTGAACTCACTAGGTCATCTGAACTCAGACTGCAGACTCCAGGAATTTGCATAAGTGGTGTGAATCCCTTAAGACTTGGGAGGAAACACCATCTTCCTTGATGGATTAATTTATAGGCAGAACGTGGCAGATAAGTGATTGCAAGGAACTTCTATCCCTGAGACTTGAAACAGGCACTCCTAATTACTAACCAGGAGGCCAAAAAGTGGGATCTTATACAAAGGTAGGATTTGGAATAGCAATAAATGACTTCCTCTAACAGAGAAAATACAGGGTGGAGCAAAAGGAGGTTTACAGTTGTGAATACAGGAAACATAGTTTATCCTTGTATTATTATTTATTAATTATTGTATTATTTTCCATATGAACAACTGTAAATCTCCCTTTGCTCCAACCTGTATGTTACAACTTCAAGCAAAGAGTACACAGGAGAACACAGAGTAGTTGTGAGCACTGGCTTCCCTCCCAGTGAGGAAAGCTTCTTATTGCCCTCCCGCCCCCAACTCCCCACAGCATTCCTCCAGCAGCTCTGAATAGGCAGGACAATGCTGTTATATCTGAGCTTCACAATGGACACTGCTGCAGTTAGGGGACTCAGATGAGGTCAGTGTCACAATTGGGACATTCCAAAATTAGCTTAGCTTCTTCTGACCCTGCTGAAGTGCCTGCCACAGATCAGTTTTCATTCTAAAAACCCCAGAGTAAGGTTAACTTAACAAATCTAATTGAGGTCAATGAAAATGCACTCAGCACCCACTCAGTAGTATGCACCTTGCTAATAACAGGATATACAGAAATGAATAAGAAAGGATTCCTGCTTTCTGTGAGCTGGCCTTCCAGCAGTACAAGCAAAAAGAGAAATAATCAGCCCTGGCTGGGTGGTTCAGTTGGTTGGCACATCATCTCATACATCTAAAGGTCGCAGGTTCGATACTTGGTCAGGGAACATACTTAAATTGAGGGTTCCATCCCAGATTGATTGGGGCATACAGGGGAGTCAACTGATTGATGTTTTTCTCAATGTTTTTTCCTTCCTTCCTTCCTTCCTTCCTTCCTTCCTTCCTTCCTTCCTTCCTTCCTTCCTTCCTTCCTTCCTTTCTCTCTCTCTCTCTCATCAACAAAAACATAACATCAGATGAGGGAAAAAAGAGAGAGAAATAATTACAATCCAGCACACCATGTGTGGTGGTAGAGGGGAATGCTGATGCTTTTAGAGTATAAGGGGTGGGCTTCTAGCCCCCTTGGAAAAGTCTGGTTGTAGTTCCTGGAAGATAGGATTGCTGAAAAGAGTACTGGACAATGAGGGAATTTCAGATGGGAGGGGATAACATTCCAGGTAGAGGGAACAGTGTGAGTAAGGGCATGGCCTTATGAACCAGAGTTTGGTGTGCAGGACACTTCAAAGAGGTCATCATGAGAAAGTCACTCTTAAGAAGCACCCTGCTGAGTGATGAGGCTGGAGAATGAGGGAGGAGACAAGTCACAGGTGGGCATTCTTGCCTAATGAGCAATTAATGGAGAGCTCTAAAGTTTTGTGTTTTTTATGTAGGGAACTTAAGCATCCTGATTTATATTTCATTCTAGAGGCACAATAGAAGAATTGGAGGTGGTGAAGCAGGAGGTAAGAAGATTGTTTTGTGATAATAATCTAGGAAACAGACAATGAAGTTATTACTGTAGGGATGGAGAGGAGGTGACACAGTTTGGCTATACTAGCAGATCTGATTGTCTGAGGCCAATGGAGAAAGGGACAGGGAGGAATCTGGAGTAATTTCAGAGTCCAGCTTGGAAATGCAGGTAGCAGACAAGATTGTTCATTGAAACAGAGATGAAGGGGGTAGGTCCTCTGTGTCTCACTTCCCCATTTATAACAAGAGGCTAAAAGCCTAACATACCTATCTCATAGGAGTCAATCAATAGAAATGTTTACACCATCATGTTTATTATAATTATTATTAGTGAATGTACATTGAGCCTGAATCAGAATCCTCAAATATTTTCGACCTGAATAAAACCTAAAGAGGCAGCAATCCTCAACCCCCCACCCAGCAGCTGGCTCTGTAACACTGTGAATGCATGTTATTGCTCTTGAACAAACAGAGTCTGTCTCTGAGTTTGAACATCAATGGACTTGAAACACACATTAGGATAATCTCTTAGCCATGTCCTATAAATATTCATTGTGGTTTAAACCCCTGTCTCAATGAAGGAGCTCAACAACCATTTCTTGGGCTGCTGAGCCTCCCTGTGTCAGAGCAGCCAGGGGGCTGGAGATGCTGCAGGGAGGAGCCAAGGCCTCAGGGAGTAGATAGGCTCAACCCAGTCATTCTGCCTGTCCCACCACCCCACCACTGACAATCATTTCTCTCCTCCCACAGCTATCTAGCTTCAGCTTTGTTCATTTTGCTTCCCCCTGTACCTAGCACAGGTCTTGACATATAGTATGTTGTACAAAAATTTATTGAATTAATAAGTGAAGCATTAGTAGGATGATCAAATGAGGAATAGATATTCTCCTTGATTATTGGTATGGGGAGGAGATGATCCCACAGACCCTGGTTTGAGGCAGCCTGGATGTTCAATGATGTCCAGAAAGAAAGAGAAGATTGATTAAAGGAGGATAGGAACTAGAGATGTCAGAAGCCCACATTGCAAGGTCCTAGGGATCTTTCCAAACTTGGGTTTGACTCATCTAATTCAGATACTCAGAATGAGGTCCAGACATAGAGGTCCCCAGGGAGTCACACTCACTATCAGGTAGGAGCCTTCCCCCAGGTCCCCAGCCAGTCTCTGGGGCACCAGACAGAGGGGGCATGTTTAGAGTATGTGTAGGTGGCACACAGGGGGGCGGGATTGGGTTCTTTCAGGGCTGCTTCTCCTCCCAATGTGGATTAGGGCAGGCCCTGGTTTAAGCAGACTCCTGAAAGCTCAGTAGCAAGTTTTTTTAAAAAAATATATTTTATTGATTTTGTACAGAGAGGAAGGGAGAGAGATAGAGAGTTAGAAACATCGATGAGAGAGTCATCGATCAGCTGCCTCTTGCACATCCCCTACTGGGGATGTGCCAGCAACCAAGGTACATGCCCTTGACCGGAATTGAACCCGGGACCTTTCAGTCCCCAAGCCGACGCTCTATCCATTGAGCCAAACCAGTTTTGGCAGTAGCAAGCATTTGTTGAATTCCTATTTTGTACCAATAACTAATTGCTAGTCACACATTATCTCATTTAAATCGTATTACCTTTTAATCTGCATGTTACAGATGAGGAAAATAACTGCAAAGAGATTGAGCATTTTTCTTAGATCACACAGCTATAAACTGACCATAATTCAAATTCAGGTTCATTTGACTTCAAAGACTATGAGATTTTCAGGTCTCTATCCTGGGTAATCAAGGTAGGAAGTGATTAGAAGAGGCTGCAGTGCAGTAGACAGATAGTCTAGGTGGGTATCTAGACTGAAACCCCAGCCCCTGCTATTGGTGGGGTTCTCCTTAGAGAGTACTGTCCCCTGAGTCCTCTTGGCTCAGGGACTGGGCACAGATGAACCCAAAGCTGACAGGAATTAGGGAAGCACATATGGCAGTTGGAAACCCAATCACACAGTTCTCATGTTCAAGCCTGGTAGCCAGGGCCTGCTGTTCTAGTTTTATGGCTGCTTCATTCAATCTCAGCTCCCCCATCCATCAAAAGAACCTTACAGAGAAGGAGAGGAGGAGGTGGTGAAATGCACTAATTAGAGGCTACACAAATGGATGAAACTCATTACAGGGTCTCCCTCATATGATCACAGGGCTGGCAGAGAACAGGGGGCTGGTGAAGGTAGGAGAGGAGCTGGGAGGCTTTAGGCACTGGCCTTGCAAATGGCTCTGTGATCTTATGCAAATTTCTTAACCACTCTGGGCTTTAGTCAAATAAGCTGTGAAAAGGAATCACTAACATCAATGAAAATGAAGTTCTTTGAACCTGATAAAGAGGTGACCTAAAAGTTGAGTAATAGTAATAGGACCTTTAAATTGATAATAAGATCTTTAAATTGATAATAAGAAACCTACATCTAGCCAGTTTCCAAAATGCTTTCACATACATTGTCCTGGATTAATCTTCTAACAAGCCAAAGATGGCCTTGCTATTCAACCCCATTCTATAGACTGTAAGACAAAAACTCTCCAGAGATGAGAAGAAATGAAAAGAGGTGAAACTGGATGCTAGAGAATTGGTGTCTCAGGATATAGGCCATGCACATGGAGCCAGATACAGCTGTGGACTAGGAGCAGGTCAGAGTGAAAAGGCTGTGGATGCTGCTGTGTCTGCTGCAGAGCTGCAGAGGTTCAAAAACCAGCACAGGAAGAGAGTACTGGGGCCGAGATAGAAAGCTAAGATCTTCCAATCCCCAAAGCCTTATGTTTACTCCTGGCCCCACACTGTGAGTCATTGTTTTGTCTAAGAAGTCATTTCAGAGTTCTCTTATATGCCAAACTCTGATCTAGACACCGGGAAACAGTGGACAGAATTCCTGTTTTCGTGAAACTTACGTTCTGACCACAAAGAAGTAAACTGTATGGTGGGTGGTATCCTGGGTTGAATTGAGCCTCCTCGCCCCCACCAAAAAATACATTGAAGTCTTAACCCCCCAGTCCCTCAGAATGCAAACTTAGTTGGACACGGCATTGTTGTCTGTGGAATGAAGTTCCAAGGAAGTCACACTGGAGGAGGGTGGGCCTTCATCCAATGGCCACTTCCCTTATATGAGGGCAGACACACAGGAGGAGATGGCCATTTGAGGACAGAGGCAGAGACTGGAGTGATGCATTTGCAAGCTGAGGAACGCCAGGCTTGCTGGCAAAGGCCCTCTTGCTGGGAAGAGGCCAGATAGGATTCTCTGGTATAGGTTTCAGAGGGTCATGGCCCTGCCTACCCCTGGATTTCAGATTTTAGGCCTCCAGAACTGAGACAATACATTTTTGTTGTTTAAAGCCATTCACTTTCTGACACATTGTTATGGCAGCCCTAGGAAACTAATGCAGGTGGTAATTTACATATACCCAGAGCAATGAAACAAGCTACAACAACAACAACAACAACAACAACAAATTAAATTTAAAAAATAGTCTGTGTTTTTGTCTTTTTGTTTTTGTTCATTTGTTTGTTGGTTTTGAGCTGGGGTGAATGCAAAAGACACAAACTTGGTCACTTTCTGCTCTATCTGAACTATCTACCTCCTGGGCCACCTGCAGCCTGTTTGCCTTGCAGCTTCTCTTCCTGGAGGCAGGCCCCTCTACTGTGGCTTCTTCCTAGCTCACCTCTGCCCGAACCTGACTGGAAAAAGTTTACAAAGCAAATTAATAATGTAAACGAGGTTGCAGCTAGTGCCTTCTGCATTGAGCTGCAGTGAGCGCCTGCTGCACAATAATTGTTTGAATCCAAATGGATGCTGCAGCAGAAAATGAGTCCGTAATGCTCCGGAAAGCAGGCCATCAGGGCACTGGCAGAGGACACTCAGTACCCATTCCGATCCTTCTTGCCATTACAAGAATAATAGCAAATATGCAGAGTGCTTTCTAACTTAAATTGTGTGTTTCACACTAGGCTTTTCATTTCCTCCTCAAAACCACTCAGGATGGTGGTTGTTAGGAGGGTTCCATTGTACACATAAGAAAGCTAAAGACTTGAGAGGCTAAAAATTTTGTCCTAGGCTCTGAGAATGCCAGCAGGGGACCTCAAGTTCAGAAGCTCTGCCTCCTGATCTAGTGTATGATTAGAAGCTTCCCAAAAAATCAAACATCTTCCTAAAATTCAGCTGTTCAGTCCTGGCCAGTGTGGCTCAGATGGTTGGGCATCCTCCCATATATTGAAAGGTCTCCAATTTGAATCCTGGTCAGGGCACCCAGGTTGAACCCAGGTTGCTGGTTCAATCCCTGATTGAGGTGTATGCAGGAGGCAACTGATCAATTGATGTTTCTCTCTCACATCAATATTTTTCTCTCTCTCCCTAAAAAAATCAATACAACCAATAAAAATATACTTAGAAAAATAAAATAAAATTAAATTGTTTATAAACCTTTTAATAACATATAACCTTCAGTTGATTACTAAACACTAAGGAAACAAATCATTTAGTTTCCACAATAGCCTAAGAAGTTTTCAGGAAGGAACAGAGGCTCACAGAGATTGTCTGATTTTTCCAAAACCACATGGTAAGGGGTTGGACCCAGATTAAAACTAGTCCAAAAGCCAGGGCCCAACCCTTATCCCCCACATCCTAATTTGCTGCAGGAGGAGGGATGGCTGATAAAAGTCCAGATCCCTTGGCTCCACCATGATCAGCTGAGCTGGCATTTCTGAAGCTGGACTCCGGATTCTGTAAGCTCCCTGGTGTGTTGATGCTGCTGTTGCTTGGGGAACAACAGTTTGCCTCTTCTTTAGTCCAGATAAGGGTTCATTGACTCCCTTCCTTAGAGTCCTTAGATGAGTGGCAAATGTCTCCCAGATAGCAGCCAAAAAAATACACCAGCTGGCTCTGAGCCAATGCTTCATCATGCAAGAACCATGTGAGGATGTCTCAGTGGGGTTCCTCAGAGGTATCACCTCACACCTACCCCCAGGCATCCAGGTGACCCTGGTGTCTGTCAGGGAGGGGAAAGTATCCTATGAGCCCCCATTCTAGCATTTTCATTTATCATGCAAATGAAAAGAGTGAAATTAGATCCTGACAGGACTTGCAAATCAAAACTACACAGAAGGTTCTTCCACAAACCAGAGCAGGAGCTGTCCTAAAGGCTCTTCAGATGCTTCCATCTCTGATTTTTCTGTCAAATCAATATGCTCCTGGTGCCAGACTTCTTTGGCAGGAAGAATGACCATGGCCGGGTCTCTGGGAGCTGCAGTGATGACTCACAGTGAGACCTCTGCATTGGGCTTGCTGAATCCAGACAGGAGACCACTGAGGTCTTGCCCTGTGAGTTCAATGAAAAACTGCATGGCCTTGGAGTTAGAGGCTTGCCTGGATTCCATCTCACTAACATTGTGCAGGCACCATTCCAGGCTGGCCACTTAGCTTCACAGAACTTATCTTCCAGGGGCTCATGCCTGGGCTCTGGCACTGATAAGCTAGAGGACATAGGGCAAGTTCCTGAGCCAATTGAGCCCTTCTCACTGGTTAACACTGTGTAGGTGCATATATATACTGCATATACTTAAATAAGTCAACTCATGTTTGCCAATGGGCAGATGCATTAGGGATAGATAGGATATTCTCCCCAAAATGTATATACCTTTTACAGCTGATAGTTCAGTTTTTAAAATGAACTGTATTTTAATAAACATTACCTTTATAATTATTCAACGTGTGTGCATACATTTCTGGGGACACCCTATAGATGAATAGTGAAAGGTTGGTATTATTCTTAATTTTCTGACTTACAGTAGTTACACATGCATTCATCACACATGCATTTGTGTCTGGTAGGATAGTTTGTGTGGATTTGCATCTGTCCCTTCCCTTGAGGCTGGAACTACATTTCTGACTTCATTCCTACTTCTTTGAAGCGAGACAGTCGGCATTTGCTACCTGCTGCTGAATCACTGCCTGAATAAATGAATAATTTGCCATGGAAGCAGTTGGTCTTCATTCAAAGCTCCAGCTCCCTTTGATGGATTGGGTTTACCAGAATGAAGAAGTCAGCAGGCGGGTGGTAGATGGTCACTGTCATGTTCAAAGATCTCACAGTGTCTTAGGAATAACCTTGAGGTTGTACCCACCTGAAATCCACGAGCCATTGTAGCCACTTCTGCCCCATGTCAATAAGGAATAGCTAAGTGATTAATAAATTCAAGCAAGCTGGTGACTAAAATGCAGAGTATTTGTTTTGTTTTTAGCAGCTTTGTTCTCTTTTCCTGATTGCAATGTTGACAGCTCCCTAAATGCTGGTTTCCTTATTCTGTGGTAGAAAGGGCTTTGCAAACAGAATCACCAGAGTTCAGATCTTACCCTGTCTTCCAACCTTAGGAGAACACTCCCATGTGGCCCTGCCTATTAGGTGACATAGCACTATACACTCCCTAAGGCTGCTCTGAGGGGGAACTGAAGGGAAGATTATGAAAGCACTTTGCAAACTATGTAGATATAATTAACATGGCTATTTTTGTTCCTTTGGTTCTATTTTCTTCTAATAATTACAGAATCTTGGGTTTAGAGGGAAGTAGAGCCATGCACCTCCTAGTCAGAAGCAATCAGAGCCGGTTAAAACACAGATTCCCTTTGGGCCAATGAATGAGCCCTGGGGTTGGAGATGGGGAACCTGTGGTTGACCACACAGCCATATTTGAGAAACACTGACCTAGCCCCTTAACACTTGGAGTCTCTGCAATAGCCTGATGAGGTGGTGTTCCCAAAACATGAACAATGCACATGGAGAGAGAAAGAGAAAAAGAGAAGAGAGAGAGAGAGAGAGAGAGAGAGAGAGAGAGAGAGAGAGAGAGAGAGAGAGAAAACTGAAAATGTGAAGGTTTTTGTTAGACTCTGAGAAGAACACAGGGCCACTGAAGGAAAGAATTGGGGTCAGTCACAAGGTAGAGAGAGTGGGTTGGGGGACTGTGGGCAAGG
The DNA here is from genome assembly GCA_036971965.1 of Nyctalus aviator. Classification (NCBI taxonomy): domain Eukaryota; kingdom Metazoa; phylum Chordata; class Mammalia; order Chiroptera; family Vespertilionidae; genus Nyctalus; species Nyctalus aviator. The sequence goes on along the minus strand of CM072923.1, from coordinate 157,689,536 downwards.
GCCTTCATTGTGGTTTCCTCAGGAAGGAAAGGGCAAGGCAGGGCAAGCAGGTTCAGAATCATTTCACCAGTCTCTGGGCATAAGTCCCTAGTTGTCTGGTACCTGGCTCTGGAGTGACTAAGCCAGGTGGACAGAGAGAGCCCAATAAAGGAAGCGATTGAAACTGTGGACTTAATTTGCTGTTCAAGAGGAACTGAGCAGACTCTAGCAGCCTCCAAACTGGATTAAGACAATCATCCTTCAGGATGGCTACTCTAAAAAACAAACAAAACAAAAATAAATAGAAAATAGTAAGTATTGACCAGGATGTAGAGACAATACTGTTAGTAGGAATATAAAATGGTGGTTCCTCAAAAAAATTAAAAACAGAATTACCATAGAATCCAGCAATAACATTTCTAGATATATACCCAAGAGAACGAAAAGCAGAGAATAAAGATATGTCTGTTTATCCCTAAGTTGATAGCAGCATTATTCATAATAGTCAAAAGATGGTAGCAATCCATGTAACATTGATGGATAGATAAGCAAAATGTGGTATATACAGAAAATGGAATATTATTCAGCCTTAAAAGGAAGGAAATTCTGACACATACAACAACATGCATGAATCTTGAGGATATTATCCTAGGTGAAATGAGCCAGTCACTAACGTATAAATACAGTATGATTCCCCTTATATGAGTGAGGTACTTAAAGAGTAGTCAAATTAACATAAACAGAAAGTTGAATGGTGGTTGCCAGGGGTGGGGAAATGGGAAATGTGGAGTTGATGTTTAATGGGTATAGAGTTTTGCAAGATGGAGATTGGTTGCATATTACTAAACTATACATTTAAGAATGGTCACAATGGTAAATCTGTGTCATGTATATTTTACCACAATATTAAAAAAAATGGGGTTAAGACAATACACATGCAAACATACATACAAACACACACACACACACACACACACACAATATTACAAGTGGCTATTCCATATTTGCTTGTATATCTCCAGGGAGACAGAGTTCACTGCATCCTTATGCAACCCTATGCATCCCCAGCCATCTGACTGTGAGAACCTTCTCCCTGATACCCACTTAACATTTGTCTTCCTGCAGCTTTTACTCCTTAGTCCTGGTTGCATTGGGGGCCACATAAACTAAGCCTTACCCTTCAAATGTTTCTAACATTTGAAGCCAAATTCTCTCCCTTCTTGGATTTTCTGGTTGGTCTTTGTCAGGGATTCCAGTCCCCTCTCCTCTTCTGCCTCCATCCAATCTCCCTTGTCTGAGCAGAAGGTAGTAGCTTTAGAAGATACTCAGGCCATATAGAGAGTAGCCATGGAGTCTGGACCAATGATAATAACCACAGCTACTAACCACTGTACGTTAGTTATCTGCCAAGCATTGCACTGGTGCTTTATGGCTAACTCATCTAATTTGCATAACAATCCTATAATGTGGCTATTATTGTGCCTAATTTACAAATGGGTTGGGGGAGAGTGTCACTCAGGCAGTGTCCAGGGCTCCCTGAGTTCAGGTCAGGGTACTTTCCATTTTCTGACTTAAGGACTCTGGATCATGACGGAAAGTCAGTCTCTGAGCCAAATCAAGAGATGTGCACCAGCCCGTGGAGCCTGCTCTGGGGGAGCCTTTAAGGAGATGCCTCAGAGATGGAATACCTGCTGGTTTTATCTGAGGTCGGTGGCACTCCTTGTCAAACAACCTCGCATTTTTTTTTTTTGTCACTTTAAGAAATCAAGGCAATTTCTGCACCTGACAGAGGTAAAGTTTTTTAAAGCTTTGGAGGATTGGGAAAGGGAATAAAAAAAAAAGACATTAATAGAATGACATATTTTTAGTATAACACTTCAGAGAAATCTCTAGGGGAACAAAAAATAAAATGAGCGACCTAAATATATTCTTTTTTACACTATGAGCTTCAAAGGAGTGGGCTGTGCAGGAAATCTGAGTGCCCCAAATCTGGAAAGGATTTGAATACAATGGGAAATCTCTGGTAAACTGCACTTGCCTGAATGCTGGGCACACTAATTTTGAGCTGAGTGACTGTGAGCAACATACTAAATCTTTCTGGTTCTCAGCTTCATAATCTGTAAAGTAAGGACGGTGGCACTAACCTCACAGAATTCTGGTGAGATTTATAGGAAATTAATATATTTATTATATTTAATATAACATATATAATATGTAATATAGTGAATATAATGTTATATTTAATGTTTATATTAAATCAATTATATTTAATTGAATGAATGGAAAGCATAATACCTAGTAGGCATGATACCAAGAAAAATTAATATGTTTTCTTTTAATTGAATGACAGGGCTTTTATTTAAAAATGGGCAACCCTGGCCAATTTTTATAGCATTGTCCCGATATGCAAAGGTTGTGGGTTTGATTCAGGATTTAGAGCATTGTCCCTATATGCAAAGATTGTGGGTTTGATGTTTAGAACATTGTCCCTATATGCAAAGGATGTGGGTTTGATTCAGAGTCAGGGCACGTACACGCAGCAACCAAAAATACGTAGAACAACAAACCAGTCTCTCTCTCTCTCTCTCTCTCTCTCTCTCTCTCTCTCTCTCTCTCTCTCCCTCTCTCTTTCTTCCTATCTCTCTAAATTGATTAGCAAATAAAAATTTAAAAATAAAAAAATGAAAAATTGAACAAATGGAAGTAATTTAGGAAGACTGTTAGGATATCTTCTGTCTTTTTTGCTAAGTTTCTGAGAACCCAAAGAATATCAATTCCACAATCAACTGTGAACATTATGAGTTCATAGGCACCTCCTCTTCCTAGAAGCTCTGGAGAGAAGCCTGGTTGGGGTATCACTGTGTCAGGAGAGCTGGACCCTGCTTCTGGCTTCACCACAGGGGCAGGTGGCACCCTAAGAGCCACATTAATGCCATCTTTCCTTATTAACAGAATTTGACCTTATGTAGATGACAGGTGGCACTTTGCTGAAGGAACTTGAGCTCAGTTCTAGAGGGTGAATCATGAGTGGTCAAAGCCAACCACTGCAGTCTTATTATTTTTTGCAGGTGACTGGGTTTAGCAGCCAGCCCATGAACTAGTTCTGACCACTAAGGGAAAATAAGGGCTTCAATGAAAAGTTTTCCATTCTGGTGAAAATTCCTTTGAGTCCCTGCCTCTGTATGCTGGAATGGTGTGATATCTGAAGCAAGGCAGCCTTCTTGTGATCCTGAAGGGAAAAGCAAGAAGATTGGAAAAGTGAACTTAGCCTGATAAAATTATTACACTGATGAGCTAAGAGACCTCAGAACTGCCCACTCTGTAATTCTAGTTATATGACATTAAAAATCCCAATGTTTACAAACACAAACTCACCCTGGATCCCTTTCTGGGCCTCAGTTTCCTCTTGTATTAAATGACAAGGTTGGTTTAGATTCATGTTGACAAACAAGTAGCCCTGGGCCCTATTCAGCCTGGCAGTGGCGGTTGGGTTTCCTATGCATCAAACTAATCAAACATACTAGGCAATCTCCTTTAGGGAGTGTCTGATTTAGCTGGGAAAACAGCAAAAGTGGACTACACGGAAAGCATCACAAAGCACAGGGCCCACTGCTCAGAATCATAGGATCTTAGAGTCAGAAGGAGCCTTAGAACCTCTTGCCTCCTGACCCACACCTTCTCCTAACTACTCCCTCTTCTCTGAAAATACAGTTTAGCTTCCTGCTTCCCTCTCCTGAAGCCCCAAGTCTGGGTGACTTACTGCCTTCCACAGTACTACTACAGCTCACACAGTTCATGTTTGTTTGTCCCCCATTGTACTATGCCGTCTGAGGGCTGGGAATGTAATCAATATATATTTTTTTCTTTCCCAAGATTTTCTCCCATGATTTTGGTATAACACTCACTTCTCCCAGAGAGAACTATGCCATCACCCCATTCCATGTGGTCCTGATGAAATGGCTGATAGAGATTTCCATCACACACACACACACACACACACACACACACACACACACACACATTCTATCTCTGATGGGCAAGCAAAATTAGGTCAAATTCTTTCTCCGGGGAATTTGGATCTTTAGGGAAGTGGCATGCTGTGACAGAATATTGAAAGCATGTGAACCAAATCATTCTTTCAGTAGGGTCCATTGTTCCTGCCTCTGAGATTCAGGGACCTGTCCTTAGTCTTTGTTTCCTCCTTAGGTTGTTTAATCTTTTCTCAGTTCCACAATCTCCATTCTGTTGTCCTTATTTGTCTGTTTGTTTAAAGTTAGAACCACTGCTGACTGTTACTTAAAACCAAGGATCCTAACTAATTCTGGGATCCTAACTAATCTCTTGGAACTTTGGTGTCTATCGTGGAATATGGCATGCAGTAAGCTCCGGGGACAAAATATGGAATGCTGGCTAAGTTAAATAAATTCCCCACCAATACCAGGGTCCATTCTTTGGCACCCCTGACAGATGGCCATCTCTCCTCTGTCTACTAGACCATGGCCAGAGACAGAGAGCTCAGAATCTCACTAGGCAACTCAGGCTATTTGGAAATTTTTCAAAATGAATTCCATCACACATCCTAAATTGCTAGAAAGTTCTTCCCAAATGAGTTAAACTCTTACTCACGTTACCTTCTTCCTCCAGCTATTCCTTGTTCTTTTCTGAGACCACGAGGATTCTTCTGTCTGACAGTTTAAGAGTCAGGGCTAGCCACATCCACAGTTTCAGGATCTGCTAAGAGGTTTCTAAGGGATAATATTATCTCACATTTGAAAGGCAAATAATACCTAGAGGTGTTTTCAAAGCTCTTTCCCATCCATTAGCAATTTATTCTCACAGAAACTCTGAGACAAAGATTGGTGTGGGATTACTTGTCTCCATCTGATATATCAGGAGACTCTATCCCAGAAAAATTGTGTAATTTTTTCCAGGTCACACAGCTAATAAAGGCAGAATTGAGAGTCAATGCCTAATCTTTATGGCTTAATCCTTTCACCTTTTTCCTTCCACCATGGGTTCCCTGACCATAAGATTATAATAATCACCTCAGTGGTGAAAATGTGATTTTTAAAGGATTTACTCTGTTTTAGCCACTCTGCTGATCAGTTTAAATTATTTCCTCTAATTTTTCCATCATCTAAGAAATGTATGGCCATTTCTATATATTATTGAGGAAACTGAGGCTCAGAACAAAGAAGAGCCTAGCCAGGGTTCACTATGCAACAAATATTAAAGCCATACCACCCTAGCCAGTTTAGCTCGGTAGATATAGCATTGGCCTGTGGACCAAAGGGTCCTAGTTTCAACTCTGTTCAAGGGCTCACCCCAGGCTTTCCCTCTCATACTCTCCTTAAGAATCAACGGGAAAATATCCTCGTGAGGATTTAAAAAAATCGAATGAATAAATACTAGCAGTTAGATTATGCTTGTGCAAACTGCCTAATCCTGTGCCAGAGACTCACCGCTTAATATTGTTGATTTCCCAACTAGGAGCAAGGTCAACAGCCATTCCCTTATTCAATTTCTCTGTGACTTGTGGGGCCACTCCCCTCTCCCATATTCTAAAGTCTCCCCCCAGCCTCCTCCCTGTTTATTTGCACTAAGAAATGTACAAAGTTCTATCAGAAACTTTTGTTGCCCAGTGACTTATGAGGGAAGAAGGAAGACTGGCAACACATACGGGAAGCAAGCATCCAGGTCATTTTTATTTTTCCATCTGTGAGCAGCATCAACTTAAAATGAAAGTGCTTCCCACAGCTATGCTAGGACTAATAAGAAACATCTGTATTCTGTTACTCTGCTCTTCCCATATCCCTGCCCCCAAAGGAAAAGTTCATCTGCAAGGTTCTATTCCCAGCACTGATAACAATATAAAATAATGGTAAAGTTAATTATTGGAGAACTAAAATGGAAGTGCTATCTAAATTCATAGGATATTCACATCACTATCAAATTAGTTTATTGTGATTAAAATGATTAATGGCATTTCAGTAAATACCAGAGAATTAAAATGCTGAGTACAAAGAAGGTTAAAGTCTTATCATCATTAGACTACATCATGGGATTCCCGAGTGCTCTCCTTATCGTCTCACATTAGGAAAGACACACAGAGTAAATTAAAAAAAAAAAAAAATCACAGGAATCTTCACAAGTAAGAAAATATGGGGCCCCTTTTCTTATTTATGTAGCATTTGGAATCAGCACATACAGTACAGGAAAGAAAACCTAAGAGCTCACATGTAACTTAAATAAAGTAGAACTGATAGAACAGAATTGAAAGGCCAAATGTAGATCCAGGCATATCAAAACATTTTAGCATATAGTCAAGACGGCATTTTAAAATTGGGGTAAAGGCTGGATTATTAAATAAAGCTGTATGGGCAATTAGTTCAGCATTGATTGATTACTACCTTACTGGTTACACTTAAAAGATTCCAGAACATGCCCAGCAGTTAGGGCTCAATGGTTCAGCATTGACCAGGAGGTCACTGGTTTGATTCCAGTTAGTGCACATGCCTGGGGTTTCGGACTTATCATTGATGCTTCTATCTCTCTATTCCTCTCTCTTTTTCTGTCTGAAATCAATAACAACATATTAAAAAAGATTTTGGAACAAAATAACTAGATAAAAATATATATGAATACTTATCTTTTTTTATAATGTTGAGGCAGGTAAGACATTTGAAAGCATCATCTCATAAAGAGAAACAGAAATTAAGAAATAAATTTGATAAGATATAATTTAAACTAACCCAAAAGTTAAGTAATGACCTGGTAAATATCTACAATATATTTGAAAGATAAAAGATTGAGATCTTTGATATTATTTTTAAGATCTACAAAATAGCATTGATAGATTAAGATCTACAAATAAATAAAAAAGCCAACTATCTGATATGAAAAGAAAGCAAAAACTTTAAAGAAGAAATATAAGTGACCGATATAACTATAACTATGAAAACATTTTCCCTTCAGAAGGAGGAAAATAATGCAAATTAAAAATAACATTTTTCATTTGGCAATTATTTTAAAAGCTGTGTAGTAAGCAAGTTGTGGAGTTACAGGGAGATAGATGGAACCTCTAAGACTCTGCTGGAAGAGTGCGAGTTGGCCCCAAATTTATGGGAAGCAATTCGGAGGAGAAAAAACAAAACTATATATTGCATTAATTTGTCAGGATGGTCATAGCAATGTACCAACAAATAAAAATAAAAGTTTATTTTCTCACAGTTCTGGAGGCTGGAAATTCAAGATCAAGATCCCAGGAGTGCATGTTTCTCCTGAGATGTCTCTCCTTGGCTTTCAGATGGCCACCCTTTTAAAGACTGGTGCCTCTTCACATCATCCCTCCTCTGTGTGCATGCTCAAGTCTCTGATGTCCCTTCTCTTCTTATAAGGACACTAGTCTTATTGGATTAGGGCCCCATTCTGATTTAGCATTGTCTACCTCTCTAAAAGCCCAGTCTTCAAATACAGGCACATTGAGGGTTCAGGCTCCAACATTTAAATTTTGGGAAATACGGGTCAGACCATAACACACACACACACAAACACACACACACACACACACACACACACACACACCATACAAATATTCTTAATCTTTGACCCAATAGCTAAGGAAATGGCTGATATCCCATTATGACTATCACCACCACCATCAATGTTCAGGGAGTGAATGGACCAACCAAACTCACCAAGGTGTAGGCATATCCAGATAAAAGTTATTGCATACGAGGTAGAGGTTATAGAGGTTAGAATTCTGAATTGGGATAGTATGTTCTAGAGGAAGCAGTCTATATTTTAGAAATCTGGGTTCAAATTCTGTCTGCCAACTGACAAGGTGAGTGTTTGTACTTTCTGAGCTTTTGTTTCTTCATCTTTAAAATGGGGTTGTTCAGATTGGCTTCACAGTATTCCTATACAACATAAATAATATAATTGAAGCACAATACTTTTTAAAAAATTGATTTTGAGAGAGAGAGAGAGACAGAGAGAGAGAGAGAGAGAGAAAGAGAGAGAGAGAGAGAGAGAGAGAGAGAGAGAGAGAGAGAGAGAGAGAGAGAAATGGAAGGCAGAGAAAGAGAAACACTGATGTGAAAGCACACAGTGATCTACTGTCTCCTGCATGCCCTCTACCAGGGATCAGTGGGCATGTGCCCTGATTGGGAATCGAACTGGCAACCTTTGGGTGCATGGGACAACACCCAATCAACTGAGCCACACAGGCCAGGGCTCAAAGCACAACACCTTAGAAACTGTCTGGCTCAGAGTAGTACATGCTCAGTAAGCGGAATCTTATTTTTTGTCACTACCAGTGCCTCAGACATGTGTGCAAATGTCAGCAGCATCAGAGACTCCAGAACAAAAGCTCTGATGAGTAGGTGCAGTGAAGTGTTTGAGAATCATGGAAAGAAAGAGAACTAATATTTTATTTTGTCTGCTACCTTCTCGCACAAGGATCCCTGGCTACAAATACACTCTGGGATGCTTTTCTCAAATAAGTTACAAATAAGCCCCAACTTGCCTTGAAAGAATGCATGCATGCTAATAGGCAGGAGTGTTAGTCCTGAGACTGCGAAAATCCTTTAGCAGAAAGCCTCTGGGCATTGTCCCTTCCTGAGGGTTGGCACTTTGAGCTGCAGATAAGGGAAGATTTCTTAACAGGAACATCTGGAAATGGAAAAGGAAGGCTCCAAGGGGAAGGAGCCCTCCTTTGTCAAGGCTGCTTCAGGCTCTGTCTTCCTGGGAAGGCTTTTCTGGGAACAGGGATCATGCATTCAAGGCATAACACCCTGATTTTCACAGAACCACTGATTCTGGGTCTGGGGTCACATCTCCCCTCAAGAAATGGAGAGCCAGATTGAGAAGCCAGCCAGTATGGTGGCAGCCTGAGTTCAGGAAGTAGCAAAACCTCCCTGGAAATATTTGGAAATACCCATACCAATGAACACAAAACACCTCATAGGATTGTTGAACTTGGCAAATGACATTGAAATCAGCTGGCATTTTAGTGAGGAATCTTTGGGTCGTACATAACAGAAAACCAGGTCAAACTAGTTTGTGGCTTTTCAATTGTGCTCTACTACACAAAACATAAAGTATGCCACCTGTATTAATCTGCTTAGGCTTCCATAACCAAACACCACAGACTGGGGAGCTTAGACAACAAACATGTTCTGGAGGCTGGTAGGGTTCAAGATCAAAGAGTCAGCATCAGGGAGTTTCTGGTGAGGGCTCTGTTCTCACTCTTACCTCGCTACTTTCTGGCTGTGTCCTCACACAGCCCTCCTCTGTGCAAGCACAGAGAGCTCCAATGTCACATCCTCATATCAGTACACAGGTTGTATCAGATTAAGGTCCCACTGTTATGACCTCATTTAATCTGAATTACATTCCCTTTCTCTAAATAGGAAGAATACAGGTCAGTCTGTAATACTGTCAAACATTTTTAAGTGTACAGTTCAGTGGCATGAAAGAGATTCTCATTGTTGTGCTAATATCACCACCATCCATGTCAAGAACTCTTTTCATTTTGCAACAGTAAAACTTCATACCTGTTAAAGAGATAATTTTCTATTCCTCCATCCCCACTGCCCCAGAAAACCACCATTCTATTAAGTATCTCATACAAATGGAATCATATAGAAGTTGTTCTTCCATACCTAGCTTATTTCATTTAAAATAATGTCCTCAAGTTTCATCTATGTTTGAGCATGTGTCATAATTTCCTTTATTTTTTTTAGCCTGGGTAATAGTCCCTTATATACCACATTTTGTTTGTCCATTCATAATGCTGCTATGAACATGGGTATAAAAAGGACACACAAATGTTTATTACAGTGATTGTGGTGATGGTTTTCTGGGTGTACATAAATGTCAACACTTATCAAATTGTACACTTTAAATATGCTCAGATTATAGTATGACAATTATTTTCAATATAGCTATAAGGACATATATTAAAAAAGGGTTATTTATGGCACATTTAACTGGGAATTCAGGAGAGCAGCTAAGGTCAAGATGGCTCAATTATATCAAGATTTCAATAGTGGTTGTCCATGTGCTATACCTGGCTTCTCTCTTAGTGTGGCTTGTCCTAAGTGGTGGCAAAGTTGGGCTCTGGCACATCTCAGCTAATACTGTTTTTACAACTAAGAATCTTAGAGGGGAGACAATATTGCTTTTCCAAAGGCCCATTGAAAGTCTGAGCTAATGCTCTGATTGGCTCACATCTGAAGAAGGGGTTCTGTTACCAGAAGATGAAAAGCAGACAATCACTATAGATAAGTATCGCTGTCCTACTTCCCTGAAGGATCCTGTCCTTGTAAGAAGATACAAATACAGATTTGGCTGGTGACACATGTACCATAGGGTGTTGTTGAGATCTGCAAGTGAAAGCCTGTCCCTGCAGCTATAAACCTCCCACCAGCCCCTGAACAGCCAGCTATGAGTCACCTGAAGTCAGCAGCCAAAAAGTCACCTGAGATTCTGATGCCAAATAACCTATAGGACAATGCTATTTACCCAGGACAAAATGATTTTTTTTATTCTATTATCAAAATGTTAAACCCAGGTAGTTTGAGGGTACAGAAAAAAATCACATTGTAAACACAATACCAAGTAGGTCTAATACTTCCTTTGTTGATTAACAAAATTAGTTTCTCTCCATTGACATTAAGTAAATACTGAACAAATATTTTAGAAATGTAATTTTTGGAGGACATAAAAAACCCCAAGGTCTCAATCTGATGCTGGTCATGGGTCTATCTCTAGGTCCATTTGGAGCAAAGCTACAGAAAGCAAAGCACCTACTATGTGGTAATCACCAGGCAAAGCCTTTTCTATGCAGAATCATTTGAACTCTCCTTCTCTGGGAATCTGAGACATTCATTGTTTTGTCCAGGGTCACACACAAAGTAGCAGTTCTGAGATTCAAATATGGGTTCCTCTGACTCCAAATGCCATGCCTTGCTTTTGTTTTGCTTTGTTCTGTTATATTTCCTGAGCAAGACATCCAATTTTATTGTCATTTAACTGGCTCTTAGTCCTGCTCTGCCTGGCTGATGCTATAGCTACATTTGGGAGGCAGAGGTCCTCCTTGCTAACTCCATACCTTCTGAACGCATGTACCGGCTGAATATAGTTTGTTAGGAAGCCCTGCATTGATTCCAAAATCCTAAACATGACCTATCTGGATATAACCTGGCTCCTGTCTACACTCTGACTTCATCTCATTTCTTCCCCCTTTACATCAGGACCTGCCACCCTGCAGGTGTCTTAGCACTGCCATGGTGCCAGCTACTTACCTTAGTGTCTTCCCAGGTACTGTCCTCACCTTCCTGGGACAGCATTCCACAAACGCTTATACCTAACTGTTGCTCACCTTCAGATGTCATTTTTAATGTCACTTGGGGGAAGACTTCTCTGGGTCTCCAGATAGGGCTAAGTCACCTTAGCTCATTTGGTTTCCTCGGAGCACCCTGCACCATGCTTCTCTTTAGCACTTTGGACAACTGGAAATTTATCAGCCATGCAATGCTTTGTTTAATGGCTGTCTCTATTCATGCACCCATTCATACATCTTTTTTTTTTGAGAGCCATCTGCATGCTTACAGGTGCCTACTGTCTGGGGTCTGAAGCTGGAGCAGTGTGAGAACAGGAGCTCTGGGTGGACTGGAATTTGGTCCGTCTTCTTTCCCATGTATCCCACAGCCCAGCCCCATATCCCACCCAGAGCAGGAATCAAAAGAATGAATACAGGAAGAAAGGAGAGAACATTAATTATTTACGTGAAAGCCTCACTTCACCCCCTTCATTTGTTCGCTGACTGTAACCCTATTATTTCTGGATCCCCAGCACCCAGCATAGTGCCTGAATGGAACAGCAGCTCAAAAACCACATACACTATTTAATGAATCAATGAATGATTCAAGCAATCAATGTGATTTGGCACAAGCCTTCCTCATAGGTATGCCCATTAATTACCAATTACCAGTGTTTACATCCCAGTGCTTAACCATTTTTTGCTGCTTCTATAAACTCTCTGGGATGAGAGAATTGGCTTCTCAAATGACTTCTGCATAAATTAGCCCATCTGAAAGTGAATGTTTATCCTGGGCTCTTTGAAATTCACATCATTCGCACCAGCACTCAGTTCAGGCAACTCTTCAATTCCAGTCACCTGAGATTTCTCCCTACCTTTGTTGCCAGCCTGTCTAAAGCCACTTATCTTACCCACCTGGAATTACATATCAGAAAGGTCTCATCAAAGCCTGCCTGATTGTCTCATGCACCCCAGTTACAAATCTGCCATCTAATAAAAAAAGCAGGCAGCACATCAACATGCACTTCTTTCTGAAATCTTTGGCAGAAAGATGGGAGAGCGGGAGTCAGAGCTGTGCACTGCAAGAGTTAACCAGGGGAAATTCCCTCTGGGCCCTGTGTAACCGGGAAGAAAGGGACTAGGCAAAGTGCTTTGTCTGCAGTTTGATACAACAGGGGTTGTGGGAGGGAAAACTAATGACCACAGAGTAACATATTTCTAACCTATGGAGCCTAATAGCATTTCCACCCTCGTGTTCTCAGGATCTACAAGGCTATAAAGTTAGTCTCTGAGAACCTTTTGTCCAACAGTTTCTGTTTTTTAAGAGCAAGTCAGCTTCAGAGAGGGGAATAGCTAACATGAAGTATAATATTAACTTCTGTTGTGCTCTTAGAATGGGCAAACTTTGCAGGCGTCTTTCATCATACACTCCCGACTGCTCCTTTGTATATTCTTTCCTTCTTCCCTTACTGCAGATAAGGAAAACGAGGCTTAGCATTGTCCTTTGGCTCATCCACTGAGCAAGTAAGTGGTGAAGCCAGGATTCAAATTTAGATCATTTGTTCATTTGGGAGACATTATTTTTCTTTCATTTTACCAGATCAGTGTATTTTAAATTTTCTTCCATTTTTTTTATTTTTAAAAAATGTATTTTTTTTTTATTATTATTATTATTATTATTTTACAGCGAGGAAGGGAGAGCGATAGAGAGTTTGAAACATCGATGAACTGCCTCCTGCACACTCCCTACTGGTATGTAGCCACAACCAAGGTACATGCCCTTGACTGGAATTGAACCTGGGACCCTTCAGTCCACAGGCTGATGCTCTGTCCACTGAGTCAAACCAGTAGGGCCATTTAAAATTTTAAATTCGCAAATGTTACCTGGAGATTTTGTTGAGATGCAGATTCTGATTCCGGGAACCCATTTTCCCAAACAGCTCCCAGTGCACAGACCACAGGTAAGACTGACTCATTGTTGCTGTGTGACCTTCAGCAAATCACTTAACTTCTCTGACTCAGCCTCTGTTTCTTCATCTATAGGATAGAAATAATGGGACCTATCTCATAGATGTGTTTTCATGATTAAATGAAATACTCTATATAAAGTCTTAGCCTCATCCCTGGCCTACTCAGCAAGAAAGAAATGCTCAGGAAGCTTTGAATATTGCTATATTCAGAAGCTCTGTATCCACCACTGTTTTGGAGAACCAGAAATGAAAGAACACGGTTCCTGGCCCCAGGGGTTGCAGTCTAGTGGGAAGGAGAAACAGGTGGTGATGGGCTGTGGGAGGGCCGTGAGGGCTCAGAAGACAGTTTCCTAGCCTAGGGGTGGAATCATGGAAGGAAGGCTCACGAGAGACAGAGAGACAAAGGGTTTTCTTCCGCCATCCCCAATGCATCTGAGTAGAAGGAATCAAGGTGATGTCCAATCAGGATATGGTCCCGAGGGGCACTGCATCAGGGCAGTATCTCAGGCCGGGGCTGAGCAGCCTCTAGGAGCCCATAGGGTCTGAGATGAGCCTCAAGAGTTCCTGCCAAAGGACTTCTTTCCAGCTCAGGGTTTCCTTTTCCAGGGCCCAGGATGAAGATCAAGTCTCTCAACTCATCCATTTGTTCCTTCAATCGCTCATTCATTCATCAAGCTGTAACTCCCTTATACAGCACTACAATGCTAAATCTTTCCCTTGAATCTTTCCACACACATTTCCCCCTTCACCTCTTTCCAAAGTCTATTCAGCCCTCAAGACCCACCATAGGATTCATACCTGTTACAAATGAGTGTGAGTTGCTTGCTTTGAAATCCTTTGGCATTAGAGCTGAAGATTCCACTGAAATGCTTCCCTTTCATTTGAAATTCCTTTTCTAAACAGTATTTCCTGTGATGGAGGAAACAAGCTGCAGGGAAATAACCTATGACTAGAGACTGAGCCTAGACTAAAAGGAGGTTTCCTGGTGCCCAATGGGGCTCCCTTCCCCTACAAAACTCTACCAGCGCAGTAACTTAATAAAGCACAAGGCAGGGATGCTACTCTGCCTGCCCTCTCCCAAGGAATCTTGGAAAGCTGGTAGCGCATTTGACATCCCCTCCATAAGTGCTGGGCAGCACCTGCACCCTGACCTATACAGCTCTCTCCACCTGGGCCTGAGATGGCCCAGTCACTGACAAGATGCAGCAAAGAACTAGTGCACATTACAAACTGCGCGGACCCTCTGTGTTCACACAAGTGAACGGAGATACCAACATCTGCTGACGGGCTTGCTGTGATGGCTTGGTATGATAATGCATGTACACCTGGTTAGCGAGTGCACAGCTGGTTGTGGGACATTTCATGGATTTGAAATCAACATTCCTCATCCCCCAGTAAAAGAAAAACCTCTGGCTGGTTGGCTGTCTGTGGCCCTGAAGCTGCACACAATGTGAGGTCCTCAGTCTGGTGGCATAGCACCCCATGTTTCCCCACAGTCTCAGTGCCCCTCACAGCTCCTGCTGACACTCTATTCCATTCTACCACTCTGTAGTTCCAGTACATTTCCTTGCTCTGCTGCCCTTGCTCTGGCTGGACCAGTGGTTTGCCAGGAGTGTTCACTAACCTCTCCCCACCCCCAAAGGCTCATCCTCTGACCCCTAAAGCTCATCTTCCATCTCTAAGCAGGTATTGCTTTTGATATCTGCTTAGGGAAGCCTCCCCCTCCCACCATCCAGCCTAGGTGGAGTCTCTGTGGGCCTGAAGCAATCTTACTCTCATGCCCTAGCCAGTGGGTCCTGGGTCTGGCTACTCTTCCACCGCGTCTGCATCCCCCACACGGATGTCGGCTCAATACAGGCAGGAGATATGTCTGAGAAGCTGTGCACCATCCTGTCTCCCTCTCACCCATTCAGTGGCTGGCATAGAGTGGGAACTGCATTGTGGCTGTAAATGGCAAGGATCAGAGTAATAGTAGCAGTGCTGAGAAAAAGAATGCCAACACTTCAGGCTGAGCAAGACAAATGGGCTAGTCCCATTGTTGAGACAAACCTTTACACAAATAATCTCATTCCCAGCCTTTCCAGAACAAAGGAGGATTTAAAATAAAATAAAATAAAATAAAATAAAATAAAGTAAAATAAACCAGTTACTAGGGTTCAAGAGCCAATGTGCTCAGTAAACTGGATCCAGGCTTGTCAAAGGCAAGTGCTCCAGCCAGCTGGGGCTGGGCTTAGACAGGGCCTCTTTGAACCTCAGAGAGGAAGCAGCCCTCTAACTCCCCATCACTGAACTGCCAGAGCTTTCCTTTCCCAGCGCCTATAGAA
Source organism: Nyctalus aviator (assembly GCA_036971965.1). Classification (NCBI taxonomy): domain Eukaryota; kingdom Metazoa; phylum Chordata; class Mammalia; order Chiroptera; family Vespertilionidae; genus Nyctalus; species Nyctalus aviator. The sequence goes on along the minus strand of CM072923.1, from coordinate 157,673,937 downwards.
CCGCATTAGCATAAGCATTGTCATGTAATGAGTTGTCAGGCTGAAGATGTAATTATTGCAAAGCGGAGAAAAATTTCAAAAGTTGAGCTTTAATGGAAAAATGAGATGGGAGCTCTGGCGTTCAAGTATAAAACAAACTTTTTAATATTCATTCCTCTTGCATTCTTTGAAATTCACCTTCAGAGCTCCAAGGTGAACAGGGGGAAAAAGGTTCAATAATTTTCAAATCCTAATTATAATTCATCACCGGTGATTAAACAAGGCTGTGGGTTTTTGTTGCTCACCACTCTCCTCCCTCACCCCAGCCCCCCACCTCTCTTTTAACAGTGGACATTTTATTTTAATTAAAAAGAGGGGCTTTTATGTTGTTTTTCTTTAATGATACCTAGTTTCCTGTGGTATTTTTTCCCTGCAGAGAGACTAAATGTTTCCATTCTCCATTGTTACTAGATAGAAAATACTGCACATAGATTAATGTTTTTATTTAGATAGGTAATCTATCTGTCCTTCCACCTTCAGGGTCTCTGTCCTTCCTGAGGGAGCGCATCTAATGGAGCAGGCTGCATTTCCAGTTCCTTATAATTTGGCCAGCACAGTGTCTTAAATTTCTGAATCATAAGTTTCTTTACCTGAAAAATGGGGATGATAATAATAATAAGATTTATTTTGCTACCCTAAGGAAATACCCTGGGAAAGTACATCTACTTTGTAGGACTGTTGCTCACTATGAGATCAAGTAACCAATAAAATGTCCTCTAAATGTTGGCCATTGTTTTTGTGATTGATACATATTTGTTCATTTATTCACTCAACCAACATACTGAATCCCTCTTGTGTATCAGGCACTGTGGTATTTTCTAGAGTTTAATAAGAGAAAAGAAAAAGAGCCACATGCCATCTGTCCACCAGGAGGACTGATCCAATTGGGATTGGGAGACAGACATGAGAACAAACAGTTTTGCTTCCATTTGACTTTCACAGAAATGCTCTGAGGTGAACAGGAGATGGAGTTAGGAGTTCTGTAGCTTCATGGCTCTGTGACCTTGAGACAGTCCTTTCACAAACTGGGACTCAAAACTCATGGCATAGAAATCAGAGTCAACAGTATTACTGTCACCAGCCTTTGAATGCTATAAATATTGTTTTCCATCTCTTCCATAGATCCCCTGTGCTCCAGTCACACCTCCTAGACATTATGTCTGTGATTTCCCCTACCTAGGCACTTTCCTCATTTATACATCTGATGGACCTATATTCACCTTTCGAAAATTAGGATAGAAGCCATGACCCCTGGGAAACCTTCTCACACCCATCAAGAGAATTCAATTTCTGATACTGTTCCCACAACACTTTTTTTGTTTTGTCCCAATTTCAGCCCAGATCCTGGAATATATAGTGAATCCCTGATTTGGTTATTGTACCCTCAGAAGGTGAGCTCCCTGAGGACAGTCATAGTTATTTCTTTACTCCATGCTTGCAACAGGAGCTGAGTAATAATGGACAGTGGTGTGTCTGTCAGGATTGCTTGGTAGCAAGCAACAGGAATGATTTTGACTAAATGAAAACATACATTTAGTTGAGGGATATCAGGTAATTACAAAATTGGCAATGAGGCAGGAGGACTAGACTCATGGATAGATGGAAAATAGGACAGAGGTTGGGATTTAAGAAGCAAGGACTGACAAACCACAGCCAGGGAAATCCACCCCAATTTTCCATCATTGTACATACTCTCCTAGACTTGAATGCTGTGAGAGAGTGTGATTGGATGGGGAGGGCAGAGCATCTTGAATATCAATCCTTCTGTTGGCTTCTAAGGGGAGCAAAGTTAATCGCCAAAAGGAATTTAGAATCTAGTTCCAAGAGAAGGAGATATGCATACAGGGTGGCCCCAAATAATAAATTTCTACCAGGGACTACTGAGTAAATACATGCCTAGAGTTTTGTGACTTATTTGTTTCTGAATCCCAGTACCTGGCACAGTGCCTATCAATAAATGACCTGCATTCATACAAATTTAGGCTCTGGTATGGAATTACTCTTAGGCAGTCTTTATGCTCATCTGCCCTGCAGAAACTGAACACTTACAGCCAGTCCTTTCTATGTAGAGTTTTCTGCCAGCCTGTGTGATCACTTGGACCGTCTTCACAATGACCCTTTTTCTTTTGTTTGAAAAATTAACTGAGAGGGGTCCACACCAGCTGTTAGGATGTCCCACAATAGTCATCCTGGACGGTCAGGCACAACTGAAGTGCCCTTATTCTGTTGTCCCTTAATAGTGCACATTTACAGTTGTGACTTTTGCCACTTCTTATTTTGTATTGATTTCTGTAGCTTCATTCCTCATTAAGATCAAGTTTATACAAGAGGCTCTAAGCAGAACAAACTCCAGTCAGGCATTTCTGGATGGAAACCAAAGCCCCTGCTAATTCACCGGTGAAGAGGATTAATTTCATTACCATTCTCCTGACACACCCCTTTCAAAGTGGTTTAACACTGCTTTTTAGTAAATGGTTTTCGCCTCCTGCTTCTGGTTCCAGCCACATTTGCATATTCATTAGAGTGTGTGCATAGTATTAAACCTGGCGGTTACTGCATGTCTCATTCCTATTCCCCTCCTTGAATGCTGATACTTCTCCCTCTAGTCATACTTTCCCCAAGGTCAGCACATGCTGGCATCTCCACAGGCTGCTGTTTTTTGCTTACTCAGTGGGTGACTCTGTGTGACTTTGGTGGGTATGAAGAGAGGTGGTGTGCAAGAACGCATGTCTGTGAGATGAGCAGATATGGGGTGAACATTATAGGTGGGCACAAAATAGTGGATTTGGGCCTAGGCTTCAGCAGCTACCCGGCATCCTCACTTGTGAATGGGATAAAGTTCCCCTTGCTGTCTCATTGCCTTTAGGAGATTATGTAGGTAATCTATCTACACACATAAAAGTCTAATATGCAAAGTGTTCCCATGGAAGTTGGATGGGGAGAGTGGGAGTTCTATCCCTCATTGTGACATACGCTGACCACCAGGGGGTGGTGTGGAATGGAGGAAGACAGCAGCTAGGGAAGGAGGTCTGGTAGGCAGCCAGAAGGCCCCAATTGACCCTAATGGCCAATCAGGACTAGAGACTCTACCCATGCATGAATTTTGTGTAGTGGGCCTCTAGTAAAATATATAGAAAAGTAGCACATTTTTATATTTATTTCTTATTCTATTATAAAAGAAAATGAGAGGAAGTCCATGCTTGTCCATGCCATGGAGGGATTGAGGGGAACAGGGGAAGAAGAAGAAGAAGAAGAAGAAGAAGAAGAAGAAGAAGAAGAAGAAGAAGAAGAAGAAGAAGAAGAAGAAGAAGAAAAAAAAGAAGGAGGAGGAGGAGGAGGAGGAGGAGGAGGAGGAGGAGGAGGAGGAGAGACTCTTTGTTTCCCACCTAGTCCCCAGCTGAACAAATTACCCAGCTGAGAATTCAGACATCATTGACACCTGGGAGAAATGAGCCTTCCCCAATGTACCCTGTCTGAATTATTGATCCACAGGATCATAATATAGGACAATGAGTAGGTCTTTGCAACTACATTTTGGGGTAGCTTGTGATGCCTCAGTAGGTAATTGCAGCATCAACTCCTCCAGGTGTTCAGTTGAAGCTACATTTACTAGGACCTGTGTATCAGGGAGGCATCTCCACTCCTCCCATTGAGGGAAAGGGACTCAGTTCTCAAGAAAGTCCCTCTGTGCAAATCCTGTTCCAACCTGGTGATAACCTGGCAATTTCATGTCTAATGTTAGTGAGAGGCATAGGAGCTGATTTTTACCTATTTCCTTTGTTATTTTTTAAAAATTAATTAATTTATTTATTTTTACATATTTTATTGATTTTTTTTTGCCCTCCTCCCTCCCTCCCACAAATCCCCTCCGTCCCCAGAGTTTTATGCCCATTGGTTGTACTTATATGCATGTATACAAGTCCTTCGGTTGATCTGTTATCTCCCCCAGATCCTCCTCCATTCCCTGCTGAAATTTGACAATCTGCTTGTTGCTTTACTGTCTCTATATCTGTCTTTTGGTTCATCAGTTTATAATGATCTTTATTATCCACAAATGAGTGAGGTCATGTGGTATTTCTCTTTCATTGATTGGCTTATTTCACTCAGCATGATGTTCTCCAATTCCATCCAGGTTGCTGCAAAAAATGAGAATTCCTTCTTTTTTATGGCAGCATAGTATTCCATTGTGTAGATGTACCATCGTTTTTGGATCCAATCATCTGCTGACGGGCACCTAGGCTGTTTCCAAATTCTGGCTATTGTAGATTGTGCTGCTATGAACATAAGGGTGCATATATCCTTTCTGATTGGTGTTTCTAGTTTCTTGGGATATATTCCTAGGAGTGGGATTACTGGGTCAAATGGGAGTTCCATTTTCAGTTTTTTGAGGAAACTCCACACTGTTTTCCACAGTGGTTGCACCAGTCTGCATTCCCACCAGCAGTGCACGTGGGTTCCTTTTTCTCCGCAACCTCGCCAACACTTGTCGTTTGTTGATTTGTTGATGTTGGCCATTCTGACAGGTGTGAGATGGTACCGCATTGTTGTTTTGATTTGCATGTCTCGGATAATTAGTGACTTTGAGCATGTTTTCATGTGCCTTTTGGCCTTCCTTCTGTCTTCCTTTGAGAATATTCTATTTAGGTCCATTGCCCATTTCTTAATTGGATCATTCATCTTCCTTTTATTTAGTTGTATCAGCTGTCTGTAGATGTTGGAGATTAAACCTTTATCAGTGGTGTTATTTGCAAATATGTTCTCCCACACTGTGGGCTTTCTTGTTGTTTTGTTGATGGTTTCTTTTGCTGTAAAAAAGCTTTTTATTTGATGTAGTCCCATTTGTTTATTTTCTCTTTAGCTTTCATTGCCCTAAGGGCAGTATCAGTGAAGTTGTTTTGGAATATGTCTGAGATTTTGCTGCCTGTGGATGCTTCTAGTATTTTTACGGTTTCCCATCTGATGTTTAAGTCCTGCATCCATTTTGAATTTATTTTTGTGTATGGTGTAAGTTGGTGATCTAGTTTCATTCTTTTGCATGTGTCTGTCCAATTTTCCCAACACCATTTATTGAAGAAACTATCTTGACTCCATTGTATATTCGTGCCTCCTTCGTCAAATATTAATTGAGCATAGTGATTTGGGTTGATATCTGGGTTCTCGATTTTATTCCATTGATCTATATGTCTGTTCTTGTGCCAGTACCAGGCTGTTTTGAGAACGGTGGCTTTGTAATACAGTTTGAAGTCTGGTATTGAGATCCCTCCTACTTTACCCTTCTTTCTCAGGATTGCTGTGGCTATTCGGGGTCTTTTATTGTTCCAAATGAACTTTTGGAGAGTTCTTTCTAGGTCAGTGAAATATGCCATTGGTATTTTAATTGGGAGTGCATTGAACCTATAGATTGCTTTAGGAAGTATGGACATTTTGATGATGTTGATTCTACCAATCCATGAACATGGTATGTTTTTCCATCTCCTTACATCTTCCTCTATCTCTTTTTTCAGTGTCATGTAGTTTTCTGCATATAGGTCCTTTACTTCCTTAGTTAAGTTTATTCCTAGGTATCTTAATTTTTTTGGTGCGATGGTAAATGGCATTGCTTTTTTAGTCTCTGTTTCTGTAGTTTCACTGTTGGTGTATAGAAATGCCATGGATTTATTGGCATTAATTTTGTATCCTGCTACATTGCCAAATTCATTTATTAAGTCAGTTAGTTTTTAATGGAGTCTTTTGGGTTTTTTATGTACAATATCATGTCATCTGCAAATAAAGATAACTTTACTTCTTCTTTTCCAATTTGGTTGCCTTTTATTTTCTCCTCTTGTCTAATTGCAATGGCTAGTACTTCCAGTACTACGTCAAACAGGAGTGGCGAGAGTGGGCATCCCTGTCTTGTTCCTGTTCTTAGAGGGAATGGTTTTAGTTTTTGCCCATTGAGTATAATGTTGGCTGTGGGTTTATCATATATAGCTTTTATTATGTTGAGGTATGATCCTTGTACTCCCACCTTGTTAAGAGTTTTTATCAGGAAAGGGTGTTGGGTTTTATCAAATGCTTTTTCTGCATCTATTGATATGACGATATGATTTTTATCTTTCAATTTGTTTATGTGATGTATCACATTTATTGATTTGCGGATATTGAATCATCCTTGCATTCCTGGAATAAATCCTACTTGGTCATGGTGTATAATCTTTGTGATGCTCTTCTGGAGTCGATTTGCCAGAATTTTGTTGAGGATTTTGGCATCTATGTTCATGAGGGATATTGGCCTGTAATTCTCTTTCATTGAGTTGTCTTTATCTGGTTTTGGTATTAGGGTGGTGCTGGCTTCATAGAAGGAGTTTGGAAGTGTTCCTTCCTCTTGGATTTTTTGGAATAGTCTGAGGAGGATAGGTTTTAGTTCTTCCTTGAATGTTTGGTAAAACTCTCCTGTGAAGCCATCTGGCCCTGGGCTTTTGTTTGCTGGAAGCTTTTTGATGACTGTTTCAATTTCTTCCCAAGTTACTGGTCTATTGAGATTTTTAGATTCTTCCTGATTGAGTTTTGGAAGTTTGTATTTTTCTAGGAATATGTCCATTTCCTCCAGGTTGTTCAGTTTGTTGGAATAGAGTTGTTGGTAATACTTTGTAACAATCCTTTGTATTTCGGCAGGGTCTGTTGTTATTTCACCTCTTTTGTTTCTGATTTTGTTTATTTGGGTCCTCTCTCTTTGTTTCTTGGTTAGCCTGGCTAGAGGTCCATCTATCTTGTTTATCTTTTCAAAGAACCAGCTCTTGGTTTTGTTGATCTTATGTATTGTTTTTTTGGTCTCTATGTCGTTTATCTCCACTCTGATTTTTGTTATTTCCTTCCTTCTGCTTACACTGGGCTTTTCTTGTTGCTCCTTTTCTAACTCTTTGAGTTGTAGAGTTAGAGCATCTGTTACCATTTTTTTCTAGTTTTTTTGCAATAGGCTTGTAAGGATATGAACTTCCCTCTCAAAACTGCTTTTGCTGTGTCCCATAGATTTTGGATTGTTGTGTTTTCATTGTCGTTTGTTTCCAGGATGTTTTTAATTTCTTCCTTGATTTCTCTCGTAACCCAGTCCTTGTTTAATAGCATGCTGTTTAGTCTCCATGTGTTTGATTTCTTTGGAATATTTTTATTGTAGTTAATTTCCAGTTTTATGCCATTATGGTCTGAGAAGATACTTGATATGATTTCTATCTTCTTGAATTTGAAGAGACTTTGCCTATGTCCCAAAATGTGGTCTATCTTTGAGAATGTCCCATGTGCACTTGAGAAGAATGTATATTCTGTGGCTTTGGGGTGGAGTGTTCTGAAGATGTCAATTAATTCCATCTGGTCTATTGAGTCATTTAGGCTTGATATTTCTTTGCTGCTTTTTGTTTAGATGATTTGTCGAAGGGTGACAGTGGGGTATTAAAATCTCCTACTATGATTGTATTGCTATTAATCTCTCTCTTAATGTCCTCCAGCAGTTTTTTTAATGTATTTGGTTGCTCCTGTGTTGGGTGCATATATATTTACCAGGGCTATTTCTTCTTGTTGGATTGTTCCCTTTAGTATTATGAAGTGGCCTTCATTATCTCTTATTATGTCCTTTACTCTGAGATCTAATTTGTCGGATATAAGTATTGCTACCCCTGCTTTTTTTTCATTTCCATTTGCCTGGAAGACTTTTTTCCATCCCTTAATCCTTAGTCTGTGTGCATCTTTTTTTCTGAGGTGGGTTTCTTGTAGACAACAGATGTATGGGTCTTGTTTTCTTATCCAATCTGTTACCCTATGTCTTTTGATTGGAGCATTTAATCCATTTACATTTAAGGTTATTATTGATAGGTACTCATTTGTTGCCATTTTTATTCTATACCCTTGTTCCTTCTTCCCTTCCTATTTCTTTATTTTTACAGTAGACCCTTTAGCATTTCTTGCATTGCTGGTTTGGTGGAGATAAATTCCTTCAGTCTTTTTTTGTCTGTGAAGCTCCTGATTTCCCGTTCAATTTTGATTGATAGCCTTGCTGGGTACAGTATTCTTGGATTCAGACCCTTCCTTTGCATGACTTTGTATATTTCATCCCATTCCCTTCTGGCCTGATAAGTTTCTGTGGAGAAATTAGTTGCTAGTCTGATGGGGGTTCCTTTGTATGTAACTTTCTGTCTCTCTCTGGCTGCGATTCTTACTTTGTCGTTGTTGTTTTCCAATTTAATTATAATGTGCCTTGGAGTCTGTCTTCTGGGATTCATTTTGCTTGCGACTCTGGGAGCATCTTAGATTTGTGTGGGTTTTTTCTTCTCTATTTCAGGAAAGTTTTCTGTCATTATTTCTTGAAATACTTTTTCCATGTCTACCTCAGTTTCCTTTCCTTCTGGTACCCCTATTATTCGAATATTATTTTGTTTTATATTGTCCCAAAGCTCCTGTAGGCTCTCCTCCTGCTTTTTAATCTTTTTTTCTGGAAGCTGCTCTACTTGGGTATTTTTTTCCATCTTATCTTCTAGCTCACTCATGCGGTCCTCTGCTTCATCGAGCCTACTCTTGATGCTATCTATTGAGTTCTTCATGGTAGCGATATCATTTTTCATTTCTTCTTGGTTCTTCTTCAGTTCCTCATGGCTCTTCTTCAATTCCTCATGGTTCTTCCTCATTTCTTCTTGGTTATTGTCAAATTTCTCTTCCATTCTCTTTAGCCATTCTATGATCATTACTCTGAATTCTTGCTCTGGTAGGCTGCTTGCATCTGACTCGTTTACTTCCTTTTCTGGTGATGCCTGCTTTTCTTTCATGTGCAGACTATGTTTTAGCCTCCCCATGGCCTTTCTTTTCAGGATGTCTGGTTATGTGGTGATCCTTCTCTGTCCTGAGCTCGGGGCTGCGGCAGCAGGACCGGGGAGGTCGCTCCCTGGCAGGAGGGTCCGGGGGCCGGGCTGAGGGGATGCTGGGAGCGGAGGAGTCGGGGACGAGGATACGCCAATCTCAGACCCTTGTGTCCTAAGCCTCCTCTGCCTCCTTCCTCTCAGGACAGGTGTGCTGAAGCCGTGAGTCCCTGAAGAACCTGGAGTTCTAAATGTCCGCCAGGAGGATGAAGGAGGAAGTCCTCCTTTGTTATTTTTCACAGATTTGAAATTACACTCAAAACATCCTATCTACTGTATTTTTGTGCCTTGGACAAGTCTTTCCAAATAACATATAGTTACAAAAATAAATAATAAATAATAATTAATAATAAGAAGAATTCCATAAAAATACAAAACAGGCCAATGGGACAAAGCCACGAGGCAGGTGGGTGCACAGTGCTATTGCTAGAATGGTTAGGGAAGGTTTCTCTGAGGAGGTGAGGTGATATTTGAGCAAAAAACTAGAGGAGGTGAAACTCATGCTCCCTGAGTTGAAATGATTTTTCGTTCCTCTGTCTCCTACTGTTCTTTGTAGACTTAGTGGAACATCTATCATAGCCAGCCTCCTCCCAAAGCTATTCATTTCTGTTTCTGTCTTCTGTTTCAGGATTGTGGGAGCCTGGAGGGCAGAAATTATCTTATTTATCTTCATATTCATCTATGATCTTGCATAGAACAGTTGTTCAGTAAATGAGTACTAAATGAAATGCAAATAAAATTGAGAGCTAATTAGAGGACTTAGTTCATATGGATGCTTACCGAGAAGCTGTGTCAAGGCCCTTCGTGGACAAACAGTTGACTGCCTGAGGAAGGACCATATGCACTATCCATTCTTTACAGCAGGGTCTTCAGTGAGAAGATGCTGATTTGTACCCCTTCCTCATGCGGGAATGCATTTATAGACTGCTAGAGGCTTAATGCCCGAAATCTGAGTAAGAGAGGGCCTTCCTTCCCCTGGTTGCCTGCATTGGCTTCCTTCTGGCACCCAGGACCTGAGCTGCCCTCACAGCCCTGACTTCGTCAGGAAGGTCCTCTGGTCTAATTAGCATATTACATTTTTATTATTATAGATAGGGACAATATATACACATTTTCCTGCCTCCCAGTGCAAATGGTACTTCTTGCCATGGTGTGTGTCTGCGTGATTCCTTTCAATGTTGCTCAAACCCAACAGGATTTTTATGATACTTCAAAACAAAAGTGGCTACTCACTCACTTGCATATATTTGTTTCCTTATTTATAGTGGTTAAATCTCAGCCTCTTTACAGATAACTTATTTCTCTGTTAGGATTGCTGAACATTGATGCTTTCTTCTAAACATTTTAATTCCTAAAACTAAATCTTATTGGATGACTAAAGATACCGTATTCATGATTTGCATTCTTATCTAAAGATCTCCAGTCAGCTCTACCTTGTAGGCCAGTATTTTTCATGATGTATTAGTGAGTCAATAAATCAAATTAGTGAGTTATGACTAGAATTCTATTTAAACTAAATTGAATAACAGAAAATATCATAGTATGTCAACTTTAAAGGCATGATTTTTTGAGTCTTGAGTTTTTTTTGTATGTGTGAGTTTGTGTTTATATATGTGCATTTGTTCATAATTGGTCCCAGTCAAATAGTTTAAAAGTTACTATTGGGAACATTTTTCCAATTACATCCCGTATTAGTCAGGTTGTTTTCCTATATGAGATCTTCAGTTTTCATGTGCGAACGTTAATTTTCTATAATGTCCAATATGATTTAATATGGCCAGGCTGAACCCATTATCTTCTTTTTTAATCTGTTTTTTCCTTTTTTCTTTCTTATTTTTAAAAGCTATCAACTCTTAATGTATAAACTAAAGTCATACAATCTTTTTAACTCAACCTGAAAATATAATAAAAATGTATCCCTTTCTGTCCTTTCCAGAAGCCCATGCCTTAGACTACATTCTTACCATCTCTTGATTAACCATCACATTACCCTTGCTAGTTTGAGCTGCTCAAACTTCATTTAATTCCTAGTATGAACCTTGTCTATGTGAAGAATTTAGTTGGACCACAAACATCTGTTTCCTCTTCCACAATTTGATCATTAAAAATTAAGGTTAAAAGAGTAACAAAAAGGGGAGGGTGATATAAACAGTAAATGAGATAAGAGATCTGTAAGCAATTATAAGAAAATCTAAAAGCATCTGGATGATAGGGCCCTGATGAAGCAGCCTGTTTATGAGTGAGGGTTCAGTTGACAAGGCCAAATCCCAAGGTTCCAATGTTCAGATTTGTCAGGTAAAAAAGTGTGGAATGTAAGGGTAAAAAAGGAATTGGTAGTCAATACCCTTTCACCTCCTTTCCCTCCCAAAGGAGCATATAACATGTGAATATCCAGGCATACACCTTTCCAGGGGTAAAAATCTCTATATCTAGACCCTCTACACTGAGAAATAAATGACAAAATATGTATATGTATGTGTGTGTATTTATATGTGATATATAAAAGGATATAAATACAACAGCTGGATATATATTTTATATTATACATATATAATTATATTTTAAATTTATTTTTTTATATTTATGATTTAACTTTGAGTTAAGTTTCTTCATCTGAAGAGTAAGGTCACCTCCAGCTCTGAAAAATTTATGATTTTATCTCCCACGTGCAAATTTATATCTGTTCCCTGATCATTAAACCAACCTGCTTGAACAGATATTAAAAAAAGAAAAGAAGAATGCATTGCCCCTTGGGTTTGAGCTTCATCAATGGTGGAATCCTGAAGGAATTGGAAATCCAGTGGAAATCCTGAAATCCAGTGGAAACTAAATCATCCAAATCTATAAATCTGAGGGTTTGGTAAGTCATGGGAGAAAATATACACTTAGAAGAGACTTGTGTTATAACCCTTTTATCGCTAACTAGAGGCCCAGTGCATGAAATTCATACAAGGGTAGGCCTTCACAGTTGCCCAGCTGCTGCCTCGGCCCTCACAGCCTCGGCTTCATCCAGAAGGTCATCTGGATGGTTGTTCTGTTGTTCAGCTGTTTGGTTGATTTGCATATTATGCTTTTTTTATTATAGATACTATTTAACTATTACTTATTAAATGCTTGTGATAGCAAGGTATTTGGCTAAATACTTACATATATGGTCACACTCAGTATGCAACCAACTTATCAAAGTGAGCACTATCATTCCCATTTCACAGATGGGGAAACTAAGTTTAGAGAAGGGAAGCAACTTCACAACATCTCAGAGCTAAGCAAGTTGCAAAAGCCAGTTTCCATGTCAAATCTACTGAATTCCAAAACATGTGCTCTTAACCTCTACATTCTTCTACCTAGTGGTCAGCTCTTCCATTAGCTCCAAGTCAATTTCTCTCATTTTCCTCATCAAATGGAGGCAATCTCTGACATATACTGCCCTTAAGTTGTGAATGAACAAGATACTGAACTTAATCATGCCTTGATTAAAATATAGCATGTAATAAAAATGCAAGTTATAAATTCAATTTAAATGTCTTTGAGTGTATAGTCAGTGCAGTCCAACTCCCTATGACATTACACCAAACCTACTTGTACCTCTTGTTCTCTGTTTAGCAGCTGTAGGCATTTGTATGTGCAATCCCTGGATTAGAGGCTGGAAGCTTATGAAGCGATAAATACACTTTAAAGAGAAAATGTGAAAGGTCGTTAGAAAGTGTTCCTGCATGCATTTCCCTTTTTTTTTTTTTTGCCATTGGCTTACAGAAATGGATGCTGGTTTCTCCTCCAGAAATTTAACATAGTCTCTGAACTTTTGGTGAATATTTAACAAAGTCACATGACAGCAAATTGCAAACTCCCAAAGGTAGAAGAAACAAAGTACTTCTATACCAAACAACATATTTTGCAAAAGTTTAAGCATTATGTCAAAGAAACAAACTTAGAAACACAGGCCCAGTGATATTTTCACACACCAGATGTTAAAACATCTCGTTTAATCACTGCAGCCTACATCTCAAACTTACAATCAATTTGTTTAAAACCTAAGTCCTGTTACATTTTTATAAAATAACACTCTGGACAAATAGAATTCTTCTGTCCAGGTGTAAAATGTATGCTATTTGCAAATGGCGGTAGAAATGAGTACTTACTGAGTACCCACTAAGTGTTTGGCACTAAGCCCAGAATCCTCCCATGACATGCTCACCAAGAAGGGGCTCCCCGTGTCTTCAGCCCTTGTGCCCAGAGCTCTCTATTTCCTCCCAGCACTTGGTTGCTGCTGATCTGCTGTTCTTCCTGCACTGAGCACTCTGAGGTTAGAGGCTTCTAACCTCAGATATCTTTCTATTCTGAGAACACAGGAGGCTAGAGAGATACGCCAGTTGGATTTATGTTAAGTCACTGAGTTTGCAGTACTTTGTTTGCAGTGGCCTTAGGAAACTAATTTAACATTCTGCTATCCTCCACCAGAATGGAAACATCATGAAGACAGGGATGAGTATCTAGCATGGTATGTAGATCATCAGAAGCATTCAAACAAGGCTTATTGAGTCAGTGAGTGATACATGAATGATGTGTTTATATGTATCATTCATAACAGACAAAGAGAGCCATGGGAGCAAGGGTCAGACCTTGTTGTTACCCATATATCTACTTCCATTTTGTCTTTCTCACAGCAGTCAACTCAACTCAATGGACTGAAGGAATTAGCACTCCTTTGTCAAACCACATGATCTGGAGAGAGTTGATAACGTGTGGTTAAATATGATTCATATGTACATAGTCTTTTAAAGGAAGATGACCATATGGAGCATGAGTAGAGCAGGTATGGGGAATGGGGGGTTCTGTCTTTCACTACCTGACTGGAAGCTCTCAGCATGCAGCTAAGAGTAAAGGAGTCCAGTTGTGAATGAAAAGACAAGCACATTTTTATTCTTATTTTATTTCAGAGCTATGTCTCTAATAAAGAGATCCAATACCTGCTCAGGATCTGAAACTCCTATGCATGGGACACTGAGAGCCTGAAGAGGACAGCAGGGTCAGGAAGGCCTTGAACCTCACTCAGCAACTGTTGCGAGAACCCTGGGCTCTGTTGGCTGCACTCACCCTACATGCAGAAGCTGTTTCCTACTATGCAGTGTGACTTCCACACTCCATGGATTAGCTAGAGACAATTAAGTAAGCGATTTATGTTCTCAGAGCTGTTGGAATGCAGCTGTGTCTGCGTGAGAGATGGCTCCAGCCTCCTGTGAACCATCCCTTCCTTCCCCAGGATTTCTTTTCCTCTCTCAAAAATAAATATAAAAATGAGTCTAAAATAATACCACAAGGGAAACAGGAAATTCAATGTTTTCCCAGCTAATTCTAATGAAGTCATACAACCCAGACTGCATGAGTAATTCTCCCCATGAGAGGGCTGACAGAGATGTGGGTCATGGGCCCACTGGAGGGCAGGTGGGACAGTGGAAAGCACATGAGTGTTTAAGCTAGCTAGGCCTGAGTCCAAGATCCAGATGGGCAGCTATTAGCTCTGTAGTTCTGGACAAGTCACTTGTCCTTTCTCTTCTTTGATCTTAGAAAATGGGGATATAATGTTGAACAGGTTGATGTAAAGTTTAGAAATACATATACAAATAGCTGCACATTAGTAGCTCTAATTCAGAGTCACAAGCTCATTTCCATAGGGGCCTGGCAGGTAGCATAAAGGAGAGACACTGGCCAGGTGAGACCTGTAATGAATTGGCAAGTGTGTGCCCCTCTAAAGGGGCAGCTGCTGCATGCGTCCTCCAGCTGGGGGTGACTATGTAGAAATGAAGGCTGGACATACAAGAGTTGCCCATTTTTCAACAGAAGCAAGAATTTAAAAAAAATTTGGTATTGACAATAAATTTTTTTTAAAATTACTGATTAGATCAAACATCTATAAATAGAATCCAGTTTGCAGTCCATCGGTTAAATGGGTTGTGCTTTAAATAAGTGGTTATTATTATTATAACATGGAGGAAATATTTTAGAAACAGAAAATGTCATGCTGACTTAAAGAAGTGCTTTAAAGTTGAGGTATTATTTACTAACACTGGTCTGTGAGAAAGTTTTCACTGCCTTGTAAGTGAAAAAATAATATTGTTTATCTCACCTTCTCACCTAAAGCTAAATTTACTCTACTGAAAACATTTTTAAAGTTCTTATTTATTTTTGTAATAAAGCCGTTCTTTATGAGATGATTTTGACGGTGGATAATAAGTTTAAGTTGTTTTTCAAGTCCTCAGTAGGACAAATTAAAAGTCAGTAACACTATTAGATTCCCTTTCTTTTAAAATTTAGTTTTACTGTGTGTGTTTGTGTGTGTGTTTATTTTATTTTTTATTTTTAACTTCATTGGGCTAGCAATATCTGGTTTGGGACATCTCTACTAATGTGACTTTTGTCACGTTCATTGTGTTCATACTGGGTATAATGAAGGCTGTTGATTGTTCCTCCTATCCATTTCCCATTCTTAGTAAGAGAAGATTCCACCAGGCACATGATCACCAAGAATAGAGGCTGCATTTTATAGCCTTTTTGTAGCAATGGGGCCATGTGGCTTAGTTCTGGTTAATGGTAAGGGAACGTAGGATATATTAAGACAGCTTCTTGAAACTCACCTAAAAATAACTAGCTGTACCTTTAACTTTTCTTCCCCTGCTACTTGGATGGCAGAGCAGGAAGCCGAAAGGAGCCTGCATCCCTGAGGACTGCATGGAACAGAATTAACAACTTGGTTCTGTGAAGCTTTGACTTCAGACTCTCTTATTAGAGAGGAACAGCCTTCTATCTTCTATCTTGTTGAAACCACTTACCACTTTGGGTCTCTGTTGTCGCTGTTCCTAATACTTGCTGATACACTTGGGAAATGTGTCTAAGGAAGTGCTGTCATTTGCACCAAATACTTGTTTTGGATTCATTTCTCACGCTAATCAACAAGAAGTGAAAACCGATTCAAAGAAAAATGTTCATTGGGACATTATTGGATTTAAAAATAATCTCCAAGCAGTCTTGAGTGATGTTGCAAACATACTACTTAAGTTAGAGCAATTGAAAAGCCTTTAAGGGGTCTACAATGGAACCACCATGACCTCAGGTCATCTGCTGCACTGCTATTGGCCTGTGTTAGCATCACTAAGGGTTTGCTTTAAAGTACAAACCAATGGACCTATACTGAGATTGTAAGTATACACAGGTCAACATCCCTAACAACTAAATGATTTGAGGTGACACACCATGTTCCTACAGGCAAGTCACAGTGAAGTATTATCATCAATGCTCATCTTTGAGGGCTGAGGTACTGAAAGGTGACCATGAACATGCTGTAATGGTACTTATTATTACTACCTAGAGATGATGATGGAAATTATATGAGTGTGAGTTTCTTGAGGGAAGGCACCTTGACTTCTATTTCCTTATCCCAACTACTTGTTCAGTGTTCTTACTTTGTACCATTTTCTCTGACCACTCACATTTCCTGGACACCCTGACACATTTTTCTTCCTAAATTATGTCAAGCACATTCCTGCCTTGGACCCCTTTATTTTTTATTTATTTAATTTATTTTTTGGCTTGGATGGCTCCTTTCTCAGACTTTCTCCTAGATAATTCTTTCTCACAGTTCAGATCTCTGTTCAAATGTTTCTTCCTCAGAGGAACCTTTTCCTTGACCTATGAGTTTTCCCCAATCACTCTTATGACACTTAACACCATCTGAAATTACTTGTTAGTTTCCAGTATATGGACTGTCTTTATTACACTTAGAATAAGGATAGATAACTTGTCAGTTTTTTTCACCTGCTTTCTCCACAATGTGGTCTAGCTTATCATAAGCATTCAATAGATAGTCAAATGGATGACCCTTGAACATGGTGTAATCCCACAAGCAATCTGTGGGATTCTACAAGAAATCTATAATGTTCTATAAGTACTTAAAGGAAACCCATAATCACAGGGAAGATGTTATAGATAATCTATGAGCACCTACAAATCAACTGCTCTAAAACCACAAACCTTTTCAGATAGTTTTTAAATGGGCTACAATGTCCTATAGACACTCTGTATGGATCTACCATTCCAGATGTTATGGAACAAGGCTATAATTGCTTGTAGAGAAGATAAAAAGGGTATTCCACTGATGCCACAGCAGAAGCATGAGTAAAAGCATGGCAGCAGGAGAAATGCCAAATCCTTGGGGAACAAGGCAAAGGCAGGCTGGACATATCAGCCATGCTCTGAGACTGGCAAATGACTAGAGGTTAGTATTTGGTCAAACTGAGTAGGGAGGGCTCTGAGGAAATGTGAAGAGATTGACTTCAGCTCTTCTCTCTGTACATCAGATTCCTCATCTGTAAAATGAACTGGCTGGGCTATGTTAAGGATGTTAACCAGCCAGTGGATCATTATTCTCTCATTCTGTGTCAGTAGTGAACGTTTTTTGGTGCTCTGCCCAGACTCCCTTCACTGGACTGGTAGACCCACCTCCCAGCTGCTGCCAGTATTGGCTACTAATGACTCACAGCTGCTCCCTTTTCCCAAGAATAGCCTCTGCTGAGCAGAACCTTGGGCCTGGGAGGTTGTGCAACATCACCACTTAGATGGACACAGCAAATGACTGACCACTGGCCTACAAAAGGTCAGTCCCCTGGCCTCAATTCATGCCCCAGGGGATAGACTAGCCATCAGATGAGCCCACATCCTTGCTTAGCTTTCTCCCCCTGCTCCAGTCTATCTTCCTTGCTTCCCTTCTCCTAAGAGCCCTCCCCCAGGAAACCACTTCCACAGGAACTCGTGTCTTAAACTTCTATGGAACCCAAACTAAGACTCTTCTCTTGACACACAGTGCTAAATTGATTACACTACTTTTGCCCTGTCAACTCAGGTTCAATCCTACAAGTGTCCCCACAGCAGTTCAAGCAACATTTCCAATCCATTGCTATTGGCATCAAAGAGCAAACCTATTTGCCAACCCTGAGCTAGAATGTCGGTAAGGTCCCCTCCTTTAATGACTTTTTTTTAAATGACACTTCTTAGGTGACTTGAACTTGTGCTGTGATTTAAGATGGGGAAGCAGAGAGCCATAGGTACTAATATTGGAAAAATGTCAAAGTCTGGTCTCCCCATGACTCAACTTCTATTCTTATTTAATCCATTCATGAATGATCTCCCACCATAAGAAACCAGGAGCCTGATTCCATCCCCCAGCACAAACCTGAGTACATGGGTCATATTCTCTAAACACCTGGTGAAACCACCTCCTTAGTGCAGTAGGCAGCAAGTCAGTCTCATAAACACCTGGTGATTTCCATATAAACCCAACTTCTCATTTTACTTAGAAAAGCACTTCCTGCTGATTAGGCACAAAGGATATGTGTATGATACTGACAGGTCAAGATGCAGAGAGAACCAATTGAAGGATTTCTCCATTGGAACAAAGGTCTCTAGGGAAGAGATCTTCTTTCACAGGAAAAGGAAACAAGAATCTACCCACTCTGCAGAACCCGCTCACATGGGGAAAATCCCACTCCAAAGCAGCAGCAGACAGGTTGGGAAGGTTCCCTGTGTGAATTGGGAAATACTTCAGTAAAGGAGAAGCAGGAAAGGAGCTCCTATAGATGTTGGTGCTTTGCCTCCTCTTGTGAGAGGAAGTGGTATGTAAAGCAATGCAGCTGTCTCATGGGGGGAGGGAGGGCTTGGATGGTGCTGGGGTGGAACCAAGAGATGGGGACAGCAGAGAAATGACAACAAAATGCCTTCTGGTATTAATGCTTAATAGAATATTAACAGCTATTACATTCATTGTAGCATTATTATTTTTAACTGCAGGATTGATAATACATACACATAGGTGTGTGTCAGAAAGGAAGAGAGAATGAAATAGAAATGTCAGTGATGAGAGAAAATCATTGACTGACTGCCACCTGCATGTCCCCTACTGGGGACAGAGCCCACAACCCAGACATGTGCCCTTGACTGACAGGAATCAAAATGAGGGCCCTTCAGTTTGCAGGCTAACACTTTATCCACTGAGCCAAATTGACTAGGGCTGTACATGTATTTTTAAACTGGAAAGGTAGCTAAGCAGAGTGAAGGCAGCCTGGGTTCTAATTCTGGCTCTACAACAACTGTGTGACCTTAGGCAAATTACTTCTCTGCTCAAGGGTATGGTTGTGGAATCTTCAAAAATGTGTGTAACAATAATAACTCATCTTACAGAGTTATAAGAGCACAGTGAGTAAGTCTTTGTAAAGCACTGATGGTGTTTTGTCTAAATTAATGTGTTCATCTTGTCACGAGTAATATGAGAAAATGGGTTGAACTGGTTTATTTAATGCAGTTAAACTAAAGTATTACTATCCCTTAAGAGAGGAATATAGATGTAGCAGTTCCAGAGTCTTTTCCTCATGGAGCATCCTGCAGGACAGGCATCTCTGAAACAGTTAGCAAAGCTCTGGTTAAAAGGGTGGTCCTAGGAGGTAAGGAGCAAAGACTGTAAACCCAGTTTTTCTCACTATTTGGCATGTGCCAGTGCTGTGCTAGGAGAATTATTTTCCTGATATTATTTCACCTAATCATGGACATATGAGTCTATTGAGCCCCCATTTTATAGATAAAGAATCAGAGCTTCAGAGAGATAGAGTAACTGGTTTAAATCTCTCATAATGTATTTCAGGCCATAAAGAATGACAGTGGCTTTGCCAGACTGCCAGGAGATTGGGGAGAGTTTCCAGCGGGGAGGGAGGAGCCCAATGCTGGGTCCAAAGTAGGGTGGGATTCTGACCAAGGGTTTAAGATTTGGTCAAGTCCACCTGACACACAGAACAGGAGAGCAAGCCTGCCAGACACTCCCATAGCAAAGGAGGCCTGAGTTGGTGAAGAGGACAATGGCTGGAAAGTCAGCAGGTTCTAGAATCCTTCTGTTCACTTCATTAGTTACTATGTTCTGTCTGCTTCCAACTGGTGCCAGTGACAATTCCCTCAAAAGCAGGTTTGTGGACTGATTTTCAAGGTTAGCAACAAAGGAGAGGCAGGGGTATTTGTCCTCTGTCCTGTGCCAGACGAGAGTCCCAGAGGAGCCAGTGGGGCCTCACAGAAGGGGTACCAGGTTTGAAAAGGGGTCTGGACTTTTCACATGAGGCCTTCCAATTCTGCAACAGGTGATGAGTGTGCCTGGCTCCATCCATTCTCTTATATAGAAATTTATATAGAAATACGGGGTGGAAAGGGAGGAGTCCTTCACTCAACTGATATTCATAGGGTTAAACAAGAAAGACAGGGCCATGTGCTCCAGGCTGGTTTCCAGGACTCCAAGGAAAATGCTAGTTTTGCAGAGGTTAATGCTTTCAGAATACCAATCCAACAAATGACTAGTAATTTAATGTAGTGAACCAGGCTTTTCAAATATGCACAGAAAAAGAATGGCATAAGGAGACAGACACCCAAATACATTTGTTAGCAGAATCAGGAGTGAGAACAAGGGAGTGAGAGCAAAGGTATGAATTAAGAGGCCTTTGAGTCTGATGAGCTTTGAAAGGAGCTGAGAAGTGGGTGAGGTTTATTGCAGTCACCCCTTCCTCCTCAGCCCTACCCCCACTAAGATCCTTGCATCTTAAGTTTGGATTTCCCCTTCTCTCCTCCTGGAACTTCTCCCAGAGAGGAGTGGAGGAGGCTCTGTCCATCAGGCCAGGGATAGACCCATGCCCTGACACTTAGCAGTCTTGTGAATTCTCTTACTCTGAGTCATGGTTTCCTCATCCGTAAACTAGAGACCATAATACAGTCTTTCTAAGCTTGATATGGGGATTAAATGCTGAACCTCAGACCCAGCACATGGCTCACAACAAGGCACTTGGAGTCCAAGCAGGCATATCTCCTGTCCTCATGTCTTCCCTCTCAGACCTGCAGCTGCAGAAGCAGGGTAAAGGGGTGCAGAGACAGAGTCAGAGAGCTGGGCAGGAGGGCGAGGAGGATAAGGCAACAGTTGCAATGCCATGGGCTCTAGTCTAGAAATGAGGGAAGTGCAGCCAACACACCTACTGCTCTGAATCTTGAGCAAGAACAGAAGGCAGAGCTCCTGTTCACATTGCCTTCTGCTCCACATTGCTGCTCCTCACTGACGAGACAGTGTGCAGACTGTCCTAGTTTCTCACAGCCTCCTTCTGTCCTGTCCTAGGTACAAAGGTGTGTGTGTGTGTGTGTGTGTGTGTGTGTGTGTGTGTGTGAGAGAGAGAGAGAGAGAGAGAGAGAGAGAGAGAGAGAGAGGGAAAGAGATAGCCCTTGTGTATATGTGTGTGTATGTGTGAAAGAGAACATACTTGAGACTAAATATAACTTAAAAATTTGTTTCTCTTGCGAGGGACTGACAATCGGTAGTCTCTTGTTTGAAGAGCATTCCCTTTCTTACCATTACTTTTTTTTTCTGAGCAACAAGAGTAGGGCTTATCCAAGTGTTCCAGTTTCTGCTGAGAGTTGGGGGGAAAGTGACATTCTCCCCACAAGAACCCAGACGCAAGGAGACTTGGATTCCACATTCCCTTCATGGAAGGCTCGTGCATGACCCATCTCTATGGCTCTCCTGTAGTTGGCCTTGGGCCTGGCACTGGTAGGCACTCAGTACATGGATATTTAACAGAGAGCAGTTGCTATTTTCTGCCATTACTTGAGAGTCTCCCCGCTGATGTTGTTTGATTTGCTCAGAAGCCAAACACAAACCACTTTCCCAAGTCAAAACACTCCCTCATCTCTATGGTTTCAATGCCCAGGCCACTGCTTGACACGGAGCAGGTCCTCAAATATTTCTTCAACACTTGTGAAACTAAACTACCCAGTTACTTGACCAGATTTGATCCTCTGCATACTTTTCTTGAACCACTTGTGTGTAGAGACACAGCCATGGAACAAGACTTTAGCTGAAGTCTACCAGCAGGCCTTGGCAATGGGTCCAAACTGAAATGCCCTCAGCAGTCCTCCAAGTGGTCCCATAAGTGAGGTGACAAGAACTAGGAGATTGGGAGGGCAAACATTCATACTCAAGTATTTTTAAAAAATTACCCCCCCCACACAAAAATAACCCATAAGTGAAACAAAGGTGTTTATGTTTATAACTAATTTCAGAAATAATTCTCCTGTATCTTTAATAGTATATTTTAAGGTTGTTAAATACTTATACTAGTTAAAAGAAAGCAGCTGGCATTGAAGGGGACACTCTTCACCTTTAGTTTGAAATAAAATGAAGGTAACTGTGCAAGATATACAACTGAGTGGCCAGATTATATGATCAATAATATAATTAATGAGGCTGGCACATCATTGAGCACATAATAATCTGGCCACAGTATATATATATTTAGAGGTCTGTTGCATGAATTCGTGCATGGGTGTTGTCCAGCTAGCCTGGCCAAGGGGAGGAGACATGGGCAGTTGGGTCGAGGGGACAGTTTGCATATTAGCCTTTTATTATATAGGATATACACTGGGTGGCCAGATTATTATACATTCAGAGATCATAATAATCTGGCCACTCAGTGTATTTCCCCCATAAATTCTGCCACTGTAGACCTTGGCAACACCCCCACACACTGAAAACCCTGGAGTCTAAACAAAAGCAGGGGAGTTGGGCACAGAGATGGGTTGAGGTCCAGGCTGCATTATTAGCTGTGTGTCTGGATGAGATAGTAAACTTGGATGAGCTTGTATTCTCTCAGATGTCAATTGGGGGAAGTAATAACTAATTATATGAAAACATGAGGAATGCTTTCTGTGCTAGGTATTTATCACATATTTAATTTAACCGTTATAGCAACAGATATGTGCAGTAGCCTCTATTCTTCTCGGTTTAATGAACCAAAGAATGAGGCCTAGAGAGGTCAGGTAACTTGGCCAAAATCACACAGTTAAGGTCTGCTAAGCTCCGGACTTGAATGAGGGTGACCTAATTCCAAAGCCACTGTTCTTAATCATTTTGCTGCTCACTGCTGTCCTTGTGCAGCTTCTGGGAGTAGATGAAATTTCTTCATGGAGTGTATCACAATACCCACCAACCACTCAGACAGTGTACTTCACCCACTCTTTGGGCTGTGTATTAGCCATTTCCACTTGGTGTGACTATATGGAATGACTGGCACCTGCAGTACCTTGCAGCCCAGAAAACACACACAGGGGCTGACCAAATGGGTATCTTCATTCTGGGGACAATCACTCTGGAATCCAGTGGTCTCAGGCCAGAGGAATTACTCAAAGTCTTCCTAAGGCCATCCTGGGGTTGTGCTGCTGCGATTTTGAAATTAACCCTTGTCTCACATCCTAATAAGTGAGGTTTTTCAATAATGAGGCAGGGTGATTTATGTAAGGGCCGTTTGTCTTCATAAGAAATGTATTAAACGGTCATTTCTGCTTCTTTCCTTCCGTATTTGTCATTGCGCTGTGGTAATTGGGGTTTGAAGCCGGTGCTGGCACATCATCAAAGGAGCCTGCTGGACTGATCAAGGGGAGCTGGCTTGGCAGCTGGGAGTTGAGAGCTGATGGGAAGCAGGGAGGCACAGGGCATAGGCAGGAAGGTATTCCCAGGGAAGAAGCAACCCAAGGCTCTGGGGTCTCCAGATGAACTCGTATCCACATGTCTATCCTCAGCACCCAGGTTTGAACTCTCTATCGAATTTGCTGATCTCCTTAGACAAGCACAGGTTAAATGCACACACCGGGGTGGTGGTGAGTACTTCATTAATGTGCATTAATTATCATCACCTCCAACACCAATTAATAACAATTAAGGGTCTTATAATAACATGAGCCCTGTGTGTAGCTACTTTAGAAGCTGCAGGAAAGTGGAATGGATAATTCTGGAATACCCAAGTTAAGAGAATCGATGGCATTATATTAAAATGAGAGAATGAAAGATATTGTCTGACTCTGTAATCTAAGTAACACCTGCTACAGGTCCTGCCCCTGTCCCTCACAGCTGAATAAAGAAAGCCTACAGACCTGGCCAGGGAAGTATTTTTATTTAGTCAGAATTGGAATGCCCTTAGGCTGGACCAATTCCAGCAGGTTCCTGAGACTATTGTCGTATTCTATCTGTCTGTGTCCTGAAGTCACATCTACCTGTCTGCCCAAAGTCAAGTCCTTCTGCTCTGCTCAGGGAAGAATGAAGTCCCCAGGGCCTGAAATGAGCTGCCTTCACTGCTGTGATGTGAGGAGTACATGGGACTTTTACTGCAATTCACTCAAAAAACACTGGCACAGGGCAAGCATTCCACAGAGTTTAAGTTTTCAAACAATTTACAAAAAAAAAAAAATCATTGAGGCAGGCTGGGATGATTTTGGCCTCTCCTAC
Organism: Nyctalus aviator; assembly: GCA_036971965.1. Taxonomy (NCBI): domain Eukaryota; kingdom Metazoa; phylum Chordata; class Mammalia; order Chiroptera; family Vespertilionidae; genus Nyctalus; species Nyctalus aviator. Next base: position 157,649,673 of record CM072923.1, on the reverse strand, counting down.
CTTACTATGGATTTGGATCACTGGAAAGGTGATTTGGGGGGGCCAGGAAAGCTGCTTAACCCCTTGGGGATTCAGTTTCCTCAGAGGTTTCAGGAGATACATATCCAAATATCTGTGGAGCATAGGTTTGTTCACAGAATTACATAATGGATGCATTTAATAAAGCACAATGACCTCCATTTTTACCTTGTCAGTGTCTAAGGCTAGATGGTGGATCAACCAGTTTCAGTCTCAGTTAATAATGACACAGGGTGTAAGCTTCGATCAAAGCAGGAGGAATATTTTGGTTCAGAAGCTTTTTATTTGCAATGCTAATCTATATTTATATATATTAAAGGCCTGGTGCATGAAATTCGTGCACAGTGTGTGTGTGTGTGTTTGTGTGTGTGTGTGTCCCTTAGCCCAGCCTGCACCCTTTCCAATCTGAGACCCCTTGAGGGCAGTTGGACATCCCTCTCACAATCCAGGACTGCTGGCTTTCAACTGCTCACCTGTCTGCCTTTCTGATTGCCCCTAAGCACTTCTGCCTGCCAGCATGATCACTTCCTAACCACTGCCCTGACAGCCTGATCAATATCTAACTGCTCCCCTGCTGGCCTGATTGCCCCTAACTGCCCTCCCCTGCCAGCCTGGTCACCCCTAACTTCCCTCCACTGCCAGCCTGGTTGCCCCCAACTGCCCTCCACTGCTTACCATCTTGCCTCATCATCTTGTGTCCACATGAGGGCAGCAATCTTTGACCACATGGGGGCAATCATCTTGTGTGTTGGAGTGATGGTCAATTTGCATATTACTCTTTTATTATATAGGATAGCAGCCTGGTGCACCGGTGGGGCCAACTAGTTTGCCCTGAATGATGTCCTGGATCAGGGTGGTGGTTCCCTTGGGGCATGGGGCATCCCAGGCAAGGGGCCTGTGATGCTTTGCAGCTGGCCATGCCTCCCAGTGACCCAAATGGAGGCCCTGGTATCTGGGGTTTATTTATCTTCTGTAATTGAAACTTTGTAGTGGAGGCCAAGGCAGGCCAGGGCTGCGGGAGCTTTGCTTCTTCTATCACTAGGGGCAACTGAAGCCTCCTGCTCTCTCCAGCTCCTTGGCTGCTGTCATTTTTATTGGGATTTATTTACCTTCTATAATTGAAACTTTATAGCCATGTGTGTAAACCTGGGCCAGCCAGGGTGGCAGGGAAGCTTGGCTTCCACCATTGCCAGGGAAATCCAAGCCTCCTGCTTCTGCAGCTCCATGGCTGCAGCCATATTGGTTGAGTTAATTTGCGTACTCACTCCTGATTGGCTGGTGGATGTGGCTTGTGGCTGAATGGAGGTATGACCAATTTGCGTATTACTCTTTTTATTAGATAGGATATATATATATAAATTGATTTTAGAGAGGTAGGGAAAGGGAGATAAAAACATTGATAATGAGAATCATTGTCCATCTCCCATCTGCCCATCTGCTGCCTCCTGCATGCCCCCTACTGGGGATCAAGCCCATAACCCAGGCATATACTCTGACCAGGAATCAAACCAAAAACCTCCTAGTTCATATGTGGATGCTCAACCACTAAGCAACACTAGCCAGGCTTCAATATCAGATAATATTAGGATGAAAATCAACTCAGCCATTTACCAGCTATTTGACTTTTTCTAGTGACTTAAATTCTGGGAGCCTTGAGGCCATAGAGGGGGAATGAGAATAACAAAAGGAACACATTGTGGTTGCATGTATGCAATGAGACAAGGTGTGCAGTGCAAAGCTCTTAAATGCCCCATATAGTGTCCGACGGGTGCTATACTTATCAGGGTGATCACTTTATAAAATACAGGATGTCCCCCAAAAATCTATAAACACTTAACAGCTGATAGCTCAATGGATTTTTTTCTTGTTATATTGGAATGAATAATTATTCAAAGTGTGTATACATTTTTTGAACACCCTGTATATAAATGTTTAATCATGATGTTGTACATCTGAAACTAATATATTATATGTTAGCTGTAATTGAAAAATATTTTTTAAAAGGAAATGATCCATGCATGGTAGTTGTTACAATGGTTACACCCAACTTGAAATGAGAGTTCCTCTTTCATTCAAGAACATGCTTAACTGTGTATTTATCACTGCATCACTTTGGAGAATTGATTTTAAAACGGCAATTTTTACTCACTTTTTAAAACCAACACTTAGAGAAAAATGACAGTATGTACTTAAATAATGTTGTAATTTTATGAAATCAAGGTACTCTCTAGAAAGATGCATTAACAAAAACATACATTTCCAACAACAACTAAAAACAATAAAAAACCCTTTTAAAATAGAGCTAAGTTAGTGAAGATCAATCATTCTAAAACCTCCTTTGGAGTTTTCAGATGTATACTTACTGGCAGAAGCTATTCTTTGGAATAAAATATTTTGCTAAAGTAGAAAATGCTTTCTTTAATGAATTGCCAGTTTCCTAAGGTTAAATATGTTGTTGATAGCATTTTTATTTTTTAAGGAGATTTTTCTATTTATCTTGGGAAATTACAGAGATGATTAAAATCTAAATATAAGTAAACATAATGTATTTGAATAATTATAGAATGAAAAATGGATAAGCCAAAGTCCCCTGCGTGTGTTTAAGATGAACAATGGAAAGTTGTTTTTCCTTGAGACGATAGGTTTGCTATGTTCAGCCATGTGCAGGGTTGAGCAGTAGACAGAAAATGCTCATTTGTAAGCAGCATCCTTTCTCATAGCACCCCTTTCTCCCTTCTTACCTGCCTCCTTTGTTTTTTCCTCCATTCCTCTTTTTCATTACATACCTCTTTTTTCCTCTCTTTTTTCCTTTCTCTCCTCCCTTCCCCACTCTTTTTCTCTATCTCTACCTCATTTCTTTTCTTTCTCCTTGCCTCCCTATCCTTGGCACTCTCTGTCTTTTTTCTCTGTTGTATTTCTCTGTGTCCATTCTGTGTCTCTGTATTTTATTTTCCCTTTGTCTGTTTTTATCCTCTCCCTTCTTCCATCTCCTTTGCTCTATCTCATCCAATCAGTTTGCAGTAACAGGCCAGCCACTAGACCAGGCCCCAGGATAGGAAAAATGGTAGACCATAGCTCTCTTTCCTCACTTAGGGGGCTCAGAGTCTCCTGGAAGGGGCAAATAGAGAAACAGCCACCCTGCTATGAGAAAGGAAATGTCACACTGGAGTCAGCAAAAGCCCTGGGAGAAGGGTGTTCAGCACTGCCATGGAAAATGGAGGGAAGCTAAATAGAAGGGGCAGCTTTAAGATGTAACTTACAGGATGAAAAAAAGTTGTCCAGGCAGAGGGATCAGCAGGGAATAACCCAAAGACATACACAATCAAAGAGTCTAAGGAACAGTGGAGAGGTTAATTCAGGCTCTACTGGAGTCATTAGTATGTGCCAGGTATCAACTCGGGCTTTGATTCATTATCTGTTTAATTATAACTAAATGTGTTCCTTGCAACACATTTTGTGTGCTGATGTAAAATTCCATACTTGTTTAGTATTGGACAACTAGTGGTGGGAAAAGCAATGCCTTTTTTTTAACCACTGGACAGCCACAACCTAATCTTTGAATGGCACATAGTAAGTGTTCAATAAATAGTTTTCATTGATTCCCAACTCCTTGTACTGTGTCTGGATGCCCTGGTAGAGAAAGGCACTACATACTTAGCTTCAGGGTCCAGTTCAGTTGCTACCTCCCCAACAAGGCACTGTAAGTTCTCTCAAAGTTTTGGCCCCCTGCAGACACCATAGCCAAGGGAAAAGTGAAAAGAACATCAGCTTTAGGTTGACATGATTTGAAACCAAGCTCTCACTCTGTCTAATGTGAGCTGTGTGATCTTGAGCAAGTCACAGTCTCTGAGCTTCCGGTTCCTCATCTATACAGGGGATAACAACTCTCACTTTGCCTAACACTGGAGAGATGTTTTAAGATCAAAGTCAATGAGTTGGCATGCAAGATGCATTTATAAAGTGTGACATTTTCACTCTTAATTTAAGAGGTCAGGCTGAAGTCAGAGTTGGAAGTCACGCAGAAATGGGCAGTTCAGATGTGGACAGAAGGTGGCAGGTATGGCGGCCTTCTTAAGTGAGTGCCTCCCCACTCCTTTCCTGTCCAACACCTGAAGCTCAGTCAATCATTCCTTCCTGCATTCATGAACACCTCCACTCACCATGCAGCCAATGAATTTCAGATCACTCAATATTAGGAACAAGACTCTGAAAATACTAAAATGAGTAAGATACAATCCAATCTCTTTCTCTAGGAACCTCATTACCTATTTCAGAGGCAGACAAGTAAATTGAAGATGTTATAAAACACCATGTCTTCTGGCTATAGATGGGCTTTCTACTAGTCACTAAAAGTATCTGTTTTACTTATTACCAAGTATCTTCCCAGTACTCAAATTTGCAACCTCTATTTCCTATTCTGTTTTAAGATGTTACAGTGCATTGATTATTTTATCTGGCACTTTTATCAAATTAGTTTTACGAAGTTTTATTCTCCTCATTTCCAGTTTTTATTCCATTTCTTCAGTATTTTCCAACACTTTGTGTTTGGAGAGTTTCAATTTTGTCTCAAAGCAGTAATCATGTCTAACACACATATTATGCTTACTCTATGCCCAGTGCAATTCCCAGACTAAATGCACACTTACTTAATTAGCAGTCTGTTTGATCTCGTCTCACACGTAGCCTTTGCATTTTTCTAGTTTCAGAGTTCTTATAGTTCTTACCAATTTCACACATTTGATTAAAAACACAAATGCGTAGAAATGCATAAAATTATATAAGTAATTAAATCTTCAGGAACATGTATAATTCTTATGAACATTTCCCTCCATATATTGCATTACACAAAAGTAATTCACCATTACATACTGTAGAAATTCTGAGCTAATTTTAGAAAAGATTTCAGAAAATACACCAGAAACACAGCCATTTCTTATAAATGGCTGGGAGCTATCAGTGTCCCACAAAATAGCAATATATATATATATATATATATATATATATATATATATATATAGAGAGAGAGAGAGAGAGAGAGAGAGAGAGAAAGAGAGAGAAAGAGAGAGAGGCCAAATATTATGATCTCTGAATACATAATAATATGGCCACTCAATGTATATCTTATATAATAAAAGGCTAATATGCAAATTGTCCCCTCAACCAGGAGTTCGACCAGCAGGCAGGCCGCCCAACCACCCACGTCCCCTCCCACTGACCAGGCTGGCCAGACCCCACTCATGCACAAATTCATGCATTAGGCCTCTAATATATTTATATCTACACATACAATGAGTGGACAGATTATTATGCATTCAAAAATCATAATAATCTGGCTACTCAGTGTATATATAAACTGGTGTGGATATCTATCTATGACTACTGACTAGAATGTTCACATGAAAAATCCATCTACCTATAAGAGAAACAGGCCTGGGTCCTGTAGGTGCTCCAGTGGAAGGGAGGGGCGAACAGGAGTTGTGACAGGTGAACTACTGTCAAAAAGCTAACACAATCCAAGTAAGAAGGAGGAGGGAGAGTTTGTGGACACTGTATAAGTTTGCCTGGGCTGCCATAACAATGTGCCATAGATGGGTGGCTTAAACAACATAAATGCATTCTCCACAGTTCTAGAGGCTGGGCGTTCAAGATTAAAGTGTCAGCAGGTTTGTTTTCTCCTGAGTCCTTTCTTCTTGGCTTGCAGATGGCCACCTTCTCTCTATGTTCTCACATGGTCTTTTCTTTGTACACACACAACCCTGATGTCTCTGAGTCCAAATGTCCTCTTCTTATAAGGACACCGATTGGATTATGACCCACTCATGTAACCTCATTTAACCTTGAGTATATCTTTAAAAGTTCTATTTTCAAAGGCAGTCACATTGGAAGTTAGGGCTTCCACCTATGAATTGGGGGTGGGGGGATTCATAATTTAGCCTATCATAAACATCTTCAAAACTTGGCTTCAATATCTCCCCCTCTGGAAAGCCTTTCCAGGCTTTCTCAGACAAAGTCAATTGTAGAGATTCCTATATGACACTGTCCATTCTTTTTTATGCCACAGGCTGCACTGTTATAACTCTTTCCTCTGGGCTCTCTTCCTCTGTGCTGACCCATAGACTGGGAACTTTTGACTGGGAGATTCTCTTCTTTATATCCCTATCCCCTGGCAGTGAGCAGGTGCAGTGGGTACAGTGGGATTATAAAATGACCAATCAATGAAGCAGGGTGGGATGTGTTGGGGTTTCTCAAAAGAAACAAACAGTATCTTCAAGCCAAGTGAGCAGAATGCTGGCAATCTCCAAGTTAAAGGAAAGATTTGACCAAGTTTAAGTCCATATAGAGAATCCAGGCATACAGATATGTGATGGGGGAACTAAGGGTTAACGGCCAGGAGCAGAGATGCTGAGGCAACAGGCAGTTGTGGGAAGAGCCTGAATGAGAAACCACACAGTCTAGATTCAAATCCCAGTTTTGCCACTTACTGCCTGTATGGCTGTGTACAAGCTATTTAATGGCTCTGAACAATAGTAGGCTTAATAGTGAAATTGGATAATGTGAACTAATTGGTATGAGTGTCTGAGTTAAAGGAAGAAACCCATCTAAAGAGCTCAATACAGGGTCTTGAACATAGTAGGTTACTAACAAATAATAGAAATTCCTATAGTCAGAGTCCTGGATTTTTCACAAGGATGTTTGTGTAGCCAGGGCTTCACTGCTTTGGAAACATCTGACCTGTCAGAGGGAGGCCTTCTAGATCCACTGTGGCAACAGGAGCTGCCATAGCTCTACTAAGGTGGGGGTTTTCCTTTATAACATTACAGGAAGCCTCCTTGGAGTTCAAATGAAATGCATTCCCGTGATAATACTCAGAGCTTAATGTTCATAACATTTCAGAATAAAAAAGTCATTTCTGTGTTTACTTTGTGCTTATTAAACAGAAAAAGAGATGAAAGGAGCAAATAGAGGAAAGACAACTGAGATTATTTCCAATTTCTTGAGCTATCCTTTCCACCTGGATGCTTTGATAACGGCTCAGCAGAGAACAAAGTCGAGGGTTATAGGAGGAGCCAAAATAAGAGGGAAAAAGTCACTGGGTTCTGTCATTCAGATGTTTCATTAGTAAGGCAACAGCCAAAGGGCCAAATGTCAGGGAAACCGACTTTGGATTTAAATGGCCTGAGCTTTCACAGACTTGCAGAATCACAAAATGGGGAAGGATCTTGAGAAATCACTTGGAACCCGTGTAAATTTTAAGTCTCCTCATCTAGATTATTTTTGAGATTGATGGAAGAGGAAATTTCATACCCTGCCATCAGAGCCCCTTCTGGTGTTCAACAACCCCCACTGCAGGAAAATGCTTCCAAGAGCCCAGCCAAGTGATTGTCTTTGTTGAGAAAAAATTTTGGTCACGTGTTTCCCCCTAAAGGTAGATAACATGGAGTCTGTTGGATAAAAGGGACCTGGTAACTTACTAAGAGATAGTAAAAGCTACTCTGGCTTTGGAGTCTAGCAGAACTTGGTTCAAATCTAAGCAAGGGTGGTAGCTAGCTGTGTGACCTCAGGCTAATCACTTACTTAGCTTATCAGGGTACCACTTTCCTTATTTGTAAAATAAAGCCCTAGCCTCAAAGCACACTGGGTCTGCCACAAAAAAGAGGAAGGAGTACTGATGACCAAATTGTAATACTGCAGGAGATTGTGCTATTTTTAAGTATTGAAATATTGATATATTTGGCAGTGTGCTATTTTAATTTTAAAAAAATCCCAAAATTCAAATTATTAATATCTGGAGAGAAAGACCAATGATTCAATTATTCAAATTATGGAAAAAGGCAACCTGACACAGTCTGCAAGTCTAGACAGCTCTGGGCCTGTGTGAATTGCAATGAGCAACTACACTGTGGTCTTGCGAAGCTCCTATTGAAGGAAAAACTATGACTGCACTTCAAAGACTTTCTGAAAAAGCAGAATATGAATGTGACAGTATGAAAATGAACTCAGATTTACCAAATGTCTATGACAAAAAGGCAGAAGATAAAGACAAATCAGATGTTTTTTTGGGGGGCAGGGCTAGGGTAGGGTGGGAAAGAGCTTTTTGTTCACAAAAGATCTGCAGTTTTTGTTAGGATGAGTGAAGGAGGAGGAAGAGCCAAACAAGAACTCCTCATAACGCTCAAATAAGAGAGACAATTATTTGAAGAGAAAATTCAGAGGAAGATATTTAGGTTTGGCTCCTAAGTATCTCCTCACCATTCCTCTTGTCAGCAAATCACCAGAAAGAGCTTTTTTTAGCAGCAAGAAAAGCTTGCATAATAATATGGTTGCAAATCAATGATGTCACAAATGCATTTTATCTGATATCTAGCATATTTATTAAAATAGCAAATAATATGTTTATTTTTAATTTCCTTAATTGATTAAATTTTGCTGTTATGTGCTTTTTTGTTTATATTTTGAATATTTATCTTAATGACTTTATTTGCCATAATTTATATTACAGTTTTAATGCTTTTTAAGGTAAATTTACATTTCCACTGTTTATTACATATTTATATGTATTTGTATTTAAAATACATTAAATAATTTAGTTTCTTTGCACTTTTTATTTTATATATTCTGTGCACTTTCAAAATAAAATATTGATAGTATGTAAAATGAATATTAAAGTGAAAGAATTGCTATCTTGAGTTAGCCAAGTTGAAATTGGTATGACATTGGGCAGGAAAATGTATCAGGACCCAAAGGAGAAGTCAAAAGCTCAACTAAGCAGATGCAAAGATGTCTAGCTTTTCTCTCACTCAGGGCTGGTATCTTTCCTGCTTGATTTTAGCAGGTACAGATCCTTCCGGTTGCCCGTAAGCAGGTATTAGCATCAGGAGAGATGTCATATAGATTGATAGGGAAGAGGGACAGAGTGATGCCAGGCATAACAAATATTCCATTGTGGGCTTCTGAGGGAGCAGCATATAGGGAGCATATGTGATTTAGGGAAGCCCAGCACCTATTATGTCTAAATTGCAGACCGTTGTAAGGATAATATTAGGTCATCTCTGAAGGATTCCACATTATACATGAGGGATTACTATAAGGGGTGCTTTCAATGTAGTACTGAATAGCTGTGAAACTGGGATAAATGATTTAACCGCATCATGACTCAGTTTTCTCATCTGTAAAATGGTGTAAACAATAGTGCACATTTGATTAATACAATGGCAGAGAATTACATGATTAATACATGTAAAAAAGTTAGCACAATCCCTAGTGCATGGCAATAATTCAGGATGCTTTATGCCTCTAAAGCAAAGTGATGATTAGTATTATCATTTTAAACCTGAGAACTTAGCCCATCCCAAGTGAGAGAGTGATATATGAATGTTTCAAAAATCACAGGCCCTCGCTTGCATTTCAAACACAAAAATGCCTAACCAGTATATAAAAAAAGCAATTGCAAATGTTAACTTATACAAATACTAGTAACCCTGCTTACTAATCCGTGTGCTAGTAGCTCACTGTTGCTTGTCTCATCTGGCCATCCACCCACCACTGCTGGTAGCTCCCCCCTGCTCATAGCTCACTGTCCTGCCCTCCTGTAGCTCTCTACCATTTGTAGATTGGTCATGATTTCAAGCATGATGGTAATGGATAATTAGCATATTCCTCTCTTATTATATAGGATAATAAAAATGTAATATTATTATTCCAGTATACATTTTTAGCAGATAAGTTACTAAAAATAAAGTGTTCTTTTAAAAAACAGAAAAAAGAAATCTTTCTTTAATGGTGCTTATGTGAAAGTTGGTGTGAGTTTAGCATGAGTGGGCTTCCCGTTTAACATGGGATTAACCACAGCAGATAGGAGTCTGCAAGGTGCTCAGTGAGCTTCTGGGAGCAGAGGGAAAAGTGGTAGGTACTTAGCAGAATGGAGGTAGTTAAGTACCTACCTAATTGGGATAGGTAAGGAGCTTAGGTGCCAATGGATAAATTCATCAGTTTGTCCCAGGAATTCAGAACTTGAAAGAGAGACAGAGGAAGGTAGAGGTGGACTAACAGTGGGGAGAAGAATTGTGAGAGAGCTGTGATAGGGAGGGAAATGAAATTCTCAAATATAATGAGAGGGAGTCAAGAGCTAATGACTAAAACTGACAAATCAAGAAATAGCAATGGAGTGTGCTATTTAGAAATATGGAATTCAATAGCAGAAGAAAAAGCTAAGATGATGAGAGTCTCAGAATGGTGGGTATATTGAAAGTAGTGGGATAATGTTTTTCAATAGGAGTTGTAATACTATTTGATTTAAATGTACTACATGGATGCAAAATTTAAAAATTTAAAGAAAATAGAATATACTTGATTGAATGCAGCTATTATTTTCTCTATTAAATAAAAACAAATATTTGATCAAAATGGGGAAGGTTAGTAAGGACATTTTTCTAAAGCAGACAACAATTCTTTAGTAAAGGGGCCTGTTACCTATATATTTTCCAGTTAAAAATATTGTTGCATAAACCAGGTTCAGATGTCTATAGAAGCATGACAAGAACTCTGTCACTGTAATTATGTCTGTAACAAAAGACCAAGGACCAGAACTGCTGTGTCCTTGCCCTCTAGTATTGGCTGGCTTGTGAGGAGAGGACCAGCTTTGGGGATACGGGGGTGAGTTGGAAAAGTGACCTTTCTAATATAGGGGCTGACAGATGTGAGCCTGCATCAGAATAACCTGAAGGGCATGTGGCGGTGCTGGACTCCAACTCCACCCTCTGGTTCATGAAGTCTGGAAGTAGGTCCAGAATTTGCATCCCTGACCAGTTCTCAGGTGGTGCCACAGTATAACAATCACTGAGCCAGTGATGTGGTTGGCAAGTGAGCAACCAGGGCAGGCTTCTGAGGATGGCTGAGGGAAGAAACCCTTGCCTGGAAAGGTGTTTGAATAGGCTTTGTGCTATAAGGGGAGGGGCAGAGCGAGGTATCTAGGTGCCCTATATATTTTTGAAGGCTGGCATTGTGATGTCTTTTAATAATCTTCCTGGCCGGGCCCAATCTTCTCTACTTTAAAGAAATGTCTGGTTCTCACAATTCTAATAATATGAGCCCAGAATAGAGCCCACCAATGAACGTCTGAAAAATAGATTCAATTATCCTTCTCCACTATTGAACCTATGCTACGACATTAGAGGCAAAGAGAGAGACACATGCGCGCGTGCGCGCGCGCACACACACACACACACACACACACACACACACACTTTCCCAGGTAGCTAAGAAGAAAGAGAACAGGTATAAAAAAAGAGACCTAACTTGAAAGAAATTGAGTGAGGAGATGATGCTCTCCTTTAAAAATGATTAGGTCATATCACATTGGTCAAAATTTTTTATTGAGATGTGAATTTGCTTTATCAGCCAAATCTTTCTGTTTCACGAGCATCTATGGAGATCAGAATTGCAAATATAAATTGAACAGCGTGTCATGGCTGGGGCAACCTGGACGTGGGGGTTAATTTAGGCAGTTAGTGCATAAAGACAGGACAATGGAAAGTGAAGAAGGCTCAGCTCAAGATCCAGCTCTGAGGAAAATAACTAGCCCTTGACAGTCAGACTCTTAGGTCAGCAGGGTATAACCTTGACAAATTAACATCTTCAAAGTGAAGACAATAGTGGCCCATACTTTATAGTGTTATTGTACGATCTAGCATGGTATCTAGCAAATGGTGGTGTGCTAAAAGTATGTGAACTCTAATAACAGATAAAAACAAGCTCTTTGAAGTCAGATTATAGTTCATATCTAGGCTGTCACTTAGTAGTGATTCCCTTGGGCAAGTTATTGAACCTTTTTAAGGCATAAATAATTATGTTAAAATAGGGATAATAATATATAATCTTTTTAGGATTACTCCAAGGATTAAATGAAGGCAACAATGATAGTCTGCATGTCCCTTGGCAATGTTAAGACCTCAATAAATGTAATTATCACTACATATATGAAATCTAGCTCTTATGAATATTAGTTTTCCTCATCAGTAAATATAGAACAAACCTCTTTCAGGTTTGGTTTGAGGCTGAAATAAGATAATGTATATGAAAGAAATATCTACTCATTCATTCACTCATTTAATAAATATCCATCATGCATTTCTTGTGTGTCCAGACCGTCTTAACAGCCAATAATACACTGGAAAACAAAAAAGGGCTAAAGTCTCTGCCCTCTTAGAGCTTATAGTTTTACCACAGGAGTGGAAGAGGAAATAAGTCAATTCACTGAGTGGCCAGATTATTATAATCTCTGAATACATAATAATCTGGCCACTCAGTGTGTGTGTGTGTGTGTGTGTGTGTGTATTAATATATATATTAGAGGTCTGGTACATGAATTTGTGCATGACTGGGGTCCAGTCAGTGTGGCCAGGGGGAGGGGACATGGGTGATTGGCCAGCCTGCCTACTGGTTGAACTTCTGGTCAAGGGGACAATTTGCATATTAGTCTTTTATTATATAGAATATACACTGAGTGGCCAGATTATTATGTGTTCAGAGATCATAATAATCTGGCCACTCAGTGTATATAAACAGATAAAGGAAAAACATTAGAGAAAAGTAAGGTGACATAGAGCAGTTGTGTTATTTTACAGAAGGTGGTCAAGAAAGAATTAGCCAATAAATACCATTTCAGCAGGAACCTGAAGGACAGGAGGGAAACAGGCCAGGTGAAGGGACAATCAGTGTGATAGGCATGGGATGGGGCATGTTAGGTATGTTTGAGGATCTGTAAAGAGCCCAGTTTGGCTGGAGTAGATGTGGAAGTTAGGATGAGTGTCATGGATTACATGGAAAATTAAAGGCAATGTGTTATGGACTCAATTGTGTACCCCAAATTCATATGTTAAATCCTAGACCCCAATGTCATGGTATTAGGACATAGCGCCTTTATGGAAGTAATTAGGTTTAAATGAGGTCATAGGATAGGCCCTAATCCAATAGAACTGGTGGAATTTATAGAAAGAGTCCCTCCTCCCCTTCCTACCTCTGTATACAAAAAGTAAAGGCCATGTGAGGACACAGGGAGGAGAGAGCTAGCTGTCTGCCAGTCAGGAAGCAAATTCTCATCAAAAACCAAATTTGCTGGTACCTTGATCTTGGATCTTCTAACCTCTAGAACAGTGAGAATAAATATATGTTGCTTAAGCCACCCAGTCTGAGGTATTTTTTTATGGTAGCCTGAGAAAACAAATGTGCCACTTAAGAATTTGATATGGGCAGCCATTAAAAGCATTAGGCAAGGACAGGGCATTTGAAAGTACACTTTTATGTTTGTGTGTAAAATACAGGGGCATTGTTGACAGCTAAGGAATCCTTAGCATTTAATCCTTTAGAGTAATCCTAAAAAGATGACATATTATTATCTCTATTTTAACAAAATTACTTACATCTTTAAAAGGTTCAGTTATTCTACAATAATTCAGGAAACTGATTGTAGCTGTTCCTACTAGGACAATAGCAGTAGAGATGTGGTGAGGAGCAGCTGAATTCTGAATATAGTTTGATATGGAGCATGAAAGAAGGAGGGGGGGAGTGGAATAAAAGTTGCATCCAGGGCTTTTGGCTGAGCACCTGGAAGATTGGAGTTGTGACTAATATGGGAAGGTTGTGGAAGAAGTAGCTTGGGTGGAAAACAAAGTCTGGGTCTGGATTTTTAAAGTACAAGTTGCCTAGCAGACATCCAAGATGTTTGGGGGTACAGATGAAGTCCTGAGCCCTGAGTTCATGAGAGTGGTAGGGTTGGGGATGAAAATATGGAAAACATTGGCATATGAATGGCATTTAAAGTCATGAGCCATAGCATGATGCAATTTCTCAATACTAAATGTGAACAAATCAATAAGGGTCTTTGGTACGTATCCTTTGGTACTCAGTTTCTTTATAGCAATCCCGCATACAATTTTTCTTTTCTTTGCACTTTACTAATAACTGTTCATGCCACCTAAAACTGGAATAGCAGGAGACCCCCTACTAGCTGCCAATACTTTGCAAATAGAGGAATTTACTCTTTCTATAACACACTACAGGGACATCCCAGTTGGCAAATCTATTTGTTGCATTTGCTTATCAGATATTCTACACTTAACTATGTGTTGAGTACTGTGTTAGCATCAGGAAACAATGAAAAAAATACATTTTCCAGCTTTAGGGAGTCATGCATTTTCAGCAGAGTGTGATAAGGTGATAACAGAGATATACTCAGGGAATCATGGGAGTCCAGGGAAACAGAGCCTAAATCATCTTGCTTTAGCCAGCAAAGGTGGTCCCATCTGGTATGTGTTTGAACCAAAGGGTAGTGTATAAAGGCATGTGCACGTGTGGTGAGGTCACAGGGCCAGCACAGAGTGGAAGGGACAATTTGGTATGTTAGAACCACAGGTAGATCAGAGGGTTGGGAAAACATGAGATGCAGGGAGTGATAAAGATATGATGCTGGGACTTAAAAAAGAGCCAGAATACATAGATCTTCAAATTCTTATTAAGGAGCATAAGAGGTTAACTTCTATCTTGGAGGGAAGAAGGGTATGAGGGGACATTAAATGTTTTTAATAGGAGAGGTATTTATAAATTAGCAATCAATGTGATGTCAGAGTCATTTTAAGGAAATAACTCCAAAGAGTGGATTACATTTGTATATAAAGCCATCTTCATATATTACTGACAAAAGAAAATATTATAAGGAATCAGTCTTCAACAATAGGGAAATGATTTAATAAATTATGGTGGATTTACCAAAAAATAGTCCTTTTATTCAATAGAATATTACTTGATCATTTAAAGTGATTGATATTAACTGTACCTAGCACCATGAGGTAATGCTTAAGGTATGAGTTAGACAAACAAACCAGGCTTTTATGTAAAATACTAGAGGCAGGATGCATAAAATTCCTGCACTTGGGGGAGGGGGAATTCCCTCAGCCTGGCTTGTGCCCTCTCACAGTGCAAGAGCCCTGCAATAGATGGCCCCAAAGAGGTAGGCCCCACCCAACTATCTGCAGCTCCTCAGTGGATTGCCCCCAAAAGATAGGCCAGAGCCAGGTGTCCTGCCTCTGTGCTGCACAGAGCCCTGGGAACCCAGGCCTCACTGTGTGGAGCTGTGGGATCTGCCTCTGCACTACACACACAGCATCAAGTTCTCACCCACCCGCTCACACCTTGCCATTCATGCACGCCCGCCCACCCATGGACTCCTGCTGCACATGCAGCCTCCTGATGATAGCTCATTATGGCATGAGGGCATTATGACCACATAGGCTTTTATTATATAGGATAACAATCACATAAAATATAGCTACATGAAGACTGAAAAAATGTACCCAAATGATGGATTATTGTTGTTTATTTTTGTTGTTGTTATTGTTTTTGGTCTTTTCTCTAATTTCTAAACTCCACTTAATAAGTTTAGATTAGTTTTAAAATTAAAAACTCATGAACACATAAACAATCAAAAAGTTGCTCACAAAAGCATGACAGTGTTGTTACTTTCATTAATAAAAACAATAAATCACATGTGATAACTTTATTAGAGTTAGATGATGAGATAAAAATCAGTGTTTATATTGTTTTGCTTTCAGTAGCACTGGATGAGGAGTGTCAGATTACAGAGCTGGGACTTGGTGAGAAAGTGAGTTCTCTGCCTTGGTGAGCAAGCCACTGCCCCATCTCTGGTCCCACAGCCTCCTTCTCTTGGTACCTTAGGTTGGGGTCTATGCAAATGCTCTCATCCTGACAACTCAGTTTAGGTTTGACCTCATCTGTCATCTGCCTCACTGGAGGGAAGGGGCAACCCTTCAGGATTACCTCCCACTTTCTAGTGCATAGGGATTAAAGCTACAGCTCATGTTTTCTCTTCAAGAATCTGCCTAATACTGAGGAGACCAAAGAGGTAGGGAGGGGATAGCTGAAAGGGGCTTGGAGAACAAATAGGAGTCCATTAGGTGGCCCAGGCGGGAAAGGGCCTTCCATGTAGAAAATAATAAATACAGGTGTGTGCATGTGTGTGCTTTGAAAGATGGGGAGAGGGAAGTATATACTACAAATGAGACTGGGAAGTTAGTACAGGACAAGATAA